>CM053587.1:343011342-343022071 GCA_028646515.1 Pseudochirops corinnae | reverse complement strand
TACTACTACTACTACTACTACTACTACTACTACTACTACTACTACTACTGTTATTATATACTGGTTCAGGACTTGAAGTAGGAAATTCCTTCTACCAATGCAAGATCAAAGTATGGATGAATCAATCAGTCATCATTTACTAAGCATCTCCTATGTGCCCCGCACTGCGCCAGGTCCTGAGGATTCTCTCCAAGCTCGATTCCTGACTGTCTGGACTTTCCCAGGCTACAGAAGCATCTTCACCCTGCCAGCTCACCACACCCCTGGACTCCTCGCATTAGAAGTACCCTCTGCTCCTACTGGGGCATGACAGCTCCCTCTGACTGAACGGCTACTTCCCCACATCTCCATTTCAGGAAAAGCCCAACCCAGTTCTACCTTTATTCCTCTCCAAGCTGTACTTCTGAATTCCTGGTTATTACTCCTTTTCCCAGATACCTTTAATATGTCACCTCTCCTACTAGAATGTAAGATCTTCAGGCCACCCACCGTCTTTCTGATTGGATTTATATTCCCAGCACAATGTATGGTGTCTAGTACAAGCTTGTTGGTCTGTCAACTTGACTTGGTTTATAAAACAAAGAATGAAAATAGTCCTGATTTGCAAAGAGCTTACATTCTAACAGGAGAGACAAGAAAAACATAAAAAAATATGTACACAAGAGCTTTAAAATAATAAATATAAACATACACACACAAAGTAGTTGACGATAAGGCCATTTGGGATGGAGGGCATCAGGTGTTGGGGACAATTCCAAAGGGCTTTATTCAAAGCAGTAGTTGTTAACCTGAGTCCACAGACCTGTCGATGGACAGATTTCAAGGGGTCTGTGAACCTGAATGGGAAAAAAAAAAAAAAATCACATCTTTATGTTCGCTGGCGTCTAACTGAAATATATGCTTTCAATTATGAATGTAGGCAACAAACATTATTTTGAGAAGGGGTCCGTAGGTTTGGCCAGACTGTCAAAGGGATCCATGACACAAGCCCCTGATTTAGAAGCAGATGCTTGCTCTGCTTCTATCCCTCCCTGCTCTGTATAATTTACGATTTTAATGAGCGTGTTATCTATTATCCAAATCATAGATAGAAATGTCAAATGACCCAGGGCCAAACGGAGATACCAGGGACTACTCATGATCTCTAAGTTGGCATCAACATATTAATGGCTCCTCTTTGGGTCCAATCATTCAGCCAGTTCTAAATACAATTGACTCTGTTACTGTCTGGCTTACATTTCTGCCTTCTCTGTATACTCCCAGGTTCTTTAGAGCTCTGAGGAACCTCAGTGGCTGTCTATTTTAACCCATCCCCAAAAAGAATCCCCACATTGGCACCATCTTGCAGACTCTACTTGAGGACCTCCAGTGAGAGAACACCGTCATCCTCTTGATACAGCCCATTGAACTTTTGAGCTTATTGACATCAATTAGATTGTAAGCTCCTTGAGGGGGGGATTGTCTTTTGCCTCTTTTTGTGTCCTCAGTGCTTAGAACAGTGTCTGCCAGGTGATGGGGTATAGAATCTGGGAACCCCTTGAACTCTTTGCACCTTCCCACTGAGTCTGGCATCAGCCTGAGGCCATACATCTTCCATAGCCTTCAGCTACCTCCTTTCAAAATATCTATGACCAAATCTGTTACCCTTAAACTAGCCTAGCCTTCCATGGTCTGTTACCTCAAGCTATTTCCCACCCTTGATCCCATCAAAATCCCATTCCCTAGGTTCATGGAATCTGACTTCAGTCCCATCAAGTTCCTTACTAGACTCCTCCTCAAGATTCTCCCTAGATCCCTCCTCCTAGACTACTAGACCACCCCTAGATCCCTCCCACAGTCCTGTATATAAGATTCATTTTGCCTCCAAGAAGGGGCTCAGATCCAATCCAGCTCAGACTCAGTCTGTGTCACATTGTTCTGGCCCACTTGCCAATACAAGAGGCACAGATACATAGGCTCCTTAAGAGTCTACCCAATACCGTGAATCTTTAATAAACTTTTTTTTTTTACTTTGACTGAGAGGAGACGAGTCAAATTTGGCAGGACCTGGTGTGTCAGTATTTTGGGGTCTCGAGCACCCCTAAACCCCAAACCTCAACAGCAGCCACATAATAGGAGCTTAATAAATATTTATTGATCAATCAATTGATCCAACCTAAGTCTTCCTCTATGAAATTCCAATTTGATTCCATCCATCAAAAACTGATTGATCATCACTCCCCAATTCTTCCCATTGCTTCTGGGTCGACCTTCTTAGTCTAAACTGACTCCTTCCATAAGACAGCCCTTGGAACACGTGGGTCTTGTCTCTCTAGGCGAGCCCTGTCCATCTCCTTCTTGAACATCCTCATATGGCCCACTCTTCAGTCTATGCCTTGTCTTGGTTCACTTCCTGTGGCCTGTCCATGTCCTTCCTAAAATGCCATACCCAGAACTATACCAAGGATATTCCAGATGAGGTCTGACCAAGAGAGAGGACCCAGGAGGAGCAAGCATCAATCTGTTTTAGGAAGCTATGATTTGGAATTCAACCCAAGATTGCATTAGTTTTTGTTTGTTCCTTCAGTTGTTTTTAGTTGCCATGTCATCTGGGTGAGTATTTGAAGTTAAAATTCACTAAAACCATCTTATCTTTTTTTTTTTTTTCTGGACAAAATCCTGTGGAGCATCAGATGTTTGCTAATTTCTTGTTTCTTTCTACACTTGGCCCAAACATCCCCCCCCCCCCCCAGCCCCTGCCAAGGGAGCCTTTCCTGTATGTATCTGCTCTGTATCAAGTATGTGCCAAGTACTTTGTACTGCTTCCTGGGCATCGAGTATGTGTCTACTTACACACATAGTAACCAGCATCTAGATAGCGTTTTAAGGTTTGCATAATGTTCTACAAATATCTCATTTTTCCTCACAAGAACTCTTGAGGAGTAGGTGCTATTATGTCTGACTCTTGGTGATCCCATTTAGGGTTTTCTTGGAAGAGATACCCAAGTGGTTTGCCATTTCCTTCTCTAGCTCATCTTACTGATGAGGAAACTGAGGTAACCAGGGTTAAGTGACTTGCCTAGGGTCACACAGCTAGGGTCACACAGACACAGGAAGTGTCTGAGGCTGGATTTGAACTCAAGTCTTCCTAATTCCAGGCATGACCTTCTATCCACTGTACCACCTCGATACCCTATCCTCACTTTACAGATGGGAAACGGAAACAGATGAGATTAAGTGACTTGCCCAAGGTCATACAGCTAGTGTGAGGCTGGACTTCAGTTTAGGTCTTCTGCATTCCATAGCTACAGTTTACACAGCGCTTTAAAGTTCTAGAAGAATTTTATATCCATTGTCACATTTGATCCTCAAAACAACCCTAGGAGGCAGGTGCTATTATCATACCCATATTACAGATGAGAGAACTGAGGTAAGAAGAGGTTATGTGAGTTGACCAGGGTTGATTTGGGATTTTCTTGAATCTCTGCCCAATACTTTACTCCATCGCACAGGAAAAAGACCTTGGCATCAGAAGTCAAGTCCCTTGCCAGAATTACACAGAATTGAGTGTCTGAGGCTGGATTCTGCCTCAAATCTTCTGGTCCAGAAGCTGCTGGGCTATAGTGTCCAGAACAGAGAAGACATTGTCTCTATTGTCCTCTGTTCCCAGAAGAATAAATCTAAATTCGGGGAAGTGACTTACCCAAGGTCACACCACTAGTTACTGGCAAAGTCAGGATTCAAATACACATCCTGTGACTCCAAACCCATCCCTCTTTCCATTATGCCACAGGTCTGGGTTCAACCTTAAGCTCTAGACCCTGACCCCTTCCAATCCTTCGTCTGGACCCTTATGATGCTGTGTCCAATCTAGGAAGGAGTCAAGCTGCTGAGGGCTTCGGAGCTGCCCCTCCTTCCCCGGAGAGGTAAGGTCTCTCTGCACTTCCCCAGCTGATGGAGTGGCAAGGGCCCACCCTTTGAAATGTTAAAGGATCATAAACATGCATTGTAAAAGCGCTTTTTAAATAAGGTTAATGGAGCTGAGATGATTTCACTTTGTTCCATGGCTAACTAGGCCCAGATAATTACAAACGCTGCTTTTATTTATGTCTGTTTTAAGGCTGTTTTTATGCTGATCCTCCGGGTTAAAGCCGCCTGTTGTTTTCTTCTGGCTTTATTGAATGATATGGGGCAGAACATTGAATGCAGAAATGCTTCAGGGGAATTAACATCCCTGTTAGCACCCACAAACTTGGAGCATCCCAGCCCAGGGGAATGGCTTGTGCCGTTCGGAGAAATCCTGCAGCCATCCTTCCAAATTCTCCCTGTCTTCTCCTGGCTAAGAAACAACAGCTACCGTAGCAAACTACCATTCGGGTAACGCTTCAAAGCTCTTTGTATCTGTCGTTCAACGTCCACAACAGCCGCGTGAGGTAGGTGCTGTTATTACACCCATTTCACAGATGAGGAAATTGAGGCAGACGGAGGTTGAGTCCCTTGTCCAGAACTATACAGCTGGTAAGTTTCTGTGGCTGGATTCTGACTCAGATCTGAACTCAGATCTGCTGGACTATAGTGTCCAGGGGAGAGAAGGGATGCCCCTACTGTCCTCTGTCCTGGCTGGACTGTGCCTTCAGTGCAGTTTTCACTTCTGGGTCCTACAGTTTAGGCAGGACATTGGTAGGTAGAAGGGGGTCCAGAGGAAGGTAGCAAGGATGAGGAAGGTCCTGGAGTCTGTCTCAAATGTGAATCAGCTGAATGACTTGTGAACATTGCCTTAGGGAAAAGACAGACTTACCAAGGGAGGGGATGGTGCGATAACTTCACAAATCTTTAAAGAGCTGTCCTGTGGAAGAGGGAATGGGAGCTTTGGAACAGGAGCACTGGGGCTGAGCTGAGGAGAGTGGCAGGGAGGCAGATTTAGGCAGGATAGAAGGTAGAGATTCCTATGGGGCAGCCCAGTGCCACAGTGGATAGAGCAGAGGCTGTGCCCCTGAAGTCTTGGGCTCAAATTCTCCCTTAGACCCTTATTAGCTCTGTGACCCTGGGCAAGTCACTTAACCTGTGTACCGAAGTTTTCTTATCTATAGAATGGGGGTCATGAGAGCCCCTCCCTCCAAGGAGTGTCATGAGGATGAAATGAGATAATGTTTGTAAAGGGATGTACAAACCTTAAGGTAGCATAGAAATGCCACCAGTATTATTATTCATAAAACACTGGAGCTGCCCCAAAGTGAGATGGGCCATGCAGGGAGGCAATGCTTGGTTCACTGTCAGGGAGGTCTTGAAGTCAAAGCTCGAGACCCTCTTGGAGATTTCTTATTGAGGGCCTTCAAGCATAGGTCAGAACTAGGAGGGGCCTTAGAACAGGGGATGTCAGGGCTGGGAGGGGCCTTAGAACAGGGGATGTCAGGGCTGGGAGGGGCCTCAGAACAGGGGATGTCAGGGCTGGGAGGGGCCTGAGAACAGGGGATGTCAGAGTTGGGAGGGGCCTTAGAACAGGGAATGCTAGAACTGGGAGGGGCCTTAGAGGAGAGTATCAGAACTGCAAAACTTAGAAACCCCATTCCTTTATTGGACAGGGAAGCAAACTGAGTCTCAGAGAAGGGATGACGGGTCCTAGGATTACAGCTGCCCTGACTCCCTGGGCTGTTCCCTCTCTGAAGGCCTCTGTAAAAGTAGTGACTGTGTAAGACTCAGCCTTCCCTGGGCTAGATGGGTCTGTCCCTGGAGGCCAGGAAGGATGGATTGATTGCACTTAAACCTAGACTGTCTGAGGTCAAATCCAAATTCAGGTCTTCCTGATTCCTGGCTCTGTACTCGGTCCACTGTGCCACCCAACTGCCCCCAGAAGCTGGAAAGGACCTTGGGAGCTGTCCTGGCTAACTGTCCCATGTAAAATGGGACATGAAGGTAATGACAGCCATGGTCACACAGGTAGTGAACATCAAAGGAAGGATTTGAACCCAGTGCTCTTTCTACTACTCAGAATAAATATTTGAATTGAATCATATGCCCAGAAGATCATAGACTCATTCATTTAGGGGTACAAAGAGACCTTGGGGATCATTTAATTCAACCCTTTTATTTTAGAGATGAGTTAGCTGAGTACTTACCCAAGGTCACACAGCTAATACATGTCAGAGGTGAGCTGTGAAGCCAGGTCTTCTGGCTCTGAATCCAGGGCCTATGTACCATATTATCAACCTTCTCTGAGCTTCTTAAGCCAATAGGGTTTTTAAACAAACTGCCCATATTTTTTGTTCTCTGTCTCTCTCTTTCTGTCTCTGTCTTTGTCTCATCTCTCTATGTCTCTGTCTCTCTGTGTCTCTTTCTCTCTGTCTCCCTGTCTGCTCTCTCTGTCTCTCTTTCTCAGTGGGGAGAAGGGGTTCCATGAGGGCTGTCACTGGGCCTCCCGGCTCCCTGTGGCCCCCAGGAGTCTCCATCCTAGAGCTCCTCACACAGTAGAAGAGTGATGAACACTTAGTGCAAGAATCGGTCCCTGGGGGATGTTTCCTTGGAGATAGTTCAATGTCATGGGAAGGACGCCAAAGGAGCTGGGTTCAAGTTAATCCCACTCTGTGGGACCTTGGGCAGGCCGTTCTTTTCTTTTGGCTTCAGTTTCTTCATCTGTAAAATGGGACCAAAAGTCGAAGTTTCCTCCAGATGTGGACAAATGATGCAGGTGACACAAAGGCTGGAAGCCTGGACTTAGAGGCAGGAAGCTGCAAGTTTGCTTTCCCCTATAATATTAAATAACAGTAATGATAATATAATAAGAACAGTGCACATTTAGATAGCACCTACCATGAGCTTAGCACTACAGAAACATCATCTCATTTGGTCCTCACTACCCTCAGAGGGAGGTGGTGGTATGATGCCCATTTTACAGATAAGGAAACTGAAGCAAACAGAAGACAAGTGACTTGTCTGGGGTCCCATAGCTGGTGAGTATAGGAGATAGCCTTTGAACTCAGGTCTTTGTGACTTTAGGTCCAGCCATCATTCCCCCAGCAACCTCCCAGGGCTGTGAGGATTAAGTGAATTAATATATGCAAAGTGCTTTGCAAACTTTAATGTCCTATATAAATGCCTGTCATTATGACTATTAGTCCTTGTCACCATTACCATCTGCATTCTAATTATCTGGATCGATGTCACAAGACCACAGGACCCCAGATTTAAAGCTATAAGGGTAGCTGCTGGCCGTCAAATCTCACTCTACACGTGAGGAAACTGAGGTCTATGAGACTTGCCAAAGGTCACAGAGTTGATAGTGTCTAAGGAAAGATATGAGCCCAGGTCTTCCTAAACCCCAATCCAGTGACCCATCCACCATGTCCCTGGAGGAGGCAAGCTTCAGCTTCAGGTGTGGGAAACCTCCTCAACATTCAAACTGTTTACCTTGCGTGGGCCTGGGCTCCTCACTATCTAACCATCTTTAAGCACAGGCCAGATGGTCACTTGGGAAATAGATAGCCTTTCTTCATTATGGTCAGGATCCAGTAATCTCTGTATCCCCTTCCAGTGCTGAATGGCTACAAGAGTGTACAACTGATTATGAGGCCAGCATTCTGAACCTGCTAAGATTCTATAGTTGCATGAATTTGAGTGTTTGGTTCTATGACTGTAGGATTTTTCTATTCCCAATGGATGAGTCCTTAGTTTATAGATCTAGAGTTGGAAGGGACCTCAGAGGTCCCTCTCCTAGTCTAATCAGTTCTTCTTTCCTTCCTTCATTCCTTTGTTCCTTAGTTACTTCATTCTTTCCTTCCCTCCTAGCCTTCCTTCCTTCCTTCCTAGCCTTCCTTCCTTCCTTCCTTCCTTCCTTCCTTCCTTCCTTCCTTCCTTCCTTTCTTCTTCCTTCCTTCTTTCCTCCTTCCCTCCATCCCTTCCTTCCTTCCTTCCTTCCTTCCTTGGCAGATGGGATGACCCAGTGGATAGAGTACTGAATTTGGAATCAAAAAGACCTGATTTCAAATCCAGCCTCAAATGCTTATTAGGTATGACTCTGGGAAAGTCACTTAATCTCTATTTTCCTCAGTTTCTTCAACTGTAAAATTGAATAATAAGAGCATCGACCTTGTAGGGTTGTCATGAGGATCAAATGAGATCACATTTGTAAAGCCCTTAGCACCATACCTGCCATAACCAGTGCTATATACATGCTTATCCCCTTCCCCTGCTTCTTCAGATGAGAAAACAGAGGACAAGAGAGGAGAGGTTACTTGCCCAAGACCACACAGATAAAGGTCAGTACCCAAGCTGGGATTCAAGCTCAGGACCTTTTGCATAGCCTCTGACACCTCACTAACCCTGAGATTATTTTAATTTTCTATTGACAGCCTCTGCTCAGCTTTCAGGACTCCTCAAAGGTCCGGCCATTGCATGAACACCATAGTTTGTAATGTGACAAGTGTCTGTACTCCATTGATCAGGTCTGATGTCACTTATGGATCAAGAAAGAGGAGACCTTGATGTCCCCTGCCACAATAGCATGTGTGTGTGTGTGTGTGTATGTGTGTGAGAGTGTGAGTGTGTGTGTCTGTCTATATGTGTGTGTGAGTGTGTGTGTGTGTGTGAGTGTGTGTGTGTGTGTGTGTGTGTGTGTGGTGTTGGGGGAGAGTTCTTTATAATGAGTGAAGAAACCCATGGCTGTCAAGAGCTAGGGGATATTTCCTTCATTGAGTATCAGAGTTAATTCAATGGCCCCTTGAGGAAATATTTTGGGATTTGATTTCCCTCTCTTCATGCCGCTTTATTCAAGTCTTCTCATACTTCTCTTAATTTCCCATATTTTTCCTTTCTTAGAGCATACTTTTATTTTTTATTAAATTCAGTATTTCAATTTGGTTAGCCATTCCCCAATCGATAGACACCTGTTGTGTTTCTAGTCTTTTTAATTCCCGTGAAAAGGATTGCTGTGAATATTTTGGTATATTGGGGGTCTTTCTGTCTTTGGCTGCCTTGGGGAGAAATTAGACCAGCGGATCCAAAGGTTTGGTCTTTAGTTCATTCCGCTATCCCCCATTATTTCAAATCATTTTCCAGCATGGTCAGACTGATCTGCAGGTTCATTAACAGTGTATGAACATGCCTGTACCAGAACATCAACCACTCTCTCCCAAGGGGTTATTGCTTCTGTGGCACATCCCATCTGTAGCATTCAACCAAGCCATTTTCACAGACTGGAGCTGTTGGAAGAAAGGGCTTACAAAGGAAACATGATCTTCATCTCTGAGCTGCTTTTGACAACTTGGGGCCTGGGATGAGTTGGCTATCAGAGCCGCAGGCCAAACAACATCTGTGTACTTTTAGCTCAGGGGACATCCCACCATTGAGGGTCAATCTTTTAAGGTGCCTCGGCTTTCTAGAATTGACCACAGGGGACAGGCTTAAAAAAGAAAGCTAGGGGTCTTCTCCCTGCCTTTCTTCTTGCTACTCCCTCTCCCTACCTCAGGGCTGCCCTCTGTCCCCCACTCCCCTCAATTAAATAAAAGCCAGCATTGTAGTCAAGAGTCAGAAGCCAACATAGCTAATTCAATCTTGGGCTACCTTAATAGAAATCTGATGTCTAGAGTAAGGGAAGGGTTACTCCCATCATCCTCTCTCCCTGTAAGAGTATATCTTTAGAGTTGTTTCCAATTTAGGCCCCCACCATTTTAAAGCAGTTATAAGCTGGAGAGTTTCTAGAGAAAGAAGGTCCCTTGGTACAAAGGTTTTAATTAATTGATTAATTTGATTTATTGATTTTGTGAGTAGGTATTTTCCTCTCTCTTTAACCCTCTCCACTAAACAATCAAAGAAAAAAAGAAAAAGAAACCCTCATTAAAAATATGTATGGTTCCTCAAAACCTATTTCCACCCTGGCCATGTCCCAAGATGCATATCTCATGAGTCATTTGGGGTCCATCGCCTGTCTGGCAGAAGTCAGCTTCCTCCATCTTCAGGTCTCTGGAATTCCGGTTTGTCAATTGCCTGGATCAGACTTCCAAAGTCATTTGAAGGTGTTTCCCTAACTAGTGTTGTCATTTCACAGAGATCTTTCCATTTCCCTATGAAACCCTCCTTTTCATTGTTTCTTATGGCAAAATGATCCTTCATCCCATTCACACACCTAAATTTCGTTAACTCTTCCCCAATTGTTTCCAGTTTGGGTCTACTGTAGAAAAAGTGAAAAAATGGCTTTGTTTTCAGAAGAGCTGGGTTTGAATCTTCCTGCTGTCCTGGGATCTCAGACTGAGAACAGGAAGGGCCTTTAAAGGTCAAAGGGTTCAATGACCAGATTTTACAGATGAGTAAAACTGAGGCTGAGGTTAAGTGACTTGTTCAGAATCATACAGCTAGTAAGGCAGAATTTGAACTAAGGTCTTCCTGACTCTGCCCTGCACCACCCATTTCTTCCTAACCTTGGAACCTTGAACAGCAATTTGCACTCAGTAGGTGGCTAATTAATGCTTGCTAAATTGAATTGAGTTGGATTTCTATTTAGTAGATAAGGAAGCTGATGCTCAGGTGAAGTGACTTGTACCAGTTCACCCAGCATACGCCATCTGAGCTTCAGTTCTGTCAGATGAGGAACATTCTTCCCCTCCCCCCCCCCCCCCACCTCATGGGGCTGTTGTTTGAGTCATTAGAAAACACGGTACACATGAAAAGGCTTTGTAAAGCACTATAAAGCACCACTTCCCTTTCTTGATGGCTCTGGAATCTCACCTGTTTTAGTGCTCCCTCCATCAGGACATATACA
>CM053587.1:342982685-343011242 GCA_028646515.1 Pseudochirops corinnae | reverse complement strand
GAACTCAATTCCTTTGTCTGTAAGATGGCAGTATGGGGAATAAATGATCTCTAATGTCCTTTCCAGGCTGATCTTCTATTCCAGGGTCTCTTCCAGATCAGATATTCTGGATTCTAAGATTCTAAATTCCCTTTTGGTTGGGATATTCTTTGTTCTAAGGTCCCTCTAGGCTTTAACACTCTATGCTCTAAGGCTCTCCCAACTCTGACATTCTATATTCTAGATTTCTTCTAAATCCCATGTAATCTATGTTCTACTATCCCTTTCAGACTTGACCTGCTGTGGCTGTGTGGACAGCCTATCTATTCACTACCTATTCCTTTGTCCACAAAATGGGAAGGATACTAATCTCTGCCTCCGGCACTTCCTAGGGATAGGATGAGTTTAAAGGAGATCATGGATGCAAAGTTCTTTCTAAACTCTGGGCTCCATGGAGTCTGAACACTGTTGTTATTATTCAGGATGGGTGTTTGGTGCAGAGAGACTATTCCTCATCTACATTAAAAGTCTTCCTTCCCCTAGGCATGGTGATGGAGGTGAAAATGGAAATGGATTGATATGCTTCTCTGGACTCCCAACTTTTAGCCTTTATCTACAGCTAATATACTGTTTTATTTGAAGTAAGTCACTTTCTATCTTCTCTCCAGTCTTCAGTTCCCTTCCAGATATAGAACCTACTCTCTGGAGTCACAAGATATGATTTCGAGTCCTCCCTTTTTCCTTTACTGTCCATGTGACCTTGGACCAGTCACTTACTTTCTATAAACCTCAGATTCAATCTCTATAAAAGGCAGTAGAGTATGCTAAAAGTCCTCCCATGGCCCTTTCAGTTCTAAATCTACAACCCTATATAACCAAAGGTGAAATTCTGGCTCTGTTTAAATGGTCACCTATGTGGTCTAGACCAAGTCACTTAACTCTGGGTTTCAGTTTCCTCAACGACAAAATGAGAGGATTGGGCTAGATGACTTTTGAGATCTCTTCAATCTTTGACTCCATGATCCCATGATTCTCTGACTTGGAAAGAGCCCAAGATCTCACAGGAAGGAAGTCAGTAAAGCCAAGATTTTAATCCACAGTATAGAATCACAAAGGTAGCTAGGTGGTGCAGTGGATAGAGTGCTGGGCCTGGAGACAGGAAGACAGGAGTTCAAATCCAGCCTCAGACACTTACTAGCTAGGAGACCTGGACAAATTACTTCACCCCGTTAGCCTCAGTTTCCTCATCTGTAAAATGGGCTGGAAAAGGAAAATGGTGAATCATCCAGTATGTTTGCCAAGAAGATTACCTTAGAAGCCATCTATTCCAGCTTCCTCATTTATTTTACATGCAATATCACCTTCCCTATCAAAATTCCCACTCATAAGGCAAGATCCTGGAAACTATTCGAATATATATTCTCATGACACTATTAGCTAACCATAAAGGGTTGGGTTCCTAGTGCTGTTAATAATAAAGACATTTTTTGTAGTACTTCTCTTGTGCCAGGCCCCGGGCTAAGTATTTTACAGTCATTATCTCATCTGGTCCTCCAACAACCCTGGGAGGTAGGTGTTATTATTAGCATTTCAAAGACCTGGAAACTGAGGCAAACAGAAGTGAAGTGATTTGCCCAAGGTCTAGTAGTAAGTGTCTGAACCTGAATTTGAACTCAAGTCTTCCTGGCTCCAGGTCTAGTGTTCTATACATTGCACTAGCCAGCTGCCTGCTATTGCTCATAAGCCCCCACCAGTGTGCTTCCAGTTGGTAGTCAGACAGACTTAATTAGCTCTTAACTTTTAGAAAGGGTATTTTCTAAGATGGGATAGTTAAGAAGAGTTAGTATTAGGCATTTTTCCCCCAAATCCTAAAACACGCTGTCCCTCAGATGTAATCAGAGCCTAGGGGAAAAGTGGGCTTAAGCTTAGAGTCTGATGGTGTTGATTCACAGATAGAGAGAACTTGTATGGCAAAGGGGTAATGCCTATTTTTGCAAGTCCTTTTTCTCTCTTTGTGGAGTTGTATGCGGGATGTGGGGCCAGCAATGGATGAGTCTCTTTGCTGGTCCAACTCTTCCTAGGACCTATCATCTCTTCTATAAGGGTCCCTACGTTCCTTGGCCAGGTCATTCTGTACTGAGTCAGGCATCTCAGTTGACTTCCCATATTTTCTCCTGACCTTGCAATGGCTACTAGGTCACTGTTTTCTCACCCCCTGACTGCTGTGGCCATTGTTATCAGCTCTGGTGCATTCTATTACTGACTCCAGTTACTGGGATGACTTCTAATGGGGTCTCTGGATCCAGAGCCTCACAAGGTCATTGCCTGGACACATTCACCTTGGATGGAATAAACACAATGACAGAAACAACGATTTGCTCATAGTTATGGGGAATTCAGTGTGGCCACCCTTCTCCTATTGGCTCTTCTAGAGCATTAGCCCTGAGACTAGTTCCCTTCCATACAGAAGACTGAAGAAGAGATGTAAAACCTCTCCCTTTCTTCCTAACTTCTTTTGGTATATTTCGATCAATGTGTTATCTCCAACTGGTTTCATTTGTCCAATAATATGGGCAATAGTGGTGGTGTGCTGGGGCTCAGATCATGGGCAAAAGTGAGGAGGAAAGGTAAAACTCTTTCTCAATTCTCTTTTCTCTCCCACACTAACCCTTCTGCTTCCTCCAATACAACACAAAGCTCTGCATTTTTATGGTTCTCCTGACCTTGAAATCTGTCACCACTTGACCAGCCCCCTTAGAACTGAGCAAGCACTGAGCCAGAGGCATGATTAATTTCTTTCATTGACCAGTCCTGACTTTTCCTTTCTTAACCAAACTAAAGAGAAGGCTGTACCTATTAAAGAGATCTCAGAGTGTTGGCAATCTTGTTTGCACCTTGTTAAAAGCATAACCACGTTTGTTTATGTATTGGTTCTTTGATTGAGATACGTATGGAACCCCTTCTCTTATACACTGATGAGAAACTTGAATTTCAGAGATTAACAAATTTGTTCATGGTCATAGTAGTAAAGGCAGGATATGAAACCAGGACCCATTGCCTCCATATCCAGTATTTTTTCCATGGCTGGAAGTCACCTCTCTCTCATGTTGGGCTAGATAAGGTCATAGGGACCTCCTAAACCCAAACTTTGAAGATTTCTTATCTTATCTTCTTCCTATTAAGAAGGAAGGTTCCCGCCCCACCCTCCACCTCTACCTCCAACCCCAATCTTCTAGCTAGACTCATCTCTCAAAGTTCAAAGTTTAACAGATTCTCTCCAAGAAGACCATGCTCTCACCTGATCTCCCACGTAATAAGTCCTGGCTCAGTGAGCTGGGGGCTGAAGGCCTTTGAACTTAATGTAAGAATGGTCCTAGAGACTGAGACCGGTGCCTTCCAAAGGACATAGACTCAACAGATGGAGAGAGCTGGTCCTCCAGATAAGAAGGGAGCCATTCCAGTGGGCCAGAAGGTGCCCCTCTCTCATCTTCCTCAACATCCCCCACACACACACTGAGTTGAGAGGAGACCCAGGCAACCCTTCCCCTGGGGTACACATTCCCTCAAGTTTAATCTATCACAGCAGAAAGCCTGGCAGGAACCACCAGATACCCAGTCCTGGCCCCCTGTCCACCCAGCT
Source organism: Pseudochirops corinnae (assembly GCA_028646515.1). Lineage (NCBI taxonomy): Eukaryota > Metazoa > Chordata > Mammalia > Diprotodontia > Pseudocheiridae > Pseudochirops > Pseudochirops corinnae. The sequence goes on along the minus strand of CM053587.1, from coordinate 343,007,623 downwards.
TGGTGTTCTTTTGAAGCAAACCAACTCAGCCCTTTGTTCTGATTGAAGGCTCCCTGCTGTTCTTCTGCCTTTGTCTTTCCCAGAAGTCACCTGAGATATCCTTCCACCCCAACTGCTCTACATGCACTAAATGAGATTACCAGGCTGCTCTTCCCAGTGTTCCCAGACACTTCACTTCCAATTAGGCAGTTTACTATTTAACACTCAAGATCCCTCTTCTTTGTACACCTGGGTTTGGAAGGGGAACCTGGAACGGGTGGCTTATGGGCCCATGCCAGGCAGGCGGGAGTATGGGACATGGGCCCTCACTCTCTTTGCAGGGTTTTCTCTTTTCCCATTCTTCAGTTATTTAGGGCAAAAAAAGAGAGGTCCTTCTCTTTCTGATCAAAATGATTTTTCCTGGTAATGGAGATGTTTATTAACCAGCTCTTTGGGACTCTGCATGGAGTCTGGGAGCCTCCGCTCTGGTCTCTCCTCGTTTATCATCTGCTGTCGAGTGAATGCGGACAGGGGAAGGAAAGGAGATAGGTGCTTAGAGGAGTGGAACTGTGAGGATCCCAGAGGAAATCACTCAATCCAGTTTCCTGCACCTCGAGCTGCTGCTTCTGTAATTACAGCTTTCCGAATAGCTCCATTGTCATTCCACCTGGAAATCTGGATCCCTGAACAGTCCTAGGCTCTGGAGGCACCAAGTATTGAACCAGAGGCAAACTGGGAGGTCTGTCTGTCTGCAGCAGCTCCCAGATTGTGAGTTATTGCCTGTTCTCAGGTCCCTCTGAGCTCTGACATGTCCTGTTCTAAGGCCCCTCCAGCTCTGACATTCCCTGTTCTAAGTTTCCTCCTAGCTCTGACATCCCCTGTTCTAAGCTTCCTCCTGGCCCTGACATCCCCTGTTCTACAACCCCTCCCAGCCCTTACATCCCCTGTTCTACAACCCCTCCCAGCTCTAACATCCCCTGTTCGAAGCTTCCTTCCAGCTGACATCCCCTGTTCTAAAACCCCTCCTCGCCCTGACATCCCCTGTTCTAAGATTCCTCCCAGCTCTGACATCCCCTGTTCTAAATCCTCCCAGCCCTGATATTCCATGTTCTATGGGACCTTGTAGCTGTGATAGGAGTTCTCTATTACAGCCTTCTCATTTTAAAGATAAAGACACTCAGCCACCAAAGTTATGACTTGCTCCACATCATGCTGACAGAGCTAGACTTCGGCTGAGCCTTTTACTCCCAGCACTGCCTGCTCCCACTCTGCTACAGGCACCCATTGCTTCCCCTCCCCTGGGCATCCTTTGCTTCTTTGGTCCAAAGAGGAGGTAGGTTGATGGCTGGTGACCTTATGTATTGGTTCTTTGATTGAGGTAGGTGTGGAACCTTCTCCAAGTGTGGTCCTTAGACTCTAGGAGTCTCTGAGACCCTTTCAAGTCATTCCATAAGGTCAAAACTGTTCCCAAATAATGCTAGCATTGTATTTATCTATTAAAACATTCTTCCTTTTTCTAATTACTTAGCTGTGTGAGGCCAGATTGTCTTCATATACTTTGACCAAAATAATATATCTCAACAGATCGAATGCAAAAGTAGATATGAGAATACAGCTGCCTTCTATTAAGCCAGACATTACAGAAATTGCAAAAACATAGAAAACAATGCCACTCTTCTCACAAATTTGGTTTTTATTTTGGAAAAAAAGAATTATTTTTCATAAAGAATATCATTTATATTACCAATATAATTAACATATTCTTGTTACGTTTAATGAGTTAATAAATATTTTAAAATTTATGAATTTCTAGTACAACAAATATCTTCAAATATAACCCCCCTGAAACAAAAGTTCATGGCGGATGGAGTCCACCATAATTTTTAAGATTGTAAAGGCATCCCAAGACTGAAACATCTGAGGTTTTGGAATGTACGCTTCCTTTGAGTTCTACTATTTTGTAGATCTAAGTCTAAGCATGCATTTCTCATGATTTTTTTTTTTGATAACTTGATCTCAGGGAGAGAAACACCAAATAGAAGAAAGTCAAACAGTTGAGGTCCAGTCTTGGGCTACCTTAAGCAGGAACACTTGCTGTCACATGCATGAATTTGTTGTTCTTACTGGAGTGAGGGGAAAAGAAAGCAATGCCATTGACCCATTAGATAGACTTCCAAGGAAAATTGGGGTTGGGTGTGTTCCAACAAGAGGCTCTTATTCCTTATATTCTACAGAGTAGGTGGGTCTTTGTGCCTTAGTTGCCCATCCCTTTGACAGCACTTGACGCTTAAACCAGAGTTTCACATTATTTATTAAGGGGCCAGGGAATGTGACCCTCCCCTCAGAGTCAAAGTGTGTGTGCCCATTATCATGGGAGATGCCTCAGTTCAAAGGACCTGGGACTTCATTTGGTCTTTTCTGCCATACCATGATTCTCAAGTGCTGAAGTTCTAAGACTAATCTTCTGACAATCCATTATTCCAACATTCTAAGAATCTTTCTTTCCCTAGATCAACATATATTTATAAGCACCTACTGTGTATCAGGCAGTGTGCTAGTTACTGTGGATGTGAAGGTGAGATGATTTTTGCCCTCAAGAAAATGACATTCTGTTGCAGGAATATGGTAGAACTTGGTTGGAGTGAACAGATAAGGTAATGAAGGGACTATGGGTAGTCACAGGGATAGGGAGTAGAGCCATAAAGTCTTCCATTGCCACATAATTTCCTGTAGCAATAGCACTAGATTGTCATCTTTACTGACTCAGTGTGGAAACTGACTGTCTCTAAGTAGAGGAAGACCAATGAAAGTTCCAAAGAAAAGATCATTTACAAAAAGTGCCTTCCATTCCTGCTGAGAAGTGGGGCTCTACGGAAGAGAATACTGACTCTTTGTCAGATACATTTCTATCATCATCTATCTCTGCTTGATAATTTTCTTTTATCACAAAGAAAGGTTTGATTTTGATGAAAAAGGAAGATTGAAATAATTGTGAAATAAAAGCAAAAATTGTCATTGAAATGTGAAAGTGCATCTTATTAATGTGAAGTTATGGTGATATCCTTAGAGTCCGGAAAGAATTTGGAATCAGAAGATCTGGATTTTAATGCTAACTATACTGTCCATTAGCTATCCAAATTTGGGCAAGCAATTTCTCCTTTTGGGGACTCAGTTTCCTCACCCGTAAAGGCAATAGAGTATTTCATAAGTCAATGGGAACCTAGACATTAAAGCTGGAAGAGACCGCAAAAGACATAATTCACTCCTTGTTTTACAGTATAAAATATTTATCAAGTGAGATGACATGTACAGTGCTTCAAACACCTTAAAATACACTATAAATGCTAGTTATTACTACAGATGAGGAAATTGGGCTAATCTCCAAGGCTCCTTCTGGCTTGGAAATGTCAGTAAAAGATTATTAGAACAAGAGTTGGAAGGAGAACTTAGAACTCATCTAGTGCAACTTTTTGATTTTGTAGGTGAAGGAGCTAGGGATCCTAGAAGACAAATAGACTCCCCCAAGTCACATGGCTAAGAAAGGTCATTCAAATCCAGGAGTTGATATGCACACAAGGGAGGTAACTCCCATAGCTCTTAGGACTAGTGACATGGAAGTTGACCATGGCAATGGTCCAAGAAATGTCTTCTCTCTGGTGAGCAGACAGAGGGAACCTCTAGGAGTAGCCACAATTAAGAGGGGAGAGATATCTGCCCCAAGGGATCAGGAAGGTAGCTGATAAGGCTCATTCTCACTATGCATGTCAGTGATTCTAATGAATCTCATCTTCTCCAGTAGCTTACCCTCTTCATCATTCCCATCTTCTCAATTATCTTCATTCTCCTTGTTCACTGACTGATTTATTACCACCTACAAACATGCCTACATCTTCTTCATTCTCAAAAAACAAACAAAAAACCTTAAGTCCATCTCCACAAGCTATCATCTCCTATTTCTTCCCCCCTCCCCCCCCTTATGTCTAAACTACTTGAAAAGGCCATCTACAGCTGTGGCTCTCATTTCTTTTTCTCTCATTCTATTATCTCTCTACACTTTGGCTTCCAACCTCAACATTTACCTAAAGCTCCCAAGTTACTAAAAATCTCTTTATTGTCAAATCCAATGACTTTTCTTCAGTCCACATCTTTCTTGATCTCTTGGCGGCCTGGTACTGTTGATCACTGTGTTCTTCTTAATACCCTGTTCTCTTAGATTTCCATGACATTACCCTTCCTGGTTTTTGTCCTACCTATTTGGTGACTCTTTCACCATCTCCTTTTCTGGATCCTCCTCCAGATCAGGCATCCCTCAGGGTTCTGTCCTGGGTCCTATTCTCCCTCTATTCTACTTCACTTGGTGATCCCATCACCTCCCGTACTTTCAATGGCCATCTCTATGCTGATGATTCTCAGACTTGGCTTATCCAGCCCTAACCTCTCTCCTATCCTCTAGCCTCAGCTCTCAAACTAGATGTCCTGCAGACATCTTAAACTCAATATGTCCAAAACTGAACTTACTATCTTTCCACAAGAACAACCCCCTTCCCAAACAGTATTGAAGGCACCCCCATCCTCCCAGTCACTCAGGCTCACAATAGAGGTGTTGTCCTTGATTCCTCCTTCTCTCTTACCTGTCATATCCAATCTGTCACCAAGTCCCATTAATTTGGCCTTTGTAACATCTCTTGACTATGCCCCTTCCTCTCCTCCAACATGGCCACTCATCCAGTGCAGTCCTCAGTAGGCTTTGAAGCATTCCCCTGGTTGGTCTCCCTGCCATAACTCTCCCCACTTTAATCCATTTTCCTGTCAAATTAACTCTCTGAAAGGGCAAATCTGATGTCATCCTTCTATTCAGTCAGCTTCAGAGATTCTCTGTCACCTCCAGGATCAAACAGAAAGCCCTATTTGGGGCATTCAAAGTCCTGACTCCCTCCTAGTTTTCTAGTTTTCTTAAATCTTAGATTCCTTCCTGGATGCTATGATCCAGTGATATTGGTCTCCTTGGTTTTTTTCAAGTATTTCCATCTCCAGACTTTGTGTGACTGCTGCCCATGCCTGGAACACTCTCCCTCCTCATCTCTGTCTCTAGGCCTCCCTGGCTTCCTTCAAGCTTCTCTAGGGAGCCTTTCCCAATCGCCCTTAATTCCAGTGCCTTCCCCCTGCTATTATCTCCAATTTGTTCAGTTTATGTCTTGTGTGTACCTGGTTGTTTAAGAGCTGTCTCCCCCATGTGATTGTGAGCTCCTTGAGAACAGAGACTGCCTTTTGTATTTCTTTATGTCCCTGGCATTTAGCAGAGTGTCTGGAACACAGTAGGTACTTACTAAATGCTCATTTCCTGAATCTTCTGAGACTGTCCTTATTCTCTGTAAAGGGCCCATATCAGAGGACTCAGGATCCTGGCAGTCAGAGGTCTTCTGACTGATTGTCAGGCCATGTGTGCCACTGGCTGTCTCTTCCATTTTGCCATCAAGCGGGCATATAACTCACAGGCGTGCAAGCAGAAAGGCAAGGTAGAAATGCAGCAGATAGTAGCCTCTCAACCCTCGGCCCTGCTCACTTTGTTTCTGCCTTGAGTGTGGCTCTGATAGCTGCTAAGGAAGATGGGCTTATGTTTTCCTCTATAACATAGTAAAAAAAAAAAAAGTTAAAAAAAAGTAAAAATGTTTATAAGAATGACTGGGAAATAGTGAGCTAGATCTTTGCAGGAACATGCAAGGTAATACAGTAATTGCTATGGAAACTAGTGATTATAATTCAATAAAAAAAAGGCAGAAAAAGTTAAGTTCATTGTGTGCTTCCATCCGCACTTTCTTTACATATATTAGCATAAAATCAAGTCACACTTTTTATTCTCAGCTTTTCACATGCTTTGCCATCAGAAGAGGTTGGGAAGGTGTACAGCAGGCAGAAAACTCCCCACAGAGGTTGGGAGGGGGGCGGTGGGTGGTGGGGTGGGTGACTGGGGAGATCGCTTTCCAAGGTACCTTTTTTTCCCCCTCTCAGAGCAAAATATTTAATGTATCTAAATAAATGGCTCATGGAGATTTCAGGGAGAGCCTTTGTTGTTCCTCATCTCTGCAATCTCCCTGACAAGCATTAGGGGAGCAGGCTCATCTTGGGGAATCGACAGGAATGAATGTGGTTCCCTTCCTTTGCCGAATGCAATGAATTCTGCAAAGCTGAATGATTGACTCCAAGCTGTGTGAATGATGCCAGGAGGTGCTAGGGAGAAGATGCTACAGTAAGCCCCCCTTCAGCCCCCAGCACCCCTCACTTCACTTTGTGAATGAGCTAAAGTAGTGCCTGGGGTTGCGGTAGGTTTTTCTTACCCCAGTGCCCAATGGTGCAGGCAGTATTTACTATGTGTTTGCTTCTAGCCAAGATCTATTTTCTCAGTGGCTCATTTACAACGACAGTCCCAGACTCTGATAGCTGGAGTGCCTGGGTGGGAAGCCTTAGAAAGGTGATAACTCTGGGCCCTGCTTTGGGTAAGAGGGAGATAAAACCGGAGACCAGGATGTGAAATGGCCAGGCCATGGGGAATTATGCTGGGGCCCCAGGGCACTGAATTAAGCTAAAAGACAGGGTCCTTCACCTTCTGGGAGCTTGCAGAGCTGATGGACGCCAGGCGCCTCAGAGACAAGTACAGCTGATGGAATCCAAGCGCCCAGTGGATGCCACTGCTAGTAGCGGCCAGGTATAGGGGCACAGGGTAAGGAGCCAGGAAAACTGAGTTAACCCAGAGGCACCATGAACTTTCCATGTGGTCCCAGTCCTTTCTTTCCGGTTCAGTTACTTTATTGGGGTTTGGATAATAGAGGTTTGGAGCTAAGATATGAAACATTGTTTGTTAGAGGTGGGAGGGATCACAGAACAAAGAACTTTAAAGGTCAGGCATGGAAAGGACACTTAAAGCACAGAATGTCAGGACTGGGAGGGATCTTAGAACAGGGGATTGGAGGAGACTCAGACTGGAGGAGACCTTAGAATGTAAAATATCTGAGCTGAAAGGGACCCCAGAATACAGACTTCTAGAATTGTTAGGGATACTAGAGCATAAAACTAAAAATGTCAGAGTGGGATCACAGTGAATCCAGTGTTGTTAGGGATGAAGAAGACCTTCAATCTCATGTAATCCAAGATGAACCTTTTATCAAGGAAGAAATCTAAAGCCCAGAGAGAAAATGACTTTCCAAGGCCACACAGTCAGCAAGTGCTAGGGCTGCACTGGGTCTAGAACTCATATCATTAAAGGCCTAGCCCTGGATTCTTTTTTTCTATCGTACAGATTTTCCTCCCTATGTCCTCTTCTAATATTAAAAACTAAATAAAAAAGAAAACTATCAAAAATCTCTGTCCCTCGTTCTAAGATAATTTCTGGTTAAGAAATTCTGTCCTCGAAGTTCTCTCCCTGAATGGGTCTTCTATGTTCTAAAGCCCCTCTGAGCTCTGGCATTCTGTTTTAAGATCTTTCAGCTCTGATTTCATCTACTCCACTGCTTCTCCATTCTGCCTCCACCAAGCCTAACATCACTTCCACGTCACAGCTACGAAATCCCTTTTTTGGAATTCCACCATCTTGGGCTTCCTCCCTCCATCCACAACCAACCTCCCACGTGCAGGGAGGTGGGCTTGCTGGGGCTGCTATTCTTGGCACTGCTTCTATGGCAGGGAGAGTGACAGTGATGCTTCCAGCTTTCAGGGAGCTGGTGTAGGCGCTTTCTGGGCACCAGCTAGACTTTCAGAGGAAGTGGCTGAGGGCGGTTTGGAAATGGCTTGTTTCCAAGAAGCCTCTCCCTCCACAGTTGGCCTCCCCCTGCAGACAGATAGGAAGTTCTGCCCAATCCTGCTCTTTGGATAATCCTTTGGCAAAATTGTCTCACAAGGGGAAAGTCAAAGAGGAGTCTGTCCAGCCCAATCTGATGCCAGCAGAAAGGATGCAAGAACAGAAAGAGTCAGTGAAGAGAGGAGGACCAATAGCAGTTCTTTTTATGAATTTTATCCTCTGCCATCCTCTGCTTTTCATGACATTGTGGTGAAAATATCAATTGGAAACATCATTGAACATAAAATCTTGCTCTTCTATTTGTGATCTCTATGATCTTGGAGGCATTACTTGGACTTTCCAACTCCCTGGTTCATCTTCTCTAAAATGAACTTTCATTCTGTCTAAAGTTATGTTTCTTTCACCTTAGAAATTACTTGACCTTCCTGGGCCTTGGTTTCCCCACCTGTAAAATGAGGGTGCTTAGATTTGCTGGCCTCTGAAATGCCTTATCACACCATACCTGCTCCTATAATTTATTGGTCTCTTCATTGTCCTCCATCCTCGTTGCCTATCCACCATTTTCATTTACCTTCTTTCAGTGACCCCCTATGACTGTCCATTCTCATCTATCTTCCTCATACCCTTCCATCCACTTATATCCTGATTCCATACCCTTGAGCTTTCCCTCCATCCTTCTTCCTTTACTCTTCCATTCTCTGTCCTTCCATAATGTCCTCCATAATCTTTCATTGCATTCCATCCCATTCCACCATTATAAATTTTTATATTCAAAGAATTGTGGAATCTGTAATTTAGAAGGCCACCCAACTCAACCCATTTCTAATCAAGGATTTATCCACAATTCCCAAAAAGTAGACATTAAGCTTTCACTTCTGTCAAAGATTTCTACTCAGTCATTATCTCCTAAGGTAGGCTCTTTTGACAAACAACCACACTCTATCCTACTCCATCCACTCTTCTCCATATTCTACCATCCTCCATTGTCTCAACCCTTTTTCATTCTTTAACTTTTAGGCAGTGTGGTACAGGGAAAGAGTTTTAGATTTGGAAACCCGAGAACCTGTATTCAATTCCTGGCTCTTCTTCTTACTTCCCATATTATCATAGGGAAGCCATGCAATCACTCTCAGCCTCAGTTTTTCTCTCTGCAAAATGAAGGTCTTGGGCTTCTAAGTTCATTTTCAGCTCTACATTAAGGACTTCCTTTTATATTCTTATATACATCATATATGTGTGTATACACATATATATGCATATATATGTATATGTGTTGTATACTTATATTTTTTTTCTTTATCTTTGGACAATCCCAAGAAGTCACACTTAATTCATTCTCCACTATATTGCAATAGCACCTATCATACTCTGGTACTTATTTAACACTCAAATACTATATGTAGAATCCATATTGTTATGGTTTATAAAGCCTTTACATCCATGTTCTGTTCTATTCTAGTATCAATTCTTGATTAAGTATTTCTTGGATTACATGGCCACTGAGGTACATTCCAACTAATTTCAGAGTAGATATGGTCCAGACTTGCAGTCAGGAAGACTTGAGTTCAAATCCAGACTTAGACATTTATTAGTAGTGGGATCCTGAAAAGGTCATTTCACTTCTTAAAGGTTTTATTTTCTCATCAGAAAAGTGAGAGACTTGGACTCACTGGGTGTTATATCTCTATGATGCTATTGTCCTGATTTCAATTCCATCCTTCTTTTTACTGTCCCATACTGCCTTTGTGTACTGGTTTTGTTAACAGCTTTTGTAAATGGGAAGTTCTCCATCAAAATGATGACCGGCCTCATAGCAGGATACTGAGATTCTTGTGCACTTTCATTTAACTGTTCATAAGCTGATATTTCAACCCCAAAGTAGAATGTAAGTTGATGATTGGGAACTGAATGCTATCCTTCTTGGTAGTTTTTGAAGCATTTAGCATAGGTTAAAACACAGAGTAGATACTCACTGAATATTTGCATGATGACAGAAGCAGTTTGGTAGAGTGGAAATACCATTAGACCTGGGGGTCCCAGCTCCATGGCTTGCCTACTATGTGATTTGGGACAAATCAGTTAAGCTTAAGGTAAGGTGAGATATTTTGGTGGTGTTCCCAAGGTGCAGTGGACTAACTTTGGAGGTCTTTGTACAGAGGCTGTATAGCCTCTCATTGAGGATGTTAAGGTAGAAATTCCTTTCCTGGGATTGGTTGGACTAGATGGTCTCTGAAGTCCCAAATCACTGAGATTCTACGCTTTAGCTTCTGTTGGCCTTAGTTCCCCCTTGTGTAATTAATAAGGGAGTTGGATTTAAAAACTTTTAAAATGTCCTTAGCTATACATTTCTGTTTTATGGACCCTTAATCACTAATGTTTTCTGTTCTGAGGGTGTTTCCCATTCTGCTATTCTATGGTCTAAGGTGTCTCCCACTTCCAACATTCCATATTCTAAACTCTCCTAGCTCTGATATTCTGTGAGTCTATGATCTGATCTACTTGACTTTCTTTCCTCCCCATTTGGATCTGAACTCTGTACTTGGGACCATATTGGACACACAAAAAGGTGGTCTTTGAATGATGGGATGATGTCTTAGTCATGGCAAACCCAAAACAACACAAGGAGATGTTCCATTCATGGGGGGAAAGTTCCAAGGGGTGCAACACACAGGAGAGCAATTGTACATTTTTGGCATGGGAGAGAACCTTATGAATCATTTCTTCTCAAGATTCTTCTTGGCTCTGTTTAGAGACTTTAAATTCTGGTGCTACCTTGGACTTTATATGGAGTGTGAAGGGAAGTAAATGGAAGGCATAGGAAAGTGAGCATGGGGAGAAAAACTCAGGGGAATTCCCAGGTTCTAGAGTTCCCTCCCCATTCATCCTCTCCCCTCTTTTTTTGTGAACAGCAGGAAAGCAAAGAGGGTTAAAAGCCCTCCCTCCCCCTCCCCCCATTTGCCCCTCACCATGTCCTAGTGAGATGAAACTACCACTGGGAGACCCAGAACAATTTTTATATAGGATTAGAGAACAGAAATCAATATTTAATTATCTGTAAGCTTTTTGTGTCACTGCCTTCTTAGCGCACTAACAGCGCCCCGGCTGCCAGGGAGAGAGTGAGTCATTAAAGGGGCAGTATCTTTTACCAGCTTTCTTTATGAGCTTCTAGTAAATAGAGTACATTATCACTTCTTGCACACTGGTATTGCTATTTATCTTTACAATCTCTATTTACCTCTATTTATAGCAGATTTTGCTCATATATTCTGGGGCTAGGTTAACTTTAAATGGGGTTCAGGAAAGGAATTTGGGAGCATTGGTGTTTGGACAAAAGGCAAAGGGCAGAGACATTTGTGAAGCATGAAGGCAGTTTTAGAAGGGTGTCTCCCACTCAAACTTCCTACATGCTTCCCTGTTTAATGAATAAAACAAACTCTTACTTGCACATAAGGTGCATTCTGAGTATAAAGGGCTTTATACATTGTTTTTTTTTTTTTTCATTCCAAACAATAATCCTTAGAAAGAAGCAAGACAGGGACTATCATCATCATAATTTTTCATATTGTTTTTATTACATTGAAATCCATTATCTCCATTGCATGGAGGAGGAAACTGAGTCTGTAATATAGTGGAAAAGAAGATATGATTTAAAGTAAAAGGACCTGGCTTCAAAACTCTGTTCTGTTACTTGTTATTTATATGATCTCACACAAATCTCTCTTGCCTCCATTTCCTCATCCAGAAAATGACTTCTATGGCAGCTGAAGTCCCTCCCAGTTCTATATTATGGTCTCATAATATAGAGTTTGGGAAGAAAATGGACTTTCCCAAGGTCACACCATGTATCAGCAGCAAAGCTGGGACTCAAATCCAGTGCTTTTGATTTGTGTTCCAGGATTATTCCTTGGACTCAGATGATATAGGATAGAAGGGAGCTGAGAGATTAGCTAGTCCAGCTTCATCATTTTATAAATAAGAAGACCAAGAGCAGAGAGGGAAACTGACTTATCCTGAAGCTCACACAGGTAGAAAGTGGCAGAGCAAGGAAATGGCCCCAGTATTCTAACCTAATGACTAGGTTCAAATCCTGCCTGTGAAGCTATTACCTATGGGACCTCATGTAAACTACTTAACTTCATCACCAAAAATGAGGCAATTAGACAAAATAAACTCTAAGGTCCTCTTCAGTCCTCAATCCAGGATTTCATTATCTCTATGACTTCCATTCTATTTTGTAGGGTCAAAGGATCATAAATTTGGAGCTGAAGGAAAACTTAGAGCCCCCATAATCTGACTCTCACATTTCATATATGAGGAAACTGAAGCTCAGAGAAGTCTAGTGACTAGCCTAGGGTCACACAGCAAGCCAGAGTCAGAGGTGGGTTTCCTATAACAAGATGCAGCCTTCAATTTGAGTTTACCACTATATAGTAGCACGGAGTCCTTCCTCAATAGAGTAACAAATAGATTGGGCCATTCAGGAAATAAAGTTCTTGTAGCTACCTATCTCTATCTATCTACTGATCTATCTGTCTGTCTGTCTGTCTACATCTATATCTATCTATCTATCTATCTATCTATCTATCTATCTATCTATCTATCTGTCTGTCTGTCTACATCTATATCTATCTATCTGTCTGTCTATCTGTCTACATCTATATCTATCTATCTATCTATCTATCTATCTATCTATCTATCTATCTGTCTGTTTATCTATCTATCTTTCTTGGGGCAGGTAGGTAGAACAGTGGATAGATTCCTGAACTTGGAATGAGGAAGACTCATCTTCATGAGTTCAAATCTGGTCTCAGACACTTGCTAGCTATGTAACTACTTATCTTCTTGCCTCAGTTTCCTTATCTGTAAAATAACCTGGAGAAAGTAATAGCAAACCATTACAAGATCTGCCAAGAAAACAAAAATGGGGTCATGAAGAGTCAGACATGACTAAAAATTTTGAACAAAAATATCTCATCTATCTATCTGTCTGTCTGCCTATCTATCTATCTATCTATCTATCTATCTCTTTATCAATCTCCAACAATGGACCAGAAATTATGTTAAATGCTTGGGACACACACACACACACACACACACACACACACACACACAGAAATAACAAAGAGCTCCTGCCCTCAAGGAGCTTATGTTCTATTTAGATGATAAGTCACATACATATGTCTAATGCAAGGAGAGAGGAAGAAGGGTTGGGGTTGGGGATGGGGTCACAGAGGAGCTGGTACCTTAGATAACCTTAAAGAAAGACAAAGTTTCTAAGACAGAGAGAGAAGGAGGGAGGGCAGTTTGGGCATGGGGAATAACGTCCATTCTTGTAAAGAGGCAGGAGAGAATGACAAGCTCACTAGGGAGCAAATAGACCAATTTTGCTGGAATGTAGAGTTTAGAAAGGTGAGCAGCATAAAGTAAGACTTGAAAAATAGATGGGAACCAGTTTGTGGAGGAGGGCTTTGAATCACAGGGAAAGAATCAAGGTTTCCCTTGAGATTTCCCTGTGCTCACCCATATTCTCTGGGTGAATCAAAAAAACCTAGCTATGGAGATAGCATAAAAATAAGGTCCCTCAGCTAGTCAATGGCTACAGGATAAAGTCAGAATGGTAGAAGGAAAGGGAGCTTCAAATATAGAATAGCAAAAGTGGGAAGTTACCTGTGAAATATACAGCATAGGATATCAAGGAAGGAACCTTAGAACATAGAATATTAAAGCTGGAAGGAATCTTAACACCTAAAAATAGAGAAAGTCAAATTTGGGAGAATTCTTAGAATAGAGGAAGTCAGAGCTGTGGGATGCTTTGGAACAGGAAATGTCAGAGTTGGGAGGGACTTTAGAAGAGAGAATGGAAGATCTGGGAAGGGTGGTTAGATCAACTTGTCTAGTGTTCTCATTTTCTAGCTGGGGAAAAAACAAACAACAAAAAACAAAAACAACTGAGATCCAAAGAGGGATAGGGACTTTTTTTTTTTCAAGTTCATATGGATGGTTAGTGGAAGGGCTATGACTATACAGTAGAATTAATCTAACTTTTTGACATGTGGGTTATTCTTTCTTTGTTTTGTTTTCTGTTACCCTCTCTCCTCTCCATCAAGCCACAGTGCTTTCTCTGTGTCAATAACAATTTTGTCTCAAAGCAATAGAATTATGGGTAGGGCTTTGGTTCAAATCTCAACTCCAGTTCTCTATGACCTTGGACAGCTCTTTACACCTCTGATTCTCAGATTCCTTATCTTTAAGGTGAGGGACTAGAAATGACCTTCGAGGTTCTTCAAGCGCTAAATCAATGAGTATAAGCTTTCTTCTAGTTAAACTTTTCCAGTTTCTTCAACTGGTCCTCATAGGGCATGCACTAAAGACCCTTCTCAATTCTGGTTACCCTTCACTCATGTATAAAATAAGAAGATGGAGAAAAAGATGAAGAAGAAGCAGAAGCAGCAGCAGCAGCAGCAGCAGCAGCAGCAGAAGAAGAAGAAGAAGAAGAAGAAGAAGAAGAAAAAGAAGAAGAGTGAGGACTATGGTAGACATGAAGAAAGATCTGATTTCAAAGCTTGCCTCAGATATTCATTATCTGTGTGACCCTGGACAAATCATTTAACCTCTCTCAACCTTATTTTCTTTCTTTGTAAACTAACAGTATTGGAACTAGGGTTAATTGGTCTCTGATGTCCTCTCCAGATCAAGATCCAATTTCCTACAAACTACAAATTCCCAGTTGCTCCAATTGCAAAATAGGAAGGTTGGATTCTATGGCCTCTGAGAGATCCCTTTCAGCTCTGGATATATGATTGCAGGATCCATTGATTATCATCTGTCCCTCCTTGGGGATCAGTTTCCATATCTGTAAAATTAAGGGGTCAGAGTAGATGGCCTCTGAGTCCCTTTAACCTGTACATCTATCATACTGATATTCCTTGATTATCATATGAGCCTCATTTTCCTCATTTTTACAGTGAGGGGAGTGGACTAGATGACCTCTGAGGTCCCTTCCAGCTCCCAGTTCCTGTGGTTTTAAGTCCTATAGAAATGGGTTTGGTTTAGTTGTTACTGTTCTTAAAATATTCCAAGACTCCTTCCTTGTTCTGCCATTCCATTAATTTGTGATTCTCTCCCGCTCCCAGATGCCAGCTCAACAAAGATTCACCCCAGGGAGTTAACGTCTCGAACAGAGCATCCGCTTGGGCAGAGCCAGGGAATGAAACTCAAACCTTTCCATCTGGCTGCTTGTTGGCAGCCTTTGGCAAAGTCCTGGTGGGAGAAGGGACTAGAGTTGCTGATTGAAGGAAGGGCTATGGTTATCAGTGAATTCTTGTCCCTCCCCTGTTGCCACAGTTAGCCACAAGCAGTTCTGGTGAATCATAGAATAACCGCCATCTCTGGACGGCTTCAAGGCTGGTAAAGTACTTTATGTACTTTATTTCATTTGTTCATCCTGGGAGAAAGTAGAAACTATAGATTATTGTTGTTCCCATTTTTCTGAAGAAAAAACTGAGACCTAGAGGACCTGAGTTACTTGTCACACAGTTAAGAAAATTCAGAAGTGGGATTCAAATCCAAGTCTTCCTGACTCTGGGTGTGACATCTCTTCCAATACACCATACTGCCTTTGAGAGATACCATAGCAGCATCTATTCAGAACTAAAAGGGTTTATAGGGTTATAAATTCAAGGATCTCAGAGGTCACCTACTCCAACCCTTTCCTTTGATAGATGAAAAATCTAAGACCCAGAGAAGTTAAGTGACTTGCCCAGGGTCACACGGTTGAGTAGTCAAACCAGAATTTGAATGTGGTTTCTCTGACCCAAGATTCAGCAAATTCTTTTCATCAAACCAAGTTATCTCTTGAGTAAAGATACTAGGAGTCAGATTTTACAATTGCAAGGAACCCATCCCCAATAGATGCCAATGGAGAGTAAGGCTCCCTAAAGGGACCTTAATGGTCGTGTTGTCTAGCTCCTCCCTTTCTCATCTTACAGCTAATAAAGATAACTAGCACATACCATGTTAAGGTTTGCAAAATACTTTACCAACATTATTTCTTTTGATCCTCACAACAAGCCTAGAAGGTAGGTAATAATATTATCACCCCTATTTTACAGATGAGGAAACAGAGGTAATTGACTTCCTGAGGCTCACGTAGTGTCTGAGGCCAGATTTGAAGTCAGCTTTTACTGATGACCAGTCCCAGTTCTCAATCTTCTGCAATGTCTAGTTCCTTCTTGTGGATGAAAATGATGACTTAAGAAGCAAATTACTCAAGGTCAACCAGGCTAGCATCCTAATAGAGAAAGTTAGAGGTCTGGGGTTTGATTCTCAGCCCCAAGATATTACCAATATGACCTTGGGAAAATCACTTAACTTCACTGCATCTCAGTTTCCTCATCTGTGCAATGAAGAGAATGATCTTTTAAGTGCCTTATAGCTCTAGACCTATCCCTTACTAATGTATCTCTAAGCCAATCTGTTTTTTTTTTTTTTTAGGATACTCACTGCCCCATACATCAGCGATCTAATGACAGTGAGTGTTCTTCGGGAGGAGGCTTCCCAATTTTGGCCCTTTCCAGTCAGTTCCCAGAAAGTCTCCACCTCAGAAGTGGCCAACAGTGACAGCCTGTTGGCAGGAACCTGATTCCTTGGCCTTAATTAGCGCCTGTCACTTGGCATGAGGGATTTATTTCTGTCCTGGGATCTGGGTTCGAGCTCCACATTGGTCTACATCAAAGGGATCCGTGGAGACCTGGCAGGCGGCAAGAGCTCAGCAGGGTATATTTCTGGGCATCGACACCCAGCTGGCAGAAGAATGAAGAGGAGGAGGGAGAAGCCCTGCTGAACAGAATAAGGGTTTCAGAGCCTCTCCTTCTCAGTCAGCGTGTGTGTGTGTGTGTGTGTGTGTGTGTGTGTGTGTGTGTGTGTGCGCGCGCGCGCGTGTGTAATCTGGCCCAACTCCTGGGGCTGCTCTCGGTGCTTTTGACAGTCTGTGCCAGAAGCAAATGACTGATCATGGAGGGGGAATGATTCACACCTTCCCCCTTGCAGAATGGAGCCCTGTGTGGGGAAAGACGGGTGAGTTAATTTTATCCCTGTTGGGGGGAAAAGTGTGGGCTTAAAAAAATAAAAATAAAAGGCAATCAGAATGTACTCTGGTGTGAGGTCGTGGAAAGAAAATTCTGATGGGAGTCAGGAAACCTGGGTTCTGGTGACCAATCTCCCACTAAAATCAGATCTGGGAAGGACAGCAGAACATTGAATGCCAGGGCTGGAAGGGACACTGGAATACGGAATATCAGAGTTGAAAGGGATCTTTGAACACAGATCTCCACAGAAATTTACCCAATTTGTTCTGCATATATCTTGTTTACGTCTTGTCTTTATCTTGTTTGTTGATAACTGTTTGCGTGTTGTCTCCCCACTCAGCTGTGAATTCTTTGAGAGAAGAGACTTTTTGCCTTTCTCTGTATTTTTTTTTTTTTGCTTTTTTTCTTGCCTTTCTCTATGCTTCCAACCCTTAGCACAGTGTCTGGTAAATAGTAGGGACTTAATAAATGCTTGTTAACTTACAGAAGAAATAAATGCCCAAACTTGAAGACACCAATCATATGCTTAATGTCATGGGTCCTGAGTTCTAATCTCTTCTCTGTCACTTACTACCTATATGTAACCTTGGACCAGTCACCTCACCCATCTGGACCTCAGTAACCTTATCTGTAAAATAAGGACTTGGACTACCTGTCTTAGATAGACTATTCCAGCTCTAAATCTAATCTAAATCTGATCCCAGAGCTCCCCTGAGCCTTCTATTGTCATGGAAAATATTCCCAACTTCTTCAACAGATTCTTATATGGCATGGACTCAAAATCCTTCTCTGTCTAGGTCATCATCAGGAAATGGCAAAGAAGAAGGGAGAGCCCAGATCCCCTGACTTTTGATGTCTTGCTTTCCCAGTATGTGATAATGACTTTTTTACTTCTTTTTTTTTTTCTTTTTGGAGGGGGAAAGGCAAATTGGGTTTAAGTGAGTTGCCCAAGGTCACACAGCTTGTAAAGTGTTAAGTGTCCAAGGTTGGGTTGGGTCCTCCTACTCCAGGGCCGGTGCTCAACTCACTGCACCACCTAGCTGCCTGCCTTCCACCCCCCAATAATGACTTCTAAAGCAGGAAATATGGAGAGAGGATAGGCTTCAGTAAAGGGCTTACCACACTATTTATTCTTTCCTTTTGTAATCAGAGAATGCCACTTCTGCTTGCCATTAGTCAGGGGTGATGGGAAGTCTCAAGGGTGTCACAGTTTACCCAGCTAAGCTTTAAGAGTCCTTCAAATTTGCTTCTGGGGGATTGGTAGTACTTTAGAATATTTAAAGGGCAGAACCACAACATTGGGGATTCTTAGAGATGAAGGGACCTCAGAGGCTCTCTCATCTGAACAAGATTCTTCTTTGCACCATCGCTATTAAATAGGGCAACCAGATTTCTGCTTGAAGCCCTCCAATGATGGGGAACTCATTACCTTTTGAAGCAGCCCATCCCAACTGCGAACAATTCTCATTGTTAAGAAGTAGTTTTTTATAGGGAGCCCAAATTTGCCTTTGTGCATTTCCCTCATTTGTACATTGCTCTGCCTTCTGCAACTCTGCCTGTGCGTGCGTGTGTGTATGAGAGAGACAGACAGACAGACAGACAGACAGGCAGAGGGAGAGAGAAAGAGAAAGGACAGGGAAGAATAGGAGAGAAAAGACTGAAAAGTCAAATTCGATTCAAGCCAGATTGATACAGCTGGAGGACAGGGAGGAGAAAGAGCAGAGGAATCTCCTGAATGCTAAGTGTAAGGAAACACTCTAAAATGAAGATTCAGGAGATGTGAAGGGAGCTATAAGAGTTAGACAGACTTTTGTGGCCTTCTTTGGACTCTCGGACTCCTTGTCAAAGGCAAGATTGCAGATCTCAAGGATTAAAGAAACCAGGAAGACCCTAGACCAGCTTTTTTGTGGGTTCATGAGGAGGGGATGGGGAAGAAGACAGAAGACTAAGGATAACTGATTGAGTGTGGACATTTGGTAAAGTCTGAAAAAAAATCCTTCATTTCTCCAGGAACCTGGAAAGGTACAGACCATTATTGATGAAAGAAATCTTAAAATATATGATAGGGACTGTCAGAGCTAGGAGAAGCCTTAGGATAGAGAATGTCAGAGCTAGAAGGGCCCTTAGAACAGGGGATGTAAGGACTGGGAGGGAGCTTAGAACAGGGGATGTCAGGGCTGGGAGGGACCTTAGAACAGAGAATGTCAAGGATGGAAGAAGGGCCTTAGAACAGGAAATGCCAGATCTGGGAAGGACTTAAGAAGTTAACTAATGCAAAACTAGAATTTTACAGATGAGGACATTGAAATCCAAAAGTGGAAAACGACTTAGCCAAAGTTACTTAGAGAGTGACAATGTCAGCTCCATTATGAGGGCAAGGAGCATCTCAGGGATCTTGATTTTGCAGACATGGTACCTGCCCTCACCAATCCTCAATTCATTGCTGAGACATTCCATATAAATGTTAGTTATTGTCATCATCAGCATCATCATTATTAATATATGACACTGAGCACCCCAATATTAACCTTCCAATCTTGTAATTTCACCATTGTTATTATATTATTTAATTATATTATAATATACTTTATATTATTATATCATATATTGTTATGTTATATTGTGTTGTGTTATGTTATGTTATATTACATTGTGTCATGTTACATTGTACCATATTGCATCATATAGTATCACATTGTATCATATTGTTTCATATCATAACATATTACAGTATATTATATTACAATATTATTATGTCACAACATATTTACAAAGAGGTCGCTTGATATGGTAGGGAAGCATACTGAGTTTGTAGTCTGGGAAACTGATCTCTGGCTGTATTTGTGGTGTTCTCCCACCCACAAGGTTCTACCTTGACCTATCGCTCCAGATCTCACCAATGGGTTTTGCCAGACCTAGCCCGCTTGATTCTCCAACCATATTCTTGCCAAGATGCCCCACATGTAGCCTTACCCTCTCTATCTCCATTTTCCACTTCCACTTCTAGAGGTAAAAGAAAGTGATGATATGAACCTAAAGATCAGGAGGGAGGATGGGGCCAGGTAAATAGGTCTGAAAATAATACTATAAGTGGGATGATTAAATCCATGAGAGCTGATGAGACCAGTTGAGATCAGGTGAAATGGTACAGAGAGAAAATGAAGAGGGTCCAGGACAGAGACTTGAAGAACACTGTTGGATATCATATGGGACTTGGCTGAAGAACTGTGGAGACTAAGAAGGAGTGGTCAGACAGGTAGAAGGACAATCAGATAAGAGAAGATTCCCAAAAACTTGGAGAGAAAACATTAATAAGGAGAAGGTGATTTAGTGTCAAATGCTACAAAAGAGTCAAGAAGGATGAAGACTGAGAAAAGGTCATTAAAATTTCCATACCATGGATTCCCCATAGCAATGAAATAACAGACATGGAACAATAACAAAAAAAAAAAATCTATGCTGACATGGTTGGTGGCAAAACAGATTTCTTTGGAAAAAGAAGTTTCAGTTGAATGACGACTGCAAAGAGTTAAAAAGAGAGAAAGTGGAGGCACCAGTTGTAGATGGTTTTCTCAAAGGGTTTAACCAAGAAAGGGAGAAGAGCTGTAAACCAGTAGCTAAAAGGGATATTTAGATCAAGGGCAGGCTTTTTACTGATGTTGGGGATAGAAGTGTTTGTCAGCAATATGGAAACAGCCTTTAAACAGGAAAAAATGAAAATTAGTGAGAGTGAAGCTGATAGAGAGAACAGTCTGCTGGATGAGATGGGATGGAGTAGAATGACTTGTGCATGTAGAGGAGTTTGCCTGGGCAAAAAGGGTCAATTCTTTACATAAGACAAGGGTGAAAAAGGAAATAGTAGCAGAAAGTATAGTGTGAAATAGGAAAAAGAGGATTTAAAGACTGGAAGAACTGAGTTCAAGTTCCTCCTCTGACACAGACTGGTTGTGTGACCTTGTTCAAGTCTCTTCTCAATGTTCTAGGTATGTCTCTAAGACAGTAAGTTGACAGGAAGATACCCTGCTAGAAGGAGTCTCTTCATCCAGGAGAATCTCATGCCAATGAATAATAGATTGTACCTTTATTCCAATCCTTATGTGCAAGGTAGGTGCACAATCTACTTTTTAAATGATTAATGTTTATCCATAGATGGCATATTCCTTGTGGATTGTGGAACATTACAAAATCTGAAGAATCAAAACTGTGCATCTTCCAAAGGTCAATGGAGACCCACTTACTGAGTATCAGAATCACAGGATTAAAGAATTGGATTGAACCTCTGTGGTCATCTAGTCCAACCCACACATGAAGAACTCTCTTCTAACATAGTTAGCCAGTGGTATTCCAGTCTAACAAATGACTTGCAGCATGTTTCCCAGGAAGACTTGGGCAAAGGGCGTGGTGTGAAACATGTCATCAGAGGAGTATAAAGAGAGAGCCTGATAGGTCAGTAATGTAGTAAGAGCAGATGGTCAGCTAAAGTACTTTAATAGTGCCCACAGGATGTCAAAAGGGCAAGAAAGGGCTTCTCAGGACATTAGATACCAGGATGAACTGGTGGGAATTGGTTGAGATCTGTACCATCGAATGCTTCATGTTTTCATTGATAAAGGAAAGACTGGGACTGTTTTATCTTTGTCTTTGAATTCCCAGCCCTCAGCACAGTGTCTGGCACATAGCAGATGCTTAGTAAATGCCCAATGATTGATGGAGTCAGTGGGTTTGTCCAAGTCACTCAGCAGGGCAGTCCATAAATCTACAGGATTAGGATGATGCCATGTGGACATCCTACAAAGCAATGATAAGTTAAGGCATTCAAATAGTTTGAGAGATTAATGGGGATACAAAATTCATGACATTCAGTACCTTTTACTAAATACTCCACCTTGACAATAAGTCTAGGATTTCATCCTTTTGGCTATCTCTTCCACCATTGTGAATTCTGACTGACCCATGACTGCCAGTACTGTGTGATTTGTGTCTATTCCTCACTGCCACCACAGGGTCCAGCCAGTATCCTGGGGGTCTTATTCTCATTATTTTGAAGTGTTTGGATACTAGCAAAAAATGTAGATTTTTCCAAGTGTTTCCTCACTCTTGCTCTACGATCAACTTGCCTTTTTTTTCCCATATCCCCAGGTTTACATTCATCTGAAGTTCAGAGTGTTTTAAAGTCAGGCAGACCTGGGTTCAAGTCTTGCTTCTGATCCCTCCTGGATATGTACCCTGAGCAAACCATTACCATGCAGTTCTCTCTGACTTTAGGTTAAAGCAATACTTCTTACCTACATTGGTAGAGGAAGTCACTATACCATTGGTATGAGTTCATCATACCAATGGATTAATAGGTTTATAAAAATAATTTTAAAAACTTTCTACTGATGTCCTTTAGTCTACTTCTCCTATGTAATCCCTCATCATTTGGAATTCATGGTATAGATTGTTCATGTGTACCACACATCTCTCTATTGCCCTCTGGTGGTCCTTAGCTTCTATTCCCCCAAATGGCGGTATCCCATGCAATCAACCCTGCAATAACTGCTGAAATTCTCAAATGGCTCTGTGGTCTCATTAGTGTGCATACTCCCTTTAATGAGTAACAACACCATCGAGTCATTCATCCATCTTGGGCAACTCCAGTCCATACTCTCGCATAAGTTCACCAGAGGAGGTCTACCCAAAATGCCAGGGACCTTCCTCAAGTTTTCCTGGCACCATGAGGATACCTCTAGAGCATCTGTCCATCAGTGATCACTCACTCACTCTAAATTAATGACCAATGTTTTGTGATCAGGCATTTCATCTGATCAGACATCCTTGGCACTGCTTCAGATTCCTAACTCTGCATTCATAATATATTTCAGGCTTTTCTCTTTTGTGTGATCCTCAACTTCAGTTTTTCTGAGACATTGTCATTCTATGACTCTTACCCATTATTATCACTATGAGAGTATTACTATTAAAAGACTGGGCTTTGTTTCAGGGTGAAACTTGGGGGCTGTGAAAAGCAATGGACAATTTCTACTACACGAGCCTGACAAAATGGGGGATTCAGGGGAGGGGAATGCCATTGAAGGGAATATTCTCAGTTGTTGGCCCTTTGGCCAAGTACCTATTTGTTTTTCCTGACACTCTCCCTCCTGAGCTTCCCCCTGGTTAGTAATGAGGGCCAGCCATGTGCACCATAAATAAGTTCCAGAAATTTCACAGATGCCCCCAAAAGCCCAAGCAAGGAAACCCAACAGCATATGTCTGAATGGTTAATTTACTTAATTGCTGTTAGCTGGGCTATTAGCACACTTGATCCACCCCAGCGCCCACAATCCTGGCTTAATGGCGCTCACTCTATTGAGATGCTCCAGTTACCGTTACAGGGAGATTTCCAATCGCTGATTACCTCATAAATATATAATTGCAGTCGTAGGCTAAATAAAGCCACCAGGCATTAATAATGGAGCACGTTTGACTAAAGGCCTTTCAAAGGATGATGGAGAGTTTCTTTAAAGATGCTATTCTCCAAATGTAAATAATCTTGCTGGCTTCTATTTTTAATGATGGGGTATCTTGCCAACACGCTCTCTCTCTCTCTCTCTCTCTCTCTCTCTCTCTCTCTCTCTCTCTGTTTGCTCCCCAAGATGCTAAAAGGGGTCAGGCATTTATATGAGCAGGGGATGTCTGGCATAAAAGTTATATAGGCAAATGATCTAAGACATCTTACTGGAGTCTTGTCTTTGCATCCATCCATACTAAGATAATCACTCATTCAGGTGCTCATTACTTTTTACCTGTACTGTAGCAATGGATTCCTAACAAGTTGACCTGCCTCTGGACTCTCCCTTTCCAAGCCGTACTACTTCAACTGCTTGAGGAACTAGTTGAGCATAATGTTCTGATCATGTCTCTCCAAAGTCACTCCATCTTCAGTGGTTCCCCATGGTAGATCTAATGAAGTTTAAATACATTCAACTAGAACAAAAACTTAGGACTGAGAAGGACCTTTAAGGCAACCAAATCCAACCACTTCATTTTACAGATAAAGAAACTAAGTCACAGAGCTGTTAAGAGGAATAGCTAGGGTTATAGAGTTACTGAGAGCATGATGTGGGATTCAGATCCAGGTCTTGCCAAATACAAGGTCAGCACTTTTGCACATATTTATGTAAAAGTGTCTCTGCATCTAAATTGTGCCATAATATGGTTCTTACCTGCCTTTCTGGCTTTATCTCTTACTCCTCCCCTTCCCAACCCCTGCAAGATGGACTATTCATCATTCCCCAGTCACTTCCTATACTCTCACACCTTGGCTTCCTTATATGGGTTATCTCCATTGTCAGAAACGGACTCCCCCATTTTCTCCATCAAGTCTCCACACTCAGTCATAATTCCTCCATGAAGATGCCTATGGTTGCACTCCTCCTGTCCCACACCCTGATGAATCACAAATATCTGGGACTCAATTCACTCTTCCCTACTTTTCCTAGGCTATCATTCCTGCATCTGTCACACCTTCCGCCCATTCAAAATCTTGACACTTTAGTTACCCAGTTGAACTTTACACTATCCTCTTCCCCTGAAACCCTGTCCCCACTTGGTATATCAACACTTATTTCTTTCCAAACTCTGACCCCAGATTATCACTGTCTTCCCTGACCTTACTCATACATAGCTGAGCAACAACGGATGGAGTCACAAAATTGTGCTGACAAGGTCAACTGCAAACATTTGCGATCTAACATCACCTAATCCCCAGTAGTTGCAAGACAATCCCTTTATTCTTCAATGAATGAGCACCCATGGCCCTCCCACAAGGATCTATTGCAAATTATCTCTCCTCTTCTGAAATCATATGTAACAATCTCCCTCTCAGTAGAGGATCTTGCTTGGTACTTGACACTCCATTGGGGGAGACTGACAGACCGACAGAGACAGAGACACAGAGTGAGAGAGAGAGAGAGAGAGACAGAGAGAGAGAGAGACAGAGAGAGAGAGAGACAGAGAGAGACAGAGACAGAGAGACAGAGAGAGGAGGAGAAGGAGGAGGAGGAGGAGAACAAGGAGGAGAGAGAGAGGAGAGAGAGAGA
>CM053587.1:342961359-342982185 GCA_028646515.1 Pseudochirops corinnae | reverse complement strand
GTTGTGACATTCTCTGACCCCAGAGAAGGCTATATATACCCTGATGTGAGGTTTTGCTTTGGGGCTCACTTTGGAAAGAGTTGTGTGATTTGGCCAGACGAGACTCTGGGAAGCCATTGAGCCCCCCCGGCTTTGAAAACCGAGATGTTGGTGCTTCCCTCTCTGGTAACTGACTAGGTATGGATGTAATGGTCAGACAGTTGGAAGCCCGTCTGCTGATCTGTTTCTTTGTCTACTTGTAACTTCTGTTTGTATTCTCTGAAGTTCAGGGTGCTGACTTTTCCCCTTGAACTAAGTAAATGATATATGTTTGATTAAAGTAAAACTGTTAACCCATTTTGAGTTGTTTTCCTTTAGAAAAGCAGATCTAAGAACCTGTGCTAGCAGCCATCCTGGGTATCCTAGGGTGCTTGCTGATACAAAATGGAGTCATGAACAGGATCTGTGAACTAAAAGGAAAGTATGGGGGCTGGGATAATTGTTTGTTTATCAGTTGTGGTAGCTGTGATTCTGTGGAGCCATGGAACAGGAGCGCAAAACTGCCTGCATGCTGATTTTGCTGAGGTGAGAGCAGGAATGGTGAGCTGCAGAACTGGGGCCAAATCCAAGAGTGGCTGCCTCCTGCTGAAGGAAGAGGAACCCACGAATTCGGAATTCAGCCACAGGACCAGATAAGGACGGTACAGCAAAGCAGGATCACTGAATGTGTTTTCTTGCTGCATCCCAAAGTTTGGGACCCAGGGGGAGGATGGAATTGTGTCTATGGTGGGTGGGGTTAAGTGCCATGCATCCCCAAGGACCGTATCCTGTTGGTTTTGTTGCCCAGTCACCCCTCAGGACTTGGAAGGAAGCAGGGGCTGGAGCAGTGTTAAGACAGGGACTTGGCTCATTAGAGCCCGCACCTGAAAGCGCCAGGAGGAAGCCTGCAAGGGCAGTGTGGGCGGAAGGACACACCCCTCCCCCCATGAGAACTTTATTTGGATGTTTTTGTTTTGGATTACTGGTAATGAGTTGCTATGTTATGTATCTTGCAAATATGGTGTCTCTATTTTGTGGGGATCATGTACTTAAGAGATGTTAATGCTAATTCAAATATAAGTTGCCTATGTAATGGGCACGAAAGATCTTGGGGCTGAATTTTATGGGAATCTGATACAAAAAGCAGAGAGAAGCCCAAGCAGAGAGAAGGCCCAAGCAGAGAGAAAGCCCAAGCCGAGGAGGCCAGAGGGACTTTTGGGGAGCAGTATCATGGAGGCAGAGAGTAGAATTGCTGGGGGCCAGAGTTGCTGAGAGAAAGGCTGCTGAGGGCCAGCTAGAGCTGCCCAGGACTTTTGAGAACAGCCACCTGGAGCTGTAGAGAACTAAGGAGGCATGGCTGTGATGCTAGTCTTTAGTCTGTCTGTTTTGATGTTTTTTTTGCCAGATTCACCTGCTGGTGAAGGACAGTGCTGCTGTTGTAGAGGTCCTGGAAACTTGCTGTTGGTTCAGAAGCCCTGAAGGAGGATTTTCTTGTTGTTTGTTTACAGAAATCCTGGAAGAGGGCCTTGCTGATGTTTTCAGGGGTTCTGGGACTGTTCTCCAGACAGAGAGTGACTTAGTGAGGACACTGGCCATGGCTTTATTGAGCCTTGTCTCCCCAGGAACTGAGATTGCTGAGGGCTTGCCTCAGTGTCAAGATGAAGGAGGGGCCTTTCCTTGGGTGCTCAATGCTGTGATGATATCTTAACCTTGTTGTAGCTTAAGAGTAGATGGCCTTTTGTGCTCTCCTGCCCTTCTGGGAAAGTGCTTGGTGTTAATGGATAGTATCGTAATTCAGTTGTGATCGAGGGGTGGGAAACCTTTGATTTTTTTGTGCTCTGTGATTGACCAAATGAACGTACTTTGTTTATGATGGGAAACTAATCTCCATTTGAGAAGAGACTAAATGAATGTACTACCCAGGAATGGGCTACATTGACTACTGGCCAGGGGTGGGATCCTTGGACCTTGGTACTTTGCAATTGAATTGAAAACTTACTTGCTAAATGAATGAGTTACACTGTATTTTGATTTTCTCTGTTCTGTGAATGTTTTGCCTTTATCTGACACTGAATAAGTGGGGTTTGCTATGCTGCTAATCTGAACCTTGGAAGTTGCCTTTGCTTGGCATTACAACATCTCAGACTCAACATGTCTGAAGCAGAGTTCCTTCTCTTTCCTCCTCATCCCCCTTCCCATAACTTCTTCACTTCCATATTTTGATGGAGGTCACCAGCATTCTTCCAGTTGCCCAGATTCTCAAACTCAGAATCATCCTTGACTCTTCCTTCTCCTTCCTTCAAATCCAATCAGATGCTAAAGTCTGTCTGTTCTTGGGCAAGTTAGGTGGCACAATGGATAGAGCATTAGCCCTGGAACCAGGAAGATGTGAGTTCAAATCCTGCCTCAGACACCTGTTAGTTGTTTGACCCTGGGAAAATCATTTAACTTCTGTCTCCTTCATTTAAAAATAGGGATAATGATAGAACCTACCTCACAGGGTTATTGTGAGGTTAGAATGAAATATTGTTTGTAAAGTGCTCTGAAAGTCTTACAGCTCTGGATTGATGGTAACCAACATTATTCTGAGTCCAGAATGTCTCTCATCTCTGCTTCCATCTTTCTACACATACGGACACCCACTTAGTCCAAATCCTCACCATCTTTCACCAGAATTATTACAATAATTTCCTGAACGAGCCCCCTGCTTCCAGACTCTCTTCCCTCCAATCAATCTGACACATAATTGTAAAGCAGCTATTTCTAAAGCCTAGATCTTACCACATCACTGAACTTCTCAAGAAACTCCAATGATCTCTTATTGTTTGTCTTTCAAGAATCCTTCATAGTCAGAGTCCAATCTGTCTCACCAGGGTAATTACACTTCACTCTTCCTCATGATCTCTACATACAGAAAAATTGAGTTTACTGTTTTCCATGTATGGTATTCAATCCCCCATATATTCATGTCTTTGCACAGATTGAGTAGACCTATGTGTGCTGTCCTTTTCTGTAAAAGCTATTTTTCTCTCAGTAGAATAAAAGCTCTTTGAGGGCAGGAATTGATTTCATTTTTGTCACTGAGTCCCAGCACCTATCACAGTGCTTGACAAAACATAGACACTCAATTAACAATGTAGAATACAGTTAAACTGGCATCTATTTCCTTAGACTTTGCATAATGTTTGATCTGGGCATTGCCTTTGATTTCACCTTTTTAAAATTCATATTGCAACCAAATATCTAAATTTCTTTCCTCTCCTTCACAATTCAGAGATGTGAGAGGTATGGCCAAGAAGCAGTTTGTCTAAAAAAGCAGTTTGGGGGTTTTCTGGGATTGTGAACTGTGATTTAACTGTACATCATGGAAGCTGAGAAAGCTGATGCATAGATGCCAGAATCCAGATCTTCAAAGACCTTAACAGGCTAAACATTTTGCTGAACATAATAAAATGAAATTTAATAGAGATCAACATTAACATCTTACCATTGGCTTCAGAAAACCAGCTTCTTTGGCACAAGATAGGGGAGGGGGAGGTATGATCAGGTAGAACTCCACCTGAAAAAGATCTGGGGATTCTGGTATCCTGTTAGCTCATTATGAGTTGTGTGTTGGGGTAGTCAGGAATGAAGATGGGGGGAAAACCCCAAACTATTGTGACTTACATTAAGAAGAGGCATAACGCCTTGTTCCTTTATCTTCTGCTACAAAGAGTATTATGTTTAGACCTAGGACTCACATTTGAAGAAAGATATTGATAATGTAGAGAAGAATGTCCAGGGGAGAGCCACCAGGATAATGAGGTAACAGAGTGCTGTTTAATTTGGAGGAGAGACCTAATGGAGGTCCTTGCCCATCATTAAGTGTCTGAAGGACTATCATGGGCAAGAGGGATTGGATGTGAGAATGGTACCAGAGGGCAGATCTAACAAAAGGGGGGGAAATTATAAAGTCATGAATTTGTATCTTATATAAGGAACAATTCCTTACCAATTGGGGCTATCCAGAAATGAAATGAATTGATTTGGGTGGCAGGGAGGTGCTTCCCCTGCACTGGAGGGCTCTTGGCAGATGATCCACTGCCATCTGTCTGCTGTGCTATAATAGGGAGATTCTTGTTCTACTTATGGACTAGAGGAAGTGGTCTCTGAGATCCCTTCAAACCCTGACATTCTGTACTTTAATGTTTATAAGTATCTTGAGTCCAGGGACTGTTCTTTTGAATATTTATCTATTCTCCTCCATCCCACATCTAACCCCATTCTGAGCATAGGGCTCCACAACTGGACCAAGTCTGCTGAACATAAATGCTTTAGGGCTCTTTTCCATTGTTGTTTCTTTTTATTTCCATCTAGGGTATTACGCATATGTCTAAAGGAGGGGGATTGGGTGGGAGAGGTGGTCTGGAATTACTCCCTCATGAAAAATCCAAATGGTTGTCCTGGCTGCCGATCGATTCAGCTAAACCTCTTCCTCACCCCCTAGACAAGGGATAATTGTAAACTCTTATGTCATTAGTTAATGGTGTTGGTTTACATGAGCTATAAAGCTTGAAAGCCACAGGCAAGTTTATGTCTTGATGTAAAAATCATGAGTAAATAGAGGGAATGAAGGCCATTTGGCATGACAGTCAATAGGGTGGGGGATAGGGGACCAGCTGTTGGTGGGAAAGTGCTCCTAGACTTCTCAGAGATTCCACTAGGGAGCCAGAACTGGGTAAGGCCTTAGCCCAGTCAACGTCCTCATTTTAAAGAGGAGAAACGATAATGAGATTCAGAGTGACAGAGAGACTTGGTCAACAATAAAAAGTAGAAACATGTCTCCCTGCTTCATGTTCAAGATTTTTCCACTTACACCTTATTCCATCTCATCCTCGATGGTCTTTCTTTCGGGTTGTGTACCAGTTTGGGCAATTATTTTCTATTGTTTACAAAATGGCCATAGCCCTCAAGAGACAGTGTAGTATAATGGATAGACAATGGGACTTAACGACAGGGAAACATGGATCTGAATCCTACCTCAGTACAGGATCAGAATTCCAAGGGTCCATAATGGTCAGCGTGGCTCAAAAACATCAATGTATAAGAGCTGAAGACACTTGGTGTGTTTGTCCTAGAGAAGAGAAGACAAGTAAACATCAGGCTACTAGATCTGAGAAGGATGTTTTGTGAAATGGGAAACTGATGTCTCCTTGGCCCTAAGAGCAATGAGAAGGTTCTAAAGTCACTTAAAATAACAGACAATATTTATATTGTACTTTAAATATATCATCCCAATTGAACCTCACTACAACTCTGTAAGTAGATGCTATCATTGCCCCCTATCTAACTGATGAGGAAAGTGAGACTTGCCCAAGGTCATACCAAAAGCAAATGTATAAGACAAGATTCAAACTCAGTTCTTTCTGACTCCAAAACCGAGAGCTCCACACACTGTTCCATCTAGCTACACATTTCAGCTAAGTGTAAGGAAGACTTCTCAAAAATGTGAACTGCCTAGCAATCTTTTGGGAGGAGTGAGAACTTCATGGAATCATAGATTTAGAATGGAAAAAGATGTTAAAGGCCAATTAATCCAACCCCTTGTTTTACAGATGAAGAAACTGAGACAAAGAGACAAGAAGGGTCTTACTCAAGATCATGGTTAGCAAGTTAGTTGAACCAAGATTTCGATTAAACTTCAGTTATATGTTCCTACTAGTCATCACATGATAGCAGGATGAGTTCTTGATAGGGAAGTTACGGGAAGGACTCTAACCTCATTTAAATTTTAGACTAGATGACCTCTAAGGTCCTTTCCAACTCTGAAGCCCTATGAGTCTAGAACTGTGTTCTTTCTATGACTTCCAAGACCAGAGACCACTTGACACATTAACCAATTATGGTAGAGATTTGTCAAGGGATAGGGTGACTTTTTTTCCCCATGATAATGAAAGGATACCCAGTCAAATGGAGACATCTAGAACATGAAGGATATTGAACTCTGAAGTAGTTTCAGTTAACATCTACAAAAATAGCACCAGACAAGGTCTTTTAATTTAGTAAATTATCCAGGGTCCATAAGGTTTTTTCTTTCATCAAGTGCCATGGACTTGCCATTTGGAACTGTATGGCTACAAGTTCTAGATGCGATTTAGGTCAAGAAGGAACTGGGGTTGGGAATCAAATCATCCAAAGAAAAATTGGAGAACATGAGCAAGCTATAAAACCCTAAAATGAAGAATTCAGTAGGAATATAGTGGACTCTGTGTGTGTGTGTGTGTGTGTGTGTGTAGATAGATAAAAAGACAGATTTCTTTTTGAGTTCCAAATGGCATCAGAAAAACTTGGGTTTACATGAACTGATGAAAAATGAAGTAAACAGAACCTGAAAAACATTGTACTCGGTAATATCAATACTCTAACAATAATCAACTGTGAAAGACAGCAACTGTAATGGAGGTGATCATTGTGGCACTGAAGAAAGCATTCTCACTCTCAAGTTAAGCAACTTGGGTACAGATATTCTATCTGGCTCTGTGAGCAAAGATAAGCCACATCTTTGTCTTAGTTTTCAATTTCCTTCCTTCTAAAAGAAAGGTATTAGACTAGATGACTTCTGAGATCCCTTCGGATCCTGTGAAATGTATAATAGAAAAAGAAGATGGACTGGTCACGTTGCAAGATCAGTGGAGAGCCTGCACGACCCATCATCTTCTGTATCATATTTGGAGTGTTTAAGAAAGGCCCCCAGCACATTGAATGGGTCCTCTAATGGAGAACTGGGTTGAGGGTTACTTTGGATGGGCAGGAATTAAAGAACTGATATTGTTGTCACTGGAAGGAATGCCCACTTTGGTGAATGCACAGATCCATTGGAATATTGGAGGAAGAGGGAAAAAAAATCCATGCTGCCTCCACTCCAGCCATCATCCCCATTCTTCCCTCCTCAGAAACTTGGACTCTGCTATGGAGACTTCAGACTCTGATAGGGAAGATTTTTCCTTACCTTGTCAGGAACCCTTGAGTCTCAGAGCTCTCCGTGCCATTCTACTTCCACTATGGCCATCATCTCCATCTGTACTCCGCCCCAAGCAAAATTATGGATTCTTTTAGAATGCCAGGTTCTAAGAGGTGAGATTTCACCTTATCTTGTCCAGGCCTCTCCTCTGTTATTTCCCCACCATGCCCTACCCATTTCCCCTTTCTAGCTCCCTTTACTTATTATCTTCTCTCATTAGAATACAAGTTCCATGGGGGGCTAAGACTGTCTTTCTTACATTTGTAATCCCCAGAGTTTAGCACAGTGTCTAGCAGACAGTAGGTACTTCATAAATGCTGTATCTATGCATCTATGTATCTATGTGTGTGTGTATGTATGTATGTATGTATCTATCTATCTATCATTTATCCATCCATCCTGTCTATACATCAATCTATCTAATTTTCTCTCTCTCTCTCCTTTCTCTCTCCATTTATCTACCTGTCCTGTCTGTCTATCCATCCACCATCCATCCATCTACCCGTCTAGCCATCTATCTATCTATCTGTCTATCTCTGTCTATCTATCTATCTGTCTATCTATCTATCTATCTATCTATCTATCTATCATTTATCCATCCATCCTGTCTATATATCAATCTAACTTTCTTTCTCTCTCCTTCTTTCTCTCTCCATTTATCTACCTATCCTGTCTGTCTATCTATCCATCCATCCATCCATCATCCATCCATCCATCATCCATCCATCCATCCATCCATCTGTCTATCCATCTATCTATCTGTCTATCTATCTATCTATCTATCTATCTATCTATCTATCTATCTATCTATCTGTCCATCTATCTATCTATCTATCCATCTATCTATCTATCTATCTATCTATCTATCTATCTATCTATCTGTCTGTCTGATCTATCTGCCTATCCTTTCTATCTATCCTATCTGTCTAGCTATCTTTATGTCTGTTTTTTTCTCATCTATCTATTTCTCATCTATATATTGTGTCTCTAGATAACATTTTTAAAAGAGGGTTTACTGGGGCAGAGGAAGAGAGGACAGGCTTTTAGGATCACTCAGAACACCTGTGTTTAACTCACACCTACTGTTAATGTTTTAAACTTCCCCAGAGTTACCTGACTTACAGAGCAGGTATTAAAGGCAAGATTCTGGGACAGTCCAGATATTCCTGACTCCATGTCAAGCCCTCTACCAACTACATTCTGCTGCCTCTCAAAATGTTTCACTAAAAGTGGAAGGAAAGTCTTTGCTGCAAATTGTAGGATGACATAATCAATGGAAGGCCATGCTAGGTAACGCAGCACAACGTGCCACTTAGGAAGTTGGCATATCCAAAACTATTACCAGAAGCTCAACCTTAATCCTTTTTAACTTAGGGGGGAAATGGATCAAAAATTAGAATTATATCAAGCAGAAAATAATCTTCTGTCTGGGTTGCACTGATAAAAAAAAAAAATAGAATTCATGATTACCGTGTAAAAGTGCTTGTGTTTGTGGCTATATGTTGCTGCCATCTCCAGGCCCCCACAGCAAATGACTTAATTGGGTTGTCTTTGAGAGGAAAGCTAGGTGTGTGCCTGATTGGACAAGGGTCCCTATTGCCTGAGCCTTGGGTTTTGGCCTGACCTGCTTCCTGGGTTCTAATCCTGGCCATGACCTCCTTGTTTGGAGTGGTCCTCCCTGGTTTATGGAGGGCCAATCCAAATGGAATTCTTCCCTTGGAATGTGGATGCAGATTCCACTTTGCCTGCTCAGGACCATAAGACCGCTGATGGAGAGTCAAAACAGATGCTGGTCCTGAGTCAGATCATCTGGAATTAGACATTTATAGGGAAGTGGGCCTCCCACGTAGGGATGATTTTAAGATTGATGTCAGGCATGGAAAGCTTCACAAGATTCCCATTCCCATGTATTTTTTCCTCCACTATACAAAGTGTTTTTCTTCACAGTTACCCCACGAGGGAAGAAGTATTTTTGTCCCAATTTTCCAAATGAGGAAACTAAAACTAAGAAAGAAGGACTTGCCCAAGGTCATCAAGCTAGGAAGTGGCAGGGCCAGGCTACAAATTTAGATTCCTCCTGGCTTCCTCTATAATTCATCTCTCCTAAAACACCATAGTGTATATAGTGTTGGACCTGAAGTCAGGTAGACTCATGTTCCTGAGTTCAAATCCAGCTTCAGATACTTACTAGCTGTGTGATCCTGGGCAAGTTGCTTTACCTTACTTGCCTCAGTTTCCTCATCTGTGAAATGGATTGGAGAAGGAAATGGCAAGTCACTCCTGCACATTTGCCAAAACCCTAAATGGGGTCACAAAGAGTTGGACATGACTGAAAGGATAGAATAACAACAATAAAAAAGACCAGGCAAGAAGGCAAAGCCCTAAGGCAAAGTCAGACAGGCTCTGATGAGCTACAAGGAAGAATTTTGAGCCATGAGATCAGAGAATTTAGGAGAATCCTTGATCTGGAGCTGCAACGGGTCTCCAAGTCCACCCAGTCACCATCCTTCACTTTAAAGAAGAGGAGAATGAGACTTGTTTGGAGTCACACAGTGAGTCAGTATCTGAAGTTGCATTCAACCTGAGGTATTGCTGTCTCTAGGCCCAAGGTCACGTAGGAAGGGATTATAATGATTGTATTTTCAAAAGCTTGAAAGTATTTCCACCTTTTCTGGTTCTCCTTCCTCCCTTACCTCGTACACAATAGGTCCTTAATAAATATATGTTTGTGTGTTGATTAAGTCCTGCAAAGTACAATTCAGATGTCATGTCCTGAATGATGTCTTTCCTGATGCACCCTCAATTGTTACTATGTTTCACCTTGAGAAATCATTTTGGATTACTTTGCATATGTTTGGCATTTACTTATCTGCAAGTATATTTTATCCTGACCCCTGCTGACTGTAAGCTCCTTGAAGGCAGGCATTTCATTGTTATCATTTTTCTTCCAGACTTTCAGTATAGTCTCTTATCCACAATAGGCACTTACTTAACATTTATTGGGTTGAATTGATTTGGATCTACTCCAATTCTTTCATTTAAGTGAGGCACGGAGGTGGAGATTTAGTCACACTAGGAACTTAGAAAGTTAGTAACTAGTAGAGTGAGGATTCCAGCTCAGATCTATGAACTCCTAAGTTCAAGGTTCTCTCCTCTGTATTTCTGGAAGAGTTGCAATGGAAATGTTGAGGGCATCTTGTCTATGCCTCTTTAAAAAGCAAATTGAGTCTGGGAGGAGAGAAAAAGGCTATAGTTTGTCTTCCTCTGCAGGCCTCATGTGTTGCAGAAGGAATCCTGACTTAGGAGTTCTGTGATACAATTTGCTGTTGTTCATTCATTTTTAGTCATATCTGATACTCTGTGACCCCATTTGGGGTTTTCTTGGCAGAGATACTACAGTAGCTTGCCATTTCCTTTTCTAGCTCATTTTAAAGATGAGGAAACTGAGGCATACAGAGTTATGTGACTTATCTAGGGTCACACAGCTAAACAGTCTATCCACTGAGCTACCTAGCTGTCTCCCTGTGATATGGACTTATGCTCTAACCCTGTCACTTCCTATCTATGTAGCAACAGGGCATATCAGACAACCTCGCTAAACCTCAATTTCCCCCATATGTCAAGTGGAGATAAGAATCCTCGTCTTGTTTCCATTATACCTCTATTGAAGGGATAACCTACTACCTGCAGAAATGGCCCATGCACTTTGGGAAGAGCTCTAATTCTTAGCAAGTATTGTTGTTATTTTCCCTTGCATCAGCCTTAAATTTGTCTCTTCACAGATGTTTGAAGACAAAATAAAATAAATCTCTATAATTGCTATAAATATATTTTAAAAAAAATCTGTCTGCCTTCAATTACATTGTCTTAGCTGGATAACAGTAGAAAGGGCATAGGATATGGACTAGGTGAGCTCCCCATAGGAGTTCAGAATATCTGAGTCTAGATGTTAAGTCAAACACTTTCTATCTATGTGACCTCTCCTCTGTTGGAGTTGGGAGTCCCAGTGGCAGAGCTCAAGGCTCTGATGAGTGAGAAGAGAAGGGAATGGGGATGAAGGATGCAATAACATATAAGTAGCTACACAAATATTAGGATGATGATGGTGATGATGATGATGGTGATGATGATGATGGTGATGATGATGATGGTGATGATGATGATGGTGGTGGTGATGATGATGGTGATGATGATGATGGTGGTGGTGATGATGATGGTGATGATGATGGTGGTGGTGGTGATGATGGTGATGATGATGGTGGTGGTGATGATGATGATGATGATGGTGATGATGATGGTGATGGTGATGATCATGAAGATGATGATGATGATGATGGTGATGGTGGTGGTGATGATGATGATGATGATGATGGAAGGTGAACTCACTGGTCACATAGTCCAGTCTATTTATTTGATACACCTAGCATGGTAGCTATATTACACAGACGTGAAAGTCGATAATTGTATTTTAACTGATGAAACTGAGGCTCAGAATGATTAAATGATCTCTCCAAAGTCAGGGAACCATAGAGTTAGAAGACACACAGTATAATCCTTTCACTTTATACTTGAAGAAACTAAGACCCAGAGAGGTTAAGGGCCTTGTCCAAAGTTACATCCACAATGGACAAGATTTGGGTCCATAGAGATCTAGAGCCATTGGAGGCATCCATTTCCATCTCTCTCCTTTTAAAGATGAGGAAACTGGGCCTCGTGGAGGTGAAGGGATTTCCCCGAGGACACCAAGGCAGTACACATCAGAGAAGGATTTGAACCCATTGGCCCTCGGACCCCAGAGCCAGGGCCGTTTTCCTCTATATCACTCTCCCTCCTACATTTGTCTCCCGTTTTCTTCTCATATGTCTTCTTCTGTCTTCCCTGCTATTCCATGTTGGGCAGTTGCCCTTCTCCAGAGTAAGAAAGGTAAGAATGACCCTTCTTTAAGCCTTAGCTCCCAGAGTGTCTCTTTGATGCACACTCCCTCCTCTTTCCATCAGTGCAAGGCAGACTCTGAAGCAGGCATACCTGCCAACTCCTCTGGGGCCTAGAGGATAATGGCCCATTGTGTCCTATCTACAGGTCAGTGGCTTACCTGCTTGATCATGCTATTATCCAGCCAATCCATCACCTGTCTCTGGGGCTGAGTCCCTGTGTCAGATGCTTTCCCCAAACCCTGATAAGGATCAGTCACATTCTGCTTATCTCACCTCCATCTTCTGTGTCCCAGGAGACAGCTGACTTCAGTTTTCCAGGCCTGGCTATCCATTTCCTGGACTTCTCCTTCTTACCTGCCTCACAGACTGAACCCAGCCCTCCCTCTCATGGAGGAGTCAGGCTTCATAGTTATCCATTTGGGACACTTGTGAGCTTTGTGTGATCTTGAGAAAACCATGGCCCTGGATTTTAGTGTTGGAAAGGTCCCCTCCTCAAAGTCCACATGGGACTTTGAATGAGTCGTAAGCTCTCTGGGTAGACCTAAGTTTTCTCCTCTGTAGAATGAGTCGGCAGATTTGGATAACCTTGGAGGTCCCTTCCAGCTCTACATAGATGATCCTAGCCCTGTGTGACCCTAGGCAAGGTGCTTAACAACCATGGGCCTCAGTTTCTTTTTCTGTAAAATTAAGGTATTGTATAGATGGCATCTTTCCCAACTCTGAGATGACTGGACTAGGTGGGCTCGAAGGGTCCTTCCTGCTCAAAATCTAGGACCATTATGAACATATGCCTGGACAAGGGTGCCTTCTGTAGCATCTTTGACAAGGAATCATCCAGTCTTTGCTTGGAGACTTCCAGGGAAGAGGAGCAGAGCCCCTCCCCCTACCTCACCCCTAAGGCAGACCATGCCACCATGGGGCAGCTCTCCTGACAGTCAGGAAGTTTTCCCTGACCTTGGTCTACCTTCTTTCAGTTTCTACCCATGACAACTCATTGCTCCTGGTTCTGCCCTCTGGGACCTAGCAGAACTAGGAGATTGGAGGAGATGGCTGCTGTGGCCCTTTCAGACTCTGAGTTACTGGGATTCAATCAATTAATCAACATTTATTAAACTTGTCATTTCCTAAGCACTGGAGATAGAAATACAGTGGCTGGAGAGACAGTCCCTGCCCTCAAGAAGCTTACAATCTAAAGGAGAAAGATAATACACAAAAGAAACTAACTAGGGATAGGAGGAGGGTTAGGGAGAAGGTAGATGGAGTCTAGTCCAAAGTAGTGAAAGCTGATGGGTTTCTTAATGATGAAGCTTCCCAGTGGGGCATGATGGCATTCAGTCAAAGTTGGTGTGACATGAATGGGAGCAGCCAGCATGAGAAAAGACTATGTCACATGGGGACCATTTCAAGAAAAAAGGAGCATTCAGTACTCAGGGGCCACATAAGAGCTATGCTCAAGCATGTGAAGGGCTGTCATGTGGAGCAGTGATCAGGCTCATCCTGATTGGTCCCAAAGTGCAGAACCAGAAGCAGGATGGCAGTTAAAATGAGAAACAATTGCTGAAAATGCTGAGGTTCAAAGCAAGTACTGAGGGTCACAGTCATTGTCATCATCATCTAGGTGTCTCAGAGGACAGAGTTCAAATCCAGCCTCAGACACATAATAGCTATGTGACCCTGGCCAAGTCACATAACTTTTATGCCTCAATTTCCTTAACCATAAAATGGGAATAGTAGCAGTACCTACCTCCCTGGGTTGTTCTGATAATGCAGCAAGAGAACAATTATAAAGCATGTAGCTTAGGGCCGAACACGTTGTAGGTGATGTGTAAATAAATAGTCATTATTATTATTTTTATTATTATTATTATTATGTGAGATAATAAATGTAAAGTGATGATCACAGAGCCTGATAAATATACGTACTGTATAAATGTTAGTGTTGTTATGATTATTTCTATATGAGATAATCATTGTAAAGCACTTAGCACAGTTCCTGACTTTAGTAGGTGCTATCTAAGTTTTAGTCATTATTGTTGTCAACTTTATCAAGTACTGAGAAATGAAGTGACCTATCTGGGGTCACAAAACC
Organism: Pseudochirops corinnae; assembly: GCA_028646515.1. Classification (NCBI taxonomy): domain Eukaryota; kingdom Metazoa; phylum Chordata; class Mammalia; order Diprotodontia; family Pseudocheiridae; genus Pseudochirops; species Pseudochirops corinnae. The sequence goes on along the minus strand of CM053587.1, from coordinate 342,968,144 downwards.
ACAGTGCGTCAAAAGTAGGACTTGAATCCAAGCTTTGGGATCTTTGAGGGCAGGTCTCTATCCATTGCACCGGCCTGCCCCTTAAGGATTATGATTGTTTAAATCAGTGGTTCTCAACCTTCCTAATGCCGCGACCCTTAAATACAGCTCCTCATGTTGTGGTGACCCCCCCCCCAACCCTAAAATTATTTTCGTTGCTACTTCATAACTAATTTTGCTACTGTTATGAATCTAGCTGATATGCAGGATGTATTTTCATTGTTACAAATTGAACATAACCCACAGGTTGAGAACTGCTGATTTAAATAGAAACAATGCCACAAGGTAGCAGGATCCTGTTTCATTGCAATGAATAATCTCAGGCTTGAAGAACATTGCTCTTCTCTGGGAAGAGGGGTAGAAGTCTATGGGTGCAGAATGTGGTATATGCTGTCAGACTCTTGTCAACTCAGAGGTTTTGCTTATCTGTGTTCCTCTGTTGGAAGGGAAGGTTCAATATGATGAGGAGATATTCAAGAAGTGGCCTAAAAGTAAAGGTAGCAGGGCTTAGTAAATGGAGAACTGATCTCCAAGCCAAGAAGACTTTGGTTCAAGTATGCCTGGTATCTGACCACTGAGAAAGTTACAACCTCTCAATGCCCCAGCAAACTCCCAAAAAAACTAAGCTGCAGCATTGGGAGAGGGAGTTTCTTGACCCAGTAGCTCATTACGCCAGTGAAATCATAGTTCTAGTCCCTATCTCTATCCTATAAAAGCCAAAGACACCAATAAAGTCTAAAAGAAATAAATAGAAAGAAATTGGGGTGGGGAGCCTGCAGAACCTTTGGCCAAAGCGTCAGTACAGGTCAGCTCAGCTCATCACTGTGAGCTTTTCCTTTCCTCTCTTGCTTGACCAAGAGGTATGATTTAGAGCTGGTGCAAGGCCACTTAACCTCTCTCCAATGGAAAACCAGTCCTGGACTTACAGGCTAAAGAGGATGAGCCTCCTCCTGGCAGCCTCTGATAAGAGATGGTGGCCCAATCCTGGTGGAATGCAAAGGAGTCAGGAGGTGTCCTGTAATGGCATTGTGAGCGGATGTTGCCTGGGCACAGCACAGGTCCTGTGTCTTAGCTGCTGTCTGATCCTGCACGTCACTGTCTTGGCTGGGATTCAGTGTCAACCTACCGAATGTGGGGTTGGCACTAGATAAATTCTGACATCCATGCTGTTCTAAAGTCTAAGAGTTTCATGGTATCAACACTTGGCATCTGTTCGCTGGTGGTTCGGGTGGCTGAAGTGAGGTGTTTATATTATACATAAAATTTCTACTTTGTGCACACATGCACATATATGTTGTATATAGCATGCACATGTGTTATATGCATACACATGTGTGTGTTTGACTAGGAATATTTCTTTAATATAGGAAAATCTCTAGGGAAATCCTTCCAGACTTGGCTGAGAAAGCCACATCTTAGGATCACGTTGTTTTGTTGAGAGATTCTTTGCAATGGGGGTATTATTTGTCCAGTAAATGGATCTCCCACCTGCCTGGGAGTGAAAGAATATTAAGGGACACTTGAGAGGGACTCTTTGGCTCAGGAATGGAGGTTAGTGAAGTTCCATCAGGTAGCGAGGCCAGAGACCAAAGTCCAAGACAGTTATTGATGAAGTCCTAGCAGGGTTAAAAGCATAGCTAGGGATGTCTTGCTCTGGAAACATGGGGGAAATAAGAATCTTTGGAAATGTGTGTGGTGGTAGAATGGAAGTTTAGTCCCAGTGAAATATTCACAGCACCAGCAGTCATGATAAATATACCTGCATAGTGCTTGATTAGAAAATATAGCAGACTTTCCATATAGAAGACAGAAATACAACATTTATTCAGACACCAGAAAACCAAATCCCAAAACCATTAAGCTGATTCCATCATAGTAGCAAAGTCCAAAACAACACAGAGATCTGTCACAGCATCCTTTAGACTTCCCACAAACCAACACAAGACCAATATTTACTCACAAGTCTATCTATCTCCCTCAGAAGTGTCCACTCCTCTCAACCATCTAGCTTGCTCTGACTCCTAGTTTACTGTGGGCTCTGTTCCACCCTTCAGGAAACTCCTCCTGCAACAGATTCCATGTGATCACATTCAGCATATTAGGGGGCAGAGTATATTTTCAAAGCAAGGAAGGTCTTCAAACTTCCTTGGGCTTATTAAGGGGCAAGGGAGACCTTCAAATTCCCATTACCATTATAGGAAGGCATCCTGGGCTGGTATGTTGGGTGATCTCCACTCTGGTCCTGGCTCTGCTCCTACCTGCTAGGGGACCTTGGATAAATTATATTGCCTCTCTGAGCCTCAGTCTCTAAACAGCAGTGTGTGAAGCATATATACATACACATACATATGTATGCATGTGATTATAAATATGTACACATGTATTTCTATCTGCATCTATCTATCTACCTATTCACCATCTCTCTGCTTCTTTCTTTTCTGTCTTTCTTTCTATCTATCCATCCAACTACCCATCTACCCATATCTATCTGTCTGTCTATCTACCTGTTTGTCTCTCTATTTATTTATTTATTAGCTATCTCTCTAACATCTATCTTGCTGTCCATCTGTCTATCCATCCATCTATCTATCTAGCCATCTTTCTTCCATCTACCTTTTTATTCATTCGCTTATCTGTTTAGCTGACATCTATCTGCCTGTCTGTCTGTCCATCTATCTATCTAGATCTATTCGCCTGCCCATCCACCTGTCTATCTATTTATGCACCCGTCTTCCTAAGCGATGCTCTCTTTCCACTTGATCATAAAGTCCCCAGGGGTTGGCAGTCTCATTTCCAGGCTCCTTCTTGTCTGCCTGTCATCTTCCTTCTCTGATCTTCCATCCCTTCATCTGACAATATTCACCTACTTACCCCAGACTCTCCCTTCTACTGCCTGCTCTCTCTCCCTACCTCCCCATGCCTCATTGTGGTGTGAAGGTGACCTCAGGCCCTCACTAGTGGAGCCCAGGCTCCGGCAGGTCACAGCAAACTGAGCCTGGACCTTGTCCAGCCTGGCAGACTTTAGCCAGCAAGGGATGAATGGTTTTTATTCAATGGCACCTTATGAGAGCTCATTGGAAAGTAACTTTCCATTGCTGAAGGGACAGTGCTGGCTTTGGTATCAGAGGACTCTCACCTTGATGTTAATTCCTTGTGCCACCTGGCATAGATCATTTCTCTTTCTCTCTCTCTCTCTTTGCCTCAGTTTCCTTATCTCTAAAAGGAATGGGTAAGGACTCTAAAATTTCCAGTTCTAAATACATAATCATGAGATTTCAGGTAAAGGGGGAAAGGAGGGAACAAGTGTTTCTATAGCACTGGGCACTGTGCCAAAAGCTGTACAAATATTATCTCATCTGATCCTCACAACAAATCTGCTAGGTAAGTGCTGTTATATACGATCCCCATTTTGTTGTTGAGTCATTTCAGTCATGTTCAACTCTTTGTAACCCCATTTAGGTTTTTCTTGGCAAACATACTAGAATGGCTTGCCATTTCCTTCTCCAGCCCATCTTGCAGATGAGGAAACTGAGGCAAACAGGGTTAAGTGACTTATCCAGGGTCACACAGCTAGTAAGTGTCTAAGGTCAGATATGAACTCAGGAAGATCAGTCTTCCTGACTCTAGCCTTGGTGCTCTATCCACTGCAGCGCCATCTAGCTGCCTGATCCCCATTTTATAGTTGAGGAGATTAAATGATTTGCCCAAGGTTATATGGCTAATAAGTATCTGAGGTACAATATGAACTCACACTTTCTTGATTCTAGGATCAGCACCTAGCTGCCTAGCATAGATCTGTTAAGGGTGTTAAGCTATGTGGTAAGGACAGCAATGTGTCTTAATAGACTTGGGAGCAGGTTCAAAACCCAGGTTTGAATCTAGCATCACACAATTCCAAGTTCTATGGCTCCTGGGCAAGGCCCTCCCCACTCTAAGTCACCTGTGATAACAGGTCATTAAACTAGATGACCACGGAGGAACTCAGGAGTGGATGGACCAAATGGGCCATGGCAGTACCCATAATGGGGTATTTCTTTGGCTAGAATGTAAGCTTCTTGAGACCAAGAAGTTTGGTCTCTGTTTTTGCCTTTGTCAGCATCCCTCAGGCTTACACTACGTCTGACTCACAGTAAGTACTTTAAAAAATGCTTGTTGACTGACTGAATAGTAGAAATGCTCACTGTTCTTTCTGATTTGTTTGACTCATTGACAGAGACCAGGTAGAGAGACTGGCATCTCAAAGCCTAAATTTCTCCGTGGGATTTTTTATGTTCTTGGGTCTGCATGGACATGTACATGCATATTTGCGTATTGAGGCAGCCCAGTGTAGTCCTGAAGTTCTGGGTTCAGTTCTTACCTCTGATTCCAGAGTTATAATGTGAAAGTTTTCAAACTGAAACAAGTAGCCCTGGGAGTGAAGGCAGGTTTAGTTGGGGTGTGGCTCTGGTGGAATAAGAATTCCCTTTCTAAGATGATGAATAGGGGGTAAAACTACAGAAGAGAGGAAACATTCCCCAGATACTTCTCCTCCCTGAGACAGAGGTTCAGCTGTCCCAACCTACTTATAGATGGGTCTGACACTAACTGGCTAGATGTAATCATGGGCAAGTTACTGATGCCGTGTGCCTAGGACACATCTTAGGTCAAATCAATCAGTGATCACTGAGGTCATGAATGTGCTAGTCATTCCTCCATTCTGGGAAAACTTGACCTAGATCTCCTCCCCAGAACTTTCTATTTGGTATGGCAATCAATGTTGTTTACCTGTTTTCCAAGAGAACCAGTCATATCACAGGCAACGTCTTGACTTTTAAGTGATTTGGATTTATATGAGTCATTGCTGCACAAATGTATCAGCCTCCCTCTCTCTTCTAGAGTCATTGAAGTCCAATGGCAAGAAAAAAGTCAAGACACCTGACAATGACCTGGGATGCAGAAGATGCCCTTGGCATCTTCAGTGACTGACCTCAGCACCTGTTCCTCAACACCTGCTTCAGCCGCCTTCATGGCCATCAGAACAAATGGTTTTCATCTGCCCATTCTGCCAGAAGAAGTCTTCACATGCATGGGGCAGATACCTCCTTAACTCACCAACAAGTTTAAGACTCCTTGGTTACCCTCATCCTGATTCAGCACATTCACTGAGATGGTTTGCTGGGCTGTGGCCACCACACATGCTACAGCTTCTTGGAGCCACAGGTGTGAGTAGGGTGAAGGTGGACACCAAAGATGGATGAACAGTCCTCTCACCAGAGGTGCTGGAAGTCCTTGAACACCCCATATGCTCCCGATACATACAAAATGAATACAAGCTAGCCTGGGAGGAGGGGGGGACCCTAGATGCTAGAAGGATCAGGCATGGCCTCATATAAGAGGTAGTACTCTAAGCGAAAAAGAAACTGGGTATTCAAAGAACCAGAGGTCACCAAGGAAAGCACTCCAGTCATAGGGACCAGACCAAGTTTTAAGGGATGTTAAGGTCATGGAGGCCAATCCTCTCATTGTATTAATAGGAGGAAGCTGAATGATTTACCCAGGACCACACAGATAAGAAGCAGAGGAGCCAGGATTTTTGCCAAGCAAGCAAGAGTTCTCTCTACTCTGCCAACTCTGCCAGGTCTATACCTCTCAGGTTTGCCCTGAACTCATGGTATGTTGTTTGTTTATCACTGGTCAAGCAGATCTACCTCTCTAGGCAGTGAGTTCCAAGAGGGCAGCACTCAGTTTTCAACTCCTCAGGAGTATGCCCAGCACAGAGTCCCGTGGTTCATTCAATTCAATTCAACTGAACAAGCATTTATTAAACTCCTACTATGTCAGCATATATTAAGCACTTACTATATCAAGTCAGCAAGCATTTATTAAACGCTTATCATGTTGTTAGCAAACATATATTAAGCACCTACTATGTCAAGTCAGTGTGCATATATTAAGCGCTCACTATGTCAAGTCAATGCATATATTAAGCACCTACTATATCAAGTCAGCAAGCATTTATTAAACACTTATCATGTTGTTAGCAAACATATATTAAGCACTTACTATGTCAAGTCAACAAGCATTTATTAAGCACTTATGCTGTCTGTAAGCATATATTACTTACCTACTATATCAAGTCAGAAAGCATTTATTAGGTATGTACTATATCAAGTCCAGTCAGCAAGCATTTATTATGTCTCCTGAGTGTTAGGTACCAGGCTAATCTCTGGGGATTTTCTTTCTAGTAGCTGACATGCTATTAAGTTCTCAGGATATATTTGTTCTATATCAAATGAATAGATAATTACAGGTATCAAGAGGAAAGATCACAATCACTGCTCTGGGCACCACCAAATTCCTTCTACCTTTAGCTATCCCTCCTCCATAATCTGCCAGAACTATGTTACCCTAACAGGCAGCTTTCCCCAACCTCAGTGAATGGGCCTCCAGGTTTCTCGGCTAGTGACCTTGGAGGGCCATGGACTAGATGTCTTTAAGCAAAATCACAACAACAACCACTCACATTCCTTTAAGGAAAGCTTCAAGGTTGCCAAAGTGGTTCACTTGGATTGTCTCATTTAATCCTCACGTGACTTAGAGAAGGAAGTGCTGTTATTATTCACATTTGACAGAAAAAGAAATTGAGTCCAGGTGAGGTTAAATGACATGTCCAGGGCTAAACAGCTCATGAGTGTCAGAGGCAGGATCTGCCCTGAGGTCTTCCTGCCTCTTAGTCTAGGTCCCCCCCTCTTCCCCCCCCCCCCCCC
>CM053587.1:342921554-342960859 GCA_028646515.1 Pseudochirops corinnae | reverse complement strand
TGCTAATAGGCCATGGACTTTCTCAGATGGCCCTGGCCCCTTGCTTTTTCCTGGGACACCTGGCCCTTCCCCAAGGGAAATGATGGAGCCAAATGCAGACAGTGAGGCCACGATGAAAAGGCAATTTATTAGTTTGGAAGGGCCGGGCACCCCAGGCAAATGCCAAGGACTTGGGCCATGTGAGAAAGCCCAGGACCTTTTGGGGGTCCATCATTAGTGCCCCTTCACTCTCACTTCTGATATTCCATGATCTGGGGACCTTCCCAGATTCGACATTCTCTGTCCTAAGGCTCCCCTCAGCCCTGATCTTCCCTGTCTTAAGGCCCTTCCTACCTCTGACCTTCCCTGTCCTAAGACCCTTCCTAGCTCCGACATCCCTGTTCTAAGGCCCCTGACTTCTCAAATTCCTTCTCTCTCACATTTGATTTCCCAAAGTCCCTTCTTATTTTCACATTCTCTGTCCTAAGTGCCCTTCCAGCCTGGACATTGTATTCTTAGGTTTCTTCCAGCAAAGAAAGTCAGTGAGGAGAAGCAACATTCCAAGGTGCACAAAATCTTGGCCGTGGGATCAGGGGTCCCAGTTTGAAGTCACAGGCCTGAAGCCGACAATCTGTGTAGTCTCACTAACCAGCCCCTCCCCTTGCCTCTAGTTCCCCCCAGTCCCCTGCCCCCCAAATACACACCACTCCAAGCTCGAAGAGTATGAAACGATTGCAGATTTAAGGCCAAACCTGCAACAGCCCAACCGAGCAAATAAATTAATCAATAGTTCAAGTCTATGTCAGAGTGACTACGTTTTCAATTGACTTGCTCAGAGACCTTTGCTAATATGTTAAACTGAAAATAAATTTCTGTTTAGCACCAAAAATATTAGATAGTGTATTACCAGTGATTGGCGGCAGGGTGTAATTGTGTATTAGCATGTGCAATGCTGGAGGTATGTAGAGACAGCAGGGCGAAATGTATAATGTTTCCTGGGTTCAATCCAGCTCGCATGTTTTAAAGTGGGAGCCAAACACAATACTGCAAATCAGAAGGCATTTGGCTCCCCCTTCCCCCCCTCCCCACCTACCCAATCTGGCCTCTTTAGGCTGATGGTTCAATGGGAAGAGCATTGAACTGGGATGGAGTGGGGAGGGGGTGACTGGTCAGAGAAACCAGGCTCAAAAGCTTTCCTGCTACTTTTTCCTTGTATGACTTTGGACAAGTCACTTCCCCCTTTGGAGCCTCAGTTTCCCCATTCGTGAAAGGGTTTTAAGCTCGGAATCTGCAGTCTGATGATCTCTCTACTGCCTAACATGAACTCTGCTCCAGCCACCATGGTCTCCTTATTGCCCTGAGAAAATATCCCATTGACATATTTGCTCCTGTGGTTTTATTTGTGTGATTTTCTCTGTCTGAATGTCCTTCTAAGTAAGGCCTCATGCAGCTCAGGGCACTCTAAGGTGTAAGGAATATTCTACCTCTGACATTCGATGCTCTAAATTCTAAGTTCCCTCCTATAGCTACAATTCTATATACTATATTTTAAGATCCCTTTTGTTCTTACATTCTATGTTCTAAGTTCTTTTCCAGCTCAAACCTCCCAAGGACTCTGTTCTAAATGCCTTTTGGATCTCATAGTCTTTGTCTGAATTTCCCCTCCAGCTCTGACATCCTTTGTTCTCTGATTCTAAAGTTCTTTCTAGTTCTCACATTTCATCTTCTGTGTTTCCCTCTGACATTATAGGCATGTCCTGTGTTCCATGGCCCTTTCAGATCCCATATTATAGCATTTTCTGATTTTATAACAACCAAAATTATTGGATTGAAGTCGTCATGTCTGAGAGATACCATGAAGAAACCTTCCATCAAAGCCACATGAGGAAGCAGCCCAAATGCTCCCTATTCAAATTATCCCAGGGTCAGGAAGAGTCATGTTGTTCATCTCTCTGCCTCTAGACACAGTTATATTTAAGTTATCTAGAGTAGTCAATCAATTAGCATTTATCACTTACCCACTATGTGCCGGGCATTGTACTAACCCCTGGAGATACAAGAAAAGACAAAAACCAGTCCCTGATTCAGGGAGCTTACAGTCTAATGGGGCAGAGGACATATAAACATCTATGTGCAAAGAAGCTAAATACAGGGCAAAACACAGATAATCCACATACTGAAGGCACTAGAACGAAGGAGGATCAGGAAAAGCTTCCTATAGAAAGCAGGGTTTTTTAGCTGAGTCTTGAAGGAAGGCAGGTGGCAGCGATGAGGAAGGAGAGCATCTGAGGCATGGGAGACAGAAAGAGAAAATGGCCAGAGTTGGAAGATGGAGTATACTGTGTGGAGAACAGCCAGGAGGTCAGTGTCATTAGATCACAGGTTACATGGGGGCACTCAGCAGAGGTACTGTGCCCTGAAATCCAACAGAGACAGGTCTTTGGGTGTGCCCCAGGTTTCATCATTCACAAAAATTCCCTGCTGCCGAATCGTCACATTCTTTCTACATTAGAGGATGCCTCGGGAGTTGGCAGAGCAGACGTATGCATGTAAGACTCTTGCCTATTTTCGTTTTTATAGCATCTGCTGAGAAAGTCATCTCACCCATTAGTTGCCTCCATGAGTCATTGTCCCACTGTCTTACCTCTCCCAGCCTTCCTACCCTCTTCAAAGGGGTAGGGAACAGGTTAATCATTTTGATTCATCAGACCAGGGTTAAAGATGGAAACTTCTTACCTTCAGTGGCCAAGATGGGTTTTACCTTGATGTTATCTACCCAGTGCCGTTTCCTGAAAGAGACCTTGCTAAATCAATACAACCTAACAAGGTAGAAAGAACCCTAGAGAAAGGAGCAGAAGACATCCGCTTAGCATCATAGGGTATAGAACAGTATGTCAGAGCTATTATGAGCATCTATTCTGGACTGTCCTTGGGGCTAGTCACTGTGGACTCATTGAGAAACAATGGGCTGCCATGCAGAGGATGAATTAGACTTTGTGTATGTGTGTGTATGGGGAGAGGGATGGCAGCCCAACAGGCAGAAAAAAGGACAATGAATGGAGGTTGCAAAGAAAAAGAAATGTGGGCCAGACATCAGGAAAGATTTCCTAACAAGGAGAGTTATCCAAAGCTGGAATGGACTGCTTGGAGTGGCGATGATTGGGTTTGGCTCCTTGGAGGTCTTCAAGCAAAGGGCAGACAACCACTCCTTAGGGGTGATATTGTAAAGCTTCTTTTGTGTATGGAAGGGATTACATGGCCAAAGAGGACTCTTCTAATTCTCTAATTTTGTAAATCTGTGATTTTGTGAGAAGTACTTTCCCAGTCGACCAGAAGTTTGTGTGTGTCTGAATAGATCTATGTCTATGTCTACATCTGTCCATATCTGTATCTATCTATCCTTGTATACATAGAGATATAGTCACAGGCATAGGTATATGTATATGTATGTTTATGTCTATGTATGGTATATAGACATATATGCAAACATATATATGTATGTGTTAAGTATATGCATATCACTCAAAAAGTTTACTGAACAAAATGTGCTTAGGGTAGATAGAGAGAGCAGTCATAATAAGGTCATAGAATACAATATCTGAAAGGAGCGTTTGAACATTGAACATAGACTTTTAGAACTCAAGACAGCCTTAGACTTAGAATGTACCAGACTTAAGAATCTAGAACTTCAAAAGTAGAAATAGCTTTTGAACTTAGAATGTCAAAGTTCAGAAGCATCTTAGAACTCGGGATGTCAGAGACAGAAGGGCCTTAGAACAGGGTATGTCAGAGCTGGGAGAAGTCTCAGAATATGGTGTACCAAAGGTAGGAAGGACCTTCGAGTGCTGAGCACAGACCATCCACCCAGCATCTCAGAGCAGAGAACGTCACCTATTAGAGCTACAACAGAATGGAACAAAGGATGTGAACACTGGAAAGGGACCTTGGAGGTCAGGTGTTCAACCTCATTTTTTTTTTTTAATGAATAAGAAACTGAATGCTTAGGGAGGAGAGGTGACTGACTCAAGCTTAAACCCCTGGGGTCTCCTGACTTGCAGTCAATAAAGAAGCTTACTCCTCTATATGTCTGTATAAAGACGGGGACAGGGTGGGGCTCTAAGTGTGAGGGGTGCAGGATGGCTGAAGTGGAGCCTGTGCTTTAGGGGGAGAGGGTCAGGGAGGAGTGTGAGGGGAGGACCCATCTTCTGACTCCACTGAAGCCAAGAAGCAAAAGAGGAGAAGGAGAGGCCCCAACTCCCCTTCCTTCCAACCTCCTGGAGCTCCAATGTCTTTGTTTGTGCTCCCAATGATTGACAGCCTACAGACGGAGAGGGTGCCTCCGAGTTTATTCTAGGACTGACTGTGCCTTTCTGAGGCAAGCTTTGCCACCTGACATGATTTTATCACAGAGCTGAGAATGGGTAACGGAGCCCATCTGCTAGCCAGAGAGAGAGCCACGGTGGCTGGGGAGGGCTGGGGATTGACTTGGAGGGGAGATCTTGGCTAGGTGACCGCCAAAAGCTAAAGGCAAATGACCGGCACCAGGCCGGCATCCAGCCAGCTCGCACCCAAGGACCCTTCCTCACCTCATCCAACCCAAGAGCCTAGGGTCCTTCTCCTTGGCAGCTTCCTCTGGGGGAACGACCTTAAATGTGTAATGATACTTAGCAGTTAAAAAATACCACATTACTGTCGACAGCGTATTAATGAGCAATCTGGTACATATGGGCATAAATGGAACCCTTCTCAATTAATACCAGGGTCATTAATGCAGGCAGGAGCAGGGGGAAGTAATTAGGAGGAATTAGCAAGCCAGACAGGGCTGGGCTGGAGGGTTCGTGCTCCCTCCTCTCTAATCTCTGACCTTGCAGGTGCCCTCTGCGAGGCCACAAAGATTAGGAAATACCCCCTAACATTTGGACAGCCCTTACTTTAAAAAGAGAAAAGCATTTCCTTATTTTCTGAACTTTTTATCACCAACCCCACACTTTAGAGCTTAAGAGGTATTTTCTCATGTGCAAAATGTTGCATTTTTCCAGAGAACTTTGCCTTCTTACCCTGTCTGAGATTCCATGTGGTGTTTCTCAACGCCCCTGGGGGAGATAGAGAACTGATATCTTTTATGCTCATTTCAGCTTGCAGGTGAGGGATCTGAGGCCCACGAAGAGGGCATCATTGCCTTTTCCTCCCCCCAGGGCCATCAGAGAAGCCCAGAAGAGGAATCACCACTACAATTCATGATGCATGAAATGCATGCAAAGATGAAGACACTCAGAGAGGGGCCACTCACTACCTTTCAAAGGAGCTCATTCTACTTTTCTGTAAGATTCTTTTTTGTTGTTCTGATTTCTGTTTTTATTTTGCCACATCTATTGGGCTGAACTGAAGTCTGCTTTCTTGCAGGGAATGCCCATTGTCCCTAAAACTCCCTTCCGGGCCAGAGAAAGGTTAATATCTCTTGGCTTCTTCCACAGGATGGTCATTCCAATACACAGGACAGCTTTTACCTGGCCAACTGTATCTTCTCAGCGCTAACCATTTGGGGCCCATTGATAGACTCTTGTATGCAGGGTGGCATTTCAGCTCCTTCCCCAGTCATCAATTGTGTGCTCATGGTAGTGAAAATTTAATTTAAGACTAAGTGCTTTCTTTATCCACAACATCCATCCACTAATACTAGTCTGCTTAGACTAACTCTCTGACCCTCGGCTTCCAGTGGGTTGATGAGAGAATCAAAGGAGATAATATACAGAAAAGGGTTTTTAAATGTTAAGACCACATAAGAAAGTGGTAGGGAGAGAAAAACGGTGACAGAGAGAGAAAGAGATGGAGACCCAGAGACAGAAGGAGAAAGAGGTGCCTACAACAGCAGAAGCTCTCAGAGCCAGGAAGACATGAATTCAAACCCAGTTTCTGACACTTCCTAGCTGTGGGGCCCTGAGCATGTTGTTAGGCCTCTCTTTGTCCTAGGATCTACTCAACTCATTGACTTGCTACAGCCATTAGATTTTGGAGGCAGGATTTGAATTCAGGTCATCCCAACTCCAAGGTCAGCCCCTAAAAGAGTATAGCACTGTCTCTCATAAACCATACCTAATTATTATGCATTATGTCTGCAGGCTGTTTCTGCTGGATCCAGGCCTGAAAGTGAGTATTTGTATGGTGAACACACGCGCGCGTGCGTGCACACACACACACACACACACACACACACAGATCTGGGGCATCTGGATCACAAAGGCAGTCAGGCCAGTTGGTCCAGGCCTGACTCACTCCCCTTCCTCTTTCCCAGCCTCTTCTCCCCCCACCCCCACCATGTTGACATGACCATCTTCTCCTGTAGAACCGTCCATGCCTGATGAGGGTGCTGGGGCGGGCCGGGCAGTGGTTCTGCTTTGTAGGTTCTCTGAGAAGGAAGGCAAGGCATTGATGACAGCAGCCGCCTCCCTCCCACAGTCCTTCTCTTGCTTGCTCCTACCCTGCTAGGCTTGGCCGGGTTCTGCAAGGCTGCTGCTCAAGTCTCACTTTGGCCCTGGCTGTGCCCCTGGTGGGAAGGCCTGCAGACAAACACTCAGCTTCCCACAGACATGCTTGAGTGGGAAGCAGAGCAATCAGAGGGGGGCCCAGCGCATGATGGACTGCTCTGGGGAGGGAGAGGGGGCTAATGAGGTCAGGGGGCAGAGCCTGAGCCACCTTATGGACCTGGCAAAAATAGTGTTTGTGTGAGAGCTTCCAAGGAAAACAAAGAGTACTCTCTCTCTCTCTCTCTCTCTCTCTCTCTCTCTCTCTCTCTCTCCATCTCTCTGTCTCTCTCTCCTTCTGTCTCATCTCTTTCTTTGTCTCTCTCTTTGTCTCTCTCTCCTCTGTCTCTTTCTCTGTCTGTCTCCTTTCTCTCTCTCTCATTTCTCTCTCCCACCTTTCTCTGTCTCTGTCTCCATCCCTATCTCTCTATTTCTCTCTAACTCTCTGTCTTCCTTGTCTCTCTCATTGTCTCTTTGTCTTCTCTCTGTTTTTTTCTTCTTTTTCTCTCCTGTTCCTCTATCTCCCTCCTTCTCTTTCTATCACTCTCTTTGTATCTTCTTCTCTCTCCATGCCCCTCTCACCCTGTTTCTACCTCTCTGTCTTTGTTTTTGAGTCTGCCTCTTTATCTCAACCTTTCCTGTCTCTCTGTAGTTTCTCCTCATAATGCTCTCTTCTTCTTCCCTTCTTCCTTCATTCTTTCTCTCTCTGTCTCTTTCTGTCTTTTCTTATTCTCTTTCTCCTCTATCCTCCCCTCCCCTCCCCTCCCCTCCCTTCTCTTCTCTTCTCTTCCCTTCTCTTCTCTTCCCTTCTCTTCTCTTCCCTTCTCTTCTCTTCTCTTCCTCTCTGTCTTATTTACTCTCTCTCTCTCTCTCTCTCTCTCTCTCTGTATCATTCTCCCTCTATCCTCTTTTCTCCTCTCCTTTCTACTATTGGCTTAAGGCTAATAACCCCGAATAACATGGCCAAAGTGAATACATTTTCCTAGGTGATGGCAGGCTTCCAATTACCTTCTGCCTGAGAAGGGAAGTCACTTACACTCTAGGCAGAGTCTGAGAATTTAAAGATGACCAGATCTGGGTTCATGGCCCACCTCAGCAGCTGTTTGACTATGAGAGCGCTGCTTCCCCTTGCTCCACCTCAGCTCTCTAATCTGTTAAATGGAGGCAGAAATCCTGACCCCACCCCCCCTGCCCAGAATTGTGGGTGTAGTGTCCTGCAAACAGCAGCACATCTTGGAGCAGGGAGCTATAAGACAAACAGCAAGGATGCCCTGGGGCATCTTCCTTCTGAAAGGTAACAGAAGACAAACAAGTGGCCTGGCTTCTTTGCTGCCCTTCAAAATGCCCAGAAAGAGAAGATGGAAATGGATGATTGGATCAACTCCTTAAGGGCTGGACCTGAGTCTGTTTGCGTGTTTTTACCCCAAGGCAGTAGAGGGAGCCATTGTGGACAAAGCACTGTGGACAAAGACCTGAGTTCAAAGCCAGCCTTGGACACTTACTAGCTGGGTGACCCTGGGCAAGTCATTTAACCTTTGTTTGTCTCAGTTGCCCCAAATAGAATTGTGTTAGGGCAGTAATGGTAACCCCTCCTAGGATTATTGTGAGGATTGAATGACACAATATTTCTTAAGCACTGAGTTCATTTTCCCAAGCACCAAAGAGAATGTCTGGCATCTAGAGATGGCAGCATGAAGTAGTGGACATAGTTCATCGGTGGAGCTGGGTTCAAATCTTGGTTTAGTCACTTACTACTTGTGTGACCAACGATGAGTCCCTTTATCTCTTGGTTCCTCTGGTCCCTCCCTCTTCTGTAAAATTAATGCCCTAGGCCTAATTAGCTCAGAAGACTCATCATCTCTCAACCTGGGTCCCTGTGATCTAGTAGGCACTTAATAAATGAGTGTTACATAAAATTGAATGGAGATCACCCAAAGGGTACATTGTGAAGTGTTATTGCTGCTCACTTGGCTCGGAGTCAGGGATGAATACTGCTTGAAGAGATATTAATGTAACCCAACCTATTCTCTTTATTTGATATATGAGGAAATTGAGGCTTTAGAGAGAGGGAGGGACTTGCCCAAGGTCACACAGCTAGCCAGTGAAGAGGGAAGGGAAAGAAGCATTTATTAAGTACCTACAGTGTGCCATGCCCTGTGTTAAGCACTTTTTACAAATATTGTGTTATTTGATCTTCACAGGAACCCTGTGAGGTAGGGACTATTATTATTCCCACTTCATAGCTGAGGAAACTGAGGCAGGAAAAGGTTAAGTGACTTGCCCAGAGTCACACAGCTAGTAAATGTCTGGGGCTGGATTTGAATTCAGGTCTTCTTGACCCTAATCTTAGAGCTCTATCCATTGTAACACCAGGTGCCTCTAAGCTGGAACTATATCTCAGAGCTTCTGATTGAATGTATTAATAACAGATGAATTAATTGATGAATGGAAAAATATTATTAAGCTCTTCCTATGTTTCAGGCACTTGATATAAATATGAGAGGGAAGACTGGCCCTGCCCTCAGGTAGCTCCCATTCTAATAGGAGTAGAAAACCCATAAAGGGCCGAGACGACATCCTGGAAGGGATATTTTGGTCTGGAAAGATGCAGGGATGCCAAAGAGGATCATAACAGAGTAGGCTGATACAGTAACTAGCGAGTGATTTTTATTCTTATTTTCAGAACTGGAAAGAGAAAGAGGGAAGCAAAGGGCCCATCTATAGTGTCAAGATTGTTGTTGAGAAGATGGTCAAGGGAGGCAGGGCTGGAGTCCACATAGATGTGATGGTCCTTGGGAGGCTCTAATCAGTCAGGACAGCAGGACCCAGGGGCAGGAGTCATAAGATCAAAGCATTCATTCTCAGTCTCTTGGTCATTTCATGAGAATAAGAAACTGCTGGTTTAGTGAATCATCTATTATCACACTTTTCCCCAATAAGAACAGCTAATATTATTTAACACTTACTAGGTACCAGACACTATGTTAAATGCTTTATAATTATTATCTCATTTGATCACTCTAATAACTATGAGAAGTAAGTACTATTATTATCCCTGAGACAGAGAGTTTAAGTGACTTGCCCAGGGTCACACAGCTAGGGAGTCTCTTAGGCAGAATTTGAACTCAAATCTTCCTGATTCCTACTCGGTCACTCTGTCCACTGTGGTTCAAGGGCTAAGAGCTGAGTTTTCTCTAGAACTCTGCTCTGATTAGAAACAAGACAGCCCATGTGCTGTACAGAAGCTGTCACCTCGGCTGTTACGTGAATGAAGACATAACACCAGGCAATCTTGTCCCATGAAGGAAGGCCAGAGTGCCCTGTAAATATTTGCCTTGTGCAGAATAAAGATGGCCTCCATTGAACCAGTGTTAATCATTCTTTGCCACAAGGCAAGGCATGTCATCACAACAAAAACACTCAGCCTGTTTCATCTCTAGACTGATTCATCAGGAGAATGCTAACCAACTATTGAGTACAGTCTCTCCCAAGCTTGGACTGGATCCCATCCCCATGGCATTAAAGAAACTGGGCCCTGTCTAAAGGAAATCAGACAGCAGCTTTTAGAGGCACATGGATATATAATAAAGATACACTGAACCAAGAGTCCAAAAATCCATATCCTCATTCCCAATTATTCACTGACTACCCACTCGTGTGTCCTTTGGAACGCCCCTCTCTATGATTGTACTTTCATTGGTGAAATGGAGATAGTGGACAAGCGGCTTCCCAAAATCCCATCTGGTCCTCACATTCCATTCAAGGTTTCAAGGCCCTTTCTCTCTGTACCATCCTTTCTTTTAAGGTTCATTGCAGATCTAACATTCTCTGGATCTCATTTTCCATGTTTATAATGTGAGATTGGATCAAACTGTCTTTAAGTTTCTTCCCATTTGAAAAGTACTTCTTAGGTCCCTCCTAGTTCTGATATTCTATGTTCTAAGTTCTCTCCTAGCACTGCCATCCAATGTTTTCTTCCACCCCCACCACTCTGTGTTCTATGTTCTTATCATTTCTAACATTCTGAGACTTAGTCTCTTCTTTGCTAAAATGAAGATTCCCAATAGATGGTTTTTATTATCCCCTCCATCTTGGATAATCTGTATTAAGGACCCTTTCAGTTCAATCCAATGGGCATTTATTAAATGTCTCCTATGTTTCCTTGCTTGGCACTGGTCTTTTCTCAAAGACTGATATGGCATAGTCTGATATCAAGGGAATTCCAGTCTAGTTGGAAAGTAAAATTCAGTAAAGGGCACTGTACATATGAAAGTAATTGGGAATGAGGATATGGATTTTTTGACGCCGGGGTATCTCTAGGATAAATAGCCCCAATACCATCAATCAGCTCCCATATGGTATGGTCCCTAGTCCCCTTCACATTCTTGTTACCCTCCTTTGGATCTCCCCCAGCTTGTTAACATCCTGCCTAAAATGTAACACCCCAAAGTGGACCTCATATTCTAGCTGTGGTCTGACCAGAGTATCATACAATGAGACCATTATTTCCATCATTATGGACACTTTCCTTTTGTAGTACTCTAAGATCAAGTTAGGGAATCTGACTCCCATATAATATTTGAGTTTTCAGTCCACTACATCCAAACCAATCAAACAAGCATTAGTTATAGAGACTGCAAGATTCCATACTAAATTTAGGATACATAAGCAAAACAGGAAAGAAAGAAAAAACATTCTCAGGAGGCTTTCATTTTTCCAAGGAATTGTGGTCTATGCGTTCTGCCTCTGTTAAGGACTTGCACAAATGATTTCTTCTACCCAAATGTAGAATTTTACATTTATTCTAGTCAAATTATATCTTCTATCACTAAAGTGTGGCTCTAAGGTGTGATTCAAAAGTCCCACCAATGTTACCCAATCATTCCATTGGGGGTGACCCTATGCGAGCATTGAAATCTGACTGAGTGGAAGGAAAATATACCCATGTTGACAAAAGCATGGGTCTTGTATTGAATCCTACGCCGAAGTACATTTCCTCTTATTTGATCCCTCATTCTGGCCTGTGGAAAGCTTTTCTCGGCTTCTGACTATCATCTGATGTGTTTACTATCTCTTCTAGTCTCATGTCATCTGCAAGTTTGACAAGCAGTTGAGTCAGGAAGACAAAACAAACACACATGAAACAGTCACAGAATGTCCCAGAAGACTTGGGTCTTCATTTTATACCTCCTTATACTTCCATCAAAGGACTTTAGATAAGTGGGAGATCAATTGGAGGAGTCTGAGGAGGCTTAAAGGAAAAGAGATCCTTAAGTCCTAATTACCCCACCCCCGGATTAGCTTGCCCTCTTCTGATTTCTCATACTGATAATATCTGAAGTTGTTTTTTAAAGGTATCCTTCTAATGACAGCTCTTTTCTTGTTGTTGTTTGTCTTTCATTATCTCTTTCTTTTTTTTTTTTTTGCTTTTATTTTTGGAGGGCAATTGGGGTTAAGTGACTTGCACAAGGTCACATGGCTAGTTTTTGTGTTAAGTGTCTGAGGCTGGATTTGAACTCAGGTCCTCTTGACTCCAGGGCTGGTGTTCTATTCACTGCACCACCTAGCCGCCCCTGTCCTTCATTCTCAAAGAAGACCAAGACATCAGGAAGGAGATGTTATGACTTGTGAATAAATTGGATTTAAGTGAAGCAGTGTTGTGCAAAATCACCAGCCTCACTCTCTCATCCAGAGCCTCAGACAAATTTGAATGACTATAAATGCATTCAGAGTCTAAGACTGTTTCTTTAGTAATCTTCTAAAACATGGCAATTCTCAAGTTTTAATTCTAGCCTGCCTCCAATAAAAATTTAGCACAAATGTGTACCATTTTGCTTTATTAACAAATGGCATATTTGGCCCTGAGGTTGGCTTAGGACAGAAAGCTCTCTCTGTTTCTGGGGCTGGGTTCTTGTGTTAAAGTCTGTGGGCTGAAGGATGAGTCATTAGGGAAAATCACATGTCCTTGGCATGTCTCCTTGCCTTCTATCTGAAAGTCAAAATAGAAGTTTCCATGGAAAGATGCCATCCCACAAGGCATTGAGATTCTCCTTTAAGTCATCACTGTTTGGGAGGCCCAAAGAGAAGGATTCCATCTGAATCCCAAGGATATTGGCCTGAGTCAGAGAACACAAGAAGGGGGGTTCACCAGGCAGTCAGTTAACACACGTTTATTAAGTGCTTACTACGTGTCAAGCATTGTTCATAGCATTGGGGATATAAAGACAGTCCAAAATACAGTTGCTGGGTCTCAAGGAATTCACAGTATCTTGGCAGGTGGAGTGGGGAGACATTCAAAAACATGTAAATATGCAAAATATTTGGAGTAAATAAAAGGGAAGGCACTAGTGGGGATTTAGGTGGAGACATAAGAAACTGCTATCCTGTAGGAGGTGGGATTTGAGCTGAATCTTGAAGGAAACCAAGGAGATCAAGAGTGGGGGTGAGAAGGAAGAATGTTTCAGCCATTTGGGACAGTGAAAATGCCCAATCCGGAGATGGGAGTGTTGTCTGTGAGGAACAGCAAGAAGACCAAGTGCCATTGGGTAGAGTACATAGAGTACATACTATGTACATAGTACATAGAGAAGAATGGAAAAGGAGAAAGGGGTGAGGTCATAAAAGGGGGTGGAAGAGAGTGTAGCTGGTACAGGAGGGATGACCTAGGAAGGAATTGAGATGTGGAAGGATTGGAAGTCATGATGAGGACACTGTACGGTATGGGTAGAAGTAAGAGATATAAATTGGAATGGCAATATGCTATGATCAGATAAGGGAATTTAGGAGTTCATAAATATGGAAGTAGGACTCTTGGGGGTCTCAGTGAAATTGAAGTATGAACACTTCTGTGTAACTGAGGTCATGGGCACTCAATAAATTGTGGAACTGGAAGATTTGGGTATTTGAGGGAGTATCAATTTGTGTATTGGCATTCTCTTGTCATGTCATAGTGCCTAGAGCACTGTCTTGTAGTCAGGAAGTCCTGAGTTCAAACTCAGTCTCAGACATTTACTAATGGGCAACCTCCATCTGCCTCAGTTTCTCAACTATAAAATGGGGGCAATAACAGCATATATCCCAGGGATGTTGTGAGAATCAAATGAGATTTGTAAAGTGCTTAACACAATGCTTGGTACACAGTAGGTGTTTGATAAATGCTTGTTTCTTTCATCTCCCTCCCTTTCCCTTCCTCCCCTTCTCTAAAATGCAATCAGGAGTTGGGATAGAGAGAAAGACTTGGAGCTGAACGTTGAACTAATAGGGGAAGGAAAGAGTATATTCAAGAAGTGAGCATATAACAGGGATCAGAATATTCATAGAGTGCGCCATCCCTCCCCCAGGAAGATATTGCAAAAGAGTTCCCCCTGAATACCTGATCCTTCTCAGGTCTAACACTCTGTGTTTTCAATCTGACATTCTCTATTCTATGGTCCCTTCTAGCTCTGATAATCTGTGTTCTATGTTCTAAGGTCCCTTCCACCTCTCACATTTTATATTCTAAGATCCTTCTTAAATATAACATTTTCTGTTCTAAAGTCCATAGGACAGAGTTGACTTCAAAGGTCCTTGCCTGTAAAACTCAAAATGTCAGGAAAGTGTGATACCATTTTCCAAGCTAGCTGCCTTCAAATAGGAGGCATGACCATGGAAATCAAAAAAGGTCGATCCATGTGGCCAAGGATGGGGGAGGAAGTAAAAGAGGCATCCATCTGCCTTTCATAGATGGTGGCAAATGCCATGGAACCAGATTGTAGCTGCCAATCTCCCCAAGGTAGCTAGTTAGGGGGAACTTAACCTTCTTCCCCCCCTTGTTCAGGGAGTTGTATTGAGAGGCTGGTAAGTAAGCCAGTGAAATACTTTCGCCTCACAAAGGTCATTACCTCAGGAAGAATTTCAGTGCCTGGTTAAGTTACTTTAAAAAATTGTCTATGAAAATTTGTCTTTGAAAAGAACTGTAGACTCATAATGTTAAGCCTAAAGGTGACATAGAGCCATGTATCTGTAGACCATGAAAACTGAAAGGAAATTCACAATAGAGCATCAGGGTGAGAAAGCACCATATTATATAGCATATCAAAGCTGGAAATGTGTAGAACATAGTCACCAAGAGCTTAGAACCTTAGAACAGAAATAATTCCAGCTTGGTAGCATCTTAGAACATAGACCATCAGAGATGGAAAGCTCTTTTCCTACCTTCAGACATAGACTCTAGGAGTGGAGAGAAACCTTAGAATAGATGACATTCATTACCAGAGGTGGAAGGTATCCTAGAACACAGAATGTTAGAGGTAAATGGGCTTTAACCTTGAAATGTCATAGCCCTGGACCTCTTTAGAACATGATTTAGAATATCAGAACTATTTTACGTCAGTTCTGGAAGGACTTAAGAACTTTGAAGGTAGAAGTTTCAGTTGGAAATTACCTTGGAACATAATGTTGCAACTGGAATGTAGACCATGTAATTTTAGATCTGTGGGGGAATTTAGAGAATGTCAGGGCTGGGAGAGCCTTAGAACGGGGGCTGTCAGAGCTGGGAGGGACTTTAAAGCAAAGTATGTTAGAGACAGAGAATGTCAGAATGAGTAGGGGCTTGAGAAGAGGGGATGTCAGAGCTGGGAGGTAGCTTAGAACACAGAATATCAGTGGTGTGAGGGAGCTTAGAATCACAGACTCTTAGAACATCAAAGCTTAAAGGTACTCATGGAAATCATGTGGTTCAGTTTTCTCCTTTCAGGCTTTTGCAAAGATACAAAGATGTCAAAGCCACCCCGTTTCTTAGTTCTGCTAACCAGATGCCTCTCCATCCCTTGGAACATACTTCCATCTCTTTCCCAGTAGCTTTCTCATGATGACAGCCCCTCTGACCCTTCTACCTCTTGCTTTGATTGGGGAGGTCCTCCCCTAAGACTCCATCAGAGGAAGTGCCTACTCTCACCATACTAACTTCTCCCCTATTCTCTTCCACCTCCAACTACCTTTCATGTGTGTGTGTGTGTGTGTGTGTGTGTGTGTGTGTGTGTGTCTTCATCGCCATACGGTAAGCTCCTTTTGGGTGGCACTGTCTTTCTTTTGGCCTGTATCTGCATCCCTAGTTGCTTAGCGCAGTATCCCACACATAGCAAGTGCTTAAAAAATGCTTCATCTAATCTAATCTAAATGATCTCTGCAAGGCTCTGAAAGGAAGAGCCCTGCTGAGAGGGAGTGCCATATTTTTAAGTAAAGCCTGGGATCCTACTGTGGAACTGAGTCTACATTGTTATTATTGCTACTTGGAGATTTCCTGAAAGATAAAGGAGCCATGGAAAAAATGAAAAACAACAAAGGGAAACTCATAAAAAAATTAATCTCTGAGTAGTAATTGCTCCATAAAAATAATTGAGTTGAAGTGAAAATACAAACCGTGCTGAGTACTTTAACGATGTAAATAGTCAAAATATGGCTAAAAGTTCCAAAGAACAGCATGTCGGACTCTGAAAACAACGATCCAGAAGGAACCCAATGTGGGAGTCAAGTGTACCTGAGTGCACCGACAAGACTGCCCCCTCACCAGTCACCTGAGGGGCATCATTAACCCTCCAGAGGCTCTTCTACTTGCCTGCTGCCCACTGCCTAAATCTCCATCAATTAGAGGTCCTCCTTAAGGAACTTCTCAAGATGTGCATTTTGCCTGGGCTAATCAATCAAAATCAATCAATACCAAATTAGAAGAAAGGATAAAGACATGAAGCCACTGTGGGTGATTACTGCTGTTCCAAACCTATTGATTTAAACAAGTTGTTGACTTTGAAGAAACAGGAAATGGACCAAGGCAAAGGTGTTGTTTCTAACTGTCACTATTTCTTAGTGTGGTTTAACTGATGCAGAATATGGTCATTGCCATGATGAAGAGTGGAAAATATCCTCCAGGAACTACCTCAGGGGACCAGCACAGAATCTGCTGCCTAGAGGAACTTCAGGGCAGTCAAGATCCAGATCGGCTCTGATCTGACTGACCTGGGGAAAATGGTGGAGCTAGATGGAGGATAGCGGCAACTTCATTTTTCCAGAAGAAGAAAAAAGAAAGAAATGAGGGGAAAATGATGTCATTTGCATTTCTATTTGTCTCTCCAGTCATTAGCACAGAACTGACAGTATATTTTTTCTTTCTTCTTTCCTCCCACCTTCTTTCTCTTTCTTCCTTTCTTTCTTTTTCTTTCTTTTTTCTTTCTCTCTTCCATTCTTCATTCATTCCTTTTTTCTTTCCCGCCTCCTCCTCCCTCCCTTCCTTCCTTCCTCTCTCTTTTTCTTTCCTACTTCCTCTATCCTTCCTTCATTTCTTTTTCCTCTCTTTCTTTTTTCTCTTTCCTTCTTTCTTCAATGCATTCATTCATCCAAATGTTCTACATGACTCTGTTTGCAGATACCATTATTTTTACTACATTAAGAATTGTGAATTTTCCATAAATTCCATGATCATTCAAAATAGAATCAGCCTACTAACTCACACCAGAATAAAACAAGTGAATAAATAAATTAAATCTACCAAGATTGTTAAATACAATTTGATGCTCAGTCTATTAAGTTAGCCCAAAAGTACTTTTGTCTTGGACTGGCATAGAACATTGTCAACAAGCTGGGCCAAAAAGCCAATAGAAAGAGAAAAGGCTGAATTAAATGTGTGAAGTTTTAATTTGAAAATGTCTCCTTGCTATCCTAATCTATTTTTTTACTTGAAAATAAAATGTTTATTGGCATCTCTTATTTTTAAAACCACTTTCATTTCTGAATGTATGTCCCCAATGTGCTACCTAGAACACTATAACCAAAGATTTTTAAAAGAGAGGAGGAAAAGAAATTAATCATAACTAACTAAAATGTAATCTGATTCTAACATCATATGCAATGTTCCACCCCTATAGTCCTCTACCTCTTCCAGGAAGAGATGGAAGTGCATTTTCTTATCTCTTCTCTAGGGCCAAATTTGTTCATTATAATTGTATCACTTCTATTCATGTGGTTGTTCTTTACAATTGCGTTGTTACTGTATCTTCCTGGTTCTGTTTATTTTACTCTGAATCAATTTATAAAAGTCTTCCCAAGCTTCTCTGAATCCTTCACATTTGACCTTTCCCATGACACTGTGATGTTACATTATGTTCATTAACCATAGTTAATTAGTCCATTATTAGGCATATGTTTTTTTTTTTTCCAGTTCTTTGAAAAGTCCATATTTTTACTAGCAATGGTCTCCTGACCAAACAGTGTGGCTGTGGATCATAGCATAATGTGATTCCCAAAGAACTGAAGTAGGAGGTGACCACAGAGAGATGCATGGCAGCCACATGTTGCTACCTGGAGTGTAAGCTGCTACTTGTATGTAAGCATGCAAGACATAAAGGGCATGCTTCACTAGAAATGGAGAAGGGGAAGAAACAGCAATAGATGGACAACCTGAGTGTCAATAACAGTAAGAGTACCCACAGAACATTAAAAGATTTCTAGAAGAAGGCCTCCAGTATATTGCATTGATTTTCTGGGTCCTTTATTGGACTATATAGGTAAAAATTTCAGAAGATGACAAGATGTGAAAAGGTTGCAAGCTGTACTGGTGAAATGTTTGTATCTATATAGATCCATGGAGTATCAAAGTAAGTATTATGATCTCATTTTAGAGATGAAAGCCATGGAGTTGAAGGGGCCTGTCCAAGGGTTTCTGCTTATCTGTATAACTATTATTCCAAAAGTAAAATGCTATATGTTCATCTACATTGTCCCTCCCTGGTCCTGACTATAAATCCACAATTTATTTTTCCATTCCTTCACCTTTCTCATTCTGTCTCAATATCCTCTTCCACTTCTCTCAGTCTACCTCTTTCTCCCTCTCTCTACTCTTCTCTTTCTCTCTCTTTCTTCCCCCCATTCCATTTCTCTCTTCATCTGTTTCTCAGTTTCTTTTTTTACCTTCTTCTAGTCTTCTGTCACTATCCCCCTATCCCTTGTTTGTGTCTTTATCATCTTTCTATTCTTTGTGTCTGTTCTTTTCCTTCTCTTTACTCTTCCTGTGTTACTCTTTGTCTGCTTCCCTCTTTCTCCTCTGTCTTTCTATTCTTTTCTCCTTCCCTCAGTGTATGCTCTTTCCTATATCTTTTTCCCTTCTTCTATTTCAGTCTGTCTTTCTCTCATCCTATCTTCTCTGTCTCTATCTCGTTTTCCCTTTTTTCTCTGTCCACCTTTCTTTATCTCATAATTCAGTTCTTGGATCTCTTTGTTTCTCTCTCTCTCTCTCTCTCTCTCTCTCTCTCTCTCTCTCTCTCTCTGTCTCTCTCTCTCTCTGTCTCTCTCTCAATGCACTTCCCCCTCCCCTATGCCCTCTTCTCTCCTCTCTTCCCCTCTCTTTTCCTCTCCCCTCCCTCCTCTCCTCTCCTCCCCTCCCCTCTTCCCCTCCTCCTCTCCCCTCCTCCCCCCTCCTCCCCTCCCCTCCTCTCCCCTCCTCTGTGCCCGTCTCTCTCTCCATCTCTCTTTAGTCTTCTTGCCTCGCCCCTCTCTATTCCGTCCTCCTCTTGCCCTCTCTGTCCCTGTGTCTCTCCGCAGCTGTCTGCATCCACCCTCACATCACTTAAACACCTGTAGATGACGGGCATTGCCTGACTTGTGTGTGCCCTCCCAACAGTTATACCAGAAGAAACCTCCCTGGTCCCGTTCTTGCCGTTTCCTACAACTGGAGAACTGGGCGCATCCATATGGATGAGACAGGAAGAAGCCCCTTCCCCCCTCCCCTCTCTCCTCTCCCCTCCCCCCCATCAGCTGTAAGTCTCGGGCACTCAGGCAGAAACAGGCAGTCAATCCTTTCCGGGGTCCTGAGCCGCCGGCCGCGGGCCGCTGGGCCGAACAGCAACGATGCAAAGGGACAAATGGCCTGCCGCAGCCCAGGTGTGGGGGAATGCAGGCTGACAGCGCTTTGTTCTTCAGGCCCCAGGACCGGGGCTCAGGTGTTGCCAGCTGGGCCACCTGAGGGGCCTGGCTGCCCGGCCCTGGGCTCCTCAGGTCCCAGCTTTGGTAGCCACCGCCAGCGCTGGAATCTGTCCCTCTGCCCACTTCCTGCCCAGGATGGATCACTGTGGCAGAGGAAAAAGTGGGGACGGGGTCTACTGGAATTGACTGGAGCCTAAAATCCTGGATTGTGTCCTGGCTCTGCTGTCACGATTCTGGGGCACCTTGGAAAACTCTTTTCTAGGTCTGAATTCTGTGAGGACGTTGAGATGGCAACATCAGTCCAGACTCTCCCAGCCCTGACATCCCCTGTTCTAGGGCCACTCCCACCTTGATATTCTATACTTATTTCATTTATTATTTATCACATACTTATTTAATTTACATTATATATTCTGAAGTCCCTTCTAAAGCATGTATTTTATATTTTCTGTTCCAAGGTTCCTTCTAGACGTAACATCCAACATTCTGGGGACCTCTTTAGCTCTTTGTGCTCTGGTTCTTTGCCTCCTAGACAATCATCCCACTAGTAAGTGACCTACCTAGAGCTGTCAAACACCACACCTCATACCAAGGCCAGCAGGCTTCTCCTTCCTCACCACTCCCATCTGACTCCCTCAGCTAAGCTATGTGGTTTCTTTCCCTAAGATTCAGGACTCTGTTTGTGCCTTAAATGACTCCCTCAGCTGGTGCTTTTCTCCATCCTAAGCCTATAGAACCCCAAATATGTTTCTTGATGAGTAGAACCCCTTCCCCCCCCACTTGCTTCCTACAGCCCATCCTAGAAATTTGTGATATTAATAATAATAACTTAGGGTCCCTCATGCCATCTGTGTGCATACTCCTAGATGTGTCGTTATATGATAGAATGGATAATGTGATGGGCCTGGAATCAGAAGACCTAAATTTAAAAGAGACCAACATTCACTAGCTGTGTTAGCCTGGCCAAGTCATTTAACCTTTCTCAGTCTCAGCTACCTTATTTGTAAAATGGTGATAATAATAGCATCTATTTCCCATTGTTGTTCTGAGGATCAAATAAATCGAATGAATCTTAAAGCATTTCATGCAATGCCTGGGACAGAGGAGAAGCTTAATAGGTCTTCCCTCCCTCCCTCCCTCCCTCCGTTCCTTCCTTCCTTCCTTCCTTCCTTCTTTCCTTTCTTTCTTCTTCCCTTCCTCCCTTCCTTCCTTCCTTCCTTTCTTTCTCCCTCCCTTCCTTCCTTCCTTCATTCCTTCCTTCCTTCCTTCCTTCCTCCCTTCCTTCTTTCCTCCCTCTCTTCCTTTCTTCATCCATCCCTTCCTTCTTCCCTTTCTTCTTTCCTGCCTCCTTCTATTCCTCCTTCCTTCCTTCTATTCCTCCTTCCTTCCTTCCTCCCTCTTTCCTTCCTTCCTTCTTTCCTCCCTCCCTTCTATCACTTTCCCAATGGTCATAGTGGAGCCTAGAGAAAGCATCCACTGGTAAGTAGGCAGGCTGCTTTTGACCTTTCTTTGTATCCCCGGTGCTTCTCCCAATGTCCAGCCCATAGGAGGTGTTTAATAAATACTTATTAACTGATTGACTGCTCCTGAATCTCTCTGAACTTGACTGAACTAGTCCCTAGACAACAGATGTCTAGGGACTCAGTGTTTTTTCCCTCCCATAAGTAGTCTATATGTACAGGGTAAATAGAGGGAATATTAGCTGCTGGGGTGAAGACAAAATGTCTCCTTATTAGGGGATACTTGCATTGAGCTTTAAAAGAAGCCAGGAATTCTATGAGGTGGGGGTTTAGAAGGAAGGGCATGCCAGGCATGGGGAACAGCCAGTGCAAAGGCAAGGAGGTGGGAACAATGAGACAGGAGAGGAGAATGTTACTGGAGGAATATCAGTCAAAGTATTAGCTCATATTTCTGTGGCATTTGAAGGTTTACAAAATGTTGTACATATAAGATATCAGAACTTCACAAAATCACCCTTTGAGTTGGGAGCTGCTGGGATTGTCATGTCCATTTCACAGATAAGGAAACTGAGTCTCAGATAAGTAATAGAATCATTGATATTGAAGTAGAAGGAACCTCAAAGGCAGCTACTTAATCCAAACTCTTCATTATACAGATGAGGAAACAGGTTCAGGTAAAGGAAAAAACTTGCCCAAAGTCTTGCCCAAATAAAGGACAGTTGATGAGATTTGAACTTATGTTTTCTGAGTCTAAATTCTGTGGTCTTTCCATTGTACTCATACTGCCTCTCTCAATCCCCCAAGCAGGAAGCCCAAGAGTTAGGAGCAAAGTCCAGTTTCCTCACCACAAGCCTAGAGTACTTTCCAAAGCCCCAAGGTGTTCCTGAGGTCCAGGCTGACCAGGCTGGAGGAGCAGGGCAGTGTAACCCAGCATAGCTTTCCAGAGGGCCGTTTATGCTTCCTGACCGGGACTGGGTCCAAAGAGTTAATTGAAACCATTTGCCTCCATCCTGGCCCCAGCTCCCCTGTTTACCCCCATTGAAATGGCCCAAGTCTCTGAGGCATGAATTGACTTGGAGAAACCTGACAGCCTCATTCCCTCCCTTCGCCTCATCCAGACCTAGCTGAGCACAGCCCTATAAAAAGAGGTACAAATTCTTATGGGGCCATGGCCTCCTATAAAGCCATTAAGAGCTCAGCTACTTTCCCAGCTCAAAAGGATTGGGAAACACCAGCCATCACCATAAAACTGTAATTGAACAAAGTCTGGAGACTAACAATCCCTATAAAGAGAAACCAGAGAAATGGGATAAAATTCTTTACAAGGCTACAGGGACTCTTCTTTATTCGATGAGTAGCCCTTGGTAAGATGAATCAGCTATTTGCAGTGGGACTCCACTTTACCAGCCCAGGTGGAGCTCAGCAATGCCTCCTACTGGGCAGCGAGGTCCCTTTAAAGAAGCTTACAATGGCTCCTCTGCTGCCTACCAAATATGGACTCCATATTCTGGCATTCAAGGCCCATTGCCTTCAATGTCAGTGTCATGGTGGATAAAGTGTTGAGCATGGAGTCAGGAAGGCAGAAGTTCAAATTCTGCCACAAATACTTATAAACTGTGACCCTAAGCAGATCACGTAACATCTTTCAGTTCTAGTTTCCTCAATGGCAAAATTGGACTGATCATAGCAATGATGTCTTGGGGATTTGACTTAACATGATTAGATAATACATTCTTGATGCTTTGCAAACTTTGAAGTACAATATAGCTGTTAGCCATTACATTTTCCATGCAGAATAACAGCCATAATTAACATTTATGTAAGGCTTACGATGCACCAGGCATTGTGTTATGAACTTATAATAATAACTCACAATAACCCTGGGACGTAGCTGCTGGTATTATCTCCACTTTACATATGAGAAAACTGAGGCAGACAGAGGTAAGGTGACTTGCCCAGGGTCACAAAGCTAATGTGTCTGAGACTGGATTTGAACCTATATCTTCCTGTCTCTAGGCCCAGAGCTCTCTGCCCTATGGCGCCATCTAGTGGTCATCTCTGTCTTTGGACTAGCTGTACCACCCCCATGTCCTCAATACCCTCCCTCCTCACTGATGCCTAGAAGAATCCTTCTACTCATTCAACGCTCAGGGGAAACACCACTGGAGTCAGGCAGACTTCGCGGGGATAGTGACAGCACCTCCCTTCCAGGACTATTGTGGGGATCCAATGAGAAAATATTCACCAAGTGCTTTCCAAACCTTAAAGCTCTATACAGACACTGGCCATTATAGACCAATAGTCACCAATATAGAAGAATGCTTTCTGGGGCCTGCCTGGCTCATGCACTGGAATGCTTTGAGGGTAGGGGTCATGTATTATTCCTTATCATATTACCTGTGGTTCCTGACCATGATAAGTGTTCCTATCTGATTGGTGGGAAGTACACTGGTTTGGAGTCTAGATGTTGGATTCTGAACTTGATTAGACCACCTAGAGACCTTGACTGAACCAAGACACTTGTCTGGACTTCAATAGCATCAGCTTTAAAGTGGTGCTAATGATACTATGCCCTTGTGTGTGATCGTGTGTGATCATGTGTGTGGCATGTTGTCTCTAGGCATCTGTGATTTAATCAGTTAGGGGGCTCCCAGGGAGAGGTTCCCTCCACCATGCAGATCCACTGCTATCGCAGGCTTAGAAAATTGTCTAGATAAAAGAGAGCTTGAAGGACATACCTAAGATCACACAATCAACATATCAGATGCAGGACTAGAAGACATATCTTCCTGACTCCAAGGTCACCTCTAGCTGTCTCCACATCATTCTGCTTGCCCACGTGGAATTAGTGGATGGAGCCACATCATCTCTTGGGTGGTCTAATAGCTCCAGTCAATGGACTGATTGCAAAGGGGTTTGAGATGACAGAAGACAAGGGACCAGAGTCGTACCTGGGCCAGGTTACTCACAGACTCTCCTAATGACAAATTGCTCTTGGTTTTAATTACTTTTTCAGTCAAATAATTGGAATGGACTAAATGATCCCAAAGGTCTCCTTCTGATTGAAAATCCTCTACCTTCAGGCCCCTCCCAACCCTGACATTTCCTGTTCTCAAGCCCCTCCTAGCCCTACATCCCCTGTCCTAAGACTCCTCTCAGCCCTGACATTCCCTATTCTCTGGCCTCTCCCAGCCCTGACATTCCTTGTTCTAAGGTCCCCAACATCTATCATTTGATCTCAAAGTCTCTCCCAGGTGGGACATTCCATGTTCTGAAGTCACTAACCATTCTAACCTTCTATGTCCTTCCCCTGGAACACCCTTTGATCTTTGATGCTCTTGTTTTACAATGCTGCTATCCAGATGGTAGCCTCAGCTCCACATTTTCTTCATCTCTGACTGGTGTGGGAAAGGGCTTTGGGATCCATGGAGTAGATTATGTGGCATTTAGCTAATAGGATGACAGGCTCTCTACTCTAAGGTATCGATCGGCCCCTGACAGATGCTGAGGCTGCAGCAGCCGCTAGATGTAAAAAATGAACCATTAATAAAATTGAAATGTGGAGGGGGGAGGTGGGCTAGAGTAGAGGAAAAGAAAGAGAGGAATTGAGAAGGATGCCTGTGGTGATAAGAGGCAGGGGCTGGGAACCAAACCCAGAATACATTCCAGAAAAGAAAGAGGATTTGAAGGTAACCAGGAAAATGTATGGGAGAGAATGTACGGGAGAAGATGCTCCATCGGAAAGCAGTGAGTCTTGGGGGGAGGGACAAGGGCCACCTCACTGAACCTGAGAAGAGCATCTGACAAAGATGGATGGATTTAAAAGAATGAAGCTTTTTTGTTCCCCCAGGAAGAATATCATTAATTGCTCTACGATTTCACGTGTTAGTCAAAGCTTCACCCTCAATGGGCAAGCACAGCTATATTCCACGATTGCAGATCATTGAATTACCATCAGGAACATGGTATCGAGAAACTGAGTGGCCTTGAGAGAGGAGTGTTGGATCTGGGGTCAGGCAGAGATGGGATCAAATCCTTGGTCAGCTATGTATTAGCTCTGTAGTCAACATGATGGAACCAGGAAGATCTGAGTTCAAATCTAGCCTCAGACACTCACTAACTAGTGTGACCCTGTCTACTCATCTGTAAAATAGGTACCATAATATCATTTACTCCCCAGGGTTGTTGTAAGCATCAGATGAAATACCAGTTAGTAAGAATCTGAGGATAGATATGAATGGATGAAAATGAGTCTTCTTGACTTCAGGCTCAGGACTCTAACCACTGTGTGCCCTAGCTGCCTCTGTGACCCTGGGCAAGTCACTTAACTCCGTTTGCCTCAGTTTCCTCACCTATAAAGTGATCTGGAGAAGGAAATGCAAACCACTCCAGTATCTTTGCCACGAAAACCCCAAATAGAGTCACAAAGAGTCAAACACGGTAGAAAACAACCAAACAAAGTTTGCAAACCACATCATATCTATATCCCAACAATCCCAGCAGGTAATTGCTTCCTTATTTTATAGATGAGGAAACTCAGACGGAGGGAGAAGAAGTGACCTGCCCAGCTCTTAGGGGTCTGAGATTTGAACTTAGCTTTTCCTGATTCCAAGTCCAATGCTCTGTCTCTATTCACTACACCACCTAATGGCAAGACTGTGTCGGAATTTACTTATGCTGTATAACATTTATACTACTCTATATGTAATTGAATAAAGGAAGAATATTTTCCACAGTACTTCATTCATAAGAACCAAGTAAGTGATGGAGGCAGCATAGGTAGAAGTTAATATTTTTTTTGTTGTTTTCAGAGTAGACTGTTGAATCTCTGGGACATGAAGGTACTAGCCATGATTGTTTAAGAGTGTGCCTGTTAAGGAGAGAATAACATACACACTCAATTGGATATCATACCCTACAGGAAAATAGAGGGGAAGGGGATTAGAGGGGGGATGATAGACGGGAGGGCAGATTGGGGGAGATGGTAGTTAGAAGCAAACACTTTTGAAAAGGGACAGGGTCAAATGAGAAAATAGAATAAGTGGGAGGCAGGAGAGGTTGGAGGGAAATAGAGTCTTTCACAATATACCTACTATGGAAATGATTTGGGTAACTACACGTGTACAACCTATATTGAATTGCTTTTCTTCCCAGTGGGGGTGGGTGAGGAGAGAAGAAGGGAAAAAATCTGGAACTCAAATTTTTAAAAACAAATGTGTATTTTAAAAAATGTTTTGCTTTGTTTTTTACTTGCAACTGGGAAATAAGACATACAGGCATTGGGGGATAGAAATCCATATAGACAACCCAGTCCTACTAGAAAGTTAGGGGAGGGAAAGTGAGGATATGAGAGAGCAGATTGAGGGAAGCGGTATTCAGTAGGCTTGCCATTTTGGGGTGGGGGTAGGGGAAAGACAGGGAGAAAAATTTGTAATTCAAAATCTTGTGGAAATGAATGTTGAAAACTAAAAATAAATAAATAAATTTGGAAAAAAGAAGAAAAGAAAAGAAAAAAAAAGAAAGAGTGTGCTTAGTACTCTTTTTATTCCATACGTACTTCTTCCAGACGAATCCATGAAGTCATTCAGCAGGTCATTGGCAGAGTCGGGACTCCAGACTGGAAATCCTGATTTCGAGTTCTGTAATCTACTATCTCTTTGATGGTTTATCTTCCTAGATCATTTCAAGCTCAAAGATTCTAATTTATATGCTCTGTGACCCTTTCGAACAATAGGATTTTATGTTCTGTGTTCTTAGATTCTTTCAATTTCTAACATATGTTCCAGCTCTGCAGTCTACATTCTAAGGACTCTTTGAATACTGCTAGTATCTGTCCTAAGACTTTTTTTTAGCTGTGTTCTATGTTCAAGAGTGCCTTCTAATCTGAACATTCTGTGTCTGATGATCTAAGATCTCTTCTACCTTAGACATTCTATAGCTATGGTACTAATGTTCCCTGCAAATTCTGACTGACTATGTTCTGATGTTGTTTGAAACCTTAATATTCTCAGTGTTCTAAGGTCCCTTCTGTCTCCAACATTCTATGCTTTAGAACTCCATTCCAGCCTCTACGTTCTATGTTTCTTCTAGCTCTAACATGAGATGAATGAATCAAATAAGCAAGCATCTACTGCATAGCAGGCATTGTGTTAGGTGTCAGGAATGCAGATACAAAGAATGTTTTAACATCCCTATTCTCAAAAAACATATTCTGTAGATGAAGACCACATGTGCATGTGTGTTCATATTTCACATATTCATATTATGTACATATAATATCACATACATGTTGAATAAACTCATACAGAAAATTCTAAATAAATACCAAAGAGTTAAAGGGAGGGATGTTAGCAATTAGGAGAATGAAAAAAGGCTTCATAAAGAAGATGGTATTTGACCTTCATCTTGAAAGAAGAGAGGGAATCTATGAGATATAGAGATAGAACTATAGATAGATCTATAGAGATAAAGAAAGAGTGCCTTCTGTGTATATGGGAGGGTCACTTTAAAGTATGGAGATGGGAGATGCAGTGTTACATGTGAGGCTAAGCAAGTAGCCAGTATGTCTTGAATTTAGAATGTAGGAAAGGGAATAATGTTTAATCAACCTGGATATATAGGACGGGGCCAGGTTGTGAAGGATTTCAAAAACTTTTATTTTTATCTTAGATAAAATGATTGGCTGGTAGGTTGGTTGTTGTCCTTCATGCTTGAAGATAACCAAAAGAGGAGAGGACATCACTATGTTTAGGTCAATGTATAATGTGTCTGACTGTGACTGATCAGACCAATATGAGCTCAGAATGTTCTACAGCAGGTGGGGCACAAATAGTACATGTGAGCATCTGGAGTGGAGATGTCTCTAAATTTGTTCATCTCATGTTTCTTTTGAGCTACTGCCATTCTGCTTTGCTAAAAGAGCATCACACCTTCTTTGATGAAAGCTTGCCATGCTGAGTAGTCCTGTACCAGTGTCTCCTATGTCTCATTATCAATTCCAAAGTTCTTCAGAGAGACCTCAAGAGTGTCCTTGTATCACTTCTTAAGATCACCATGTGAGCATTTGCCTGTTCTCTGTAAAACAGTCTTTTATTCTCTTAGACAGAATAGGGAGTTAGTGAAGTTGGTTGAGTAAGGGAGTGCCATGATCAGACCTGATAAGATCTGGGAAAATTGCTTTGCCAGCTGTATAGAAATCAGATTGGGGTGAGGAGAGAATTGAGACCTGGAGGTCAATGAGATCATTGAAATAGTCCTGGCAAGGAGTGGGGAGGAGTTGGGTGGGAGTGGTGGCCCTGTGAGTAGAGAGACAAAATGAAGTGAGAGAGTTCATGGGGATAGAAATAGCAAAATCTGTGTGGGGTAGGGACAAGTGAAGGAGGAAGGTTAGGAACCTGGGAACTTAGAAGAATGAGATTGTCTTTGACAGATATAGGGAAGTCTGAAAGAGGGGAGCATTTTAGGGGAAAGCTAATGAGTTCTACCTTGGGAATGTTGATTTTGAGATGTCTCCAGGACATTCAATTTGAAATGTTCAATAGGCAGCTGGTGATGAGAAAGACTGAAGCTCAGGGGGAGATAACTGGGGCTGGAGTTATCTACATAGGAAAGATAATTAAGCCCATGAGAACTAATGAAGCTAACATAAAGGGAGATGGGGATCCAGGACAGGACCTTGGGGAAACCTACAGTTAGGGGGTGCAATATGAGGGATGAGCTAATAAAAATCAACTGAGAAGGAGCAATCAGATAGGTGGAAGGTGAGAATCAGACAGGTAGAACAGGGGGAGAAGAACAAAATGAAAATCCAGGGAGAAGAGAGGATCCAGAAGGGGAAGATAGTCAACAATGTCAAATGTGGCACAGAGGTTGAGGAGAGGATTGACAACTTTGGAGGGGGAAGTTTCACTTGAGTGATGAAATCATGAGCAGATTACAAAGGCTTGAGGAATGAGAGGAGAGGAAATGAAGGCAAGGAATATAGACAATATTTTCTAGAAGTTTCACCGAAAAAAATCAGGGAAAAATAGTCAATAAATTGAGGTCCTCAGGCCTCCTTTTATTAAGAGAATTTGTTCTGAAAAGTTTGGATTCAGTCAAAGGGCCACATTTAAGGATGTAGAGGGCCACATGTGGTCTTGAGGTTGCAGGTTCCTCGCCCCTGGTTGAGAGGATGATAACATGTAGTAGTTTTTTGTTTTGTTTTGTTTTTAAGGATGGATGAGATTTGAGTGTGCTTAAAGGCAGGAGGGAAGGAAAGACCACATGAGAGTTTCAAGATAATAGACAGAAGGGATGATTCATGGGACATTCTTGTGGGAAAAGATGGAAGTAGATGAGATAGATCAAGATCATATGTAGTGGAGTTAGTCTTGGCATTGAGAAGAAACATCTCATTATCAAGAATGAAGAGAAAGGGAAGAAGAGTAGGAGGTGATGTCAAGGAGTAGAGAGATGAAGAAAAATGGAGAACAGAGAATGGTCACAATTTCCTTGGTCCCCATTGAAAAGGATGAGAATGGGATAGGAGAGGAAGCTAGAGGAGAGAAGAGAAAATATGAAATATTATCTACAGGGAGTGAGCTAGGGAATCAATAGGAAGGAATAAAAGGATTGCCTTACTACACTAAGAGCCAAGGTGAAGGAAGACATGATATATCTATCCTCAGGTCCTTTCTCAGCTCACTGTTCTATTTTTTGAGTTTCTTCCCAGCTTTGACATGGGCCTTTCAAGCTCTAACAGCCTCTCTTCTAAGCTCCCTCCATTTCCGACATGCTATGCTCCAAGATCTGTCTCATCTCCAACATTCTCTTTTCTATGTCCTCTCCTAGGTCTGAAATTCCATATTCTGACATTCTGTGTTCTAAGGTTCTTCCCAGCCCTGAAATTCTGTGCTTTACATTCTGTAACTCTCACTTTCTCAAAGACTCTTCTTATTAAAGGAATTACAGTACTATTCTTCAAGCTTAGGCAGGCACCTATAGTAAGACTCCTTCTTCTCTTTGTCACTCTATCTTCATTCAACCTTTCTTTCCCATCTGGCCACCAAGCATCCTCAGACCCTACCAGGTGGCGTGCACCAGAAAGACCTCAGAGCCTAGGATCTCAGAATCCCCTCTTCATTTACCCTGGATGGAATAAGGTAGAATTGGATAGGCTTTACACAGGGAATGAGTTGTGGACTGGCTCTTTTTCTTCAGTACTTAAGACTGATCATTCAGAAGAATTTGGTATCTACTTGAGGGGAAGAAAAGGCAGATAAGGAGCTATCCAGGTACTAAGTCCTGATTTTTTTTCTTCTATCATACTAGGGATAGAAAGGTATTTGTGTCTATCATACTAGAGATACATATCTTTTTCTATAATACTAGGAATACAGAAATATAAATACATAGATGGATAGATAGATAGATAATGGAGAGAAGGAGACCAAGAGACTATCTTTCACCAAATATCTATCTTTCTATCTTCCTGTGATTCCCAGACCAAGCTACCTACATTCTAGTCATTCTCCTCATGCAAGTATTAGACTGTTCCTGTGATCTCAGGAGTGAGTTTTCTCCTTATTTTGACTGGAAAGAGTCCTACTTCCTGTGTGTTAGTTATAGACTCCTCCCACCCCTTTATTTCCCTTTCCAACTCACCTTTGTGTGCTGTCTTCTTTCATTAAAAGGTAAAATCTTTAAAGACAGGTGTGATTTTTGCCTTTGTAATTGTATCCCTAGTGCTTAGTATAGTGCCTAGCACAGAGTAAATGCTTAATGATTTTCTATCTGTCTGTCTGTCTATTCATTAAGTCCAATTCACTTGCAAGTGAAGACATGACCCTCCTGATGTCATTGGTCCTCTTTGATGGACAACTGTTTGTCTCTCTATCCCTTCATCTACATGTCTATTCTACCTATCTCAGACATGTACCATATGCACTAGTAAGTAAATACAATATATGTCATATATCTTTATATTACTTATATAGCATATTTGTGTATATGTGGGTATATGTATATGTACACATATGTATTGTTTGCATATGTGTGTATGTATATGTATCACTTAGAAGTTGTACATGGTACATACTATCTTCCTTGAATGAATAACCTGCATTATATAAATATGTTATATGTCCTATACATACATACATACCATAGATAACATAAATGCAATACAAAATAATTTGGAAGCAGGAGCTAGTGGTTGAAAAGGACCCAATAATTTTAGTGATAGGGCAGCTGAATGAGACCCAAGCAGTTGACACTTGAAGCCAGGCATCCTGTCTCTCAGCACCCTGTGCTATATTCTCTCTCTGTCTCTGTCTCTGTCTCTGTCTCCGTCTCTATCTCTGTGTCTCTGTCTCTGTCTCTCTCTCTGTCTCTGTGTCTCTGTCTCTCTCTCTCTCTGTCTCTCTCTTTCTCTGTCTCTCTCTCTCCTTCTTGTCTTTGTCTCTTCTCTTGCTTTTAGAATGCAGATAGAAATATAAAAGCAAGCTGAAACCCACCCCCATTCTAAAGCCACCAGATCAGGTGTCCCAGGCTCAGCCCCATCTCCTCCACCTTCCCTGGCTGCAAGGACTTTTTTTTGGCAATGCCTGTCACCCCACCGGGGGACCACCTGGGAGCTCACAAAATTCTCCACCATTGGCAGGAAATTCAATTAAGTTCCTTAGATTCTACCTCACTGAGGCAGGACTGTAGCTCAGACGTTTCAACAAGAGTTGATACAAAAATCTTTTTTCTAGATAACCTTCAGCCAACCTGAAAATTAAATTACCCAGCATCCCCCACTCAGTCCCCAAGCTTTCCAGTTACCTGAGGCTTCATGCTACATGAAACATGCTTCATTCATCTAGGCCAGAGAGAAAAAAATCTAACGGCCTTGAATCTACACAGGATGCTTTCCATCTGGTGGGGGCTTCACTGTGGGTGGGGGAGAAAAGACTCAGGCAGACTATAAAAACTGCCTGCAAGTCATTAGTGTGGTACTTAAAGTACTTAGTGTCAGAAAGGCCTGAGTTCAAATCCTATCTGACACTTACTAGCTTTGTGACCCTGAGCATGTCACTTCACCTCTGCCTGCCTCAGTTTCACCTTCTGAAAATGGGAATCATAACAGCACCTTCCTCCCAGGGTTTCTGTGAGGATCAAATGTGATGATTATTTACAAGCCTAGAATAGATGCTTAATAAATGCTAGATATTATTAAATCTATGATCTAAGTATTCAGAGGAGAAAGTATTAGCTTTGTTCTGCTTGGCCCTATTGGGTAGAGCCAAAAGCAACGAGTGAAAGCATCAGAGAAGCAAATTTAGGCCTGACATCAGGAAGAACTTCCTAATCATGAGATGCTAGCAAGTAGAATGAGCTGCCTAATAGTCTGTGGGTACCTCTGGGAGGTCTTCAGCCAATGCTTGGATGACCCCTGGCTGGGTATGTTCATAACGGCAATTGCTTTCACGTATAGGTTGGGCCCTTTCAGCTCTCACATTCTGTCATTTGGTGATTCTGTGGGGCAGGGCAGAAACAAGATCACCCATGTTTTGCCTTGCTTTTGTCTGTCTGGTGCCAAAGGCATCATTCACTTGAATGTGGACTCAGGATAGTACTAGATGCTAAGAACACATTTCTGCTCACAACTGGACAGCTCCTCCTTATTCTACCCATTAGAAGATGACTCCCCTGTGGGGATCTTCAACAATCCATGTGCCATTTGGAGCAAGTGGCAGGCTGGGTGCGAAGATGGTCTTGGCTCTCATCCTCGTTCTCCCATTGGCTCACTCTAATATCTTTACCAAGTCCCTTTCTGTTCTCTAGAACTCATTTTATTCTTCTGGAAAATAGGATAATGACTCTTGCAATCTGTATGCCACCAGGTTATTTCAAGGTTCAAATGAGGCAGTGGAGAGAATTTATCCACAAGTGCCAAATGTGAAGAAATGGTGGCCAAGGTGACTGAGGAGATGATGCTAATGACTTAGAATTGGAGAAAAAGGAAGCCTAATATTTTGGAAAGAATTCTTAGATGTGTCTTAGGATTGAATTGTGGCTTTGAAGAGTGGTAATCCTGGGCATCACTCCCCCTCTCTTTCTTCACATTCATAATTAGAGAAAAAAATGATCTTTAGGGAATATTTCAGGTGTCACCCAATGCTGTAAGGCCCCTCCCAGCTCTGACATTCTCTGTTCTAGGGTACTTCACAGCTCTGACATTGCCTGTTCTAAGACTTCTCCCAGCTCTGACATTCTATGAATTTCTAATTGTATCCAAAGTAGACTCCATGTTCTTCTCTACTTGTGACTATGTAAGACTGACTCACTATTTGAGTCTGTCCAGATTCCTTAATCTGCATTGTCTGAGCCCACATTAGGCATCCCTACCACCCTTTCTCTACCCTTTATGTTTAAGATAGGGCCAGTCCAGTTGTCAAAACAAACTACCATTGGCATCAAGAGCGATTTCCTTTCAAACCCTGAATTAGAGGTTTCCTAGCCAGCTTCCGATACTCTCTTGTAGACTGTATTTTCCTTTCCTTGAATGGCGTTTCCCTTCTGTCCCAGTCACCCTAACCTCTGAGCAGTGATTGGCAGTATGGCTTCAAAGTCCCTTGTCCAAATGGGCTTGCTTTAGGGGATGGGGGTAGGGTTAGTTTCTCTTCATCCCCAGCAACAACAGGCGAAAACAGAGATCAGGCAAAATTTACTAAATCCTTCTCTGGGGAGCTACAGGTGTACTGGGCAGTGATTGTGGGTTGGTAGTATTTCTCTTGTGGCCAGGTGAAGTCTCTATAATTACCCTAGGACTAGAGAAATGGGAAAGAAGCTGGTTCTGGGACTCTATAAAATGAATGCCCCTGGGACTCACCTGGACAGGTTTCTACATCCTTCCTTGGGCTGTTGCTCCAGATAACGATCAGGTAAAGAATATCTCTTTTCACAGTCATCTTTGCCTTCTTCTACACATTTATTCTTCCTCTCACCTCTCCCCTTCTTTTTTTTCCCTTCTCTCCCTCCATCTTTGTCTGTCTTCATCTTCCTCCTTTTTCCTCTCTGTATCTCTCTGTCTTTCTTTGTCTCTCTCTTATTCACTATCTCTCTTTGTCATACTATCTTTGTCTCCTTGTCCCTGTCTTTCTGCCTCTGTCTCTCTGTCTCTATTTGTCTCTGTCCCTCACTGTTTCTATATGTCTGTCTGGCTCTTTCTCTCTCACACACATACACACACTTTACCTCTCCTTCCCCCACCATTTTGCTCTACTCACCCTACAATCTCTGAGTTAGGAGGAACTTTAGAATTTGTCTAGTTCATCCCATACCTGAAACGTGAATCCTCCCACATCTTCCCCCAGCCTCCATAGATATACTGGCTCTGAGTATCAGAGATAGAGGGAACCTTAGAGATCATTTATCATCACAGAGTCTTGAGATTGGAAGAAGCTTTAGGGACTGATCTAATCCAATCCAAACCAAAGCAAGAACCCCATTCTACACCTTTTTTTTTTTTGGAGGGGGAAAGGGAAGGCAATTGGAATTGAGTGACTTAACCAAGGTGACTTGGCTAGGTTTTAGACTGTTTAGTTTCTAGAGTGTTAAGTGCCTGAGGCCGGATTTGAACTCAGGTCATCCTGACTCCAGAGCCAGTGCTCTATTCACTGTGCCACCTAGCCACCCCCTCCTACATCTTTAAAAAAAAGTGGTCTTCCATCCTCTACTTGCAGACCTCCAATGACAAGGAACCCACTGACTCCTGAGGCATCCCATTCTCTGTCGGGATAGCTCTCACTGTAAGGACTTTTTTTTTTCTCCTTTACAGCTTAAATCTGTCTCTTTGCCACTCTCCCCATTGTTTCTGGTTCTGTCTCCTAGATTCAATCAAAACAAATCTAGTCCTTCTAGGCTAGACTAGTCTAGAACACATCACAGACACTTGAAGATGGCTCTCATGTCTTCCCTAAGTCTTCTCTTCTCCAAGCTAAGTAGTCTCAGTTACTTCATCAAGTCCTCTCATACTCATAGAATGTTGTCAAGGTCCTTCACTTAGCTGACCTCCCTTGGACACTCTCCACTTTATTAATATTCATCTAAAGTGTATTGGCTGGAATGAAATGCAGCACTCGAGATGCCTAGTGATGGCAGAATACTGGAAGAGCTTTGCCTCCCTGGGCCCAGAGATGATGCTTCTCCCAATGAAGTCACTTTTTCCATTCCATATCAAGCTTTTGTCTCAGATTCCACTAAATCCCCAGATCTTGTTTTCAGAACAATCACTAACTATGCCTCTCCCAGCTTGCATTTGTGAAGCTGAATTTCAGTACCCAAGAATAAGACTTTATATTGATTCCCCTTTGACTTCATCATATTTGGTTATTCAAGCCATAATCCCAGTCTGCCAAGACCCCTTAAGATCCCTCTTCTGTTGTCCAATGCATTTACTATTCCTTTCAGACTTGCGCCATCTGCAGAGTTGATGAGCATGCATCTAGGCCTTTATCCAAGTCCTAATAAAATGGGTCCAAGTATATAGGTCCTTGAGACACTCCACCCCAGACCTCCTACCAAAATGACATAGAAACACTAAGGATCACTCAGTGGGTCCAGTTACGCTACTCTTTCTGAATCAACCATCAGCTAGCCCACATGTCTACATCTTTTATACAAGAATAATGAGAAAATAAAAGGAAAAATGTGTTGTTTTGCTAAAACCTATGTAAAGTAGATTTATAGCATTTCTCTGGTCTATGAATCGAGGAATTTTGCCTTTCTTTGTATGATCAGTGCTTAGCACAGTCTCTGGCTCATGATAGGCATTTAATAAATGCTTATTGACCTTCTGACTGTCCAAAAAAGGAAATGAGGCTAGTCTATTATAACCTGTTCTTGATGAATTACAGTATAGCCTCCTCATTTCCCAGGGGAGGAAACTGAGGTGAATGGAGGAGAGATGGCTTACCCAAGGTCACACAATGTGCTGGTAGCCACATGAGGGCTAGAACTTGGGTTCCAGCACAATTGGCTAAAACCATGAAAAATAACCAAGAGGTGTGCTTATACTCATTGAGACAGGTACAAGAAGGAAATGTCTAAAAAGGGGAGGACCAGTGTCCAGGAAGTCAGATAGATTAGATCTGGCTCATCAAGGCCAGGAAAGGAGACAGTAAAGGGCCAGGCACCTGATCTGAATATCTAGATTGCAAGCAGTTGTGACAACAGGTACGCCTATCAACATTTAGTCTAGAGTTGGACGTTGAGGCTAAGTCAAGAGTCTTTATTTCTATTTCTGCCATAAATTTGCAGGAGGCAAATTTAAGTTTGATGTCAGGAAAAATTCTCTCAAAATAAGAGCTTTTCAAAATTTAATAGGATGCCTTGGAGGGGGGATTAGTGAGCCCCCTAGCCCCTTGTCAAGTTGTTACTCATCCTTTGTTTTCAAAGAGGACCAGTGACATCACAGGTGATGTCTTGACTTGCACATGAATTGGATTTAAGTGAGGCAGAGTTAAAGTCTTCAGCCTTGCTCTCTCTTCCAGGGTTATCAAGGTCCAGTGGCAAGACAAAAGTCAGGGCAAGTGGTAACGACCCAGCGGGAGTGGGGCATCTTCAATGTATGATCAAGCTCTAAGTGCTGCACAGCATCTGCTCCAGCCACCTACATGCTCATTAAAACAAATTTTTCTCATCTACCCATTCCACTGGGAAGTCTCCCCATGTTTGGGGTAGACACTCCCCTTATTTGCTGATGGTTTTGATGCCCATCAGTTACCCTCAACTTGTTTTAGTCTATCTGCTCAGATGATTTTGCCTGGGTGTGGCCAAGGCACATTCTACAGCTTCTTGGAGCTACAGGTGAGAGCTGGGTGCCAGGTGGACACCAAAGGTGAATAAGCAGACCTGAAAAGGTATGCTAGAAGAGGATCCCTTTTCAGGGTTGGGCCAGACTAGATGGTCCCCAAAGGTTTTTATGGTGCCAAAATTCTAAGATTTTGTGATTCTGTAATTCTCTCTGCGACCTTGATCAAGCTATTCCTCCTGCCTAGGACTCAGTTTTCCTTTCTATAAAATGAGATGATTGTACTAGATGGCCTTTAGGGCATTTCTATAATTCTGTGTGTACCCATCAGGGCCAAGGACCCCTGAAAGGGGGCTTGCTATAGCCCTAGCTTGGTCCCTCCAATACTTCAGCTGACCTTAACCTGACTGACCAAGGGAATGAATGAACTAGAAAGTCCTGATGGAATCGGACAACTGTGAGGAGGGAAAAAAGATTACTTGAGATGCTGACACAGCATAATACCCTTCTAGTTTTTAAGGAGCTACCCTGGCTGGAGCCTCGGGTGGGGAGCCAAGCCTTGAATGTTACCCCCAGACATACATAGTAGGCTGTTCTGCCCCAGCGACTAGGATGCCTGAGAGACACTTCAGGCTCCACAAGCTCACAGATGGGAGCCCTTTCACGGTCCTGGCATGAGTTCAAGATGCCTGGTGAACTAAATTGATTTTTTATCGTCGCTCTGGAGAGAGCTTAATGAATCTGTTAGTAGCTGCGCCCTGCTCAAACGGCCTCTCTGTGCCGCAGCCGCCTACGATGGCTTGTAATGAAAGGGGTGGGGGGAAGGTTACTTAAGGCTTAGCCCTCACCTCCAAGCAG
Source organism: Pseudochirops corinnae (assembly GCA_028646515.1). Lineage (NCBI taxonomy): Eukaryota > Metazoa > Chordata > Mammalia > Diprotodontia > Pseudocheiridae > Pseudochirops > Pseudochirops corinnae. The sequence continues at coordinate 342,923,312 of CM053587.1, read as the reverse complement.
GAACCCCGGTAATCAGTGACTCGATCCCTAATTTTTAATGGATTTCCTCCAACTGAGATCATCACACATGAACGCATTCCTTCATTCATTGAACAAATATTTATTAGGTGTTTACTGAGTACAGAAAAAAAAAATCACTGAGTCAGAGCTAGAAGGGGGATGATCCTGTTAGTCCAAACTCCGCATCTTACAGAAGAGGAAACCTGGGTCCTGTGAGGCTACAGAATAGATTGAGATCTGGAAGGAACTGTCTGTAGCATCTAGTCCAATTTTCTCCTTATTGGAGAGAAGGAATTTGAGAACTGTAGATGTTATAAGAGATTTAGAGCTTCCAAGGACCTTAGAAACCATCCATTCCAACCCCTTTTTTTAAAAGAAGAAACTGAGAGGGAAAAAGAGTCTTCTGGGATATACAGGAATTAAGTGGCAGAGCCAGGATTAAAACTCAGGACTCATTGCAAAACTAATCATTGTATTTTCCTCATGGTTCCATGTTTCCTCCCGACCCTGTGCTTGGTGTGAGGGGTGATACGATGAGCAATAACACACAGCTTCCAGCATCAAGAAGAAATGGAAAACAAATGTGAGTGTAATAAGCGCCTAGGGCTACAGAACAGAGAGATCCAAGGAGCCTCGGGCTTTGTTGGGTCCAAACTCTTGTTGGCCGAAGGGGAAACAGAAGCCCAGAGGACAAGACATGAGGTACGAAGTTTCGAAGAATTTAAGTAGGAACAAGAAGCGGTCAGCAGGCAAGGTACTGAGGAAAGGACAAATGAAGCAATTCCTTCCCTCAGGGAGCTTCTGTTCTATTGTGGGAGCTGCCAGCTCCGTGGATAAGAATTTACAAAGCAGATACAAAATTTAAAAAAAAAAAATCTTTAAAAAATTTAAATAAATGAGGCTGGGCATGGGCACATCTAAGGAGATCAGAAAAGGCCTCATGTACAAGAGAAATAATGAGCCAGGCCTTAAAGGAAATTAGGGATTTGAATCTTTTCCAGAGTGGGAGGCCACAAAGTTAGTGACTTTTTATGAAACATGAGAGATGGGGTTACCAGAGAGTGGAAATTCTAACGTGTCAGTGTTAGAAACAACCTCAGAACAGAATGTCAGGGCTGGGAATGTCTTTAGAACATGGAATGTCAGAAATGGAAGGGGTCTTAGAACAGAGAATGTCAGAACTGGGAGGGGCCTCAGAACAGGGGATGTCAGGACTGGGAGGAGCCTCAGAACAGGGAGTTGTCATTTTGGGAAAGGCTGTGAGAAGAAAAGACTGGAAAATTTATTCTTTTATTTTTTTTTCCAGTTATCCAATTTATTTTATTCTCCTCTTGCCTAACTTTACTGAGATCAAGAATAAAACCCATGAGTCATCTCAGAGACAAGGTGGTGATGGATATGTTTGCATCTGCATGCACGTGTGTGTCTTTTTTTTATTTGTTTATTTGCTTTTAGTTTACAAGATTCAGTTCCACAATCCCTTGAGTTTCAAATTTTCTCCCCTCCTTTCTCCCCTCCCCCCCCCATGTGGCTTGAAATCAAGTACAGGATCTGCAAACACTTTCACACTGGACATTAGTCTGGTTGTATAGAAGGGTTGTAACCGACGGAATGAACAATGGGAAAGAAGAAAAAGAACCAAACATGGAAAAGAGCAAGAGCATGTAGATTGCTTCAAGGACTGGAAAATTTAAAGTAAAACACAGAATATAGAACATTAGAAAATACAACACAGTGTTAACAGTAGAAAGGGCCTTA
>CM053587.1:342900279-342921054 GCA_028646515.1 Pseudochirops corinnae | reverse complement strand
GTAGTAGTAGTAGTAGTAGTAGTAGTAGTAGTAGTAGTAGTGGTACTAGTAGTAGTAGTGGTGGTGGTGGTGGTGGTGGCAGTAGTAGTAGTAGTGTTGATTATAATAATAAAGTTGGTTGATTTTTGTTTGTTTTGATTTTGTTTTTTGGGGTATTTTTGTCTTTTTTTGGCACAGAAGCAACCATGAAAGCTTCCAGAGAGGAGAGTCCTCTCGAGGGCTAAAGTGCTGCATTGTTTTTAGGTGCGGCAGAAGCAGAGAGAAATGAAAACAAGACTTTAGGTGAAAATGACTTGGGGGTTTTAGTGGACCAAAAGACAAATTTAAGTTAACATTATGGCCCTCATAGGAAATACTGTGGCTTTCCATCTTTCTCAACACATTAAATAATTTTATTCTAATAATAACCTTGTAAGTTCCATTTACTCCCAAAGCTTGTTTCCACATGCTTAGAAATTTGGAATGGACATAAAAGATAGATAGATACATAGACACATACATACATGTGTATGTATATACATACATTTATACTTAATAGGTACATATATATATACACAATCTATACATGCACATGTCTGTATAGATATGTATACATATATGTGTATATAAACATATATATAAGTGCGCCTATATACACACATCCATACCTGAGAGGTGATAGATAGATAGATAGATAAGCAGACAGATAGATAGGCAGATAGATGGATAGATAGATAGATAGGACAGACATGCCTTTTTAGGGAGGGTATGAGTGTATGTGTGTGTGTGTGTGTGTGTGTGTGTGTGTGTGTGTGTGTGTGTGTGTGTGTGTTTAATGGCCTTGAGTGCCTGTAATTCATATAAGCCCTTCTCAAGGCAGCATTTTGGAGTCTGGAGAACAATATCCAACGCAGCCCCAAAGAAAGGCCTGGAAAGCCTCCTTCCAGAAAATCTAATTTCATCATTGAGAAATCTTCTGTCTTAAGCAGCTTCCAACACGGCTGCCATAAATTTACATATTCCATGCTCAGACTCGTCTAGAACAGGCCCTATTTGCATAATGAGGCTTCAGGGAGAGCTCCAGCTAGTCCTCAGCTCTGATGGAGGGGGAGAGAGGCAGCCGGGGCTGAGCCCGGGGATGGGCTGGGGAAAAAGCCCTCAAAATCATTTCCTTTGCAAAACGCATCCTCCAATGGGGCAGTCTGGGTTAAGTTCCTTAATCTTAGAATGATGGGGGGAAGGGCACCTGCCTCCCAGGGTTACAGTAAGGAACAAACCAAGTTATATATACACATATGTATATATGTAATCTCATATATATACATATATGTGTATATGTGTGTATGTATGTGTGTTTATATACAAATTTTGCAAATCTTTGAGTGTATATAAAACGCCAGCTTGTTGGTATTATGATTCATTCCCTGAGGGAGGGAAGCAGGCTGGGACAGCTCATGGTCCAGGGCTGGTTGGAGGGGCCAGGTCACCTGGTTTCCAATGTAGATTGCCATGGGTCTACAAATGAAATATTTAAGTCAGATTTCTTTTAACTCTTACACGGTGTGATTCTCTACCTCTGGGGTTCAAGCTTGAGCTCTTTTTCGCTGTTCCTTTCCCGACTTTTGTAGACCTCATTTTTCTCATCTGTAAATGAGACTAATTACAGTATCATCCATGGAGAGCCAGATGGAATCCCAGAGACCATCAGAATCCAACACCTTCATTTTTCAGATAAGGAAACTGAGGACCAGACACGTGATTTGCCCAGGGTCACCCAGTTACTAAGTATTCGAAGTTGGATCTCAACCCAGGTCCTGTGCCTCCAGAGAATGTTCTCTTTGCGGCCAAAAAGATCACACCCCACCCCTCCTCCACGTGATAAACTTTTGAGTATTTGAAGACAGTCATCAATGTCTCCACTTCCTTTAACTGATCCTCCCCTGGCACGGACTTGAGTCCCTTCACCATCCTGGTTGCCCCTCTTTGTATTTTCTCCAACTTATCAACGTTCTTCCTCTAATGTGGCACCCAGAGCTGATGCCACACCATCAACCTCTAAACTGATCAGGATTATTGAGAGAAGATCTGGACACTCCTTTACATCACAAGGGGTTAAGTACCAGCCAGGACACCTACATATCCCTTTTTCCTTTTCATGGAGATGACTGTCTTTCAGTCAACATCCCCACAATCCCACATACTCTCCTATCGTGACCATGTCATTGGAGAAAAATACTGTTCAAGCCTGAAAGCACCATGGAAATATTTCTTATTTGTTCATTTGTTTCTGTTTGTTGTTGCCATCGTTCATTCTGAATAATTACTCTGAACCTCGGTTTTCTATTCTGTGCCATGTTGTTGTAGTACAGTCATTCAGTTGTATCTGATTCTTCATGACCCCATGGACCATATATTGCCAGACCCTTCCATCCTCCATTATATCCCAAAGTCTGTCCAACCTCGTGTTTGTTGCTTCCATGACACTATCCACCCATCTCATCGTCTGCTGTCCTCTCCTCCTTCTGCCTTCAATATTTCCCAACATCAAGGTCTTTTCCAATAAGTCCCATCTTTCAATTACGTGGCCAAAATATTTAAACTTCAGCTTTAGTATTTGTACAATGGGAACATTTCATACTTACACTACCTTCTTCACAGAGTCATTGCAAAGGAAGTCCTTTGCACATGTCAAAGAACTATATAGAAGTGGAAGTTATTGATGTTATTCCTGAATCTCAGTCTCTCTAGATCTTCCAGAAGTTTCTTTTTTGAAGGGAAGAAAGCTCCTCAGCCTCTTTTGATTAAGATATTCCCAGTGCTTGTAACTGTTCCTGGTGTCTTTATATATCAAGATGCATTGACCCAGAGAAGACAGGACACTTTGCAGGAATCAGTGTTTCCTCTTTGATCAATAAGTCTTGACATTCCCCTCAACAAAATCTATAGCTGATGGTTATTAATTACATTTCATTCTCTTTTAAGCCTCCTTTTGACCCCTTTGGTCAGGTAGAACTTCTCTCTTTGGTTTCCATGGAGTTTCCACTGGGCCATAGCAGATGGGGGTTTCTGGCTTCAAAATTATCCTCTCCAGTGAATTATTTAAAAGGAATTATTTCCTTTCCCTATCTGGAAAGAGTGATCAAAAGTGTGTTGGACCAGGTGTAAGGAACCTTGGGATATAACCCCATCTTTGTTACACATTTTTGCCAGGACCATAGTCATTCCTGCCTCCTCTCTGGAACTCAGTTTGTGTACCTGTCCAGAGAAGGAAGAAGGTCAGGATGTGGGAATGCAAGTGCTTTGTTTGAACTATTTTAAGATGTGGCTGGTTCTCATAATTACATAGCTTCCTCTCTAGCCTAATGAATGAATGAAGCAATTTTAAGAGTTTACTAGATGCAGAGCATTGTGTTAGGTTCTGGAGAGACACATAGAAAGGTAAGACAGTCTATTGTCTCCAGAAGCTCACATTCTAATGGAGTGGGGGTGGTGTGGACAACATATATTAAAGGTTTTCAGCTCCATATGAAATAGAAAAGTCCTGTGGTACTTGGGGTGCTGTGGCAAAGAGAGCATTGATGCCTCTTTTGATGTTGAATCATTTGACAATGCCAAAGACTTTCTTAAAGAAAAAGTCTAAAAGTGGGGACCACTTTGGTGAGGGGAGGATGGAAGATATAGCTGGTGGTGACAACTATTTTATAAGTGGAGTTCTTTGCAAGCAAATGAACAGAACCTAAGGGATCAAGACCCTTCTCAGACAGAAAGCACTTAATAGGTTTTATGCTATGGTAGCAACCAATAACTTACTGCCATCCACTCACCCCATCACAGAAATCTTGACACTAGGTCTTTCTAATGGGCCCCAGATCCTATTTCTAGGCAATCATTAAGGGTCAGCACCATTGTTAGAGACAGCAGCATAGCTAGGAGCTAGTTCAGTACTAGAACAAATGGCTCTGCATTAGGACATGATGGGGGTTTGGGGTTCATAAAGGAACAGAAATCTAGATCTAGAAAAGAACTCAGAAACTATGTCTTCCAAGTTCCACATGTTCCAGACTCACAACTGTGTCTGAAGAAGGTAGAGTGACTTAGGTAATGGTCATCAGAAATGGCATTTGTACTTGGGTAGAGCCTAGAAAGTATTTAGAGGTTGTCTAGTCCAAACCTTTCATTTTACAGATGAGGAAACTGAGGCCTATGGCAGTGAAGTGACTTACGTAAGGCTACACAGGTGGTAAGTGGGATTTGAACCCAATTCCAAAGCCAGGGTCTTCCCTCATTCCACTGTGCCATTTTTCCTCCTGGGGGTAGATCAAGAGAGATTAGCAAAAGAAAAGGATTCGATGTTCTATCTAAAGCATAGTCATCCAAGAGATAAAGATGGAGTGCCCAAATGCCAGGAAACATCCATAACTCAACCAAATGAGAAAAAGGGAGGGGAAATCTGGGTAGACCTGGATAAGATCTTCACCCACAGCAAGAAGAGGACAGGGATTGATGAGCCATCAAAAAGTCTTACTTCCAGACCAGGCATCCAGATAGTACTGGTTTCCCATCACTCTTCTTAGTTCAGTGTGGACACATCTAAACACATGCCTACACAGTAGGACTTCTCAGGAAGGCAAAAGAAGACCAAATGTTTTATAAGGAGGGACAAAAGTCTCACTATATTGGTTTCCCATCTCAGAGGTCATAGGCAAGGGATCACAATTAGCAATAAGCAATGAGAGGGAATTCCAGAAAACAAGTTAAGGGCTACCAGCCAGGACCAGGGAGAGAAAGGAGCAAAAAGAGACTATAGTCAGGCTTTAAAAACCCTAGAACCAGTAAACTAGAGGGTTTTCTTCTATTTTTTTTTTCCTAAGCAACTACTCAGTTCTAAATTTTAAGCATTTGGGGCTATGTTCAAGAGCCTCAGGCATGACCTGCTGGGCATACTGTGGGGCCTTCCTAAGTTTACTGTTCTGTCTGTGCTGGGGAGAGGTCTCACCTGGGTTTTTCTTGTTAAAGACTGAAGCACCTTGGAGAATGACTGTAATTATTATAACATTAAAACAAAGCACCGAAAGCTTATTGCTTTCGAGGGATCACTAACTATCTTTGTCTAATTAGTTGGCACCAATTAACACTAGGGCAGCATGGCATAGTGGAATTAGCTCTGGACTTTCAGTGAGAAAGACTAGATGCAAGTCTAATCTCACTACCTACTAGCTTTGTGACCTAGGGCAAGTAACTTCATCTGGACCTCATTTAGCAAATGGGGGCAAGATGCTGAGAGTTGACCTGAGGTCAAGGGACCTTGGGCCTCAGTAAGGAGAACCTCTTTATTTTGCAGACAAACCAAAGCCCAGAGAGACTGACCTGAAGTCACCTAGCTGGTTAGTGGAGGAGCTAGTGTTTGAACACACCAGTCAATTCCTCATTCAATGATGCCAACACTACCCTATCCCACTTATCACAGGGGTTGTGGGAAAAGAGCTTGATTTGCTTCAATGTTTGATAGTAATAAGCCATTATTATTAACTGACTTACTATCAAATACACTCTCCTGGAAATAACAACAAAAGGAGCATGAATGCTGGTTGAAAAAGATGTAGGAAAGAAAGCGATAGATGAAGTCAGATGACACTTACCAGGTCGGAATCCCAGCTCAGTCACCACCCACCAGGGAGCCTTTATGAATAATTGTCCCTCTATTGGCTTAAGGTCACTTTTCCCTACAATGAGGACTGGGACATGATCTCAAAGTTCTCTCCTAGTTCAGGCATTCTCTGTTCTAAGATCTCTCTCCTTCCCCTGCCCAAGTCCTTTTGTAAGGTTCCTTCCCTCTTCTAACATTTCCTATTCTAAGGTTCCTCCTATCTCAGATATTCAGTGGCTAAGTTATTACCCATCCCCACTCCCTGAATCCTTCTCTATAGAATTACCTCTTTTTCCATGAACATGCTATGCCTTCCATAAATTCCCCATCCAGATTGGTTGTATAGCATATGTTTCATATAACACACACACACACACACACACACATATAATTATTTTTTCTGGAATATATGAGAAGTTGCTCTGGAAAAAGAGGAGTACATAAATATTACATAGTGTTATCCAAAGAAGAATCTTCATAGTGAGGTGTAATGTTAATGGGATATAAGATCTTCCCTGCCTGCTGACAGGCCTCACGTTGAGCCCATCAAGGAAGGCTTGCTTGTAGGAAGGCTTTCACACCATTTGCTAATTTCTAATTAGGCACTGAGTCACGAGGGTTGCCTTCTTGCTCTGAGAAGTGTATATATACTCTGAGTTGGTATTTTGCTTTAGTGGCTTGCTTATGAGAAGGATCTTGTGATTCCCTAGTTGAGATTCTGAGGGGCCCTATGTTCAGAGTTCCCTGGCTGCTCAGATGTAAAGACTCTCTCAATCTAGGGATGTATGTAAAGTGTATAGATGATTCAGACAGTCAGAATCTTTTCTGTTGGTCTTTTATATTTTCTCTGTTTGTATTTTCTTTGAAGTTCAGGTTCTGGTTTTTCCCCTGACTAGTAAATGTAATTTAAAAGATTGTTGACCCCTTAAACAGCTATATTTCCTAGTAAAGTAGATCTAAGAACATGTGCTAGCAGCCATCCTGGGGATGCCAGTGTGGTCACTGCTACAGAGCGTTAAATCAGCTTACCTATCAGTCTCTGTCATGTTCAATGTCTCATTTGATCTCAACTGATCATCACAGCATATATGTGGACAATTGAGAGGGATCTCACTTTGGTATTCAGGGACCTGAATTCAAATCTTGACTTTGTTATTTATTTCACCCAGACTGACTCAACCTTGCCTACAATGCCTGCTTCTGGCTTTGGGTAAATTAGCCTGAAGCCCAATGTATAAATGTTATGTTAGACTGCAAACTCCAAGAAAGCAAGAGTACTTTACTGGAGTTACACAGTTTGGGTGAGAATCATATCTGAGTTATTTTACAGTAGTTTGACTTGGGACAAATCACATACCTCTTAATATTTCAATAGATAATTGATTTTAAAACTGGAAAGGGACTTTAGGTCAGATAGTACAACCTCCAAATGGGGAAACTGAGGCACAAAGAAGATAAGCCATTTCCCAACATCACACAGTTAATGAGTAGCAAATTTAAGACTTGAAATGTTCTATGTAGCTGCAAATCAAGCGATTTCTGCACAAAATGGAACTCATTTTATGAGTTGTGACCCTCAAAAAATCCTTACATGATTTTTTTTTTTTAACCCAGAGGGCTATCCTTTTGGTATTGATCCTCTCCAACCTTGACCAGGTTACACCTCAAACAAGAGACAAACCTCCCATCCATGGATCTATTTCTAGGTTTGTCAGGACCTTACTCTTTCCTGATATGGCATCTGAGAACCCAGGATCACCTATATACCAAGGAGAGGAATTTGCATTTTAGTAGGTAATAGGAACTTCTCAGGTTATGGCAAACCACTACAGTATCTTTGCCAAGAAAACCCCAAATAGAGTCATGAAGAGTTGGGCATGACTGAAGACTGAACAACAAGAGGAATTGGAATTGGAAACCACAAACATTTATTCAATACTGTCTATATGCCAGCCTTTATGATAAACACAGGAGATACATGAACATGAAAAGTTATTGTGATTCCGAAGTATGGTCGATATTCCCTGTGTGTGAATTTGTTCAGCCAACATCGATCTCAACCCATCTATGACTTGGCATATGTATTCTACAGAACTCCATGCCCAGGATTTTATCTTTTTATCACATTTCCTAGATGCTAAGGATGCAAATTTAAAAAAAAATAAACACAACACAAACATTTTCTGCCTTCAAGGAAATTTCCTTTTACCTGTGTTAGGGAGTAGAATAGGAAAATGCAATATAAGTAAATGAAATAAATTCCTTAGCAATACTTAATTCAAATTGTACCTTTCTTCTCCCATTTAATACATCCTTTACCAATAGACCAGACTGGAACTTTAAATAAAATAGTGAAGCATTTAATTGAGACAGAATAACAAAGTATATAGTAGGAGAAACTCATTTCAATGGATTCTTTTTCAAATCTTCATGCTCTTACTACATAAACATTCCTTCTGTCTAAGTTCCTAAGTTTCTGCCTCTCAAAATCTAATGGTATATAGCCTGTCAGGGGGGTGTGCTGCCAAATGTTTAACAACCAGATCTCTAGACCAAAAAAAGTACACGCAGCACACTTTTATGTTTAAAATTAAATATTAATGTTTTATCCATCACATTCTTAGGTCTAGACAATCAACAAAGCAACAAACTAAGCCTTGGTTTTTAGTGTTTGTCCATTTCCAAGGTGTAATGTTCATACTAAAATTTAGCCACTAGATCTCCCAAGCTGGTTTGAGCCACCTCTAGCACTGCTCTGGAAGGACACTGATGCCCTATGGTTCTGCCCCCATATATTCTCCCATTGAGGCTAAGAACCTTGCCACTCTCTTGCCTTACTGTTGTAACTAACATCTATTTACACTCGGTTTTCTGCTGCTATTCTCTCCTGTGCATCTCCTCTGTTATGCTGATACTCTGTTGCCTTCTTAGGTCCAGTTCATGAAGGCTCTATCTTCTCCCTGCTTCAGAACAGTGTTATCCTTCTTTGAGAGTGAGAATTCCTGGACTTATATTTTTGGTTAGTCAACTCATCTTCAGCAATGTTGTTAAATTATCCCACAATCACCATCTCTTAAGGGTTCACTCTCTTTTATAGATACACACACACACACACACATGCACATCCATACACACACACACACACACACACACACACACACACACACACACACCCCACTGAGGCATTTGGGGGACTTCTTTGATTCACGTCTACCAGTGAAAGACCTCAAGTCCTTACACCTAGTTGAGTTAAAATGAGGGAATTCTAATTTCCTCTTCTCAGCACACAAACACGTATTTACATGCACATAGAACTTAATCCTTTTTACTAGGCCTCTTTAAGGCTGGAGATAAACACTCAAAACCCTTGAATTCCTACCATACCTTTTGATGGCCAATGCTTAGTCATAGAAATGACTCTCAAAATCTGATAACCCTTCAGAAATTATAAGGAAATAGTAAGCAAGCAAAAGGAATGATGATATCAGTTAATTTATATAGAGCTAAATGCTTTATCATCCTGGGAGATAGGTGTTATTATGATTTGCATTTTACAGATGAGAAAACTAAGACAAAGCAAGGTTAAGTAGCTAGTGTCTGAGGCCAGATTTGAACTCAGGTCTTCTTGACTCTAACCCCACTGCAGCACCTAGCTGCCCATAGGATGGACCTGGTGATAGACCTGTTTCTGACACCCAAGTTGTGAAGATCACAGTCCCTATTACATGTAATTCAAGGAAAATTGCAGGGGAGGCTAGGTGGCACAGTGAATAGAGCACCAACCCTGGAGTAAGGAAGACCTAAGTTCAAATCTGGCCTCAGACACTTAACACTTACTAGCCATGTAACCTTGGGCAAGTCACTTAACCCCAATTGCCCTGCCCCATCCTCCAAAAAGCAAAAAAAAAAAAAAAAAAAAAAGCAAATGGATCAATCACTGGCATTTCCAGAGACCAGGAAAGGCTTCAGAAAGGAGGAGGAGGTTTTGAAATATTTCCGCCTCCTTCACTTTACAGTGAGAACAGGTGAAATGGCTTATCCATGATCGTTCACATAGTAAGCGGCCAAGCCAAATTTTAAACCCAGGTCTAATTGTTCCAGATTTGGGTATTCTCTGGTCTGTCATGCCATTCCCCAACTTAAAAGAATGAAACCATAAAGAAGAAATCCTAGACATTGCAGCAGCTCAGGAGAGGAGGTATTTTAGGGACTGTTAGAGACAGTGTGATGTGATGGATAATGACCTGCCCTCAGAGCCAGGCAAATCTGAGATCAGGTCCCAGTTCCAACACAGACTTGTTCTGACACCCCAAGGCATGTTGACTTAATCTTTCAGGGCTTGAAGTCAATTTCTAAGATAAGAAGTTGCCAAGAAGGGGTTAAGCTATATTTGTAGAGGGAGTTTCTTTCTCTGGGAGTTCCCAGTGCCAGAGAAATTCCATGTCCAGTCCCCATCACAGTTCCTAGGGGTAGTGGTCCTGCTGAGGATGCTGGCTTCTTTTCTTCTCAAACCTGTCCAGAGAACTCTACATTCTTTAAACCAAAAGCGATCTTGACAATATGCCTTTATCAATATGAGACAAATAAACAGTTCTGTTTAACGTATAAATCCTGGGACCCAGCCGGCTGGTGGAGGACACCTATTAAGTGTACAGATCATAAAGATGTAATAATACAGTTTAAAAATATGACCCCCATCACCCTCATAAACCCAGAAATCAATACCATGGGATGTGAAGGCATCATGCAGTGGGGATGTGGCTGCATCTTCCTCCCCACCAACCCCAGACTGGAAAAAAAAGGAGGGGGTGAGGGTGGTAACTGTGCTATGAGTGTGGGGTGGGATTAGGGGGATGAAAGGACGGGAAGGTTAGCTCTCCAAGGGCATAGTTGATCTACTTACCCACCTGAGCATCTTTTGCTGTTTCTTAAAGGAGTAAATTATAAGAGGAATCAGGAGAAGCTTGACTCCTGTCTGTTCTTTATAATCTAGAGCCTTCAGCAAGTCCAATCCCCTCTACCCTTTCACTTCCCTCCTCTGTCAGAATCAATGGGTCAGACTAGATGTTCACTCAAGACCCTGCCAGCTTTTCTGCACCTGAATTGCTCTATGACCATGTATAAGTCACTTTTCTCTCTATTATCCACCTCATCTGAGAAATGGAGACAATTACCCCTGCCCAGACTAATTCAGAGGTTATTTCAAGACCAGAAAAAGATGAGATAGCTCTTACACTGCTAAAGTGGGGTGACAGCTTACAGATAAATATAGCCTCTTGTTTTAAAGTTGAGACCACAGAGGCCAAATATTAAATAGCTTAATAATGGTCAGGACAGAATTTAAACCCAGTTCCCTGAGACCTTAGCTTGTAGTCTTTCTTTTTTTTTTTTAACTATATCCAGAGGCTTCTTCAGATAAGAAGACAGTAATTCATAGGAATAGTTCAAATTTTGTACCTTAAGATTTACAGAGGCAAGGTTTCTTTTGTTCCCTTCACCACAAATCTGTGAATATAGGAGAGAATTCTGATATTGTTCCCATTTTTCAGATGAGGAAACTGATGTGTTCCCCAACCAGCAAACAGCAGTAAGTGCTGGGATTTGAGCCTGTCTTTTCTGACTCCAAATTCTTTTACCCCTTCCTCTGTATTTGATTGCCTATATCTCACAGTTCTTGACATTTTATTAGTCATTCAATCAGTATTTATTAAATCCTTACTGTGTATTAGGCACTATGATAAATACTGGAGATACAAAAATAGTTGACTTTCTTGTGGTCCTTGCCCTCCAGAAGCTTACATTCTAATAGGAAAGACACCCTATAAACAACTAGACCCATGCATGATCCATGCAGAGTGGATGATGGATAATCTCAAAGGGAAGAAGATTCTAGCAGCTGCGGAGATGGGGTTCAATTTGCTGGAGAAAGTGGGATTTTAACTGAGACTTAAAGGTTCTAGGAGGCAAAGGGGAGAAGGGACAGCATTCCAGGAGTAAGGACAACCAACACAAAGGCAAGAAGATGGAGTCAGTCAGTTTGCATTTGTTGACCGACTACTATAAGCCAAGCAATGTGTTAAGCATTGAGAATGCAGTTCCTTTGATCAAGGTGTTCACATGTAAATGACTATATACAAACAATATCTCCATGGGATAAATTGGCAGGAATCTTGGAGGGGCAGCACTAAGATTAAGTAGGATTGGGAAAGGCTTCTGGCAGAAAGTGAGACTTTTAGCTGAGACTCAAAGAAAGCCAGGGTAGCTAGGAGGCAGAATGTCTGGACGAGAAAACCATAAGCGGGCAGTGTACTTAGGTCTTAGAGGGCCTGGAGAAGAGTGGAATATAAGATGATGATAAAGGGAGGATGGGGTTAGTCAAGATTGAGCTTTAAATGCAAAACAAAGTACTTCATATTGATCCTAAAAGTAATAGGGAGCCATCCACAGTCATCTTGACTTTTGTCTTGCCACTGGACTTTGATGACTCTGAAAGAGAGAGTGAGGCTAGTGACTTTGCATAGCCCTGCCTCACTTAAATCCAGTTCATGCTCAAGTCGATACATCACCCTTATGATGTCACTGGTGTTCTTCAAGAATGAAGGACAAACAACAAGGAGCCACTGGAGTTTATTGAGTAAGGATGTCATGTTTTTACCTACTCTTTGGGAAAAATCACTTTGGCAGCTGATTGAAGATTGGATTGGAGGGTGGAGAGATTCAAAGTAGACAGACTAGTTAGAAGGCTATTGTAAGACATGATGCAGATTTCAACCAGAGAAGGAGATGTGTGAGTGGGAAGAAGGGAGCATACACAAGAGATGCTGAAAAGGTAGAATCAGTAGATTCTAAGTAGAATACTTAATACTTAAGTAGAAACTTAAGTGTTTTTCCCCAGAACCACCCAGTGACATTTGTGGCATAAGACTTGTCATTACCCCTTTTAAGATGAGAGAACTGAGAACAATGAGAGAGAGAGACAGAGACAGAGACAGAGAGACAGAGAGACAGAGTGAGAGACAGAGAGACAGAGAGAGACAGAGTGAGAGACAGAGAGACAGAGAGACAGAAAGAGAGAGAGAGAGACAGAGAGAGAGACAGAGAGACAGAGAGACTGGCCTTGGATCACATAGCTAAAAAACGTCAAGAACTGTGCCTTGAACTCACTTACTTTAGAGTACACATCCAACATTTTTCTACTTCCCCATATGACAGAGACAAGAATGAGCTAAACAGGTTACAAGTCAAAATTTAGCTGACTGTCTAAAACAAAGAAAAAAAAAATTGGGACAAAACAACCTGAAGGTTGGGATAGATCTGGAAGAGTGGAGTCCCTATTACCCCCAGGTTCCCAGTTCCTCTCCTTAGAGACAGAAAGTACTCGAGAGTCCATTTAATGCAAGTCTGTTGTGGCGCAGTGTGGTATGATGGATAGAATACTAAGCCTGGAGTCAAAAGGGTTCATATATGTTTAGTAATAGTAACAACTGATATTTTTAGAGTATTTTACTTTTTGCAAAGCACATCACAAATGTATCCAGGTTGTACATGGCTGGGTGCTGGGCACAATTACACTAACAAAGACCCCAACTTCCTGGCTAAGACTCTCTCCACGTTCAAAAGGCCATCTAGAATACCAAGAGACATTGGGTTCTAGCTAAAATTGTAGAATCATTCTCTTCTATTCAACCCCCATGTGAACTGGGAAAAGCTTCCATTTTAGGTTGTCATTCCATCTCTTATTTACTAACAACAGAATGTTAGACTTGGCCTAAAACTGTGGACTTTGATAGCAATTTCAAATAGCACAGTGATAATAATGTTCAGTCATGCCTAACTCTTCATGACCCCATTTGGTTTTTCTTGGCAAAGATATCGAAATGGTTTGTCATTCTTTCTCCAGTTTATTTTACAAATGAGGAAGCCAAGGCAAACAGGGTGAAGCAACTTTCCCAGGATCATACAACTATTAAGTGTCTGAGACTGAATCTGAACTCAGGTCTTCCTGACTCCAGACCCTGTGCTCTATCCAATCCACCTAGCTTCCTCAAGTAACAATAACTTACATAGTGCCTTGTGATTTGTAATGTGCTTTACAAATATTATCTCATTTGATCCTCACAACAACCTTGGGAGATAGGTGTTATTTATTATCTCCATTTTACAGATAAGGAAACTGAGACAGTGAGAGGTTAAGTGACTTAGCTAGGATCACATAGCTAGGAAGTTTCTAGGGTTGGATTTGAACTCAAGTCTTTTGGACTGTAAAGCTTGCACTTCATCCACTGAAGCTTGTCCCTCCCCCCCCCCCCAAAAAAAGGCAGACATACATTTCAGGCATGGCCGAAGTTGAAATATTGGGGATGAACATGCTTATGATGAAGTTTTTGTTTTAGTCATTGCTGAGTGGTGGTGATGGTTGTGAGTTGGTAATGGGAGAAATAAATTATAAATAAACATGAAAATTAATGCATTTGTAAAAAAAAAAAAATAACTACCCCAGTGTCGGTAGTGTCAGAGATAGGATCATAGAATATTAGCCCCTTGGGCTCTTAGCATCATAAACTCATGAAATCTTGGAGTTTGCCCAGAGCAGCAGAGCTGAAAAGACCCCGGAGTCACCTCATCGAATCTAGTCCTAAACAAGGGCTTATTTATTCATTTATTAACTCAACAGGCATTTACTCAGCACCTCCTGTGTGCCAGGTACTAGGCTAAGTTTTAGGGATAAAACGTCAGCAGGTGTTCTGCCCATTCCTGCCCTCGGGGAGCTTCCATTCTATTGGGATTCCTCCCCTCTTCCCCATGCCTTATAATATCCTACCAAGGAGAAAGGGCTTGAAAGTGGAATTAGACCCTCTTAAGGGATGATGCAAAGGCATCATATCAGTCCAAGAAATGGTCAGAGCCTTTTTGGGTTACACATCCATTTTAATCAGACCACGGTCAAAGCCAAGTCCTTTCTCAGGCCCTGCTGGACAAGGGTCTCCCCAAGATCCTACCTACATATGCCTTGTGCCTTTGGGGAGAGCTCTCCCCCACCCCATTCCCCCTGGGGAAGGGCCAGCTCGGGCAGCTCTCACCCACACATACAACGGCTGGGTTCGGCAAGGCTTTTTTTCTGCTCCACCTCCTAGAGCCTTCATATTTACATACATCCCATAATTACCATCTGCACAGCCAGAGGCATTTGCTGGAAATGGGCCGTTTCCATCTGTTGATGCAATTTTCTCTGAGGAATTTGCATTGATCACTTTTTTATGCAAAGCTCTTGTATAGATCATTTTGCCCGACGCCTTTTAATAGGTCTTGATAATTTGGGGGGCACCCTGAGGCCCAGCCGAGTGGAAGGTATTAAGGTTCGGGGTGATCGCTGGAGGTGTCAGTCAGCCGCCTGGCTGCCTGAGGGGCAGTTATGGTGGTTCTTCTGCCTGTCATTTTCAACCACACAATATGACCTGCGGCAAGCCGGGCCAGGACCAAGCTGGGGGCCCATTGCAAATATTTATAGTGTGGCTCTCCTCTCGAGCTGGTGACTCATCATTAATGGCAAGCCCCTCAATGAGGGGAAATGGGGTGTGGGAATCAAGCAATCAGCTAGTTATTCCAGAGCTGAGCTCTCCCCACTCTGTACCTGGGAGGGCCAGATGGGCGGTTTTGCATATTTCTGACAGCTTTAATGAACAGGGCAGCATCACATTGATTAAATGTCGGGAAAATTAGCACAGCCCTCTGGAGTTTCATTATTTACAATCGCTGTACAAAGTCTTTGGAAAGTTTACACAAGCAGAAGTAACTGGGAAAAAAAAAACACAAGAGGGGGGCAGGCAGGGCGGGAGTTTGTGGCAGAAGGAAATGGAGGGCCAGGCCCACCTGGGAAGCTGGGAATGAGGAAAGAGTTAGTCAGTTAAGGGAGTTGGGGCCTTAGACATTCTTGCTTCATGGTTCGGGTGTGGTTCAGCCTGTGGAATCTGAAATGTGTAGTGAGAGCACAGAGTTTAAAAAGTTTTATCTGGAAGGTCCCCCCAAAAGTAAAATGTCAGAGCTGGATGGGACCAGAGAACACAGGATCTCAGCGACAGAAGAAACCTCACAACACACGATATCCATGGAGTGTCAGAGAAGGATGGGCGGGTGGACCTTATTATGTCAGAGCTGGATGGGGCCAGAGAACATATAATTTTGTAGCCAGAAAGGACCTTCAGCAACTTGTGGCAGTAGATAGAAGAAAGGCGGACTCAGGAAGTTCAAATCTTGCCGCAGGCACTTACTAGCTGTGTGATCCTGGGCAAGTATTTTAAATTTTGCCTGCCTCAGTTTCTTCATCTGCAAATTTTCT
The DNA here is from genome assembly GCA_028646515.1 of Pseudochirops corinnae. Taxonomy (NCBI): domain Eukaryota; kingdom Metazoa; phylum Chordata; class Mammalia; order Diprotodontia; family Pseudocheiridae; genus Pseudochirops; species Pseudochirops corinnae. Next base: position 342,905,092 of record CM053587.1, on the reverse strand, counting down.
CATCTATAAAATAAGGATGAAGGAGTTTTAAAAGACTTAAGAAGCCCAATCATTGAAATGGCCACCCATGATTCCATGATGAAGCATACTCTCCATCTCCTGACAGAGAAGACCCAATGGATTTAGGGAGCAGAATGAGACAAATATATTTTGTTGTTGTTGTTGTCAAATGTTAAATTTATTGCAATAGTCTCCGTTGTAGCTTTTAACTTGCTGGGCATTCAACAGTACCACTATTGATGTCATCAATGATGTCGTGAGGATGTCAGCCATCAATGTTGCAGCCCACAGATTGGGCTGAACCAATTATTTCTTTAATGGTTCCAGAAAGATCTCTTGCCAAGGATCGATGCCTCATCTGTCGAGCAATGTTGACAATCTCATCGAGACTGATGTTTCCATTGTGTCTAATATTTTTCTGCTTCTTTCTGTCCCAAGGCGGTTCCTTTAGGGCTTTAATAAAGGATCAAGGCTGAGGCAGAAGGCACAACCTCAACCTGGGCCTGTCTGTTCTGAATGGTAAGCTTCACTGTGATCCTTAGTCCTTTCCAGTCACCAGTTGCCTTGGCAATGTCATCAACAACCTTTTTGGGAGACAAACCCAAAGGACCACTTTTGGGGGCCAGAGCTGATGTGGCACCAACTTCACCACCAGTGCACCTTAAAAACACAACTTTAATTTCATTAGGGTCAAGCTTGGGCGGCATGCCAGCATTGAAGGTGGAGACTTGGCCTGGACGCTGTGGGGTGGCTGCTGGTGTCGGATGAACCTGGATTCGGGACGACCAAAAGAAGTTGCACCTTCACCACCATGAGCTGGAAGCCAAAGGCAACAAATATTTTTTAGATACAGTTGATGTGGGAATAAGTTTTTTTTTGGTTAAGCATGTTTATTGCAAAATTTATCTTTTTTTTTAATTGGAGAGTTTATGTCAGAGAAAAATAGATTTTTGTTACTTAAAAAATAAAATTAAATAAAGGGACAAAAAGGAGTAAAAAAATTATTGGACTGGACTTGATGGTCTGAGATCTCTTTTGCTACAAATCTATGATTCTATGAACGTGCAATTTAGAACATCAGTATAGGAAGGGGCTTTGCCACATTGAATGTCAGGTGAGATAAGGGAACACCCAATGTCAGAGCAGCGAGATACCAGGAGACCTAAAAACACAGTATATCCGAACTGAATTAGATCTTAGAAATGATCTAATGTAACCTCTTCGTTTTTCAGACAGAAGAAACTGAGCTGCAGAGAGTGATATTGGCCTGTGAGTATAGAAGATATGTGTGCTTAAGGTCACCCAGCAAGGCTGAGACAGGTTCAGAACCCAGCCAGTTATTCTTTTTCTCAGTTGAATGCTCTTTTCACAAAGCCACATGGAGTGTGGAGATGGCTTACAGGCATTCCAAACAAAAATGAGAATGGCCTGATGATGATTTCACTGCAGAGCTGAGCGGCCTGCATTTGGGCAGCTCATATGGAGAGCTGGGGTCCTTTGAACAGTTCAAGGTCTTCACAGGATAAAACCTGTTGACATCAGTTAGCTGTAATGGGGGCCTGGACCATTAAAGCCCAGTCCTCATGAGTATGCAAAATGGGCTCAGTCTGACGCAACCCCCCATTTGAACTTTAGTATACACACAGAGATTCTATGACCATTTATCAAGCTCCTATCATGTGGCAAAGAACGGCTTTTTCAATTGGTGTCTTGCATTTGAACTAATCATACATACCAAAAGCTCGTCAACTCAACTTTATTCTCTTTATACCTAGCTGTGAGGAGTGAATAACTTTTGTAAGTCTTGGATGGGGATAGTACCAATGACCTACTCACTTCATCTGGTGCAATATACATGGCCCTCTACCAATTCATTTCCTGGAGAGAGTGAGCTAATTTTATGGACAGCATAGGACAGATGTGGACTAGATTATAGCACAATGAGGAGGGTTTAGAATTGTTTGAATGAACTAGTTGTAGAGTTGTCATTAATGTTTTTCTAGCCACGTGGAAAAGAGACTCCAGTGGGATGCTCATGGTCAGTGATGGAGGTGGTCCCCCTAACTTGTAAACAAAAAGAACTTTGGAGTTCAGAAGACCAAAAGAATGAAAGGAACAGACTAAGGAGATGTGGGATGCATGGCATTGCTCCACAAAGAATGTACTCCGGTACTTTCCAGGCTTCCCATTCATCTTCTGGAGCCAGGTTACAAGATGACATTTTTTTTAGAGTGTGAAGCATCCTTGGGATAAAGAATCTGGGAGAAGTCACAGAACCAGAGAACTGGAAAGGATTTTCAAAAGCTCCTCATTTTACAGAGAAGCAAGAAGAGAGACAGAGCATGCTCAATGACACATAGAAAAGGAAAGAAGGAAGGAAGGAAGGAAGGAAGGAAGGAAGGAAGGAAGGAAGGAAGGAAGGAAGGAAGGAAAGAAGGAAAGAAGGAAAGAAGGAAGGGGGAAGGAAGTTTTTCTGATCAGAAATCCAGCACCATTCATTACATTCCCAAACCCCTCATTTTATAGGTGGGGAAAATGGAGCTATGAGAGTTCAGCGAACTGTTGGTAGGATTTAGGTCTGGAAGAGACTCTGGACATCATTTTGTCAATCTACCATTAAGCATTTATTAAGTGCCTTCTGTGTGTCTGACACTGTGCTAAGATCTGAGAATACAAAGATGAAGAAAACTAGATGAAAATTGCCACACGATCCCTTTCATTTCTAAATCCAACAATCCCAACCTTGTCATCTTGGTGAAAGGAGGGGGAAGGAGAGGAGCCTTAGAGTCCAATATAGGCATATGGCATGTTGTTCAAGCTACAGAATTTTCTAACAATCTGAACAGTCCAACAATTGCAATGTTTGTGAGACGGTGGGTTCCAGTCCCGGGGAGTGTTCAGTTCAATTTTATTCCATTCAGCTTAAGTCAATGTGACAAGCTCCTACTATGTTCCAGACACTGGAGATGCAAAGAATTTTTTAAAAGCCCCATCTCTGCCCAAAAAAAGAGTTTAAATTCCATTTGAGGAAAAGTAACATGTGCACAGATAAGTACATACGAGTATATTCAGAGTAAATGCTAGGTGATATTGGAGGAGAAGAGAAGGTAGAACCCTAACAGCTGGGAGAAGGGGTGAAGAAAAGTCTTGCACTGGGGGTGGTAGCCAAGCTGGAGTCGGTGATCCTAAAAGGCAGAGGGCGGACAGTGTTCCAGGCAAGGGAGCAGCCCATGCAAAGAATTGACAGAGGCTGGAGAAGCAGTGCTAACACCGAGGGTTCCCTGCATCAGACCAGAGATTGGACTGAGGGAGAAGAGAGATTCCTCCCGACTCTGCTCTCTAGAGCAAAGAGCATGTTTCAGTCACTGGCTCCCAGGCTTCGGATGCTCCCACTGTGTTTGGCTACACGTTCTGCCAGCAGGTCCTTCAGCTCAACGTCCTCCCACTTGACATTTAGAGATTTACATGCAATACTGATTAGTACGAGAGAAATATTGTGCTCCATGTGATTCTGAGCCCAGCGGGAGTCCTCGCTGCGCAGGTGAGGGTGAGGGAAATGCTGGTCTGCTAATGGGCATCCTCAGAGCCACAAGCCCGGGGGAGGGCAAGGTGTCTGTGGGTAAAGCTCTGACACTTCCAGGGGCATCAGAGGAGTTTGACAGCTGGGACTCTGGGTTCCATGTCAGTATCCTAGCCTCAGTGCTAATTTCTCTGGGTAATACATTTCCTTTTGGAGGCAAGTATCTCTTGATTTACTGAAGGCAAGGGGAGGAGAGGTGAGGGGCAGGGATCAGTTTGGGAGTCATCTCAGCCTTCTCTTAGTGGCAGCACAGAAATTAAGGAAATAAGCATTTATTAAACACCTACAATGTCCCAGGCACAATGCTAAATCCTTTATAAATATGATCTCATTTGATCCTCACAAAAATCTTCACAAGTATGTGCTGTTATCCTTATTTTATGGTTGAGGAAACGAAGAAAACAGAGGTTAAGTGACTTGCCCAAGGTCACACAGTTAGGCAGTGTCTGAAACAAGATTGGAACTTAGTTCTTCCTAACTTCAGACTTGACTTTCTATTATGCTTCCTAAATATCCCTAGAAGATAAGAAAAAGGGTCCAAATCTTACCTCAACCACTTAGTAGCTTTGTGGTCCTGGGCAAGCTTCATAATCTCTCTGAATCAAGTTTTCTTTTCCCTAAAATCCAATCATGGCAGGTATGCATTAAATAATTTAGGAACATCATCTCATTCCGTTCTCCCAATGATGCCAGGAGGTAGGTGCTACCATTATCTTCATGTTACAGAGGAAGGGACTTAGGGTCAAGCAGGATGGATGGCTTCCCCTTGGTCACATGGTTGGGGAGAGAGGCAGAGTTTCACGCCAGGTCTTCCTGCTTTGAGTCCAGCTCTCCATCCATCCGACCTATCACCTCTCAGCAACACGGGAAACATGTTGTAAACCTGGCAGCCTTATATCGATGCCAGCTGCTGTTATTAGTAACGCTTTCTAAGAACAAATGTCATTATTACAGTTTGCAGTGATGATCAAAGGGTTACAAACTCACTTTTGATCATACATACATACAACCCTGTAGATAATCTCATTATCCTGACTTTACAGTTGAGGAAACTGAGGCAGAGGTGAAGTGACTTGCCCAGGGTCACACAACTAGCACGTATCTAAGGTAAAATTTGAACTCTGATCTTTTTGACTCCAAATTTAAGATTATAACCATGATGGCATCTGACTGCATAGGATCCACATACTTCCCATCTTCTGTTTGTTTGTTTTTGTTTTTTTTCTTTTTGGA
>CM053587.1:342884293-342899779 GCA_028646515.1 Pseudochirops corinnae | reverse complement strand
GTGGGAAGGAAAGAAAAAAGGAAGGAAGGAAGGAAGGAAGGAAGGAAGGTGGAAAGGAAGGAAGGAAGGAAGGAAGGTGGAAAGGAAGGAAGGAAGGAAGGAAGGAAGGAAAGTGGGAAGGAAAGAAGAAAGGAAGGAAGGAAGGAAGGAGGGAAGGAAGGAAGGAAGGAAGGAGGGAAGGAAGGAAGGAAGGAGGAAAGGAAGGAAGGAAGGAGGAAAGGAGGGAAGGAAGGAGGGAAGGAAGGAAGGAAGGAGGGAAGGAAGGGGAAGATAGAAACACCCCCATGCTAGCTTCATCCTCCAAAGCCCTCACCTGATGCAGCCATCCCCACTAGCTGCTGTTCTTTACCTCTTCTGCCCTTTTTGGTTTGACAAAGCCATCTCAAATCAATGTCTCTACTTCCTTTTTCTCTGCAGGCTGGCTTTTAATCTCATCATTTAACCAAAACTCCTTTCTCAAAAGTTTCCAATGATCTCCTGATTTCCAAATCTAATGACATTTTGTCCAGCCTCATTCTTCTTGAACTTTCAACACTATCACTTATCTTTCATACTCTCTTCTCTCTAAGTTTTTGAGACACTGTTCCCTCCTTGTTTTCTTCCTCCCAGCCTGGCTGCTCCTTCTTAGTCTCCTTCACTGGATCCTCCTCCAGATCACACTCTCTCACCATAGGTATCCCCTTAGGGCTCTATCCTGGACCCTCCTCTCCTCTCCTCTCCTCTTCTTTTCTCTTTGCTTCTCTCTCTATACTACTTCGTGGGTGATCTCATCACCTCCCATACTTTCAATGATCATCTCTTGCTGATCATTTTTCATATATATATTTCTCCTAGACCTCTCTCTTAAACTCCAGTCTCACATTTCCAATCACCTTTCAGATACCTCCACCTAATTATCCCATAAACATCTCAAACTCATCATGTCAGGAACTGGTCACCATTTTTCTGCCAAAACCTTCCACCCTTCTGAATGTCTCTATTACTGTTGAGGGTATCACCATCTTCCCAATCCCTCAGGCTCACAATCTAGGCATCATCCTTGATTCCTCACTATCTCTCACCACCCACATCCAATGTGTTGAAAAGCTTCACTTATACAACATCTTTTGAACATGCCCCCTCCTCCTCTCTGACTCTGCCCCCACTCTAGTACAGACCCTCATCACCTCAGGTCAAAGTTCTTACAATAGCTGATGAGGGGTCTGCCTGTCTCAGCCCATTGTCCATGCAGCCACCAAAGTGATTTTCCTAAAGCACAGGTCTGACCATGTCATCTCCTCCTCCACCCCAGTCCCCAGTAAACTCTAGTAGCTTCCTATCACCTCGAGAAACAAGTAAAATCCACTTTTTGTCATTCAAAACCTTTCACAACCTGCCCCCCCCCATAGCTTTCTAGTCTCCATATACTTTACACACTCTCCCCTTCTCCCTTACAATTCTATCCAGTGACATTGACTTCATAACTTTTCCTCCAACAAGACACTCCATCTCTCTGCTCTGGGTATTTTTTTTCCTGAACTGCTGCATTCCTTGGCTTCCTTTTAACCCTCCATAAAAATCACATCTTCTACAAGAAGTGTTTCCCAGTCACTTGACTCTGGTGCCTTCCCTTCATTACCTCTAATTTATCTTGTCTGTATCTTGCTTGTACATAGTTATTTGCAGGTGGTCTCTTTCTTTAAAATGGGAGCTCCTTGGGGCAAGAAGGTCTTTGGCATCTTTTTGTATCTTCAGGACTTAGCACAGCATCTGACATATAGTAGGCACTTAATAAATTATTATTGACTGACTAGATGGATAGATATATAGACAGACAGACAGACAGACAGATAGATAGATAGATAGATAGATAGATAGATGATAGACAGACAGATAGATGGAAGGATGGACAGATGGATAGATGGATGGATAGTTGGATGGATAGATAGATGAATAGATAGATGGATAGATAGGTAGATAGATAGATAGATAGATAGATAGATAGATAGATAGATAGATAGACATAGGTAGACAGATAAATGATAGAAAGACATATAGAAAAATAGATGGAAAATATAGGTAATAGATAGATAGAAGGATAGATAAATATATAGGTGATAAATGGAAGGATAGGTGATAGATAAATAGATAGACAGGAAAATATTTAAGTACTTACTATGTTGCAGTCACTTTTCTAAGACCTGGGGATACAATTGCAAACAGGCAAGACAGTTGCCCCTTCAAAGCAACTTCCCTCCAGTAGGAAAGGTAACACATAGAGGGGTATCAGAAGGAATGCCCCCAAAGGAATATAATAAAGATACACCCAGGAAGCGGTATGAAGTCCTGGGACCTGAAAAGATAAGACAAAATTTTGCTCTTATAGCTGGGGTCCTCAGGGTAGAGTCCAAGGTTGGGTGGGGATGAGGATGTTGGTCATAGAACAGACAGCACAGGGAGGAGAACAGTGGACATGGGTAGAGGTGGTAGTGGTGACCTTGGGTGGTGTTTCTGTTTTTATTTCCAAAATTTATTTCATATACCCCTATTTACATGAAGATGGCCTCTCTTTGCCAACTGTAAGCCTCCTGAAGGCAGAGATTGATTCATTTTCTCTTTGCATTCTCAATACTCGGCATAGTACTTGGCATTGCCAGCCATTTATTAAAGCTTATTGATAGATTAATTGTGAGGCGGCATAATGCAGTGGATAGAGAACTGGACTTGAATCCTGAGAGTTGCTATTGTTGTCTCATTGTATTTCACTCTCCACCTGTGATTTGGCAGAGATACTGGAGGGGTTTGCCATTTCCTTCTCTAGATCATTTTACAGATGAGGAAACTGAAGCAAACAGGGTGAAGTGACTTGCCCAGGGTCACACAGCTAGGAAGTGTCTGAGACTCCTGACTCCAGGCCTGGCTTTCTGTACATTATGGCACCACCTAGCCGCCTGAGAGACCTGGGTTCAAATTCTGTCTCCATCATTTACTTGCTGTGTGACCCAGAGCAAGTCACATTACTTCTCTAAACCTTAGTTTCTTTACCAGTAAAATAAGGATGTTGGTCTCTGACACCTCCAAGGACCCTTCCAGCTCTACATCTTTGGTCTCGTGACTGATGTGGAGGCTGAAAATATGTGTTTGAACCCCACATCAGACATTCACTGATTGTGTCACAACTGAACCTTGTCCTCATCTCTAGAATGGGGATAAAATTTACACTGGCAATCTCATTGGACTGCCGTGAAGATTTGCACTTGGCAAACCTCAAAGTGTCACCTGAATGTAAGTTTTGATTCTTCTCATGGTCCCTGCTAAGGCCCAGCATGCATGAAATAACGACCCCTGTAAGCTTCAAGCCCAAATGTTTTCTCCACATCAGCAGAGAAGAAACTGTCAGGCACAGCATGATGGTTTGAATGTGTACGTGTCCTTGATAGATGAATCCCCTCACCAAAAAAAAAAAAAAAATCCTATCTCAATCATAATAGAAATTTTAAAGCTTAAAGGGACCTAAGAGATCAGTAAAAACCAACCCTGTCATTTTCAGAGATGAGGAAACTGAGACTTTAAGAGAGAAAATGAATCATCCTCCATCATCATCCATCCATCATGGCAGGTGGTATCTGGGGCTAAAACTCAGATCTCCCTGTTTCAGAGCAGGCTCTCTCCACTTTAACACGAATGTTATTTTTATTTAGTTTTTACATAAATTATGTATTTATTAATGTCACAGAGGCAAAGCCAAGCTAACAGGCAGGAAGATAGCAACCCTGCTCAGAAACTCTCTTTCATATCCCAGGCTATTAGAGCACACTCTAAATGTGAAAGGGGTTGGATGGAGAAAAACGATGGAAGCTTGAGTTAACTTATCGAGAATTGTTTTTAGATTGTCTCCATATTTTAATTTTTTTCCTGAGGGGGAAGGAAAGAAATAAAAACAGTCTCTTACATTCTTCTGATATAATTGTCAGAGGAACCCTACAAATAATGAGCTAAGAATCTCAGGACCAGATCACAAGTCTACCTTGAACTTCCTGGGTGACATTGTGCAAGTCACTGCCCTTCTAGCCTTCAGTTTCCAGCTCTGTAAAATTAAGCATCTGGGCTAGGGTGGCTCTAAGGAGCCTCTCTGCTTAAATAATCATTTTTTTTTTTTTGCTGAAAATCCACATCTCTTGGCCCTACTATCTCCCAACATCTGTCTTTCTTCAAGTTTGATTGATTGGCTATGAAACCCTCAAAGTGATAGACTATTGGCTAGTGGCAGAAAGTGGTGACTGAGGTACCATTTCTTACATGAAGCCTTCCTTGATCCTTTTCATTTACGAGAACTATCCCTTCTCAAATTTCCTCTTATCATACTTGTATGAATACATGTTACAACCCTCCCTCCCCAGTGGAATGTAAGCTCTTGGTGGGAGGGAAGGCACTAATTTGCATCGGTTTTTGGCTCCCCAGGCCCAGGCACTTAATCAATATTTGTTCAATTGAATTAAATAAGCTTCTCTAGTCTATGTTCAAAGTCTGTGTTCAAAGGCCCCTTCCAACTTTTAAATACACCTACACCCAGCCTAAATCTTTTATATTCCCTGATTCTCTGGCAAACATTCTCCAATTTAAGGTTCTTCCCAGCTCTAACATCCTATAATACTGAGGTCCCTTCCAAAATGAACCTTCTACATTCTAAAACTTCCTGGTCCAAGATCCTTCCAATCCCTAGCCTTCTGGGTTCTCTAACACTGTGTGGGTCTAGCATACCAGAAGCCTATGACAAAAGCTTGCAGCAGAACTGAGACCTGGGCCTTATTTGGGGGGTGAGAGGAGGCGGGAGGGCTGTAGGGAGTTCAGCACTATTAGTTAAATAATGTTTCTTTAAAAATGTATTTAATTCCTCCTCCCCCCCTCAAAATGCTGGAATGTTCCTATTGAGTATACTTTTTCCCCTTGCCCATGAATATTAATGTCCTTCTCTGAGCTATCTACTTGAAAAAAACGAGAATAAATTAAATACCTACAGATTTTTCTAATTCTTCTTTTTTGGTGACATGCCGTCATTACATCAAATTACGGAGACGGGCTCCCTTTTTTTTTTTTGGTGAAAATTATGGAATATAAAGTGTATGTAAATGGAGCCTAAGGCTGTGAAGAAAGAACAGGGACCAGGGAGGCATTAGGTATTCCAGTAGCGTAGTCATGGGCCAATTAATCAAGCGGTGGCGAGAAAAGATGCAGAAACGATGAGTTCGCCCTTCATGTTGATGAGGCCGGTCCAGGGCAAATGCTGCCGCACCTGAGCTCATAGTTAGGCATGCAGAAAGGGATCATGGGAATATCTTCACGCCTTTGTCTTTCTTGTGAAGGATGGAAAATGTCAGGCTGTTGTTTGGCTGCATGGGGGAGACTCAGGGAGAATTCACAGTCTGGCAAAGGCTTTTCTTTTCTTTTCTTTTCTTTTTTTTTTTAACTCTTTCTGGTCTCTCTCCTTCCCTCCTGTCTCTTTTCTCCTGACTGAGCTCATGGGTCCAGAGTCCATGGTTCACAACGCTAAGCAGGAAAGGATGCTGGCTGCTGCTAGTGGCTGGATGCTATAGGGGCAGTGTGTGTGTGTGTGTCTGTGTGTGTGTGTCTGTGTGTGTGTGTGTCTGTGTGTGTGTGTCTGTGTGTGTGTGTGTCTGTGTGTGTGCATGCGAGCACGGGTGTGCGCATGCATTGGAAAAGGTTGGGAGATGGGAAGGAAAGGACAAAAGCTCTGTTTATAAATTGCTCTTTGTTCACCCTGGAAATGGTTTTGAGTGACCCTCTCTTGCTAGCCCTTTCTCAGTCCACTGGTGGTGACAGACTAAATGCTTGGAAACCAAAGATCAGAAGACAGCACAAACAACCACCACAACAATGTGATACTGTGAGAAATTGAGGCTTTCCCTCCCTCTTCAGATATTTGTTTCCACTGAGTCCCCTCTAAGTGGAAGGTCATGCAAGTCTCAGAAGGCACGTATGCCTTCTATATAGTTATTCATGAGCTAACTAGTTCTGGGACTCATGCTATAGAATCAGAAAATGTCAGAGCTGTGAGTAATCTTAGAACATAAGGTATAGAATGTCAGAATTAGAATGGATTCTAAAAGAGAGTTTTCTATGCTGGAAGAGATGTTAGAACATTAAAGAAAGACTGGCAGAGCTGGGAGAGACTTTTGATAACAGAAAAGACAAGGGCAGAACTGGGAGGGACATCCCAGTATAAAATGTTAGACCTGGGAAGAATCCTAGAAAATGGAATATTAGTATCATAAGGAGACCTAGAAGGCAAACCAGAAAGTGTTAAAACAAATCAAAAAAAAAAACATAGAACATAGAATATCTCAGAATATCAGAATTTAAAAGAACCTTACAATGCCATAGGATTTTGAGATGCAAGGGATCTTAGAGGTCACCTGGGCCATCTGTGTCCTTTTATAAATGATGATGTTGAGACCTGGAGAAATGAAGTGACATGAGCAAGGTCACCCAGTATGTTCCTGATGCAGCCAGGATTAGAAGAAGTTAGGTCAGGAATGGATAACTATTGAACTGGATGTAATAACAATAACATTCATATAGAGAAAGAAAAGGTCTAGATTCTCAAAGGAAATAATGGAAAATATAGAATAAAGAGGGGAAATAGCACGTGCAGACATCCAATTGTACTGTGAAGCAAGAATTGTCAAAACTATATGCTATTTATTTAAAAATAAACTAACATAAAAGAAAGTAGAAGGAAGTGGCTCGAGAAACAAGCATTGGAAACAATAGAATTCAATAAACTGCTGTTTGATAAAGACCCAACACAGACTAGTTAGACTCTGAGACGTACTTCCTATTTGAGAAGAAATGCTAGAAAACTCCAAAATAGTTTGACAGAAATTAGACCTAGACTGGCATTTAATACCAAATACCACAATGAGCCAAAGATCGACATAAAAGACAATGCATGTAATATATGTGTATGCATGTACATATAAATACATATATCTATTGTATATATGTACATATATGCACATATCTATCTATCATCTATCTCTCTATCTATGTTCCTGTGTGGTTTTGAGTACAACTGATTCCACAGCAGTGGCTAGGAGAAAATACACATGTATGTATATGTAAACCTTTGTACATATATATATGTATATATATATATATATACACATATACATATATGTACATTCCTCTCTGTCTCTCTCTCCCTTTCTCCCTCTTCTCTCTCTCTCTGTCTCTCTCTCTGTCTCTCTCTCTCCCCCTGTCTCTCTGTCTCTCTGTCTCTGTCTGTCTCTCTCTCTCTTTGTCTCTCTGTCTCTCTCTCTCTCTGTCTCTCTCTATCTCTGTCTCTGCCTCTCTGTCTCTCTGTCTCTCTTTCTCTGTCTCTCTGTCAGTCTCTGTCTCTGATATATATATATATATATATATATATATATATATATATATATATATATATATAGAGAGAGAGAGAGAGAGAGAGAGAGAGAGAGAGAGAGAGAGAGAGATACACATATGTGTGTGTGTGTTTGTGATGTTTGTGTGATTTGGTACAACAGATTCCACAAGAGTAGGCTAAGAGAAAATTCTTAACCAACAAGGGACAGATGAGATCACAAAAAGATAATTTCATTTACATGAAATTGAAAAAGTCTTGGCACAAACTAAATTAACAAAGCAAGAACAAGAAGGGAAATTGTTCACAAGCTGGGGGTGGGGAGGGATCTTTGTCCCCAGTGTATTTGATATTTAAGTGCAGAATTAACAAAAAATATATAAAACCAAAAGCCATTCTCCAATGGATAGGAACAAATAGTTTTTGAAGGAAAAATTGCAAACTCTTCACAGTGATAAGAAAGATTGCTTCAAATTACTAATAATAAGATATATGCAAATCAAATCATCTCACACCCATCAAATTGGCAAAGATGATGAGAGATGGGAATAATTAATGTTGGAGGGGTTGTGGAAAGACAGGCACACTAAAACATTATTTGTTAAAGAGTTAATTGGTCCCAACCACTCTGTAAAGCAATTCATAATTATGCTAAATAAAAAGTGACTAAAGCCTCTGTACTCCTTGACCCAGCTACCCAAGCGTAGGCATACACTACAAGGAAGTCCAAAGCAAGCCAAGTTAATAAGTATTTATGAAGTCTCTACTATCTGGAAGCTAGGTGGTGCCATAGTGCAGAGTGCCCCTGGCCTGGAGTCAGGAAAACTCACCTATCTTCCTGAGTTCAAATCCAACCTCAGACACTTACTAGCTGTGTGAACCTGTGCAAGCCACTTGACCCCTATTGCCTCAGTTCTTCACCTGTAGAATGGGGACACACTTGTGAGGGAAATGGAAGACTACTCCAGTATCTTTGCCAAGAAAACCCCATGGACGAGCCCAGCGCATCATGTAGGATCAGCTAGACTCTGGCCCCGGGCTAAGTGTTGGGGACACAAAGAAAGGCAAAGCCAGACCCTTTCTTCAAGGGGAATTCATGAGGGAGATGACAAACTATGACGTACAAATAAGCCACCTGGCCACTCGAAGCAGGGGCGGGGGGGGGGGGGTGGAGTAGTGAGGGAAGGGAAATGTGATGGGAGAAAAATGAATAAAAATGAATAAAAATGAATAAATGAAAAATGAATAAGAAATAACACAAAGTGCACTAAAAACAAAAATCTAAGTACCAATATGGGACTCTCTCTGCCAACATGCAGTCAGTCAGTGAAGAAGCATTTATTAAGTTTCTACTGTGTTCTAGGCACTGTCCTAAGTGGTGGGGAGAGAAAGAATAGAAAACAGTACAGGACAGTCCCTGCACTCAAGAATATTAAATTCTAGGGTAAACAGCGTGGAGATAACTATGTACAAATTTTATATTTATACACACACACACATATACCTACATATATACATAAACATACATGTAAGTATGTATGTATACACAGACATGTATATATGCACGTATGGACATGTGTATTTTTAGGTATAATTTGTTTCTAGGTATTTCTAGGTATTGGTTTCTATTGTATTTGCTTCCCCTAAAATTTAATATCCTTGGGGGCAGGAGCTGTCTATATACAGATAGAAATAGAGATGAGCATAGATATAGACATAGATCTAGACATGATAAACTGGACTTAATCAAAGGAAGGTGCTACCATACTAAGGGGAATGGGTACAGGTTTCCTGTAGAAGGAAGGCTCTTAGCTGAGACTTGAAGGAAGCCCAGGAGGCCCAGAGAGGCCGAAGGCATCGCCTGGGACACTGAGAGAGTAAGGTGGAAGTCAGCTGGTGGAAGTGGGGGAGAATGGGAGGGCCACTGTGGGAAGGTGTTGGGGGCAGGAAATGGGCCCTGGACCAAGCTTGTGGTCTGAAGGCCACACCTCTGTTCTACAACATGGTTTCTTGGTTTATGATCTAATAGGAAATTGTCCCTGGATTATCCTGTCAGTGCTCTGAGTACAGATAATTGATAATATGCTATATTATTATGAGCATTACGATTCTGCCATACAAAGAAGTGTATGATAAATCAATACAATGATTAGAACTGGAAAAGGATATAGAACAGGTGATGTCAGAGCCAGGAGGGACCTTAGAACAGGGAATGTAGAACTAGGAGGGGCCTTAGAAGAAAGAATATATAAAGGACTTTAAGACAGAGAATGTTAGGACTAGAAGGACCTTCAAAGATGGGGAAAATGAGGCTGAGAGAAGGGAAAATTCCTTGCCCATGGTCACCCCAAGATCTAGCAGAATTGGGATTTAAGCCCATGCCTCTAAATCCAGGCTCTTTCCGAAGCACAGTGTTTTAACGAATTATGGTCAGATTCACTGAAGCCGTGAAAGTTAACAATGGCCATAAAGGTATTAATAGTCACAAAGTCAAGATTTTGACAAGTGCGTCCCTAGGAATAGCTGAGCCCCTCTGCCCCACGCTTTCAGTTCCTTCTGACCATAGGGCTTCCCAGCTGGGAGTATTTAGAAGTTAACTGCTGCTGCCGCCGCCACCACCACCACCACCTCTCAATTGGTGTGCACAGCTTTAGTTTGCAGAGCACTACTCCAACATTTATCTGACTGAATCTACTCTATAACCCTCGAAGGGTAGCAGCTGCTCTCAACCTGTGGGTTGTGACCCTTCTGGGGGTTGAATGACCCTTTCACAGGGGTCGCCTAAGACCATCGGAAAACACATATTTCCGATGGTCTTCGGAACCAAGACACTGCTCCTCTATCCCTTTCCAGGCAGGTCCACCCACATAAAGATACCCCCACATATGAGTATTAAAGGGTCCCAGCATTAGGAAAGTTGAGAACCACTGGTATGGTAGAGATGTACGAGGTGGAACAGGTAGTGAGCTCCCCTTGGGATCAGAAAGACCTGAGTTAAAATTTTGTCTCTAACATTTATAGCTTCAGGGGTAAGCTTCAGTACGCCTACAAATTGGGCTTACTTGATTGTTTTGATGGTGGTCTAAAAATGATGGAGAAAAAATGTTAATAAGGAAAACTAAACTCAAAACAGGGTGTTAAACATTTACCCACACACCCCAGCCTAGCTCTGTGACCCTGAACAAGTAACTCCATCTCTTTCAGGGTTTCAGGTGCTTTCTCTATAAAATGAAGAGATTGGATTCAGTGACCTCCAAGAAGCCTTGGGACTCTAAGCGGACAATTCTGTGAGTTGTGACATTTGGGGCCCAGAGAAGGGAAGAGATTTGCCCAGGACCACACAGCAAGTCTGTGATAAGCTCCACACAAACTCCTTTTAAAGCCAAGAGCAGATGCTTTCCCTAGAGGGGATGCCTGGCACAGAATGCCCTACCCTCTGTTGTCTTATATTCTGCTGCCTAACTTCCCCATCCCCTGAGACAGGAGAAACAACATCGCATCCCCCTGTCTGCCTACAATTTATGACTGTTTCACCCCTAGACCTTCAAGGAATCTTTCCAATTCCCTCATGCTGCTCATAAGAAAACTAAAGCCTGGCAAGAAATGTATTCATAGGTCTCAAATTTAGAAATGTTAGGGACCTTTGGGTTTGTCTAGTCTAGCCCCTTCATGTTATGTTATATTCAATTTGTGGAGAAGGAATTTAAGGCCCAAAGTAGAAAAAACAGTTACATAGTGCGGCAGATAGAACCCAGGGTCAAAAATCAGGGAGTTATTCAGTTGTTCCAATCAAATCCTACTCTTTGTGACCCCATTTGGGGTTTTCTTGCCAAAGATAATCGAGTGATTTGCCATTTTCTTCTTCAACTCATTTTACAGATGAGGAAACTGAGGCAAACAGGGTGAAGTGACTTGCCCAGGGTCATATAGCTAGTAAGTGTCTGAAACCAAAGAATCAGGAAGACCTGAGTTCATATTTGGCTTCAGATACTCACCAACTATGTGATCCTGGGCAAGTTATTTTACCACTAACTGTCTCAGTTTCTGTAATCTGTATTCTGTTTCTGTATCTGTAATATAGGGATAATGAGAGCATCCATATCACAGGAGAATAAAATGCAATAATATATTTCAAGTACTTTGCCAACCTTAAAACATGATATAAACCCTAGATATAATCATTATCCAATCAATAAGCATTTATTAAATGTCTGTACCTGCTAAACTCTGGGAATGCAAAAAAAAAAAAAAAAAAGATAGTTCCTGTCCTCAAGGAGCTTACAATCTAATGGAGGAGAAAACACACAAAAGAATATATTCAAAGCAAGTCATGTACAGAACAAATAAGGAATAATTAAGAGAGGAAGGAACTAGAATCAAGATGGGTTGGAGAAGGCTTCCTGCAGAAGGTGGGATTTTAGTTGGGACTCAAAGGAAGCCAGAGAGGTCAGTGGTTAGAGCTGAGGAAGGAGAGCATTCTAGGCACAGGGCACAGACCAAGAGAATGTCCAGAAACAAGAAATGAAGGATCTTGTTTGTGAATATTTTTCAAGGTCACCAAGAGTGGAAGTTTCAAAGTGGTAGATTTGATTTTGCTGCAGACGTAGCATAGATAAGTCAACATTGTACTGAATTTGATCCCATGAAGAACAGAGTTAACATTCTGCTTTAGACACTCAATGGTTGTGTGAACCTGGCCAAGTCACCTCTCTGAGGCTCTGTCCATTTCCTTAGTGCTAAAATGAAGTGCCTTCCAGCTCTTAGTCTATGACCATATGAGATCTCTCCAGCAATCAGAGCTGTCTGAGAGGTGATAGACTCGCTACCAAGGAGAAGATGCACATTTTCAGACGTGTTCAATAAGAGAGGAGGTACAACTAGTCCCTGCCCTCAAGTTTCCATTATACATACATACATATATATATATATATATACATATACATATATGTAGCTATATGTATATGTATATATGTATGTATACATATACATATACATATACATCATACATTTTCATTATACATAAGCCCAATTCTACAAGTGCAATTTACAATCCACCCTGTGAAGAATCTAATTGGAAGACTCTAATCCAGTGGTTCTCAACCTTCCTAATGCCACGACCCTTTAATACTCGTGTGTGGGTGTATCTGCATGTGGGTGGACCCACCTGGAGACGGATAGAGGAGCTGTGTCTCAGTTCCTAAGACCATCGGAAATATGTGTTTTCTGATGGTCTTAGGCAACCCCAAGAGGGGTTGTGACCCACAGGTTGAGAACCACTGCTCTAATCCTTATTTTCTCTAACAATAACAATAACTATCATAAAAGGGCTTCGCAAATTTTATCTCATTTGGTCCTCACAAAAATCTTGAGGGGGTGGATGTTTTTATTATCTCCCTTTTACATATGTGTTAACTTGGACAAAGGATAACTAACTTACCTAAGCCAAGGCTGGTGTCTGAGGCTGGATTTGAACTCAGGTTTTCCTGTCTCCAGACCCAGTGCTCCATCCGCCGCATCATTTTCCTCTTCACAGCACTTCCAATACTTGGATGTTCCCCTTCCCTCTGAGATTATCCCTAATAATTTACCCTGTCTACATCTTATTTGTACAGCTTTTTGCATGTCTTTGCCCGTTTGGAGAGTGAGCCTCTTTAGAGCAGGAGACTGTCTTTCACCTTTCTTTGTATCCAAAGAGCTTAGCACCTTGGCTCGTCCATAATGGGTGCTTACTAATTGCATGTTGATTGAGCCTGCCTCTCCACTCCAAGTCTTACCTTTTCCAGATAAATATTTCAAGCAAACAGGTTCCTGGGATGGGGGGGGGATCCTGTCTGGGATGAGAAACAAGGGCCCAGAAGACAGAAAGACAGATTTTCCCAGCAAGCTCTGTTGTGGTCCAAAAATGGTCAATGTTTTGCCTGGACGGTATTCAGGATGCTGACAAGGTACGAAAACTGACCATAAGAAAGATGGTTGAAGCACCTGGGTTTGGGAAGTGGCATTCAGTCTGGAGCAGAGGAGACTCGGGTAAGTCAGGACATGGCAGCTATGCACAATTATTGGAAGAGGCTCATGGGATGATAGATTTAGAACTGAGTTACAAGGGGGGAAACTGAGGGAGGCCCAGAGATGTTAAGTGACTCAAGGTCACACAGGCAGAATCAGGATTTGAACTCAAGCCTTCTGACTCCAAGAAGTAGAGGGATTAACCTCCTTGGCCCTAGTAAACAGACCAACAACAACAACAAAAGTGGGCGTTACAGGTGGGCAGATTCTACCTAGATATGAGAAAGAATTGTCTAACAACAAGGGAAATGATTTGGTATTCTCAATGAGAACTTCCCAAAAGTTGAAGGAGCTGCCTTCAAAGGTAATGAACCACCTGTCACATTAAGTCTCCAAGCAAAGAACAGGTAACTTGGGGTGGAAACAATGGAAGGGAGTAGGTAATAGTTGGATTATGATTTTTCTCTCAGGTCCTTTCCCATAGAATGGCCAGGGGTGTGTGGGGGTTGTCCCCCAAAGCTGGAAAGGGTCCCATATTCCTAAGGAGCTTTCCAGTGTTCCTGGCTAATTCTTCTCTTTCTCTAGAACAGTTAGGAGTCACCTGGTGCGGGGAGACGACAGAGGGGCCCGTGTTGCCCAAGGCACCTCATTACATGGAGAAACCATTCTCTATTTTTAATTAGCTAGAAAGATGATCTAGCTGTGGTAATTAGTACCAGGTGGTGGGGGCTTCGCGGGGGCAGCCTCAGCGTTGCTTGGGAGACGCACAAAGTCAAACTTTGTTTCCTCCATTCCAAATCATCATGCTTCTCCTGATACGCTCAGTCCTGCTTTTCAATTCCCCCAAAGGCTGCTGGGATGTGAGGCTGAACACCTGAGCATGAGTGATATCTAATTTTTCTTGAATATTGTTTCAAATAATAAAACTATACAAAGAAGTACTTTGGGGAAGTGTCTGCAAATTCAAACTCAGAATCAGAAAGAGCTGAGTTCAAGTCCTGACTCTGACACTGATTAGCTTTGTGACCCCAGACAAAACATTCAACCTATTCCCACCTCTGGTTTTCTCATATGGAAAATAGAGCTAGTAAAAGCATGTACATTAGAAGGGAGCTGTGAGGACCAAATGAGATACACGTATACAGGACTTTAAAAACATTGAGAAGCGAATCAAAGGCTGGGTGCTATTATTAATATCATTGTCTTTATATGGACATGCATTTACACATTTGGCACAACACACAGATCAACCCAAGATCGTTCCTACTTTGATGCTTGGGGGCTATGTGACCCTGACAAAGTCACATCATGTATGAGAGAGAGAGAGAGAGAGAGAGAGAGAGAGAGAAGAGAGAGAGAGAGAAGAGAGGGAGAGGGAGGGAGAGAGAGAAGAACAAAAGGAGGAGGAGAGGAAGGCAGGAAGGCAGGAAGGCAGGAAGGCAGGAAGGAAGGAAGGAAGGAAGGAAGGAAGGAAGGAAGGAAGGAAGGCGGGAAGGAAGGAAGGAAGAAAGGAAGAAAGGAAGGAAGGCAGGAAGGAAGGAAGGAAGGAGAAAGAGAAGATGGAAGGAGGCATGGAAGGAGGAAGGAAGGGAGGAAAAAAGGGAGGAGGGGAGGGAAGGAGGGAAAGGAAGAGAAAAGGAAAGAGGAAAGAAATAACCATTTATTAAGCATTTGCTATTTTTCAGGCACTGTGCCAAACGTACAAATATAAGCAAAAAGAGCCCTATCCTCAAGGAACTTACATCAGACAACATACAAAAGGGAAGAGAAAAGGGAGGGAGGTAGCAATGAAGAAGGAGAAAGACAGATCAAAGTGCTCAGTCCTGGGGATGGTTTTGCAATCTGGACATCAGGAACAGGGCCAGGAGGGAAATTAAGGCTGGTCTGGCCTCCTCCATAAAATGAAGACTCTAGGAGGAATCCACCTGTGGGAAAAGGGAAAGGGGATTGTGGTGGAGCATATTCCATGGTGAGTGGGCTACAGAAGTCAAATGTTCCAGGATGAGCCAACAGTAGAGGGGGCATAGTTCTGAAGGCCAGAGCGAGTTGGAAGTTGGGCCAGAAGGAAAATGAAGGATGGATAAATAGATAGA
>CM053587.1:342848538-342883793 GCA_028646515.1 Pseudochirops corinnae | reverse complement strand
ATAGACTGGGGGAGGGGGGACACATTGGGATGGCTGTTTTGGGGCGGTGGGTGGGGGAAAGAGGGGGAGAAAATATGTAACTCAAAATCTTGTGGAAATGAATGATGCAAACTATAATAAAATTTAAAAAAAAAAGAAACTTACAGGGAGGAAGGTCTTCTATTGACACATATAAACCCTACTCCTACAATTTATATATAGTCTGTGGGGGCTGCCTGGGACAACAAGAGAGGAAGTGACTTGCCTAGGATAACCCAGCCAGTATGTGTCAGAGGCAGAATTTGATTTCAGCTCTTCCTGATACTCCAGTCAGCTCTATTCACTGCTCCACGCTGTCTTGCCACACACATAACTATCTAGAAAACCAAAACAAATGAAATGCACAAGGCAGGGACAAAACCTAGTGTGATGTGATATCTGAGGCCTGGAAAAGGGGAAGAAGATCTTGAATCACTGGAGGTGGAAGAGGAACAAAAGACAGCTTTTGGAGAGGCGTTAGAGTTAGAATAAGACCACTCTCTTGAAACATTTGAATACCTGTCATGTGGTAGAGGGATGCTACCTGCTCTGTTTGCCCCTAGAGAAGACAATTAAGGATAGAATATGGGCAGAAGTTGTGGGGATGAATAATTCACCTTAATATTCATAAACCAGAGGCAGCTAGGTGGCACAGTGGATAGAATGTTAGCTCTAGACTCAGGAAGACTCATCATCCCAAGTTCAAATCTGGTCACTTATTGAGTTCAAATCTAGACACTTACTAGTTGTATAACCCTGGGCAAGTCACTTCACCTATTTGCCCCAGTTTCCTCATCTGTAAAATGAGCCAGAGAAAGAAACAGCAAACTACTGCAGGATCTTTGCAAAGAAAACTCCAAATAGGGGCATGAAGAGTCAGACACAACTGAAATGACTAAACAACACAATTCTTAAATCATTACTTAGTAGAGCTGTTCAGAAATGGAACAGAGCATTTGGAAGGTAGTGGATTCTCTGCCAATAGAGTAGAGATTAGGCAACTGTATTTGGGGGAGATTGTATAGAGGGTTCCTGCTTCTCTCCAAAGCATGAAGGTGGCTGAAGCAGGTGCTGTGGAAAGCTTCAAGCTTGGTCAGACATCAAAGATGCCAAGGTCATCCACTGCATCTTGGGCCTTAGCCAAGCATCTTGACTTTTGTCTTGCCACTGGGCTCCGATGACTCTGGAAACGAGAGTGAGGCTAATGACTTTGCGTAGCTCTACCGCACTTAAATCCAATTCACTCACAAGTCATGACATCACCCGATGACATCACTGATCTTCTTCCAAAAGGACCAGCACTACCTCCACCACCACCACCATCACCACCACCACCACCACCATCACCACCACCACCACCACAATCACTACCACCTCCACCACCATCACCAGCACCTCCACCACCACCACCAGCACCTCCACCTCCACCACAACCACCAGCACCTCTCCTTTATGTAGTTGAAAGCAATGATAATATCCACCATGTCTCCTCTCTCATTCCCCAAACTTCCGCTAGATTTCTTTTTTTTTCAGAACTAGGAGACCTTTGAAGCCAATCTTACAATGGAAAGAACACTAGATTAGGAACTCGATGATTTGAAATTAGATTTTTCTTACTGAGGATTTATACAAAGCATCATTGAATAATAGATTTACAGCTGGAAGAAAACATGAATTGCTGACTAATCCCCCCCTTTTACAGATGAAGAAACTGAGACTGGGGAGTTGAAGGGCATGAATGAAGGCAGTACTATATAGTGGAAATGACCTTGGATACCAGCTGCACCACATACTACCTGGGGTGACTTTGGAGAAATCACTTAAGCTATTTGAATCTCACTTTCTTCATCTATCAAATTAACGGGTACTTATTAAGCACCCACTATATTGTAAGCATTGACAAAATGAGAGAAGGTTGAGCTAGATGACCCCGGAGGCCCCTTCCTCCCCTAAATCTAAGATCCTGTGATGAGCCTATGAACTTTTCCTCAAGAGAAATTATTTGATTCTTTAAAGGGTGTGCTACAATCAATAGGTCAAGAGGAGACTTGAACTCAATGAAGACATTAAATATTAATAAAAAGTCAGTTTTAAGTGCCATAGGAAGGGAACAGACAGTCAGGGCTAACCTGGGGAGGGAGATGTTCAGATGAGGAAGCTGGAGCTGGGAGTGTGGGGCTTCCTGGAGGAGGCAGCATTTGAGTAGGTTTGGGAGGTCCAGCTGGATCCCACCAAGTGGAGAAGGTGGCCAAAAGGTCTATCCCCACATTCTAGAGTGCTTAGGAGCCTGAGCACCAGCTAAATGCTGGCTAGAGGTTAAGCAGCCCCGAGTGGCTTCAGGAGGGATTGGGAGTTAATAAATCACAGTTTATTACAGACTTTCTGGGAGTCAGAGGAAGGCCCTGGACTCCCCAGATGATGTCCTCCCCCACCCCTGGCCTTCCCTAGCCCCTTCATTCCTACCGTGCTGACAAATTGCAGCTCACAGTTCATGGTCCCAGAGGCCTCCTTCCCAAGTCCAGGAATGTGGGACTTGGCAGCCAGGGGAGCTGAGACCAGCAAGCTGGAGAGGAGGGGGCTCACATTCAAACATTTCCTCTCCCCCTACCTTCCAATCTCTGCAGCCGCCAAAGAAGCCCAGCCTTTGAAACTGCGTCCAAAACAAGGCTCACATTTAGTCTCCAATGATGTCACTGCTGATCGTTAGCTTGGTAATTACTGTAAAAGCCTTCTGTGATTTGGGCCTCTGAAGGGTCATTAATGTGATTCAGCAGCCCCAGTCAATGTCTCATTAGTCTTATTTTAGACTTATATATTTTTCAAGACTACAGAATTTTAATAGTTTCCCCCCTCCCCAGGCCCCCCATCGCCAACATTAATATCTATTCCACGCTGCTGATTTTTCCAACAACAGCCACCATTTTTTTTCTTCCTGAGAGTAGCAGAACTCCATCTCCAGCCAGGAAAGAGTAAGGAGCTTAGATTTGTTGGGGTTCTGGAGGGATGAAAAGGTCTGCAGTGTTCAGTAGGGGTCTGAATTTTAGGCAGGCCCCTGATGCCTTTGACTCTGTTTTCTCCATCTTTGGTAGCCTTCTTTCCTCTGTCTGGGAACGTCCCTCCTGGACTGAGGAAGTATGAGTACTGTTGGAAGTATGCAGGGTTTAGAGTGAGAATCCCAGATTTGCCACTTGTGACCCTGGGCAAGTCACATTCTCTCTCTCTCTCTCTCTCTCTCTCTCTCTCTCTGTCTCTGTCTCTGTCTCTGTCTCTCTGTCTCTCTCTCTCTCTCTCTCTCTCTCTCTCTCTCTCACACACACACACACACACACACACACACACCTGCCTCAGTTTCCTCTTCAGTAAAATGGAACCTTGGAGGATCCTTCTAGTTCTGGATCTGGAACTCTATGTCTTTGTTGAATCATTTTCCATCACGTCTGACTCTCCATCATCCCATTTGGGGTTTTCTTGGCAAAGATACCAGAATGGTTTGGCATTTCCTTCTCCAGCTCATTTTACAGATGAGAAAATGAGGCAAACAGGGTGAAGTGACCTGCCCAGAGTCACACAGCTACTAAGTGTCTGAGACTACATTTGAACTCAGGGAGATGAGTCTTCATGAGTCCAAACCCAACGATCTGTCCACTATGGAGCCTCATAGTTGCCATATGACTTTAGAAGGCCTTATAATATCACAGTCCTTAGAGGCAAAAGGAATAGTTTTCATTTGTATACATTTGATATTTATTTACGATCAGTCAGTCAATCAACATAGGTTAATTTATAAGCATTTATTAAGTTTTTATTGTGCTAAGTGCTTAAGGATATTAAAAGAAAACAGGCAAAACACAGTCTTTTCTCTCAAGGAGAAAATTCTTACATTCTAAGGTGGGACACAACATGTAAATAACTAGATTCATACAAGAAACAGAATAAATTAAAGTAATCTGAAGAAGGAAGCCATTAGGAACAGGTATATTACAAAAAACATCCTACAGGATGGAGATGTGTCATTGAGAATTGGAAGGGACCTGAGACGTCCTCAAGTACAACATCTTCATTTTACAGATGAGGAAACTGATACCCAGAGACATTAACTGACTTGCCTAGTTAGGATCACACAACTATTAAGTATCTGAGGTAAGATCTGAAACAAGGTTTTTCCTGACTTGGCCGCTAGGTGGCGCCATAGCAGATAGAACACCAGGCCTGGGGTCAGATTCATCTTCCCAAGTTCAAATCTAGCCTTAGACACTTAGTAGTTGAGTAACACTGGGCAAATTACTTAATCTAACTGGCCTCAATTTCCTCATTTGTAAAATTATTTTAAGAATGAAATCGGAAATCATTTCATTAGCTTTGACAAGAAAACCCCTAATGAGGTCATGAAGAGTGGGGCATGGCTGAAAAAACAACTGAAGAAAACTTCCTGACTCAATGTCCAGAGCTCCAACCACCAGACTGTACTGCCACTAGAAATATTATATATTCAGCACAGGGAATGAACCTGTCATCCTGAAGTTGAGTTTCATGTTCTTTGTGCTTATGGCTTCCCCCCAGAAGAATTTAAGCTCCCTGAGGGCAGGGACTTTTTTTGTTTTTGTAGGTGTCCCTAGTGCCTAGTACAGCCTGGCACACAGAAAATACAAATGCTTGTCAACCTCAATGGAATCAACCTCAGAGATCATCCAGTCCATTTGACAGATGAGGAAGCTGAGGTTCTGAGAAGTTGTGACTTACCTGGGATCACACACCATTCATGGAGTGCCTACTGGGGTGGAGGTGGGCAGCAAAAACTATTCAGAGACAAAAAACAGAATGGCACCTACCCCCAAGGAGTTCACATTCTACAAAGATAAAACAACCACATAAACAAAATACAAATGAGTTTTTGAGGGGTGTGTGTGTGTGTGTGTGTGTGTGTGTGTGTGTGTGTGTGTAAAACAGCTAGGAAGGAGGTACAGGAAAAGTAGGAGATGATGATAGGAGCTCAGCCTAGAAGGGATTTAGTAGTTTTAAAATGTGGGGAATGGGAGGGAGAATTTTCAGCTCCTGGGGGAGAGGCCCAGAGAGGTAGGAAATAGAGGGCCATTTACAAAGAACAAGTATGCCAATTTGATTGGAATCTGGAGTACTTGAGGGGGAGCAATATGTAATTGATCTGGAAAAATGAATTGGAGACAGATTTTAAATGACTTTTAAAGTTAACCAGAAATTTCCATTTGACCCTAGTGGTAACAGGGAGTCATGAAAGTTTCTTGAAGAGAGGAGTTCTGTGACAAAAATGGTGCTTTAGGAATATCAATTTGGTAGCTGTGTGGAGGATGACTTGGAAAGTGGAGAGAGGGGAGGCAAGGAGATTTGAACCCGGATTATGCCAAATTCAGCTATGTTGTTTCTTCATTATCTACTAGTGCTGGACTTGGAATCAGGAAAAATTGAGTTCAAATCCATCCTTAGGTGTTTGCTAGCTTTTTGATCCTGGGCAAGTCACTTTACTTGCCTTGGTTTCATCAGCTGCAAAATGGAGATAATAATAGCACATACCTTACAGAGATGCTGTGAGGATTGAATGACGTATTTGTAAAAAATGTTTAGGATGCTGCTTGGTGCATAGTAGGTGCTTTATAAATGGTTATTCCATCCCTTCTCTCTTCCCCCAATAGATCAAGGGTTCTCCACCTGATGGTTTTATGAAATTGTTTTATTTTAATAATTATGTTTTGGCATATTTTCTTTGTGATCCCATATATTTTGGTTTATTCATGTAAACATTCTAAGATCACCAAAGGGGTCCATGACACAGAAGTTAAGAACTGCACTTTTCTACCTCCTATGAGGATTTCTGGCCTGGAATCAGGAAAGACCTAGGCTTACCCAGATCATTTAGAATGCTTATGGCAGCATGATTCATAAGTCAGTTAACTCATTTAGGTCTCAGATTGCTCATCTGTAGAATGGGTTACAAATACCCCAAGTGTCCTCCTCACAGGGTTGCTGTGATGGCCTCACAAGGGGATATTTATCAAGCGCTTTGCTTACTTTAATGGGCCTGTTTACCCAAGACGGGATGCCCGAGGCTGTGGCTTCCTTGCTCAAAGACCTTCCTCAGTATTGTGTCACACCAATGGCTCCCACCTTCTCCCAAGGTTACTTGTATGGATTTGTATATTCCTGGGGAAGTATATGCAATCCCCTCCAATAGAATGTTTTTCTTGAAGGCAGGAAATGTTTCACTTCTGTCTCTGTATTACTGGTGCATGATACATAGTAGCTGATTAAATAGTGTTTGGTGATCTTTTGAAGACGTATTGAAATATGCCTCTGGGCACCTAGGTGGCACAGTGGATAGAGTGCCAGGTTTTGGAAGACTTCATGAGTTCAGATTTGGCTTCAGACACTTATTAGCTGAGTGACCTGGGCAAGTCACTTAACCCTGTTGACTTCAGTTTACTCATCTGTAAAACAAAAAAAAACAAAACTGGAGAAGGAAATGGCACACCATTTCAATATCTTTGCCAAGAAAATCCCAAATGGGGACACTGAGAGTCAGGAGAATAACAAGAAAAAGGGACGGGACTGTATAGCTTCCCCACCCACTAGTGTCTTTGCTCCTCTCTTCTAGTTGTGTGTTGTTAAATATTTAACAATCAGCTCTCTTAATAATATGTGTGTGTATGCATGTCAGGGATACTCAGATTTAATCTGTATCATTAATCTTTTCTCTCATCATTTTCTTAAGTATAGACAATCAATAAAACACTAAATCTAGCCCTGATTTGTACCATTTGGCAATTTTCTGAGATTTAATTGCTGACACTGAAAATTTTAACAACTGGTTCTTGGTAGCCAGTACAAACCAGCTCCAGCAAGCACTGCTCTCTTCTTTGCATGTTTGACCTTATCCCTCTCAAGTCTGGCCCTTTTAATGACCCATACTGGTTCATGTCAGAGAAGATAGCCTAGACTAGTCAATGGCTTCAAGAGCACTTTCAGAGACTATGCCCCAAGGAGCTCCCTGCATTCCAATCCCCTCTTCTGCTCTGCCCTCCTAAGGAAATGAGCCAAGAGTATTTAATTAAGGGGCCCAGGGAGCCAGCTCCACTGTGTGGAGTAGGCTAGGAATGAGAAGCACAGAATTGTGAAGAGATGGATGTTACTTAGGACCTGACCTACAATAATGATGGATAGATCATAAGCTCAGAAAGATCAGCCACAGGGAGGAAGCTGCCTGGTGCAAGAGAAAGATGGCTGCAGAGAGATGAAAGGAAAAAGCCCCACCCCCACTGCAATCAAATGCAATTAAATAAAGAGAAAGGAACCTTTCCAGGGCCTTGACAAGTCATCAGGCTAACTGGGGTCCAGATCTTGGCAGGGATATCTCTGGACTCCCTTGGTTTCATTGTTCAGTTTGGAAATGGGCCAGGATGTCCAGCTTCTGAGTACCACCATTTAAGAGGAAGCATCTTGGTACAGCAGACATAGTTAGCATGGATGCAGAGGACCTGGGTTCAAATCCCACCTTTGCTACCCATGTGATATCTGACAGTTACTTTAACCACCTAACTTTGAGCTTCAGCTTCCCTCTCTGTGGGGTGGAAGGGATTAGATTAGATAGCCTCTCTAAGTTCATTTCCATCTCTATATGTCATATCATATCATGTCATGTCATATCATCTATCATATCACATCATATCATATCACATCATCATGCCATATCATTTGTTTCTGTTGAGTTGTTTCTCAGCTGTGTCTGACTCTTTGTAATTCCTCTTGAGGTTTTCTTGGCAGACATCCTGGAGTGCTTCACCATTTCCTTTTCCAGCTCATTTTATAGATGAGGAAACTGAGGCAAACAGGGCTAAGTGACTTGCCCAGGGTCACATAGCTGCTAAGGGTCTGAGGTCAGATTTGAACTCAGGAAGGTGTCTTCCTAACTCTAGCCCTGTTACTCTATCCACTGTACCACTTAACTGCCTACCATATTATATCATATCATGTTATATCATCTCATATTTCATATTATATCATATCATATCAGACAGCTAGGTGGCACAGTGAATAGAGTCCTGGACTTGAAATTGGGAAGATTTTAACTAACATCCTGCTGACCAGCTCTGTGACCCAGAGAGAGTCACTTAATCTTTCCCAGCCTCAGTTTCCTCATCTGTAAAACAGGAAATAACAATACTGCCTACTTCTCAAGGTTGTCAAGAGGGTTAACTGAGGTACATTTGTAAAGCACTTTGCAAATCTTAAAGCACTTTGTGAGGTTCACATTGCAAGTGGTTGTGTCATGCCACAGGGAAGTGTTTGAGGCCCGGGAATTAGTTGGGTCATGTGGAGGTCAGGGCATATTGCACTGTCCCCCACCAGGGGATACTGCATTGCTCAGGACTCTTGCGTGGGGATACCCTCTGTTCCTGATTGGCGTTTCCACACCTTGGGGCCTTCATACCCTTGTAATTGCACTCCCCCTCTCACAATTCTGTTGAGCTGGGCTCTATCACGTGTGGTAGATGGATCTGGGGTCTATTTAAGACCTAGGGCTGGGAGGTATCTTGGAAGCCTGTCTTAGTATATGACTTTAAGGCTTCCCCATGGAGAGACCTTAATAAACTTTTCTGTTTGGACCTCAGAGCTGTGACTCTTCTGTTCCTGAAAGCTATGCTAGCATCGTTGAGTTGTGTGTGAAACCATTTGCCTCTGCTGGTAAATTAGGGTACTCTAAGAGAGAACTCTGACAGCACTTTATAAATGCTAGCTCTCCTCATCATTCTATGACCTTGGCAAAGTAATTTCAATTCTCTGGGCCTCAGTTTCCCCTAATGTCAAATGACAGGGGATTGGAAGAGTTAACCTCTCCAGTCTCTTTCAGCTCAGTATCTTGCATTCTATGACATAGATGACCTTGGGAAGTCATTTCATTTCTCTGGGTCTGTTTGCTCTTCTGTAAAATTGGGAGTTGGATTCAATGACCTCTAGCGTCCTTCCAACTTGAAATCAATTAATCAATCAGCAAACACTTATTAAGCTACTACTATGTGTCAGGCACTGGAAATTAAAATACAATGAAAAAATAATCCCTACAAGCCAGGGGGTCACATTCAATCGATTGGATTGGCCTATGGCTTGCCACAGTGATGTTCATGTAATCATAAATAGTTGCTGAAACAAAGAAATGAATGGATGAAGAAATTAAGGGGAAAATAGTAGATGAATGAAGGAAGGTATGGAATGGATGAATGAATGAATGATGGATAAAGGACAGCTCGATACAAATTCTTCCTTTCATTGAGCCTAAATCTGTTTCAGAATTGAATTATTCCTAATTCTATTGTGTAATGGAACATGCAGAAAACTCATTTGTTATTCAGTCATTTTTAGTTGTGTCTGTGTCTTCATGACCCCATTTTGGGATTTTCTTGGCAAAGACATTGGCATGGTTTGTCATTTACTTCTCCAGTTCATTTTACAAATGAGGAAACTGAGGTAAACAGAGTTAAATGAGTTGCCCAGGGTCACACAATTAGTAAGTGTCTGAGGCTGGATTTGAACTCAAGTCTTCCTGACACCAGCCCTGGTGCTTGATCTATTGCACCACCTAGCTGCCCAAGCAAACTCAGACTTACTTAACTTTGACAATTATGTGGTACTTTGCAGCCATTATTGCCTTGGACAGCAATAACAACAAGTAACATTTCCATAGCAATTAATCAATTGATTAATACACATTTATTGAGTCCTTACAATGAGCCAAACACCATAGTTAAAGTTGGGGCCAGACACACATACCAAAGGGAGAATGGCCCTCCTCTCAAAGAACTTTCATTTTCCAAGCACATTCATGTTTCCAAAGCATTTTTCCTAAAAAAACCCAGTGAGGCATGGATTAGGAGGATCAGAGTTGACATTTTATGGGGGACGATGTTGAGGTTCATATGCATTAAGTGACTCATCCAGAGTCACACAACCAATGAGTACCGGAATTTGGATTCAAACCCAGGTCTTGCCACAATATTATTTACAGAAGATTTAATATCAGAGTGGGCTCGAGGGATCCCTCACACATTATCATGAAGGAATGGAGAGAGAGGGGCATGAAAGCTATTGATGATGCTATTATATTAGTCTAGACATGAAGAAATGAAAGCTGGGACTGAGATGAGGTCTATTTAGATAGGAAGAAGCATGTTTAAGAGATATGTAAAAGATTGAAGAGATAGGACTTGGCAAAAGATTGGATATCAGGGGAGGGAGAAGGGACACCAAGATTAAGAAACCAGGTGGCTGGGAGGATGGCAATACAAACTATAGGGAATTAGGGAGGAGAGGGCTTTGGAGGGATGGGGAAAAGCGGCAGGAGGAGATCATTTTGAGGGATATGGATATTTTATATAGGCATTAAGGTGGACACGTCTGGGACGTAGTGAGAGATATGACTCTGGGGCTCCAAAAGGAAAATGAGGCTGAGAGTCAGATGGCTCTGGGGGTTATTTGCAAGAGTGATCATTAAACCTTGAGCCTGGTTAAAAAGTAAAGTGTAGAGGGAAGAGGGCACAGGATAGAATCTAGAGGAACAATTATATCTAGAGCAAAAGAGTTGGAGGATTGGGAAAAGAGATAGGAGGAGAGTCATAATAATTGTTCAGTGTCAAAGAAGCCAATGGAGGAAGGGGTGGTTTATCCACATCTAATGCTGAAGTGGGGACAAGTTGATTGTTAAGGTCCTTTTCAGGTATAACAATCTATGTATGTATTTTAAGTGCCCTTTCCATTCTGATATTCTAGGTGATGCAGTGAACAGAGCACTGAAATTTGAATGAAGGAGACTTTTCTTCTTAAGTTCAAATCTGGCTTCAGATATTTTCTAGTTTGTATGACCCTGGGCAAGTCACTTTACTATTTGCCTCAATTTCCGCATTTATAACATAAGTTGGAGAGAGAAATGACAAACTACTCTAGTATCTTTGCCCAGAACATCCCAAATAGAGTCATAGGTCAGATATGACTCAACAACAACAAATTCCAGGTGCTTTCTTTTTTGAAAATAGTTAATTCACCCATTCATACATTTATCAATCTATTTTTAAAATTCTATTTCATTTTCAGTTTGAAATCTCTAACCTCATTGAGAAGTCAAGAAAAAATAAAACCCATTAAAACACATATAGGCAGGCAAACCAAATTTTTTCATTATCCACATTCCAAAAACAAAAAAGAAGAAAGAAAGAAAAGGAATGAATGAAAGACAAAGAAATGGAAGAAAATATGCCTAAATCTGCACTTAGAGCCCATCAGTTCTCTATCTGGAAATGGATAGCATGTTTCCTTATGAGTACTTCTATAATTTGTTCTTATATTGATCAGAGTTATTAAGTTTTTCAGGGATGGTTATCTTTACAAGCTTGTTATTACTACATAAATTGGTCTGGCTTTGCTCATTTCACTTTACATTAGTTCATCTAAGTTTTCCCAGGTAGTTTCTAAAACTATACCTTTCATTATTTCTTATGGTGAAGTAGTATTTTATCACAGTCATATATTGCAACTTTTCCCAGCTATTCCCCAATGGATGGGCATCTCCTCAGTTTCCAATTCTTTGCCACCACAAAAAGATCTGCTATAAATATTTTTGTACATATGGGTTTTTTTTTTTTAGTCTTTCTTGGATCTCTTTTGGAGTATAGACCTAATAATGAAATTTCTGGGTCAAAGGGTATGTATAGTTTAATAGCTTTTGGGGGTAAACTGTGGTTTCAAATTGTTCTCCAGAATGATTGGACTGGTTCACAGCTCCGCCCAAAAGCATGTTAGCTTACCTATTCTCCCACATCCCTCTTAGCACTTGTCACTTTTCTTTTCTGTCATATTTTCCAATTTGATGGGTGTGAGGTGGTACTGCAGAGTTACTTTAATTTGCATTTCTCTAATTATTAGTAATTTAGAACATTTTTATGTGGAGTTGAAAACTTTAATTTCTTCCTTTGAAACTGACTATTTATATCCTTTGATCATTTATCAATTTGGGAATGACTTTTATTCTCATAAATTTGACTCAGTTCCTTATATATTTTAGAAATGAGGCCTTTATTAGAGAAACTTGCCCTAAATATTTCTCTCCAGTTTCCTGCTTTTCTTCTGATATTAGTTGCATTGAGTTTGTTTGTACAAAACATTTTAATTTTTTTTGTAATCAAAATTATCCATTTTACTTTCTATAAACCTTCATCCTTCTTTGATCATGAACTCCCCTCCCTCCCCATGGATGTGATAGATAAATTTCTTCCATCCTCAACTAATTTGTTTATATCACCCATTAAGTCTAAAGCTTGTGCCAATTTTCAGTTTATTTTAGTATATGGTATGAGTTGCTATGCCTAGTTTCTGATTACTTACCATTTTTTCCCAACAGTTTTGTCACATAGTACATTCTTGCCTAAGAGCTGGGGGTTTTAGGTGTAACAAACATTAGATTACTGTGTTCATTTGATTCTGCATATTGTGTATCTAATCCAGTGGTTCTCAAGCTTCCTAATGCCATGACCCTTTAATACTTGTATGTCGCATATCTGCATGTGGGTGCACCCGCCTGGAGACAGAAAGAGGAGCAGTGTCTCTGTTCCTAAGACCATCGAAAATATGTGAAAGGGTCATTCGACACCCAAAGGGGTCGTGACCCACAGGTTGAGAACTGCTGATATCTGTTTAGCTGATCAACCTCTCTCTTTTTCATCCAGTATCAAGTTGTTTTTGATGATTATAGCTTTGTGGTATAGTTTGAGATCAAGTGTTCCTGGTCCCTCTTCTTTCCCTCCCCTTTCCCCCCATAGATTCCTTTGATATTCTTGACCATTTTAAAAAATAATATTTTATTTTCCCCATTTACAAGTTAAAACATTTTTAACATTTTTTTGGAAAAAAGTTTTGACTTCCAAATTCTATCCCTCCTTCTATCACCTCCCCACTCCCTGAGGTGATAAGCAAACCAGTATAGGTTATACACGTACAATCATGTAAGACATTTCTATATTATTCATTTTGTACAAGAAGACTCAAAAGAATGAAAGGAAATAAAAAATACTGTGATTCAGTCTGTATTCAGGCAGCATCAGTTCTTTCTCTGGAGATGGATAGCATGTTTCATCATGAGTCCTTGTATTGTTGAGAATAGCTAAGTCATTCACAGTTCTTCATTACACAATATTGCTGTTGTGGTGTAAAATTTTCTCCTCATTCTGCTCACTTCACTTTGCATCAGTTCATGTAAGTCTTTCTAAGGTTTTTTTTTTTCCTGAAATCATCCTGTATGTCATTTCTTATAGCACAATAATATTCTATCACAATCATATACCACAGCTTATTTAACCATTCCCCAATTGATGGGCATCCCCTAGATTTTCAAGTCTTTGCCACAACATAAAGAGCTTCAATAAATATTTTTTGTACAAATTGCTCCTCTTCCCTTTTAAAAAAAAATCTCTTTGGGCAATAGACCCAACAGTGGTATTTCTGGATTAAAGAGTATGCATAGTTTTATAGGCCTTTGAGGATACATCCAAATTACTCTCCAGAATGGTTGGTTCAGTTCACAATTCCACCAACAGTGCATTAGTGTCCCAGTTTTCCTACATCCTCTCTGACATTTAGCATTTTCCGTCACATTAACCAATCTGATAGGTGTGAGGTAGTACCTCAGAGTTATTTAAATTTGCATTTGTCTGATCAAGAGTGATTTATACTTTTTTTATATGACTATAGATAGCTTTGATTTCTTTGTCTGCAAGATGCCTGTTCATATCCTTTGACTACTTAATCAATTGGGGAATAAGTTGTATTCTTATGAATTTGACTCAGTTCTCTATATATTTGAGAAATAAGGCCTTTATCAGAGATACTTGTTGAAAAACATTTTTCTTCAGTTTTCTGTTTTCCTTCTAATTTTGGTCATATCAATTTTGTTTTGCAAAACTCTTTAGTTTTATATAATCAACAATGATCAATTTTATATTTTATAATGCTTTCCATATCTTGTTTGGTCCTAAATTCCATCCATAGATATGACAGGTAAACTAATCCATGCTGCTCTATTTGCTTATGCTATCACCCTTTGTGTTTTAATCATGTACCCATTTTGACCCCATCTTGGTATATGATGTGAGATGTTGGTCTATACCTAATGTCTGCCATACTGTTTTCCAGTTTTCTGAGCAGTTTTTGTCAAATAATGAGGGTCTTTTTTTTTTCTCAAAAGCTTGGATCTTTATCATATAATGGGTTATGACGGTCATTTACTATAACTTATTGTGTACCTAATCTATTCCACTGATCCACTACTCTACTTCTTGGCTAGTACCAGATTATTTTGATGATTACTGCTTTATGATACAGTTTGAGTTCTGGGATGGCTAGACTCTTTTGTTCTTCCAGATAAATTTTGTTATGATTTTTTCCTAGTTCTATTTAATATTTTTAGTTTTTTGATTGGTATGATGCCAAACAAAGAAATTTATTTAAGTAGTATTGTCATTTTTATCCTATTGGCTCAGCCTATACATGAGCAATTAATATTTCACCAGTTATTTAGATCTGTATTTCTGTGAACAACGTTTTGTAATTGCATTTATGTAGTTCCTGTGTGTATGGTCAGGTAGACTCACAAGTATTTTATGTTGTCTATAGTTACTTTAAGTGACATTTCTCTTTATATCACTTCCTACTTGGTTTTGCTGGTGATATACATAAATGCTAATGATTAATGTGAATTTATTTTATATCTTATCCTTGCTGAAGTTGTCAGTTATTTTTTTAGTTGACTCTCTAGTCATTATATCTTCATCTTCCAACAGTGATAGTATTGTGTTCTCTTTGCCTATGCTTATTCCTTTAATAACTTTTTCCCTTGTCTCGTTCCTATAGCAGTGGTTCTCAGCCTGTTCATTGTGACCTCTTTGGGGGTCCAACAACCCTTTCACAGGGGTCACCTAAGACCATTGGAAAACACATATTTCCAATGGTCTTAGGAACCGAGACATCGCTCCTCTACGCATCTCCAGGCGGGTCCACACACATGCAGATATGCCCACATATGAGTATCAAAGGGTCGTGGCATTAGGAAGGTTGAGAATCACTGTTCCTATAGTTAGCATTTTTATTACAATATTGAATAGTAAAGGTGGAAATGGACATCCTTTCTTCATCCTTGGTCTTACTGAAAAGGCTTCTATTTTATCTCTATCACAGATAATGATTGCTCTTGTTTTAAGAGAGGTGCAATTTATCATTCTAAGGAAAGCTCCATTTATTCCTCTGCTTTCTTGCGTGTGTGTGTGTGTGTGTGTATGTGTGTGTGTGTGTTCAAATAGAAATGGATATTTTTATTTTGTCAAAAGTTTTTTTTTTTCTGTTTCTAGTGGAATAATTATATGATTTTTGTCGATTTGTTAATAGTCAACTTTATTTATATAATTCCTAATATGTTGTTTATTTATTCCTAATATTTAACCGACACTGCACTTTTGGTAGAAATCTGTCATAATGTATGATGATCTTGTGATACAGTGTTGTGATCTCCTTGATAGTATTTCATTTATTTTTTTTTTTTACATCATCATTAGAGATATCAGTCTATGATTTTCTTTTTCTGTTTTGACTCTCTCTGGTTTAGGTATCAAGATCATATTTGTGTCATAGAAAGATTTAGTAGGATTCCTTCTTTACCTATTTTTTCAAACAGTTTATATAGTATTAGAGATAATAGTTCTTTAAATATTTCATAGAATTCACTTATAAATCCATCTGTTCCTGAGGTTTTTTCCTTAGGGAATTCATTTATGATTTGTTCATTTCCCCCCTCCTCCCCTCTAAGACAGAATTATTTAAAAATTATACTTCCTGTTCTGTTAATATAAGCAATTTATATTTTTGTAAATATTCATCAATTTCATTAAAGTTGTCAATTTTATTGGCATATAGTTGGGCAAAATAATTCCTAACAATTGCTTTTATTTTATCTTCATTGGTTGTGAATTCGCCTTTTTTATTTTTGATAGGGTTAATTTGGTTTCTCCCTTTTAAAAATCAAAATAGTCAGTAATTTACCTCTCAAACAGCTTCTACTTTCAATTATTAGTTCAGTTTTGTTTCTTTTCTTTCAATTTTATTAATCTCTTTTTTCATTTTCAAGATTTTTACTTTGGTGTTTAATTGGGACTTTTAAATTTCTTGGTTTTCTATTTTTTAAATACATGCCCAGTTCTTTGATCCGTTCCTTATTTTAAAGATACAACCTTTTAAAGATACAAAATTTTCCTTAAATACTGCCTTGGCTATATCCCACAAATTTTGGTATGTTGTGTTGTGGTTGTAGTTATCTTTAATGGAATTATGATTTCATTAAAGTTATTTGTTCTTTGATTCTTCCATCATTCTTTAGGATTAGATTATCTAGTTTCCAATTAATTTTCAATCCATTCTTCAGAGGCTCCTTATTGAATATATTTTTATTCCATTACAATCAGAATGAAAATAATTTAATTTTTCAGTATTTGTTTATGATATTTTTATGCTCTTAATACATGCTTAATTTTTGTGAAGGCTCCATGCACTGCTGAGAAATAAATGTGCTCATTTTTGTTTCCATTCAATATTGATCACAGTTCTAGCATATCTCACCTTTCTAAAATTCTACTCATATCCTTGTCTTTTTCATATTTATTTTATCAGATCACTGTAAGGCTGAGGGGGGTAAATTGAATTACTGTGGTAATACAGTTTTAATGTCTATTTCCTCCTGTGAGTCATTTAACTTTTTCTTTAAGAAATCACATGCTATGACTTTTGGTATATATATGTATGTATACATAGACATGGACACAGACACACACACAGACACACACAGACACACACACACACACCTATGTTCAGTATTGATATTAATTCACTGTTGGTAGTATCTTTTAGTAAAATGTCATTTCCCCATTTTTCTGTTTTAATTAAATTTGTTTTTGCTTTTGCTCTGAGATGATGATTGCCATTCCTCTCCTTTTCACTTCAGGTGAAGCACAACAGATTCTGCTCTCACCTCTTACTTTAACTTTATGTGTATCTTTCTGTTTCAAGTGTATTTCTTGTAAGCAACAGATTGTTGGATTCTGATTTCTAATCCATTCTGATGTCTGCTTCCATTTTATAGGTGAGTTCATCCCATTCACATTTATGATTCATAACTATGTATTTCCCTTCATCAAATTCTTTTATACATATTCTTCTCTTATTTTACCTTGTCCCCTCTTTAAAAAGTCTTCTTTGCTTCTGACCACAAGGTTGCTTAATCTGCCTTCCCTCTTATTCACTCCTTCACTTTTTAAAAATCTGTTTCCCTCTTACTTCCCTATTGAGTAAGATGACTTTCTGAACCCAACTGTGTGTGTATGTGTCTTAAATCATTCCACATCAGAGAGAGGTTCAAGTGTTTCCCACTTCTTCCCAATCTACCCTCCAGTGAATAAACTCTTCCTTGCATGCCCCACTCACATGAGAAAATTTTCCCATGCTTCCCTCTCTTCCTCCCTCTACCAGTGCATTATTCTTCCATACCCTTCCATTATTTTTTTTTTAGATTATCCAAACATAATAGAATCGTACCCAGGCTCTCTGTTTAATTAGACTGCCTTAAAGAATCCTGGTCATGATAAAGGTATAAAGGATTACATTTATCATCTCCCCATACAATATTGTAAACATCTTAAGGGTTTTTTTTGGTCCCGTATGATTTTCCACTCATATTTACAATTTTTTGCTTCTCTTGAGTTTAATGTTTTCCTACCAAATTTTCTATTCAGTTCTGATCTTTTCATTAGGAATGTTTGAAAGGACTCTATTTCATTAAAAATCCATTTTCCCCCTGTAGGATTCTACTTACTTTTGTTGAATAGAATATTCTTGATTGTAATCCTAGATCCTGCCTTCCAGAATGTTGTACCATGCCCCCTGTTCCTTTATTGTGGTGGCTGTTAAATCTTGTATGATCCTGACAGTGGTTGGATTCTTTCTTTTTGACTGCTTACAATATTTTTATCCTTTAACTGGGATTTCTGGATTTTGGATGCAATATTTCTGGAATATTTATCTCTTTCTTTTTTTTCCCTTCCTCTCTCCTTACCTTCCTTCCCTTGGTGCTACACCTTTCTTTTTTTCTTTCTTTCAGAGGTGATTGACAGATTCTTTCAATTCCTATTTTGCCCTCTGGTTCTAAGATAAGTGAACAGTTATAATTTATGATTTTAAAAAATATTATTAGATCTTTTGTTGTTGTTGTTGATAGCTTTCAGGAAGACAAGACATTTTAAAATTATCTCTCCTTGAACTATTTTCTGGTTTAGTTGTTTATTTTCTGCCAAATATTTCGTATTTTCTTCTATTTTTTCAGTCTTTTTACTTTGTTTATTATTACATATTGTCTTATGAAGTCATTAGCTTCCATTTGATCAATTCTAATTTTTAAGTATTTTCTTCAGTGAGGTTTTGTACCTCTATTACCAAGTTGTTAATTCTCCATTCATAACTGTTTTTTGCTTAGCTCTCATTTATTTTCTCGTTTTTTTCATTTCCTCCCTCTATTGCTTTTATTTGGTTAATTTTCTTTTTGCTCTCATTTTTCTTTTTAACTCTTAAGAAATTCTTGTTGGGCTTATGTCCAGTCTGAATTTTGATTTGAGCCTTTGCTTGTAGTAGATATTTTCAAGTTGTTGTCTTTCGTGTTTGTATCTTGAGCTTCCCTGTCACCAGTAGTAACTCTTGATAGCCAGATTCTTTTTTGTTTACTTGTTCATTTTTCCAGGCTCTTTGTTGACATTGAACTTAAGGGTAGTATTGTTTTCTGTTCACTTTTTGAGGGAGGATGTCTTGCCCTGACTTCTATATCCTTTTTATATCCTTCTGCTTTCAAAGTTCAGTCTAGGACATGCAAAGTTTTGGTGCTTCCAAACAGTGTGATCCAGGGAGAGGTTTGTTCACAGCTCTCTTGGTCTGAACTCCTCAGGTTCCTTACTCTTGTTTGTGTCCTTGAGTTCTAGGAGACTGCTGCTGAGTTTAGTCACTCAGCCTACTGTGAGGTTCTGCAGGTTTAGAGTAATTGAATACTAGCTCCTCTTTAGTCTTGGTATTTTTTCCTGTTTTTTGTTTTGTTTTGTTTTTCCTCTGCAGGCTTATGTGTGGGGCTCAAAGTCACTGCTCTGCTCTTGCACTCATAGCTACAAAACCAAGTTTGTAGAATTTGTTTTGGTCTCAGTAGTCAGCTAGGGTTCTCCATTTAGCTGAAATCTCTCCTTTACACTCTGTATCTGTGTCTCAGAACTAGGTAATGGGTGACAGATCTGCTAGATATCACTTATTCCTTTCCCAGCAATAGTTCAGGGATCCCTTGAGCTTCTTTCTGGTCTGGTACTTGTTATCCTGGTATTCTACCTCAATTTCCTTTTCATTTCTGGTCACTGAAATGCTTCCTGATGGCTCCTGCTGCTACCACCACCACTCTATACTCCTGGCCACCTGTGTCCATATCCTAGTATCCATATACTTCTCAGTCTTCTTAGGCTCCCTTAAGTTGGAAAAATGACCCATTATGACTTTTTCTTAGTTTTCCCAATCAGAATTCCATTGGTTATGTTTTCTAGGTTGTTGTGGACTAGGTGTTTTGGAAGAGCTACACAAAAAGGCTGACTCTCACTCCATCATCTTGACTCTACCCTTGATATTATAGGTTCTAAGGCCCTCCCAGGGATGTGTTCCAATATCCCTTCTAGCTCTGACATTCCCAGTTCTAAGACCTCTCCTAGTTCTTATATTCTCTGTTTTAAGGACCCTCCCAGCTCTGAATCCTCTATTCTGAGACTCCTCTCAGCTCTAACCCTCTCTGTTTTAAGTTTTTCCCCGGCTCTGATATCTTTTCTAAGACCCCTCATAGCTCTGGCATTTTCTGTTCTCAGGTCCTTTATAGCTTTAACATTCTATGCTATAATTTCCTTCCCTGCCCAGAGATTCCAAATCCTATGTTGTTAAATCAGTTTTAACTCCAGAATTCTGTTTTAAGATCCTTTATACCTCTGACCTTCTATGTTCTAGGGTATCTTCCTGATCCGACTGACTACATCTTTGGTTTATATCTCATAGTCTGTATTCTAGGGCTCTTATAATGAATCAACAAGCATTTAATATTGTAATCTACTTTGTGCCTCATAATATGTGAGGTGTGGGACACATCTGAAATTTTTTTTTCTGTGATCTAGGACAGAGGTTCTTAACTTTTGGTCCTAGAGCTAAAAGAAAAATCTTGATTACTATATTTAATATATTTCATTCCCTTTGAAACTCTCAGCATTTTATTTTATTCACATAAGAACATTATTCTGAGACTGCCAAAGGGGTCAATGACATCACATTGGTTAAGGTCTAGAGGTCTCTGCTCTAGGGACCCCTTCCATCCTAAGGCTCTATGGTCTGGAGTCTAAGCTCCTGCTAGAACATTTCATGTTTCATGTGCACAGATCTATAGAATGAAGCTGGCTTTTCAAAGTGGGGGGGGGCAGGGAGTGGGATTCATTCTTAGGTGCCTACCTACCTTCTTTCCCCTAGGAAGGCAGCGGTTACCAGTCCCCTGCCTAGGTGCTTTCCTGCCCTATTCCTCACCCTGATCACGGCAGGCTGTCAGTGATGGAGGAAAGTCAGACCGCAGCAAGACGGATTGCGTGCATTCCCAGCCCTGACACTTTCCTCCAGATCTCCGGATTTCCATATATTTGAAAATCTAATATAAACAACGAAGGGGAAATTTGCATCCCGGCCAGCGAGGAATGAAAAATGGGGGCGGTGTAATGTATGGCCGCTCTCGGAAGAGGGATGACAGGGCTAGAGCCGAGCACAAACTGCAGCGTCCAATCCGCTCGCGGGAGACTCATTTCCTGCCAGCATCAGGGGCTACATCTGCTGGAACGTTTAATAGGCATCGCCCGACGATCACTCCCGCCCTTCTCTCTCTCTCTCTCTCTCTCTCTCTCTCTCTCTCTCTCTCTCTCTCTCTCTCTCTCTCTCTCTCTCTCTCTCTCTCTCCCTCCCTCCCTTTCCTCTTTTCTTTCCTTCTCTACCTCCCTTCTCTCTAGTCTTTCTTTCCCTCTTTCTCCCTCTCCATTCCTCCTTTCCTCCTTCCTTCTCTGTCTCTCCCTCTTCTCCTTTTCCCCCTCTCACCTCTTTCCTTTTTTTCTGTTCCCCTCCTTTCTTCTCTCTTGCCCTGTTTTCCCTCTTCCTTCTCTTCTTTCTCCCTCTCTCCATTTTCCCTCTCTTCATTTCTCTCTCTCTCTGTCTCTCTGTCTCTCTCTCTTCCTCTTTCCTTCTCTCCCTCCTTCTCCTTTCCCCTCTCTTCTCTTCCTCCATTTCTCCTCCCTCTCTTCCTCTCCTTTTTCCCACTCATAGTGCTGTGGAACTCTCCTTTTTAGGGGGGACTTTGTCATTTTAATAAAAACCTCTGGGTGTGTGTGTGTGTGTGTGTGTGTGTGTGTGTGTGTGTGTGTGTGTGTGTGTTTAATCCAATGGGCCTGACTATCCTAGAAGCCCATCTATCCTGAGGTGTGTACAGGATTCTTGAGGCATCTAAGAGCTATACAAGTTTTATTTGGATCCCTCCTGTGACCTCCAGTGCCCTGGGCAGAGAGATATGATGGGGAGAAGCAGACAGCCAGACTCGGGTTTGATTTTTTTCTAGGTAGTCCCGGGGAAATGACAACATTAATTTCCTGATTTAAGAGGGGTGCCAATGTACATGGGAAAGCGTTGGTCCTTTGGCAAAGAGGGAGTGTGGTGGTCTGCAATAAGGTTGATGTTACTTTTTAAGGGCCATGACAGGTCAGGGCTGGAAGAGGCTGGGGAAGTAGTGAAATCGGATCCCCTCCTTTTACAGAGGGGGCAATCAAGGTTATAAGAAACTAATGACTTACTAAAGATCACGTAGGCAGTAAAAGGCAAGGCCTAGATTTACTGACTCATTGATGATGCCTACAATCATAGATTCAGAGCTTGTTGGGACTTTCATTGTTGTGGTTGTTGAGTCACTTCAGTCTTGTCTGACTCTTTGTGACTCCATTTGAGGTTTTCTTGGCAGAGATCCTGGAGTGGTTTGCCATTTCCTTCTCCAGCTCATCTTACAGATGAGGAAATTGAGGCCAACAGGGTAAAGTGACTAG
This sequence comes from Pseudochirops corinnae, assembly GCA_028646515.1. Taxonomy (NCBI): domain Eukaryota; kingdom Metazoa; phylum Chordata; class Mammalia; order Diprotodontia; family Pseudocheiridae; genus Pseudochirops; species Pseudochirops corinnae. The sequence continues at coordinate 342,861,540 of CM053587.1, read as the reverse complement.
CCCAGGGTCACACAACTAGCAAGTATCTGAGGCTGGATTTGAACTCAGGTCTTCTTGACTCTAGACCTGGTGTTCCATGCATTATAGCTCCATCTAACTGCCCCTGTAAGGACTTTAGTGATCACTTACCAGAGAAGAAAACAAATTGTCCAAGGTCACCTGGGTTGTAAGTGACAGAGACAGTATTTTCATTGAGGTATTCTGACTCTTTTAAGATTTCCACTGCACCAGACAGAGCTAAAACACAGAACAGGGAATATCGGAGTTGGAAGAGGCCTTAGAACAGAATGTCAGAGCTGGGAGGGGCCTGAGAACAGGGGATGTCAGGGCTGTCTCCTGTCCCTTCTGTCACTCCACTCTCACTTAGTCTCAATCTCTGTCTCCACTGGCTCCTTCCCTCCCACCTATAAACATGCCCACATGAGCATCATGAAAAAACCATCACTTGATCCTTCCATCCCAGCTCTCACTCAAGATCTCTTTTGCCCTTGGTGGCTAAAGTCCTCATAAGGGTCATCTACAATAGGTGTCTCAACTTTCCTCTCACTCTCTTCTTAACCCCTTATTAATAGACTTCCAACTTAACATTTCACTGAAACTATTCTCTCCAAAGTTCCAACTCTCTTAGTTGCCAAATCCAATGGTCTTTCCTCAATCCTCATTCACCTTGATGTCATTGTAGCCTTATCAAAGGGTCAACTGTTGCTCACTCTCTCCTCCTTGACACTTCTATGTTTTTTTGGATACTCCCTTGCAAAGCTAGTCATGAGCACTTCTCCCAAGGGCTGCGTCTGTGAATAACTTTAAGGATCTAAGCAAATAATATAGTGAAATATTTATTTATTCAGCAATAAACTGAAGCAAAACATTCAAGAAACTAAAGCACAACATTCACAACAATATAACATAACAACTTATTACTAAGGTGGCCACATAGTCTTAAACAAAACATATCATTCAGCAAGTTACAATCTCGTCAGTCAATATTGAGTACCCAAGTAAAGTTTTCTTTCATCTTAACTTGAGGCTGACTTCCAAAGCCCAAGGCTCCTCTTCCATAGGCTGACTGTTCCTAGCTCTTGCCTGGATTCACACGTAGGTAGCTCTCTGCTCCAGTTTTATATCTCAGCTTACTGCTCCACTCCAAACTCTTCAAAGTTTCTGTTTCTAGGAAGACAAGGCTTAACAGAGCTACAACAATGTTTACACACATTGCTGGCACTATCATCTCAATTCACTTTCTGTCTGACAATGTAACGCAACTCAACAGACAAGGCTTCTGTCTGAGAAATCAAACACAAATCACCAGTAAAGTTCCAGGGCTTCTGTAACAGCAGTAAAGTCTTCTTTCAGGGCTTATGTCTAAAAACGACAGACAGGATGCTTTTGTCTGACAGAGTGCTGAAATCACAAACATTCTCCCTTTCAGGTCTACTTGGTCCCAGATGCTGCTCAAGCTTTGCTCTGCTCTGCTCCTTCCTGTTCCACCTTTCCAGTTCCTCTCTTTCAGCAGGCTTCTCCCACTGTGGGCTCCATGTGACCTTAGGCCTATTAAGGGCAACACAATGTATACTATTTCAAACAAAGACTTGATACAGTCAAAGGCAAGGCTCAAAGGCACTTGAACAGCTGAAACAAGCAGCAAAGTGCTACTTTGCTTGCCATTACACTTCTCTTTACTGATTCTCCTCCTACCTCTCTGACCACTCCTGCTCAGTCCCCTTTTCTGGATGCTCATTCAGACTGTACTTTTGTACTATAGATGTCCCTCATGACTCTATCCTGTGCTTTCCTCTCCCTCTATAAGACTTTACTTAACATATATAACCTATATCAAATTGCTTGCTGTCTTATAGAAAGGGAGGAAGAAAATTTGGAACTCAAAATTTTTAAATGATTTCAAAATTTGTCTTTATGAGTAATTAGAAAAATAAGATTTTAGATATATACACACATATATGTACATACACACACATACAGAGAGAGAGAGAGAGAGAGAGAGAGAGAGAGAGAGAGAGAGAGAGACTCTTTGCTTAGTGATCTCAGCAGCTCCCATGGATTTAATTACCATCTCTATGCTGAGCATTCTCAAATCTATCCACCCTACCCCAAATTCTTTGCTAATTTCCAATCTCCATCTTTAACCTCCTTTCAGACATCTCAAACTGGACGTCCAGCAGATATCTTAAGCTCAGCATATTCTACGTGGAACTCATTATCTTTCCCTCTACATCCTCCCTGCCCTCCTACCTTCCCTATTACTATAGAGGATGATGCCATTCTCCTAGTCTCTGAGGTTCTCACAAAATCCTTGACTCCTCACTATCACTTCCCCCCACCTAATTCAAGCTGTTGCCAAGGCTTGCCAATTTCACTTTTGTAGCATCTCTCCAAAATATCCCTTTCCCTCCTCTGTCCTTGCCTTGGTACTTGGTGAGGTACACCTCACACTTGGATTACTACGAAAGTCTGCTGGGAGGCAGAAGAGTGCTCTGTCTGCCTCAAGGCTCTCACCGCTCCAATCCATCCTCCACTGGGTCACTGAAATGATTTTCCTAAAGTCCCGGTCCAATCATGTCACCCCTACTCAATAAATGTCAATATTTTCCTATTACCTCTAGGATCAAACACAAAATGTGGCTTGGCATTCAAAGCCCTTTCTAACCTGACCCCTCCTCCCTTTCCAGCCCCTTACACCTGTTTCCATTCCATGTGCTTTTCCATCCAGTTACACCAGCCTCCTGGCTATTTTACAAATAAGACCATTCATTTCTCAGCTCCGGGCATTTTCTCTGGTTGTCCCTCATATCTGGAATATTCTTCTCCTCTTTTCTACTTCCTGACTTTCCTTCAAGTACCAACTAAAATCCCACCTTTTAAAGGAAGCCTTCCCCATCCCCCTTTCCTCTGTTGATTGTTCCCTATTTATCTCTAGTACATGGATTGTTTGCATTAATGTGTTTGTTTATTTTGTTGCTGTTAGATTGTAAACTCCTGGAGGGTAGGGATTATCTTTTGTCTCTTTTTGTATCTACAGGGTTTAGCACAGTGTGGCACTTAGTAGGTGTTTAATATTGATCGATTGATTGCGTTGCTACTTCTAGGGATAACTACATGACAGAGAAAATAAGCAGACCTGAGTTTGAATTCTGCTTTCCACTCTCATCTGGGTGACCTTGGACATATCACTTCGCCTTTAGTAACCTTAGCCACAAATTAAAAATAACAATAGCACTAATCTCAGAGGGTTGTTGTGCTACATGGTGCAGTGGACAGAGAGTTGGACCTGAAATTAGAAAGACTTGAATTCAAATCCAGTTTCTGAGACTTATTAGCTGTGTGAGTTGTTGTGCTACATGGTGCAGTGGACAGAGAGTTTGACCTGAAATCAGAAAGACTTGAATTCAAATCCAGTTTCTGAGACTTATTAGCTGTGTGACCCTGGGCAAGTCCCTTATCCTCTATCTGCCTCAGTTTCCTTATTTGTAAAATGGAGACAAAAAGAGTACCTTCTTTACAAGGTTGTTGTGAGGATCAAATGAGACACTATTTGTAAAGGGCTAGTACACCTCGAAATACTTCATGAGTGCTGGCAACTATTATTATTATATCACTAAAATTCATATATGTAAAAAGCACTTTATAAACTTTAAGAGCCTTCTAGAAATGCTAATAGTGAACTGGCATAGGCTTTAAGGTTTGCAAAGCACTTTATGTAGAATAATGATGATGATGATGATGGTGAGAATAGCTAACATTTTATGAGGTGCTTACTCTGTTCCAGGCATTGCACCGAGTATTTCACAAATATTATATCGGTTGATTTCCTCACAGCTCTTTGAGTTAGGTGCTATTTTGTTTTTCCATTTTACAGATGAGGAAACTGAGGCAAACAGGTTAAATGACTTGCCCAGGGTCACACCTCTTATAAGTATCTGAGACTGGATTTGAACTCATATCTTCCTGACTCCAAGTCCATGTTAATCAGTAATGCGTGTCAGATACCTTCTGCCATCTAGTCAGGCCCTGTCATATTCTTTCTACTGTATCACACTGGCAGATGTTAGAGCCTGTGTTTAAATCTCATCTCTGCAAATTAAAATCTGCATGACTTTTGCTGTTGTTGAGCCATGTCTGACTCTGTGACCCATTGGGGATTTTCTTGGCAAAGATACTGAAATGGTTTACCATTTCTTCTCCAGCTCATTTTACAGATGAGGAAACTGAGGCAGACCAAGTTAAGTGACTTGCCCAGGGTCACACAGTTGGTGTGTCTGAGGTCAGATTTGAACTCATGAAGATGAGTCTTCCTGACTCCAGGCCCAGCACTCTATCCACTGCACCACCCATGTACCCATCTGAGATTTGGTTCTGTGTTCAAATGTCACATCTGCAAATTAATATCTGAATGACTCTGGGCAAGTTGAATCAACTGGGAAATAACTGGCAAATTTTCTTCTCTGTAGCAGGCACTGTGCTTGGAATATGAGTACAAAGAATGAAACATGAAGTATTCACGATGAATATACTTTCAAATACAGTAGACTGCAAAAGTACATGGCTGAGTATATAGAGAAGAAATAGAAAGAGAATAAGGAAAGTTAAGTGCAAAATGTTTAAACACCAAGTATTTTGGATGGGAAGGTGGGAATGAAGGCACTTTTGTTTGGAGGGATCAGGAAAGGCTACACTCAGAAGATGCTGCCGGTGCCTTAGAGGACAAAAGGCATTCTCTGGGGTCCTGCGGAGGAGAGAATGCATGGCAGGCATGTCAGACAGCCAGGGTACATGCCTAAAGAGAGGAAATACAGTGAAGCATTTGAGCAACTAATTTCTCTATCCCTCGATTGCCTCACATCTGTGAAATGATCTAACTTCTCTCCCTGCTCCAAGTTTCTGATACCAGAATACCTTCTACCTCTGTGTTCTGAATCTTACTGAGCCTCCACTGTTCTAAAGTTACAGGTGGCGCAGTGGACAGAATGTTAGACCTGGAGTCAGGAAGACCTGAATTCAAATGCCGCCTCAGACACTTAGTAACGATGGGATGCTGGGGAAATAATTTCATCTCTATTTGCCTCAGTTTCCCCAAATGTAATATGGAGATAATAACAGCACCTACCTTGCAGGATTGTTGTGAGAATCAAAGTCCTTAGCATGGTGCCTAGAACAAAGGAGGTGCTAAATAAATATTTATTCCCTTCCTTTTCTCTCTCTCCCTACCACCCAAGATGCCTCCTAGCTCTGATGTTCCGTGTTCTAAGGGTCCTCCTTCCTCTGCCATTCTATGCGTCTCCACTGCCCTCTTTGGGGAAGCATGTCATGCTCAAACACCTGTTAAAAATCAGAGACGTAATTGCCTATAACAGGAAGTGCCCCTCCTTTGCTACAGACCCTGTGTGCCTCCTCCCCCTTAGGCTAACCCTTTTCAAAGATCCAAAATAGGCTGAAGCTGTGCCCAAGCTCCCCTTTACCCCTCAGGTCTATCTCGTGCCCTAGCATTATTTAATTGACATCTCAAAAAAGCAAAAACAAAAAGAGCCAATCCAGTCAGTGAGTCGCTGTCCCGAGCTAAGCCATCTGAAGCAAATTTCCAAGAAGGAGGCTTTCCAACGGGAAACCCTGGTGATTGTGCTTCCTGATAGTGGCAGGGGGATGACTTGTATCTTATCTTCTCCTCTCCCAGAAAAGAAGCCTGTTCCATCTCAATCCAGATGGAACAGTTGGTGCTTGGGGTAGAACAAGGCTCTCTCTCTGCTTCTGGGGTCATGGGGACTCTTGCAGTCTTTCTGTGGGGCACCAGAGGAGCAATCACCTCTTAAAAACAAAAACAAAAACAAAACCCAACAACAAACCATTCTCCATGATGGAGCAGCAGGTCCTTCCCTGATCCTTCTGGCCCACTCCATCCCTTCTCCTTGTAAATCTAACTTCAACAACTTCTGCCTTTGGTCTTTGAGACTCACCTCAATTCCAGGAATATGTACGGGCCAAATACCTAGAACACGTAATTCACAAATCTAGGCCCCACATGAGCATCCAACAAGTTAACAGAAGTCCCAGATGATTATGACTTGACTGAGATCAAGAGATTTTATTTCAGGATCAGTCCTCCACACTAATGTCTAGAACCCAGGTCCTATCTGATATTTTCTTACTAATGCCCACAAAATGACTCAGATGAAGGCATTGAGGGACAACTTATATTTTTGGATATACCGTAGCCATAAGGGATAGCTTATATTCTGGCTGATGCATTTAAGATCCAACAAGGTTATACTAGATTCCATTGATAGGTCAGAGCTACTAAGATGAAATTTAATGAGTATAAATATAAAGTTTTGTAGGTGGGATCCTTAAAATCACCTGCCCTGGCACACAATTAGGGGGTAGGGGTAGTTACATAAGAGGTCATATGAAAAGGATCTGAGGTTCTTAGTGGACCACAAGGTCACTGTGATTCCAAAGTTACTGGGATTGTAGATTTCATGAATAAAATCTGAATGCTTGGAAAGAGAGAAGCCATAGAGAGGATTGGAGATTCAGAACTGGAAGGTACCTTGGAGATCATCTATCTAGTCTGACCCCTTCATTTTGGAAATGAGGACAATGAAGTCCAGATGCTTTAAAATGTGACATGCCCAAATTAATTGAGACAGCAAGAGTAGAGACGGGATTGGAACCCAGATCCTTTGACTTCTGTGCTCCTTCCACCATGATAGACTTGTATTCTACCTTAGTCAGACCATACCCAGAGAACTGTGTGCAGGTCCAAGTGTCTATTTTAGATTTGCCAAATATGGCGCCCAAAGAGAGGTGTGCATTGATATTAAGGTGACTAAAAAATAGCTTCATGAGAGGAAGTTTCAAGGTGTAGTAGAAAGAGCTTGGTCAGTCAGACAGTAAACATTCATTGAGAACCAGTGCCAGCACTATGCTAAACACTGGAGATGCAAAGAAAGGCCAAGTTCATTCCCTGCTCTCAAGGAGCTATAAATCTAATGGGGGTGGGGGAGATGGAGGTCAGAGCAGCATCTCTACTCCCTCCAGAAATTGGAGAAAGTTACATAGCATTTCTGGGGTTCAGTTCAATGACTAGTTAGCATCTAAACAGAGCTTGAAGATTTGCAAAGCACTTTATATGTATGATCTCATTTGATCCTCACAACAACCCTAGGAGGTAGGTTTAATGATAACGATTCCAATGACAATTATAATAAATAAGACTTACATGACACTTCCTTTGTGCCAGGCTTTTAAAAATGCTATCTTATTCAATCCTCACAATAACTCTGGGAGGCAAATGATATTATTATTATTCCCATTTTATTGATGAGAAAACTGAGGCTTATCAATATTTTGTGATTTGCCAGTGGTAACAGAAACTAATGCTCAGAGTACTCAGTACCAAGAGAGATAGGATTTGAACTCAGATCTTCCTGACTCCAAATACCACAATCTATCCACTACATTCTTGAGCTGTAGGTAGAAGGTGAAGGGATCAGACACTCTGACCTCTCAAGGGTGTGCTAATTCTATACTCCGTAGCTCTAACAACTCAAGGATCTGTTGAAAAAAAGCTGAGGCTATTTGAGAGACAGTTTAGGTAAGACATGAACTCTGCCTTCATATGTTCAAGAAGCTCCTTTCATAAGAGAGGGACCTGGCTTGTTCTTCGGGATCGTAGAGGACCAAGTCAGGAGCAGGTTTTGGCTTCATGCAAGGACAAATCAAAGCAATCCTAAATATTAGAACTCCCAAGAAGGAGAACAGGGTGTATTGAGAGGTAAGGGGCTCTCTTAACTAGGAGTCTTCAAGGAAAGGCTAAATGCTATTTAAAGGCATTTATGCAATATTCCTTATTGCATAACCCTTATCATTAGGGTTTGGGCTGCATGGCCTCTGAGATCACTTCCAAATTAAAAAGTCCACGATTCTCTAACATTAGGCTGATTCAGCCTGGATTGGATCCACAGGGGAGATAAAGGTTGGGAATGAGCCACTAGAAGATGCTGACCTCATCTTCTTGTTGTTCAGTCATGCCCAACTCTTCATAACCCCATTTGGGGTTTTCTTGGCAGAGATACTGGAACAGTTTGCCATCTTCTTCTCCAGCTCATTTTTAAAGATGAGAAAATTGAGGCAAACAAGGTTAAATGATTTGCCCAGGGTCACACAGTTAGTAAGTATCTGAGACCAGATTTGAACTCCTGAAGAGGAGTCTTCCTGATTCCAAGTCCAGGGCTCTCTCCACTGTACCATGTAAAAGCTGCCATGTAAAGGCAGGTAACACATCCAAAGAAGTACATGCCTTCAAAACATATACAGAGGAAATACAAAGTAACCTTGGGAGGGGGTGGTAGGTACCAGAAACTTGGGGATGTGCCTGCAGAAGATGCTGCTCAGTCTGAATTTTGAAGGAAACTAGACATACCATGGGGCAGCTGAGTGGTACAGATGAACCACTCCGGGCTCTCTGCCAAGAAAACCCCAAATAGGGTATGAAGAGGCAGACACAATTGAAAAGGACTGAACAGCAACAACAATGAGACATACCCTGAGGCATAGGGCCCTTGGGGACTCAGTTTCTACTCCTATAAAATGGATACACCAATCCCAGTTCGGCTCACCTCACAAGGACATAGTGAGGGTCAAAGGAATGAGTGTCCCAATGGCATTGGGATTCGGAGTCAAGGAACCTTGTTCCATTCCTGGCTCTCTTGCTTCTTACTTTTGCATTTTGGGGGAAAATTACTTCCTCTCTCTGGGTCTCAGTTTCTCCCCTCTATAAAAGTGAAGGAGTTGGACCAGGAAATCTCTAAAGACCTTCCCAGGTTTTCTTTTTATTAAGGGGTAGAGAAGGTGAGCAGGAGAAGATATATTGGTGCAAATTAAACAAAATTAAAACAAACAATTAAATTAAAAACAAGAAAGATTACCTAGCCAAAATTTGGCAAGGACCGAAAAGCCTGTCCTCCTTTTTATTTCCAACCACAAGTGGCTTTGAGGCTTCAGTGTAACACACAATTTGACTTGCCACAACATAAACTTTTAGAAATGAAATTAATGGTTAAACCAATATCATTTCCATCCTTCCTGACTATATGAGGCTAAACTCATGCAGTCTCCTATGTGCCTTCCTCTTGTTCTAGATTTCCTGGTGTAAGGAAATGATCTCCTTCAAAAGGAAGGAATACCTTGCCCCTCCACAGTGAGGACTATTTGCACTCAGGGTTTAAATTCTATCACCGCTATTTACTAACTGTCATTTGGCAGCTCTGATCTTGTTTCTCCTCTCCTACAAACATGAAGGGATTGAATTCAATGACCTCTCATACCTCCCCCAAAGTGATCGTCTGACTTTGCTGTGAAGACCTACAAGGAAAGAGAAACTGCTATCTCCAGAGGCAGCTCATTCCACTGCAAGGTTCCAACTCTTAGGGAGGTTCTAATGTTCTTGTTAGCTGCTTCCTCCCATGGCTCCTGATTCTGCCTTCTGGGGTCAAGGGAAACAAGTCTAATATCTTTTTCTTGTGACAGTCTTTTCAAATACTTGATCACAGTTGTTGTGGACTTTAGAAGTTGCTGCTAGCTCTGATTCTGTGGTCTTATATCTTACACTCCCATCCCCAAGGTGCTTAATACCCCTAGTTCCTTGAACCACTGGAGTCAGAGGACCTGGGTTCATAGGATCATAGATTTAAGGCTGGAAGGGATCTTAGAAGCCAACCCCATTATTTTACAGATGAGGAAACAGCCTTAAATGCTGTGCCCAGGGTCACTCAACCATCAAGTTTCTTTATGTAACAGTATCTGAACTCAAAGCTTCATGCATAACACCATCGCCCTACTTTTAGAGCTTGCTTCTGACACTACCTATGTGACTTTGAACAAGTAAATGAATGTATTTTTTCTGATTTCTTCCTCTGAAAAATGAGGGTGGTTGGGATAGATATACTCTGTGATTCATTCTGGTAGCTCTCTTTGGGAAACTCTCCAGCCTTTCCTTAAAGATGATGTTAGGATTGGACACAATTCTCCAGTTGTGGTCTGACTGGGGTAGAGAAGAGTGTGAGTTTCTCTGTTTTATTCCTAAACACTATATACGCATCTCTCATTAGGTAACTAGGTGGCACAGTAGATAGAATGCTAGATTTGGAATCAGGAGGACCTGAGCTCAAATGTGACTTTAAATACTCCCTAGCTGTGTGACCCTGGGCAAGTCACTTAACCCTGTTCCTCAGTTTCCTCATCTGTAAAATGAGCTGGAGAAGGAAATGACAAACCACTCCAGGATCTCTGCCAAGAAAACCCTAGATGGGGTCAGACCTGCCTGACCGAAAATGACTAAACGACTCTGCCTTTCTCAGATTCTTTCTCTGTAAAGCAAGAAAATTGGATTAGTTGGGTCAGTTAGAAGCATTGTGAATAGAACATTGGACCTGAAGTCACAAAGACCTGGAGATCTTGAAATAGAAAGTTCACACTTATTAGCTGTGTGACCCTGGCCAAGTCATTTCACTTCTGTCTGCTTCAGTTTCCTCACCTGTAAAATGTAGACAATAATAGTACCAATCTCCCAGGGTTATATTAAGATTCAGATGAGGTAATTGTAAAGCACTCAGCCCAGGGCAGGGCACATAGTAAGCGCCATAGAAACAGCTCTTTTTTTTAGATGGTGTCTAATGTCCTGTGTAGACCCAAATCTATGATGTTATCTGGAAATGTGTTTTGACACCCTCCGATTTTACTTCCCCAAGTTCACAGTGCACTCCCTTCGTATTGGCAGCCATCCTCTCCTTCTCCGGATCCCAGCATTTTCTTTAATAGCCTTTTAACTCATCGACTCTCAGGAGGGGAAACATTGGTTACAGAAACTCTCCCAAGGAACCGTTCTGAAAATTCGCTGCCCAGTGATAAATGCTTAGGACTCGAATTCTCTTATTGGAAAGCGCCCGCTGTCCCAACGTTTAGCAGATTTGTAAAAATAATTCCTCGGGAAAGGTTACCATCCTTCTGAACAGCATTGGAGGGAAAAGTCCCCTTAAATCAAACGCGACCAGGGAAGGGGCAAGGCAAAGTCGCTTTCTCCTTCCACGCTTGGCCTTCCCTTGGCTTCCCGTCAGCAACATTCTATTGTTTGCCGGACAGTTCCCTTGACCCGTGGGTCCTTCAGCCACAACCGAGGTGGCGCCTGCCTGAATCCAGCCGTGAAATTATGAAAGAATGGGCCGGCGGTCGGCTCCAGTTGTGCTACGGCCTCAGATGTGAAATTGCCTCTTTTCCCCCCCTTATAGCAGCCTGTCGCATGCCGGGCGGAAAAGATTGTATTTATCACCTGTCAGGATCTGGCAGAACTGAGTTACGTGGAGCAGGACAGCATAAAATTATCATACACAAGCATGAAATTACAAAATCGCTCGGAACTCAACAACAAAATTATTTCATTTCGCAGGGAGGCCATTCCATTTTTTAGCCCTGACACCTCGGCTGCCAAACTTTGAATTGAAATTGAGTGTGAGGTGTATGGAATAGAGACAGCAATAACAAGGGAAGGCATGTAAGCTAGCCATGCAAATACACTGCCTTAATGGCCCCGGAAACCTCCCACAGGAGAGATGTAACTAAATAAATGTCACATGTCCCAATAACTCAACTTTTCTCATACAACAGGAAATGACTTATGCTGAGATGAGAGCTTGTCTTAGAGTCAGAGATGCAAGGATACAGCAGAGCTGGGAGGGATCTAAGAAGAGGGAATGTCAGGGCTGGGAGGGGCCTGAGAGCAGGGGATGTCAGGGCTGGGAGGGGCCTTAGAAATGGGGATGTCAGGGCTGGGAAGGGCCTGAAAACAGGGGATGTCAGGACTGGGAGGGGCTTTAGAACAGGGGATGTCAGGGCTGGGAGGGGCCTGAGAACAGGGAAGGTCAGGGCTGGGAGGGGCCTGAGAACAGGGGATGTCAGGGCTGGGAAGGGCCTGAAAACAGGGGATGTCAGGGCTGGGAGGGGCCTGACAACAGGGGATGTCAGGGCTGGGAAGGGCCTGAAAACAGGGGATGTCAGGGCTGGGAGGGGCCTGACAACAGGGGATGTCAGGGCTGGGAGGGGCCTTAGAACAGGGAATGTTAGAGCTGGGAGAGGTCTTAGAGAACACAGAATCTCAAAGTTGGAAAGGAACTTGGAGACCATATAGGCCAACCTGTAACTGAAAAAGAATTTGCTACACATACCGCCCCCTCCCCTCCCAAATTGTTCACCCAGAACAAGTCAAAGGATCTCAATTGAAGGGAAGCTCATTCTTTTCTTGAGGCTGTTCCCTCTACCTGTGAAGGGCTTTCATTGCTAAGTTTTCTTCACATAGATTGAGCCTAGATTTGCCTTTTTGTAAAACTACTTCTAGCCATTGTTTCATGTTTTGTCAATTGGGGCCAAACAATTCTCCAGGTGCTTGAAGACAATCATCATGTCTCCCGGTAAACGTCACCATTTCATTCATAAAATCCTTTTGTTGCTCTTCTGGCCTGACCAACTTCATGTATACAGACCTAAAAAAAAATTGCTCGGTTTATTTTAAACTGAGGGAAATCCTTTTAACTTGGTATCATTGCTCCATTTTCTTTTCTTTTTTTAAAATTATGAACTTAACAAACACCAAATAAAAGGACGTTTCCAAATACAGAGTGTAACAGAAGAGAAGGAAATGGTGTATCTCAAGTATGTACATAATACTTTTCTTTTAAGTAAATTGAACACGTAGCTTTCAAAGCTCTACTATTTGTTCTTTCTGACCTCTTTTCTCTATTAATTATGTCCTATGTACAGTTAATTTGTACTTACTTGTTTGCATATTGTCTCTTTCATTAGATTATGAGCACCTTGAGGGCAGGGACTGTTTTTTTGCTACTCTTTGTATCCCTAGTACTTGTCGTAGTAGGTGTCTGACAAATGCTTACTGACCCACTGATGTACTCTTTTGTTTCTTCTGTATATTTAAAAAAAAAA
>CM053587.1:342823291-342839615 GCA_028646515.1 Pseudochirops corinnae | reverse complement strand
AGGGGAGAAAATTTGAAACTCGAGGAATTGTAGAACTGAATATTGCAAACTCAAAGTAAATAAACAAGTCAATGGGAAAATAACAACTCACATTCATACAGCCGTTTAATTGCAGATTTCTTCACAAATGTCTCATTTGATTCTCAAAACAATGCTGGGGAGGATAGGTGCTTATTTCCCCATTTTACAAATCAGGAAATTGAAAAGTGACTTGGGATCCCACAGCTAGTAAGTGTCTGAGGCAGGATCTGAATTCAGGTTTTTCTGATTCCAAATTCCGTATTCTATTTACTCTATTCGCCATCTAACCATGTAACCATGACAATTCTTTCCTGCCAATGAGTTAGCTGGTGAAATGCTACCCCTGTCAGAAGGCACCAAAGATGTTCAGCTGCAGGAGACCTCAGAGGTATGGACTTCTCCCCTCGGACAGCCTCAGCACAGGAGTCCTTCCTACCCCCTCAAGACCCAGATCAAGTACACACTTCAATGTGGGACATGTAGCAGCACAGGAGGACTATTGGGCTTGGCATCCAAGGATCTGGGCTTAATCTTGAGTCTCCCACTTACCAACTGTGTGACTTTGGATACCTCACTTATCTTTTCTGTGTCTCAATTTCTAGATCTTTAATTTGGAGATAAGAATTCCTTGTCTATTGAACTCCATAAGGTTTTTTGTCAGAAAAGCACTCGGACAGTCTTAAGCTATTATACTGGTTGGTTACTTGTTGTTGTTCTTCGTTCTCAAAGATGACCAAAATGGCATCACTATGCTAATCTGAGTTCTATCATCATTTCATGAGAGCAGAGACTGGCTCTTACCTCTCATTAGCTGCATGACCTTGTATCAGTCTCCTTTCCCTCTCTGTGTCTCAATTTCCTTCTCTGTATAATCAGAGAGATGGATCAAAGAGAAGGGAGAAAGCTAGCCTTGGGGGTAGAAAAAGCCTGGTTTCAAGACTCAACTCTGATACATATAAAAGGTATAAGCAAGTCAAAATCTCTCAGCACTCTGGACAGTGTTTTAAGACTATAAACTTCACAGAAGGCACCAACTTAAATTAGGAGTTTCCTTACCTGGGAGGTCCTTGTGTTAATGAAATCACAGCTCTTGTCCCTACCTTTATAATTTACCTAGATTTGATCCAAATATTTGGCATTTGATGTATCCCAGAGATTTATGATTGGTCCTATGCTGTTTAATATTTTAAAATCTATTTTATGCATGATTTAAATAAAGGAATATATGGGATATATATATATATATCAAAGTTACAAATGTCATAAAGCTGGGAAGGATAGCAAGCACACTGAATGATGGAGGAGTTAGGATCCAGAAAACTTGAGAGTCTAGAATATTGGTCTTAATCTAGAAAAATTAAATGTAATATACATAAATGAAAAAATGTTATATCTGGGTTAACAAAGATCAACTTTAGAAATCCAAGATGGTAGAGGCAGGGCTAAATAGTGATCTATTGGAAAGAGATTTGGAGGTTTGGGTAGATGACAAGTTCCATGAAGAAATATTATGACATGTTGAATATAAAAGTGAATGCTCTCTTATGTGACTTTCAGGTGACAGAATCACACAGAGGTCACATAGTCCAACCCTTTATACAACAGATGAAGAAACTGGAGTTTGTTGTTTGGCCCCAAAGGGTTGAACTAGACACAATTGGGAGAGGAAGAGGGAGAGTCTGATGTCAGGAACAACTCTCTATCAATGAGTGCTGTCCCATAAGGGCATGGACTGCTCTGGGGTACCCTTCATTGGAGGTCTTAAAGCAAAGAGACAAAATGATTACTGCTGGGTATACCATGGAGGTCAATCTTTATCACATTTGCATGTGACTGCTTGCATGTTGTCCCCACCCCCCATTGAACTGGGAGCTCCTCGATAACAGGGACTGTTTTTGCCTTTCTTTGTATACCTAGCACTTAGCACAATCTCTGACACATAGTAGGTGCTTAATAAATGCCAGTTGACTTTTTTTTGCTTTGTGGAGGGGAAGGCAGGACAATTGGGGTTAAATGACTTGCCCAAGGTCACAGGGCTGGTAAGTGTTAAGTATCTAAGGTTGGTTTTGAATTCAGGTCCTCCTGATTCCAGGGCTGGTTCTCTGTTCACTGTATTAACTAGCTGCCCTCAATCGGTTGACTTTTTTAAAAAGAACATCTTTCTGAGTTGAAATAAATGTATTTCAATTCTTGAATTTATGAGACAGGTTGGTGGACTTGGATTGAGAGGTAGACCTGAAGTTGGGAAAGTCTCAGTTCAAATCCAGCCCATGACATTTCCTAGCAAATCACGTAAGTCACAAAATTGAGCCATAATTCAATTCAAGGAGAATTTGTTTATTAAACATATGAGGCAGATACTGCACTATATGCTAAGAAGAACAAAGCAAAATTGAGCTATTAGCAGGATTTTAAAGCATCTGTGGTTCAGTGCAGAGAACACTTTGCCTCAAACTGGGAAAATCTGGGCACAGATTCCGATTCTGACACGTCCTGGCTCTGTGACCCTGGGCAAGTCTCTTAACTTCTATTTTCCCAGGCAACCCACCAACAGTCTATGATATAGAGAAGGTTCTAATCTGCATCAGGAGGGAAGAAAGGAAGGAGGAAAGGAAAGAAAGAGGGAAGGAGGGAGGGAATGAATAAAAATGAAAGAGAAAGGAGTTATATAAGAAGGGAAGGAGGAAGGAAGGAAGAAGGAAAGGAAGGAAAAGTTGAAAGATGGAATGAAGGAAAAAGGAAGTAAAGAAGGAAGGAGAGGAAATAAATAAAAAGGAGGGAGAAAGGAGGGATAGATGAAGGGAGGTTAGGAAGGAAGGAAGGAAGGACTGAAGGAAGGAAGTACATATTTCCTTACTTCATCACTTACTATGAACCAGATACTGTACTAAATACAAGCAAAAAGAAAGATCATCCCTATCCTCAAGGAACTTGCATTCTGATGGTGAAGACAACACACAAAAGGGAGAGAAAAGTAGGAGCTGAAGGTAGCCAGCTCAGAAATATGGTTCTGAAGTCCAGAAAGTCAGGTGCAGAGCTAGGAGGAGAATGCCAGCAGACTGACCTGAGCCCTTCCACAAAATAGAGATCCCATAAGGAATTAATGAATAGGAGAAAGGGGATGGATATTTCAGGCTGAGAAGGCTACATGGCTAGTTGAATGCTCCAGGCTGAGAAATTCCCACATGCTGAGGGAAGTTCCACAAGCAGCCAGTAGCTGAGACACAGTTTTGAAGTCTGGAAAGTCAGGAGCAGAGTCAGAGAGAAAGGAATCAATTGGGAGAAGCTCCTCATTCAAAGTCCCCACAGGACGTTATCCTAACCCTACCCTATTAGGAGTCCTATAGTGTGCCAGACACTGCTCCTCAATGGGAAAAACAACAATAACAAAAAGGCAGTGTTTCCCATAAATGGTCACCTAAATAATACCATCTGAGAGGCCAGCCCCATTCCTTACCCTGGTGCCGTATTTTCTACCATAAGCATGCTATTCTTTGGGGATCATAGGATTATAAATCCAGAGCTGAAAAGGACAGCAGTGACCAACTGCAGTGACCAACTAGTCCAATCCTTTCAGTTTGCAGATGAGAAGACTGAGACCCACCCAGAAAGGTTAAGTGACTTGCCCAAGGTCACACTGATGGTTAGCAAGAGCTAGATTTCAGGCTTGTCTTTCATGACTATGTTCAATAATCTTCCCATTACACCAAGCTGCAGGCATCAGCAAACCTTCAGAGAAAAGCCATCTCATCATGGGAACCAAATGAGATAATGTTATACTTCACATACATACATTTTACATAGTGTTCTGCATATATTCAAGAGCTATGAAAATGATGGCTATTATCACTGTCGTTATTGGCAAAATAACAACTGATTTTGCCCTTAGTTTATAAAGCATTTCAATCGCCATAGCTCTGTGAGGTAGGTTAATATAAGCTTTATCACCTCCATTTTTCCACCCTCTAGAAAAGAAATTGACCCTCATAGATGTTGTGGCCAACAACATTGTGGAATTCTAGCTGGAGCTAGAAGGGTCCTTAGAGACCATCTAGTAGAAACCCATTTTACAAATGGGAAAACTGAGGCCCAGAGCAGTTAAAGTACTTGCCCAAAAGTCACACAGATTGAATATAGCAAAGCAAGGATTTCAACCTATTTCTTCTGACTTCTTTTCATTGAACCAGGCTGCTTTTTCCTCCATAGTACTTGCCTTCTAAGGTGGGAGTGAAAGCTGTTTTATAAAGCATTAATGGCTGTGAAAATGTGAATCAGCATTACTTCTCCTGTGTGCTTGGTCTCTCTGCCTTGATCCATCAATCAGCCAATCAACAAACATTTATTAAGAGCCTATTACTTACTAGGCCAGGGGCAGCTAGGTGGCACAGTGGATAGAGTAGAGACCAACAACACATCTGGAGTCAGGAGGATTTATCCAACCTTAGACACTTACTAGCTATATGACCCTGGGCAAGTCATTTCACCCTATCTGCCTCAGTTTCTTCATTTTTCAAATGAGCTGGAGGGGGAAATGGCAAATCATCCCAGTATCTCTGCCAAGAAAACCTCAGATGGGGTCACATAGAGTCAGACATGCCTAAAATAACAACTGAACAACAACATGTGCCAGGCGTTATGCTAAGGGCTTTATAATTAACAACCCTGTAACACAGGTGCTATTATGATACTCATTGTACAGATGAGGAAACTGAGGCAAACAGGTTAAATGAATTACCCAGGGCAATACAGCTTGTAAGTGCCCAAGGCCAAATTTGAATTCAGCTCTTTCTGACTCAGCACAGCATTTCCTCCATCACATTATCTAGCTGCCCTAATGCATAGATAATAAATGCACAATAAATGTATTGAAGTCTTCATTTGAATTCTACAGTGGAACCTGACCTCTGAGTTTTATCAATAAAGCAACCTTGTGAGATAATCAGGGCACGTTCCTTATTTTACTAAGGACAGAGACACAGATCAGAACAGCTAAGTAAAGTACCCAGGGTCACACAATTAGTTGGTGGCAGTCAGAACTTGAACCCCGGCCCCTCAAAGCCAAGTGCAGTGCTCTTTCTGCTGCCATCTCTCCCCTCTGGTGCATGCTTTCTCTGGGGTGGGAGTGGGCAGGAGGGCTGTCTGCTTGCAAGGAATTTTGATCTGCAATGAGCACTCACACAACCCCAAGCCATCTCCACCCTCCCCAACTCAGTTCCCATCTGGGTAATAGCGTCCAAATCTGCCAATCTCCTATTAATGCTGACTCCTGCAAAGATTGATTCCTTCCGAGAACAGAAAAGGCTCAGCTCACCTCCCCCCTTCCCCTACTCCTCCCCCTCCCAGGGAGCTTGGCTCTGAGCTCCTCCTTCTCAGGAGCCACTGGAAGCCAGGGCTTTGGGGAAACTATGTGGGACTGGACCCAGACAGTCATTCTGCCAGCT
Source organism: Pseudochirops corinnae (assembly GCA_028646515.1). Lineage (NCBI taxonomy): Eukaryota > Metazoa > Chordata > Mammalia > Diprotodontia > Pseudocheiridae > Pseudochirops > Pseudochirops corinnae. Next base: position 342,834,153 of record CM053587.1, on the reverse strand, counting down.
CAGAGGGCTAGCACTGTTGAATAAGCATCCATTCCCTTCAAATGATGAAACCATCATCTTTTCCCACCCTATGCCTAGAATGCCCACCACCTTCATCTGCCCAGCTTTACAGCAAACCTGGGTGTCACCTCATCCCAGAAGCTTGCCTTCCCTCTCCACATGTTGGTCTGGACTTTTACCTTGAGACCTCACAAAGCATTTTGTCATTTTCTATTACTATCATCCTATAAAATCTTGTATTATAATTGTTAGCATTGATACCAATTGATGAAAACAGAGATGTTCAGCCTGTGGAAGAGAATACTCTGAGGGGATATGATAAGGAAGCCTCAGACTAAGGAAAAAAGGTGTCCAAAGCCTGGCATTGACATATAGTGACTATGTGACCTGGGACGTCATTAACTTCTCAGTGCCCTAGGAATTCCCAAACTGGGTTCTCTACCTTTTTGCGTTGGGTTCCCCTTTTAAAAAAAGGGGAAAGATGCCCTTCTCAGTATAAGATTGTTAAATTCATAAAGCAATGTACATGGGAAACCAATTATATTGATATAGGATCATCGAAATAAAATTTAAAAAGAAACAAGTTGACAGATAACAGACTTAGAGGAGCTCCTGCCTAAGACTAAGTTTCAATCAATCAGTATTTTTTAAGTGACTTCTGTGTGCCAGGCACAGTGCCCATTTGCGGAAAGGACTCTTTTGAGAATATGGATCAAATAGTATGGCCTCCTTTCCCACTCTGAAACTCTGTGATTCTACCCTTAGCACACTGGAAGCTCCATGAGGACAGATACTATGTCTACACTTGGTGTCTCCTCTTGTTGGCGCCATTGTCATTGGATGAGTCATTCACTATCTTAGTACTTTACTCAGCTAGAAAGAGTACTGAGTGGAGTCAAAGGATCTGGGTTCGAATCCCACCTGTCTCATCACTGGCAGCAGCTTAGGCATACCTGGGCCTCAGTTGCCTCATCTCTAAGAGGATTGGACCATAAAACTTCTGAGGTTCCTCCCAGCTCTAGGTCTAAGACCCCATGTTACTACATACTAGGATGGCCATTATAATTGCAACAGAGATTGGATTTATTCTGCATGGTCCCAGATGACAGAACTAAGGAAAATGAGTAGAAGTTATAAAGAGAAGGACATTGGCTTGAAGTCAAGAAGGGCTTTCCATCAAAGAGATCTGTCCAGACCTAGGATGGGCTGCCTTGGGAGATGGTAGATCCCTTCAGCAAAGCCTGGATGCCAATTTATCAAGAATGTTTCTAAGAGGAGTCTTAGTGGGATATGGGTCAAAATGTACATACCTGGCCTCACTTCCAACTCTGAAACCCTGTGATTTGTATTATTATCCCAATAGACTGTAAGCTCTCTGAGGGCAGATACTATGTCTTATCTAAACTTTGCCTCTCCCTCAATACCCAGCACAAGACTCTGAACATGGGAGACAATTTGTGTATGTTCTCCTTTCCCTTAAATACTCACTGGGTTCAGATCTGGTGCTGGGGTAGGTTCAGAGTCCAGGAGGAGGAAATCAATGCCTTCATTCTTGTAGTCTATAATTCATCAATCAATCTTGAATCATTTATTAAACACATGCAGTGAGAAAAACCATCCCTGCTATCAAGGAGCTTATATTCTGTGAAGGGGAGACATTACCTTCACATATAGATTTAATGGGGTTCTTCTTTCAAGATTTAGAGGAATGTCTAGGGTGAAAAGGAGAGATAACAGAGACAGGGAAATGTAAGGCTGACCAGACTCTGGTATAGTCTGTCTATTAAAACATGACTCCCTTTCAGATTCTAAGTGGATCATTTTATACCTGTAAAGGGTATAAAACTTGGAAAGATTTATTTGTACCTGGAGTGAGAAATGTTGAGTATCTTATCTGCGTATGAAAAGTCAGCAAGGGTGGTTAGGAGGAGCAGTGAATAGAGCAGGAGGACCTAAGTGAGTTCAAATCCAGCCTCAGACACAACACATACTAGCTGTGTGACTTTGGGCAAGTCACTTAACCCCAATTGCCCTGCTCTCCCCTCTCCAAAAAGCAAAAAAGAAAAGAAAAGAAAGTCAGGAAATCAGAAAAAAAAATGGCAGAGACAATGCATTTACCCCAAATGTACGGGTTGGGTGAGAGAGGAGTAATGGTAATGGTAATTTGAAGATCTTCTCTGCCCCTTAATAGGCATCAGAAAATTTGAAGACCTTCCCTAACCCTTAATAGGCCAAATGTAATCACATGGACCTTGTGGTGGGAGAAGTTTGCTGAATTGGTGGAGCAGGAAGGGTGGAGCAGAGCCTAGAGGAAGCTGGGAGTCAGAGCAGTTAGTAAAGTGGGAGAGAGAGGGTGCAGGCAGGGAGACAGTTAGGCTTGTGAGTATTTGTGGGAAGGCTTTGGGATGGTGTTACTCCCTGCAGACTTATTGTGTATAGATTTCTTTGTTGCTATGAGGAATTTGGCTTTCTAGTGTTGGGATTTGGCTTTCTGGTGTTTGAATAAATGTTTTGCTTCTGTCTTCTGAATGGAGAGTCTGTTATATTTGCCATTCAGAATTATGTTGGCATATGCATGGTCGCTGTCAGTGCTGTGAATATTGCTTTGGTGCTACAGGGGACTTCACCCTGTCAGAGGGTCCCCAATCTTTCTGAAGGAGTACAGTAATACCCCAGTTGAGGATTCTCATTGAGTCAGATGCTGGAAACAGTAGAACCTATAACTTCCCCAGAGTCAAGGCAACCTCGAGGATTTCAGTTAGCCAACCCAAGCAGCTTGGACAGCATGCCCAGCAAGGAATTACACTGAGAACATCATTAGAAGTTTGAATACTTTGGAGCATGTAGTATCAGAGATGTGAATTGCCTTGTCTCCTCTGAGTATGCCTCTCCTCTGGTCTATTCTATGTATACGGCCTGGATATGTGGACAAGATGTTTTATAGCAACATTATTATTCTTAATATGATATTTCAGCAAATGCCTTTGCTTCCAGTTTATTGTGCCCTCTGACTGACTATTGAAAATGAACACATTGATGGGGACTTGTGACCTTTGTGAGCTATAGGTAGGGTTTAGAAGAACAATAAGACATTTAAGTGTGAATTTGGGAAAATGGATAAACTGAAGGGACTAAGTTTATGAGAGAGAAAGAGAGAGAGAGAGAGAGAGAGAGAGAGAGGTTAGATTAGATGTCCAAGAAGAGATATCAAGAAACAGAACTTGTACCTAAATTTCAAATATATAAATCAAGTCCACTGCCCAAAGAACTATGGGATGTTAGATCTAGAAGGTACCTTAGAGGTTATCTAGTAGAATCTTCTCATTTTCAGATAACAAAACTGAGACTCAGGAAGAGAGACAGCATGGTATAATGGAAAGAGCCTTGGTTGGGTCAAAGGCTGTGGATTCAAATCCACCTCTGATGCTTACTGTCTTTGTGATTTTACACAAGTTCCATTATCCTTGGGCCTTAGCTTCCTTTTCTATAAAATGAGGGTATTAAACCAGATCTTTGCCATTTCTAAATCTCTGATCCTAAATGACATGTCCAAGGTTGCATTGTTGGAATATAGCAAAACAGTCACTTAAACCTAGATTTCTGGAGATTTATGAACCCGTAGTCACGAACTCCACGGCTCCTATGGAAGAGATTTCTGAAGTTCTCTAGTTGAACCCATGTTCAATGTAGGAACACTCTCTGTTGTTCATAACCTGCTCTCCCTCACCTTGTCAATCTCCTACATGTACACTCTGTCCCTCCTGTGCACTCTGTGGATCGGGGACACTGACTTGCCTGTTGTTTCTTAACCTAAGACACTCTATCTCCTGACTGGGCATTGTCACTGGTTGTTCCACCATGCCTGGAATGCTCTCCCCCCTTATCTCTGCCTCCTAACTTCCTTGTCTAAAGTCCTATTTTCTATAGAAAGCCTTTTCTGATCCCCCTTAATTCTAGTCCCTTTCTTATTTATCCTGTAGCTAGTTTACATGTCTGTAATTGTGGGTTGTCTCCCCCATTAGTCTGTGAGATCTTAAGGGTCACAGACTGTCTTTTGCCCTTAGTATCCCCAGTTACATAGGACATGGCTCAGTACAGTACTTGGTACGTAGTAGGTGTTTATTAAATGCTAGCCGCTGCATCCCTAAGAAACAATGATCCAAACTCTGCTCCAACAGTTCTGCGGGTGAGAAGCTCACTGTTGTTACAAAATACTCTTTAAAATGACTAATATTTCTTTAAAGAAAACAAGATGCTTTCCTCATGAAAACAGAGGAATTTACAGAATGGTAAACAGGCTCAGTGGGGTTAAGGGATTTATTTGCTCAGGATCACACAGCTACTAAGCACCAGAGAAAGTTGAGTTCAATGTACGGAGGCAGCTGATGGCATAGTGCATAGAGTCCTGGGACCTGGAAGCAGGAAGACCTGAGTTCAAATTCAGTCTCAGATGCTTTCCAGCAGTGTGATCCTGGGAGAGTCACTTTACTCAGTGTCCTCATCTGTAAAATGGGCTGGAGAAGGAAGTGGGAAACTACTCCAGTATCTTTGTTAAGAAAAGCCCAATGAAGAAGCTCATGAAGAATCAGAAACAACTGAAAATGACTAAACAAAAGCATATCAATGTCTTATCCCCAGCAAGAATAGGAGCTAATTAGAAAGCAGCAACCGTAATAATGGCCCTCATTTCTATGGGCTTTAAAGTTGGAGAAATGCTTTTAAGTGCATTGCCTCATGTTATCCTTAGAGCAGCCCACTTGGGGAAGGGCTACTATTATCTGCATTTTACAGATGAGGAAACTGAGAATGAGGAAGCTTAAATGATCTGCTCAGAAGGAATTCAAACTTGCTATCTCCAAAGTCCAGCATTCCATCAAGTGCAAAATAGGGTCCATGCCTCAACTAATTTTATATTTACCTTAGCACCTGGCCCCATGCTCTGTTCACTCATTAGCTATTTGTTGTGTGGTATTGTATATGTGTGATATTGTATAGTATTGTGTTGTATTCCATTGCATTATATTGTTTTGTGTTGTATATGTTGTCTTGCACAGTATGTGTTGTATCCCACAATATTGTATTGTGTTGTGTTGGTGCTCTTGTATCATGCTTTGTTGTGTTGTATATTGTATAACTTTATTCCATTGTATTACATTGTGTTGTGTTGTCTTGTATAGCTTTATTGCATTACATTGTATCATATAATTATTACATTGTACTGGGTTATATTGTACAGCTTTACTATATTATAGTGTTGTGTTGCATTATGTTGTATAGCCTCATCCCACTGTCTCATGTTGTTCTGTGCTGTGTTGTGTAGCTTTATTCCATTGTGTTGTGTTATATTGTACAGTTTTATTGTATTTTATTGTGTTGTGCTGTGTTGTGTTGTATTGTACAGCTTTATTCTGTTGTGTTGTGTTGTGTTGCATTGTGTACCCATATTCCATTGCATTGCATTACACCAGAGTATACTGCATCATACTGAATTATGTTGCTTTATATTCCATTGCATTGCAACTAATCTCATCCTATAGTGTGGTATTGTAATGCATCGCATCATATCACATCATTTCTTATTGCATTGTACTGGAATGTATTGTATGGCAGGCACTTCTGCCTTCACTGCTTTCCTGGATATCAGAACCTTTTGGAGCTGCTGCTCTACAGACCCACCTGTTCCTTCATGCTTTTCTTACCTCTCACATTCTAGCCCATAGGTTTTTAAACTGGGGTCCATAAACTTGGTTATTTAGAACATATCTGATCATTGAGCATTTCAATAGACGAGGTTTCCTCTGAGATTCTGTTTTGTCTTATGCATTTAAAAATGTTATTCTAAGTAAGCATCCCCCATTGATTTGCTAGACTGCCAGAGGGGTCCATGACACAGAAATGTGAAGATCTCCTGCCCAAAGCCCTGCATTATGACTATGCCCAATTCTCCCTCCACAACTTCTATGGACTCTTGAGCCTTGCTAACTTACACCACCCATCTGTTCCCCCTTGCCTTCACTGACCTCCCTGGTCTTGCACTCTACCAGGCAGTACTGCCCGTGGCACCAGCCGCTCCCAAACTATCCCAGTGGCCTCCCAGTCTGTGTCTGTCTCTCCCAGATGCCCTCCTTCCCATTTTGCTCATGCCCCACAAGATAACAAGACTATCTCCTACACGCTGACTGGTACCTTGGTCACCTCCGACTTGCCCAGGTGTGGCCATAGCTGCTGCAGTGCTAAGCTGGGGGAGGGGAGAGGAAGGGAGGAGACAGAGAGCGGGGCTTTCGATTCAAGGTCTGCTCCCTGCTTGAGCGATCAACATCATTTCCATACTATAATTACATTGCCCAATCCTCTCCTGATTTTACTGCTATCTTGTAAGCCGTCCCGGTTGTGAGTAATTTAAAGCTATATGAGATGTCAGGCTCCGTGAAACAATCACCCCTCAAAGAAATATGGTCTGAGATCATAATTGATAAGTCCCATTAGACAATGGGGCCTCTTATTTCCTGTTTGGCCTCTTCGGGGAGACGGCCTTGTTGATTCACTTAATGCAGAGCCTGTCACTCAGCCTCAGGGAGAAGGAACAAAGCACCCCAGGGGGCAGCGGGAACTGGGGGAGGGAGGAAGGAAGAGAGAGAGAGAGAGAGAGAGAGAGAGAGAGAGAGAGAGAGAGAGAGAGAAAGAAAGAGAGAGAAGGAGGGAAGCAGAGAGAAGGAAGGAGAGAGAAAAAGGAGAAAGAAGAGAGGGGGGAGAGAGAGAGGGAAAAAGGGGGGGGGAGAGAGAGAAAGAGCCACACACAGGGGTGGGGGGAAGAATGTGGTTAGGAGGGGCTATCCAGACACTGCCAAGGTAGCATTCTATGTTCTCCCCAGCATCCTCCAGAATCTCTGATTGATGGGGAGAAGGGGGAGGTCACATAAAGCTTATGATAAACCAATACCTATACCACCTGGATGTGTCTGGCCCAACCCAGCAATTTCTCAGAATCCCTAGGCATGGGCTCCCTGTGGCTCATCCTCTCTCTTGTGGATTTCCAATGCCCCTGTAGGCTTGGCCAACCAAGTCTCTCTGGGGGAGTTGCTCCTCCCACCATCTTTACCTTTTTTCTCTGTTCTTTCTCTCCAGCCGACCTGAGCTAAAGGTCAAAAAGCAAGATTCCATTTCTCAGAGGAGCCCAGAAAGTTAAGACGCTAGGAAATTTTTTTGTGCTAAGCAGCCCTGTGTGAAGGACTGAACAAAACTGGGAAGTCAGGAGATGTGGGTTCTAACATCCATTACTACTTTGCAGTGGGATCTTCTGGAACCTTCCTCATAACACCTTTCCTAGCTTTCAGCCTTAAATTTGAACTTAAACTCTTGGCCTACCTGGACTCAGGTCTTTCTCATTTGCCTGGACTCCCTTCTTTCACAGAGGATAGCCATCTGCTAAACATACTAATGCAGAAGTATTGATTCCTCATATTGGTCCAATGGGATGCCAAGCCCAGGACTCTATATTTTACAAGCCATTTCAGAAAAATGTTTCTTTCTCAAAGAAGTAAATCTTTAGTTATAGAATCCCAGGCATTGTGGTTGGTCCCCAGAAAGTTGCTTAACAGGGCTGGGCTATGCCCACTACCCCAAATAACATCACATGGAGTCATCAGAACATAGACTTTGAGGACATCCAAACTTGAAGTTGCCTCAGAGATCATCTACTACATTCAAAGGAGCAATAGCTTATTGACTGAATGTACCCAGGAAGATCCTGTCAGTGTTAGCACTAGAACCCAGAGCTCTCAATTTCCAGTACACAACACCATAATGTCAGCAATCACCTTTGATCATCTGTGGCTAGGGACCCTCCTGCCTTCTCTTCCTGCCGGCAGATTTGATTCTCTTTGTTCCCTTTCAGATTGAATTGTTGGTAATTCTGACATTTCTCTTGATCGGGCCAGGAAGGGGGAGGGGAGTTTCCATTGGGGTTGGGGGGAAGGGGGAGATCCTTCCCTGGCAAGATGTGTCAAAACTGTCTGTCTATCTTTTGGGTGCCGCTGCTGTTTCCCCATACACCATCATTTATGTTGCTGTAAAGGATGACTGGTATGATATAATATATTGGAGTTGTATACTTTCATCTCTGATATCTGTTTTTCCTTCCAAAATGTGTTGAATGATTGAAAGGATGCTGCTGCCTCTGAGACTCATCATAAGTACTCCTTCGTGATCAACTTTGCCAGACGGTGTGGATCTAAGATAAGGGGAATTGTCAAATACTGCCAAGCTGTTCCCCTCTGACGAGTCCCCACAAGTTCTTCTGCAGGCTCTTCTTTCCCCATCTCTTGCTGTCACTGTGATTGCGGGGGTGGGGAGCAGGAAGGAACAGGGAGGAGAGCTCAGCTGGTAAGATGGCCATCTCTTCCAAATCCTGAGACAGTGGGAAAGAGAATGGGATCTCCTATTCCATTCTGGCCAGTTCTGAGCAAAATAAGGTTTGGCATTCAAGACCCTCTCATCATTCATCCTCAACACCTCTCTTTATTCTCCTCCCCCACATCTTCCCATGCATTCCAGGTGGACCAGTCTATTCTTTAGCCCTCTGCTATTCTCAATATGTTTTGCTGATGCTCAGGCCCCCCTGCCTGGAAATGCATTCTCTACCTCCTCCTCTTTGATTATCTAACTCTTTCCCTATCTTTCAAGATCCTTTATAGAGTATGATGTCCTAAGATGTGGGTTCAGATTTCTGCTCTGTTATTTATTCCCTAAGTGACCTTGGGTAAGTCACTCAATTTTTTGAGTCAAAAGCTTTCCCATTTGTGAAATCCAAGGAGTAAGACAAATCAGTGATTCCCAATGCTTCAGATTTCTTAAAAAAAAAAACACATCAAAAATGTGCTGTGAACTACATGGGGAAGATGGGATGAATCTACACAAAATATATTTGTAATATAACTGGGAAATTATTTGCTGCTTAAGGCACCATGAAAGAATGTTTAGGTCGTTCCCTTGGATGATGTAGAGAACTCCAAAGGGGTCCCTGAATTACTAAATCAGAATCACTGGAGTCAAAAATCTTTAAGGCACCTTTCAGCTCTCAGTCTACCATCCCCCCTCTTCCAAGAAGCCTCCCTTGGTTTCCCCAACCCACAGAGGAGGTAACTTCTTTCCCAGAATTCCTGTAGTGGTTTCTGTGTACTTTGTTTAGAGATGAGCAGATTAATTATCTTCTTATGTTAAATCCTTGGGTCGGCTTTCTAGACATTCAAAAATTTGCCCATGCTTACAACACTCTATTGCACCATCTCCCCTCCTATACTATGGGTGCCAGCCAAACTAGATAAATCATCGTCCCTCAGTCAGTCAATAAACATTAAGTACCCTCTATATGCCAGGCATTGTGCCAAATGATGTGGATACAAGTAAAGGCAAAAGACAGTCTCTGCATTTGGGGAATTCGTGATCTAATGGGATAAATAACATGCAAACAACTATGTAGAAACAAGATGTGTACAGGATAAATTGGAAATAACCAACAAAGGGAAGGGACTAGAATTAAGGGGGGCTGGAAAAGACTTCTTGTAGAAGTCAAATTAAGGTGGAAATTAAAGGAAACCGGGGAAATTGGGAGGCGAAGATGAAGAGGAAAAGAATTTCAGGCAGGGGGACAGTCAGTGAAAACATTCAGAGTCTGGAGATGGCACATTCTCACCTCTCAACTTTTGTTCAATAAACAAGGAGTCTTTTTGAGTCTGTGTTGGACTTGATGGCTTCTGAAGTCCCTTCCTCCTCTCAAATTCTGTGATTCTAGTCCTGCCTTTTTACCGGACCCAATGGGCATATGGCTACCCACCACTCAAACTCAGCCCCTATTGCCACATCCTGGTTAAATCTTGCATTTATATCCAGGACTGTGACTCATTCAGTCTTTGGCTTGACCTCCACCTACTTGGCCAGTCCCTCTCCTTGGCTTTCCCTTCATGTTTAATTTGCCTATCTTTACTAAAGGTCATGATTTAAATACAGTTTAATTATATTTGTAAATGAATAGTAAAAGCAAAAGCACTCACAGCTCGTAACATAGCATACACATTCTATTCAGTCCTCAAATCCATCTCCTCCAAAGGCAGATTTTTATTTTTTTAGGCTGGAATCTGTTTCCTTTTTCTCTTCAGTCTGCCAGCCACAGCAGAAGGGAGGAGAGAGAGAGGGAGGGAGGGAGGGGAAGAGAGAGAGAGAGAGAGAGGGAAAGAGAGAGGGAAAGAGAGAGGAAGGGAGAGAGGGAGGGAGAGAGGGAGGGGGAGAGAGGGAGGGAGAGAGAGGGAGGGGGAGAGAGAGAAAGGAAGAGAGAAAGTAAGAGAGAGAGAAAAAAAAACTAACTGGAAGGTCATTGTTTTCTAACAGACTTTCCATCTCCCTTGAAATTTGGACTGGACAGAGGCCATTCACCCATGGCTGGATTATAAAGTACTATAGAAACATTGGAGATTCTTATAGATACAATTGGATGACCAAACAGGGACCTATTCTGTTTGGCTTTTAAAGCCCTTCATAACCACACCTCTTAGGGCATGGTGCCATAATGCATAGAGCACTGAGTCTGGAATCAGGAAGGCTCTTCTTCCTGAGTTCAAATTTGACTTCAGTCACTAACTAGTCATAACTGTGGAATTCTGGATAAGTCATTGTAACAGCAAGCACCCTAGCATGCCTAGGGTGGCTACTAGCACAGGTTCTTAGATCTGCTTTTCTAAAGGAAAGCAACTCAAAATGGGTTAACAATCTTACTTTAATCAAACATATCATTTACCTAGTTCAGGAGGAAAAGTCAGCACCCTGAACTTCAGAGAATACAAACAGAAGTTACAAACAAACAGAAAAAC
>CM053587.1:342730015-342822791 GCA_028646515.1 Pseudochirops corinnae | reverse complement strand
TAAAATGTGCCTTAGTAAGTCCCTGATAAAGATTTGTTGAGTTGAATTATTGAAATAGTAACTGCAAAGGTCAATGCATGCACGTAGGTGCTTAATAAATGTTCATCAAGTTGACTTGAATTGTTGAATTGGAAATCTCATTCAATATAGTTTCCTTTTTTAAAAGAAAAAAAATAATTCTTCAATTGAGAATTAGTTCGAGAATATTCATAGATAATTTTTTCTTTTTTTATTTAGTATTTTATTTTTCCCCAGTTACATTAAAAAAATTTCAATATTCACTTTCAAAATTGAGTTTTAAATTCTCTCCCTCTCCCTGCTCTCCATTCCTAATTAAGAAGGCAGGCAATTTGATAGAGGTTACACATGTGTAGTCATGTAAAACATATTTCTGTATTAGTCATGTTTTAAAAGAAAACATAGACCAAACAATCCCCCAAGAAAAATAAAGTTAAAAAAAAAAACTATTCTTTCATCTGTATTCAGACTCCCTCAGTTCTTTCTTTGGAGATGGATAGCATTTTTCCTAAGTCCTTCAGAGTTGTTTTGAATCATTTTATTGCTGAGAATAGCTAAGTCATTCATAGTTGATCATCACACGGTGTTGCTGTTACTGTGTATAATGTTCTCCTGATTCTACTCATTTCACTTTGCATCAGTTCATGTAAGTCTTTCCAGGTTTTTCTGAAAGCATCCCACTCATCATTTCCCATAGCACAATGATATTCCATCACAATTATATATCACAACTTGTTCAACCATTCCCCAATTTATGGGTATCCACTCAATTCACAATTCTTTGCCACCAGAAAATTGTTGCTATAAGTATTTTTGTACATATAGGTCCTCTTCCTTTTTGTTTTATATTTCTTTTGGGATGTAGACTTCGTAGCGGTATTGCTAGGTAAAAGAATGTGCTTGGTTTTATAGACATTTGGGCATGAAACTTTTACTTTTTCCTAGAAGAAATATATGAAATGGCAGTTAGACATCAAAACCCCAAAGAAGGCAAATGCAGACTAAAAGGGTGCTCTTGAAAGAATACAAAGAACACAATATGACTGTGGAAGTAGGACTGGAATGATGAGAAGGAGAAGAAAGGGGAGGAGGTGAAGTCACTTGGCCAACATCACACAGGTTGCCAGTGGTAGGGCCAGGACTTGATCCTCTGACCCCAAATCCAGTCATTATTAAATTCTATCATACTGCCTCCTAGGGAGTGACTTGCTCAAAGTCACAACACTAGGAAGCAGCAAGGTTGGGAATGTAAGAACCTAGATCTCTTGACTCCAAAACCATGGTACTGTTTTTTTTTTTAATTGATTTCCAATTCAGTTTAACAAAAAACATCCACAGCCCTGTTCTACTTACATGGAGGGCCAGGGGGGAAAAAATAAATTCAAAGATAAATGAGGCAGTCTAGGCCCTCAAGGAGTACCCAGTCTGGTAGGAGAAAAGAGATACAAACAGAGATTAATAGAATGGAAATAAAAATGAGAGTCCTCTAGAGAAGATATCTAAACCAAGGCTTATGAGAAATTTGAGATGAGAGAGATAGCATCCAGCAACAGAGGGAGGGATCCGGGAAGGTTTTATGGAGTAAGTGACAACTGAGGTGGATGATGAAGGAAGGAAGATACTTCCACAGATGAATCTGAGAAATGAGAGCTTACTCCATATTGGGTGGGGTGGGGTGGGGCACAATGTGATCAAAGGTTAGATAGAAAAGAACAGGAAGAGAACGGGGATGGGGGTAGGGAGCTCTTCAGCCAATCAGTTAATAATTTATTAAATGCCTGAACTGTGCTACATTCTGGGGATACAAGGAAAAGCAAAATATATTCTAATAGGGAAAATAATATGCAATGATTATGGACAAGCAAGCTATATATGGGGTAAATTGTTGTTCAGTCATTTTTCAATTGTATCTGACTCTCCATCACCTCTTTTAGGATTTTCTTGACAGAAATACTTGAGTGTTTTGTCATTTCCTTCTCCAGCTCATTTCACCAATGAGGAAACTGGGGCAAATTGAGTTAAGTGATTTGCCCAAAGGCACACAATTATTAAGTGTCTGAGGCCAAATGTTAACTCAAGTTCCTCTGTTTCCTGGGTTCAGCACTCTATCTACTGCACCACTTAACTGTCCCAGGAGGGTAGATTAGAAATTATCAACTAGAGAAGGCACTGGAATTAAGAGGGATAAGGAAAGGCTTCCTAGAGATAGTAGGATTTTAGTTAGGACTTGAAGGAAGTCAGGAGGTAGAGGTGAGGGGAAAGAGGATTCCAGGCATGGGGACTAGACATTCAGTGAAAATGTTCAGAATCTGGAGATGGAATATCTTTTCAAGGAAGAGCAAGGAGGCTCGTGTCAATTGATAAGAGTACATGGCAAAGAGTAAGGTATAAGAAGACTGGAAATGAAGGAGGGGGCCAACATCTAAAGGGCTTTGACAGTCTATATTTGATCCTGAAAGTCATAGCATGTCAACTGAGTCATTGTATAATGGTTGGTAAACCCCATAGCCAATCTGTTACCAACATCAGTCAATTTTACTTTCATAACACCTCTCAAATATGCTCCCTTACCTCTTCTGACACTTTCACCACCTTGGGTCAGGCCCTCATCACCTCATGCCTGGACTGTTGCAATAGCCTGCTGGTTGATCTCCCTACCTCAAGTTCCTTCCCATTCCAGTATATCCTCTACTTAGCTGTCAAACTGATTACTGTACATTTTTCTCAGTTTTTTTTTTGCTCTCCTTCTAACCCTGGCTGCATTGGTTTTGTTTGTGTAAAAGCTTTTTAATTTAATATAATCAATACTATCTATTTTACTTCCCATAATAATCTCTATTTCTTGTATGGTCATAAATCCTTCTCTTATTCATAGATATGGCATGTCAATTCCCCATGCTTCCTTAATTTGTTCATGATATCACTTTTTATATCTAAACCATGTACCCATTTTGACTTTGTCTTGATATATAATGTTGGTTTATATTTATGTAGGTATAAACCTTGGTATACATTGTAAGAAAGCCAAACTGCTTTCCATTTTCCCCAGCAATTTTTTTGTAAAATATTGAGCTCTTGCCCCATAAGTTTAGATCTTTGGGTTTATCAAACCCTAAATTAGCACTTACTAGTGTGTATTGTGTACCTGATATATTTCACTGAACACCACTCTATTTTTTAGCCAGTACCAGATTGTTTTGATGATTACCATTTTATAATATAATTTGAAATTGGGTGCTGCTAAGCCACCATCCTTCACTTTTTTTTTTCATTGATTGTTTTGATCATATTTTGTTCTTCCAGATGATTTTTTTTCTCCCCACTTAATAGTATTTAATTTTTTCAATTACATGTAAAGGTATTTTTCAACATTCCCTTTTGTATGATTTTGAGTTCCAAATTTTTTTTCTCCTACCCTCCTTCTCCTTCTCCCTTCCCAAGACAGAAAGCAATCTGATATAAAATATATATGTATTAAACATATTTCCACTTATGAAAGAAGAATCAGAACAAAAGGGGAAACCACAGAAAGGAAAAAAAAAAGAGAAAGTAGTACATTTCAATCTACATACAAACTCCATAGTTCTTTTTTTCTGGATATGGATAGCATTATTTATCATGAGTCTTTTGGAATTGTCTTAGATCATTGTATCACTGAGAAGAGACATCACACAATGTTTCTGTTACTGTGTACAGTGTTCTCCTGGTTCTGCTCACTTCTCTCATTATCAGTTCATGCTGTTATCTTATCCATTTTACAGATAAGGAAACTCGATCAAAAAAATGTCAAGGAACTTCCTAGAATCATGAAGCTGGTAAGTATCTGAAGCTGGATATGAACACTGTTTTTATTGGCTCTAGGAGCAGTATGAGTCATCTTACTTCATGAAGAGACAGTTTCCTTTGTTCTTTTGCAGACACGCAGATCTACAAGTGTGGCTCAGTGCACCTAAAATCAGCTGAGTCTTTTCCCACTGTCTTGATTAGTTTTGATTAATTTTCTCTTCTTTCATTAAAAAAATTTACAAGACGTGGGCTCTCTAGATGAAATGGGGTAGAGATACAGAGAAAAGATATAGGTGGTTTAAAAATGTATCAACAAGTATTTTAAATTTTTGTTTATCTATTTATTAATTAATTGATAAATGTTAATCGGCATGCCAAAGTCACCTAGATCATAAATAGCAGAGACAAGATTTCAACCTCTGGCTTCTTTTTCCAAATCTGACACATTAAGCTATAAAAAGTGGAACAAGTTGAATCCATTCAAATATGTGCCAAATTCATGTGAAACTTTGAAGGGTCATACATTTCATAGGCTGTCAGCCTCAGATAAAGTGTTGGGTCATTTTGCTGAGCTACTTTTATTCTCTCTCTCTCTCTCTCTCTCTCTCTCTCTCTCTCTCTCTCTACCTCTCTTTCTCTCTCTCTCTCTCTTCCTCTCTCTTTCTCTCTCTCTCCCTGTCTCATTAAGGAATCTATCACTGATGAGAGGGAAAATGAATATATTCAGAAATGGAGCTGATAAAGAAATAAAAATATCAATAAAAATAAGTCATAGTTTTCTAAACCATTTCCAAAGAATTTCCTTATCTTCAAAATCGGGAAAGTAACAATGTCTCCCTCCATTAATTCAATATAAACATTCTTCTTAAAAATCAACCATGTGACAAGTTTTCCTTGATGCAGGCAATACAAATTCAAAAACCAAAAATGCCCTTTGCCTTCAGGAAGTCACATTCTACTGGGGGTGTGAATTTATGCAAGTTAAAAGCTAATAATTCTGTCTATAGGCTCCAAAATGATCTAGGAATAGGAACTCTCAAGATTTACATTAATGTTGTCCTTTTCTGTTTTCATTGCTTGAGTTTTTCACATCAGCTCTTTTGTTTCCTGAGGATCAGAAGTTTTTTAGAAGAGGATAGGGATTCAAGAATTAGATAAAAGAAAAGGAGTACAAAGGGGGGAGAAAGGAAATGAGGTGAAAGAGGGAAGGGAGAGGAGAGAGGGAGAGAGAATAAGAGAGACAGAGAGACAAAAAAAGAGGGAGATGGAGGGAAAGAAGGAAAGACGAGAGGTGGAGGGAAAGGAGAGGGAAAGAGGGAAGAAGAAAGACAAAGACAAAGAGAGAGGAGAGAGACAGAGACATACAGACAGAGAGAGAAAGAGAGAGAGAGAGAAAGACAGAGAGAGAGGGTCCCCAGGTGGGTTCCTCACCATCTCTCCTAGACATCATCCACAGCTTATTAGTCTCAGCATCTTCCTACTTGTCTCTGTGCCTATCTGTCACCATGGACAGCAGCTCTGCATGAGTTACTGTGGATAGCCTTTAGCTCAGCTGACTGTGTGTGGCATTACACTAGGCATTTTTGGTAGAAACAGAATTGGAAGTATTCCTTTAAGGGGGGAGGGGAAGGAAGTGGGCATTGATCTAAAAGGGTGCCTCTCAGAGACATAAATCTCTGTGCCCATTACAATTCTGCTCTGGTCTTCCAGAGTGCCCTTCTCCATATGGCTGAGAACTCCACCAGGGAACTGTCTCTCTGTCACTTGAAATTGGGGCTGAGTAGCAAGGACTCAGTTCACACAAATCAAGTTTGGGATTACTGTTACTGGTGTAACAAGTGTTGCATCTGTCTTGAGTTTCTGGGAATCAACCGGCCTGCACTGTGAGCTTCTCATTTAACTTATGACACCAAATCTCTCAATGCCTACAGGGAGGAGGCAGGGTTCCTGAGAATTCTTTCCTAACTCAGTTCCAGGAGGATGAATAAGTGATCAGCCACCCAGATGTGCACTCCAAGAGGGAGGTGATTCATTAGTTCTCTGTCATAGAAATTACTTTATTCAGCATTTTTAGGTGACTAGGGGGAGAGGGGAGATAAGGTATATTCCCATACCAGTTTCATACTAAATACCTAAGGAAGGTCTTTTCTTAGAAGTCACATTGTAGAAAAAGGTTAGGGATCAATAGGATCTAGAACCTGTAGGAACTTTGAATGTCATCTACTCAGGATCATAAAAACATAGTATTTAGAAAAGAACTTAGATCCCATCTACTCAACAGTCTCATTATATAGAGGAGGAAACTGAGGCCTGAAGGAGTAGCATGATTTGCCAAGTATAACATAGGTAGAAATGGCAAAGTCAAGAATGTGAATGCAAGCCCTGCTGCCTTTGACAAGCCAGAAACCTTTCCAGTGCAGCACTTAACATCTCTCAGTCTCAGTTTCTTCAGGTATTACAAGGGATGCCTATTCCCTAAGGTTGTAGTGAGATCAAATAAAGTGATGGGTGTATGTAAAGTGTTTTCCAAACCTGCAAGTAAATAACAGTTATTAATCATTTTCAAGTTGAGAAGGTCCTTAAGATACAGCATGTTTGAGCCTTAGAAAACTTTAAGTTATGTGATGTTAGAGCTACAAGGAACCTTATAATGCAGAATATCAAAGCTAGGAGGGAACTTAGAACATTAAATACTGGAGCTGAAAGGGGCCTTAGAACATAAAATGTTACTACTGGGAGATCATTACAATGTAGAATTTCAGAGCTAGCAGAGACCTTAGAGTACAGTTTCAGAGCTGGGAGGGACCTTAGATTGTAGAAGGTCAGAGTCTGATGAAACATTTCTATAGAAAGGTAGAGCCAGAAGGAACCTCAGAATGTATAATGCCAGAGTGATAAGGAGTCTTAGAGCACACATACATAGAATATTAGCATTAAAAGTCATATAACTGAAGGGAGGATTAGCATTGGACATTCCCTTCAAGATCCTCCAATTTAATTCCCTCATTTTTTAGAAGAATGAAACTGAGTTCTAGGGGGAAAATTGCCTTACAAAAAACACAAAGTAATATAATGGTGTATATGAGTCTCAAATCTAGTCTTCCTAACTCCCAAATCCATATTCTCTGCCTTACATGTCTCCTCCTTTCAATTTCCCTACTTGTATTCTGACCCATTTGAACTTGAAGGGAATGAACACGACAATATCTAATTTCTTTTCTTCTCTTAACAGTTATTATTTATGACCTTCCTGACCCAGTTACAATCCCTGCCTCCATTATTAAAAGTTCAGTTGAGTTTTTCTTTTTGTATTTAAGTTGTAAATTCAATAGCATTAATTAATTTGTAATTAGATTTTTTTTACCTATTGCCAAACTTGGACAATCCTAGTTTGTAAAAAATGTGTCTCCCTACTGAGTTACTAGAGGCAAATATCAAGACTTAACACTGAGAAAGTTAATGCAGACTATTTACTTCCAAAGCCAGAAAATGAGACAGTCAACAGGATTTCAATGACACCTTCAGATGTCTGAGCTGACCAAGGCTGCAGAAAACATCTAGTCCAATAGTTTTATTTTATGAAGGAAAAAAACTGAGGCCCAGAGAAGAGGGTGTATTTATCCAGGTCACACGGAAAGTCAGAGACAGACATGGGACTAGAATCAGGGTCTCCTGATTCTCGGTTCATCACTCCTTCCTCTTTACCTACTGTCTCTAATTTGTTTTCAAAGCAGGGGCAGTAAGTTATTTCAGAACCATGGACAGGCACCAAACTGCATAGTCTTTTATTAGCCATCTATAACTGACCATGAATTCTTTGGAGGCTTGTACATGTTTCCCATAGTCCTCACCACTCAGGAGATGTTAAGAAACCACAAGCCACTTATTTCAATCCTAAGAAGTCCTAAAAATAATCCTAGAGAACATAAAATCAGTTTGACCCATACTTTCACAATTCTGCTTATTCAGTGCTATATGATTCCTTCTAGCTCTAACATTCTGTAGTTTAAAGTCTCTTCTAGCTCTGGTACTCTACATTTTATAGTCCCTTCTTGCTTTAACATTCCGAGTCCTAACATTTCTTTTAGTTTCAACATTATAAGTTCTAATCTCCCATTCTGTCCTAATATTCTGTGTTCTAAAGTCATTTCCATTTCTGATATATCATTTTCTAAGGCCCTTTTCTTCTACAAGAGGCTCTGAAATGCCCTGGTGTGGCTCTATCCCTGAGTGATATTTCACTTCCTAATCTTTTGGCTGATGTAGGTTCTGTTGTCTCAGGAGGGCCCATCTTGAGCTCTGAAAAGACCCGAGTGGAACAGCTTTCCTGAAAGCATTAGAGACTCAACTTTGCTGACTGTGGAGGAAATTAATTCGATGACTGATTTAGAAGAGGAGCGGCCTGCTCAAATTAATGAGGTATTACCAGGGATGAGGGAAACAATTAGGACATTTAGCACTGAAGATAAAGCAAACATTTTTTCCATCAAAAATATTAAAGCTAATTCAATTGGAAATTAAGAGATGAGTGCTGGATGGTGAAGCTCAGGGAGAAGGCGATGACTTCATCGAGCAGAGTGAGGGAGGGGGAGAATTCTCTAAGCCTAAATAGAAAAAGATGCAGCATGGTCCGCATAAGGATGAAATAAACAATTCCACCATATTCTTAAAAAGAGTCATCAAGGGCACCACGTTCCTTGTCCTGTGGACATTAAGTAATCAATCTGACAATGCCATTGCATTAATTAAATCTATTCTCCTTTGTGACTGGCTCATAGGAATAGTAAGACTGATAGAACATCAGGAGTATACATGGACCCACTGAGGGATATAGCCACTCTGGGACATTTCAAAAAAGGTCATCTCTGGAAAGGACCTTAGGGATTACCTAATCATCATTGGATCATAGATTTGAAGTTCAAAAGTTTCAACTAATTCAATCTCTTCAATTAGCAAATGAGGAAACTGGAGCCAGATAGGTTATATGACTTGTCTAAGGCCACACAGGTCATAAGTAATAGAGCTGAGATTTGAACCTTTGTCTTCTAATTCAAAAAAAAAAACATCCTTTCTGTCATACCATAAAGAATTCAACATCATCATTGTATAAACAAAGAAACGGAGGTCAATAAAGTGGAAATTACTTCCCCAAGGTCACACAGGAAGTAACCTAGTCAAGGTTTGAACCAAAATGTTCTGACTGCAAATCTAGCATTCTTTCTACCACATCATATTACTTCAAATATTTTCATTGTACATAAAGGGAAATCAGAGTTCAGACATTGGAAGGAACTTAATGAAAGATCAGAGGATCATTGATTTAGAATTGGAAGGGACCTTAAAGAAAATGTAAACAGATTTCCTTGTATTATAGATAAAGAAACCCAGAGAGATTAAGTTATTTGTCTAAGGTTGTTATTGTTCTTGTTGAGTTGTTTTAGTCATGTTTGACTCTTCATGACCACATTTGAGGTTTTTTGGCAAAGACACTAGAGTGGTTTACTATTTATTTCTCCAGATCATTTTAAGGATGAGGAAACTGAGGCAAACAGAGGTTAAGTGACTTGCCCAGGGTCACGTGGCTAGTAAGTGTCTGAGGCCAGATTTGAACTCAGATCTTCCTGACTCCAGACCCAGCTCTCTACCCACTGTGCAACCTAGCCGCTTTCTGCTCATTTACACAGCTACTTTGAAGTGCAGCCAGCACTTGAGCCTTGATCCCAACTCTTCTAATAATGCAAGTCATCATCATATGGAGTTTAAGACCACTGTCCCCTTTAAAATAGTGCTGAATCCATAACAAAATCTTCTTCCACAATTCCCTGCAATTATTTACCAAGTAGGAAAAGAAAAATAAAATCCCAGCAGCTCACTGAAGCTTTAGAAATGTTGGGCATTTCTGGAGCTGATGCTTAATTTACTCAATCAGTTGACCTGAACCATTGCTCTTGTATTGAATCAGCAAAGATGTGGGAAGGAGGAGAACAAATTTAGCATCCCTATGCCTCCTACTACTAGTTGGGTGAGCTATCAATCAACATCCAGCTAACCAATAGAAGTTGGACTGATTCTGACTGACAATTTAGGCAACCAATGGCAATTGATGGAATGATGGTGAGGTGCCCCACTCTTTAATTGGCTGGAACTCAACAGATTTTACAGAATGACAAAATAGGAGAACTAGAGTTTGGGGTGTCAGACTCCTTATTATCTACTTTAATTTCACCCCAAAACTTCTATTAAATGCCCAGAGATACCTAGAGAGGAAAGCAGCCTGACTTAGAGATACTGCAAGGAAGATCAGGACCTTTTCAGTCTACATTATCAGATTTCGAAGAAGTCCACAGATGAAAGAAGGGTACTCAGAAAGTCAAGGTGGAATAAAATTGCAATCCTTATCACTAATTTCAAGAGTGCACTAGTGACTTTGCTCAAGTCATTTCAACTCTCTGAATCTCATTTTGCTCCTTTCTAAGGGTATAGAAACCTGAGTTATTTCTAAGGTCAATCATAGATGTGATGTTTTATATTCTAAAGACTCTCTTAATTCTCACATCTTTTCTTCTAATCCTTCTCTAAGCTCTGATATTTTAAGTTCTAATATCTCTTTTATCACTTTCATTCCTTCTTCTAAGGCTCTTCCCAGTTCTGAATGGTTTTTCTTTCGAAGGACCACCTACACATGACACTTTTGGTTCTAATAAACTTCCCAGATGTGACATTCTATGACTCTATATCTTAAGACTCCTTTGATTGCTAACATTCCATGTGCAAAGGAGCCAAATAGTTGTAATCATTCTAAGTCATGTATTCTATGGGACCCTTCTAATTAGAAATATGATGATGATGATGATGGTGATGGTGGTGATGATGATGGTGATGATGATGGTGATTGTGATGATGATGATGGTGATGGTGTTGGTGATTATGATAGTGATGGTGATGATGATGGTAGTGGTGATGATGATGGTGATGGTGATGATGGTGGTGATGATGGTGGTGGTGGTGGTGGTGATGATGATGGTGATGGTGATGATGATGGTGGTGATGATGGTGGTGGTGGTGGTGGTGGTGATGATGATGGTGATGGTGATGATGATGGTGGTGGTGACAATAATGATGATGGTGTTGATATCAATAGTGATGCTGCTGCTGATGTGGTGATGATAACGATTACCTTCACTAAATTAAGCCCCATTAATGATCTCATCACAGGAAGTACTAGAAACAAGTGAAATTCCTGAGCTGACAAATGGCTTTCAGAAATAGTGCAGCCACTCATGTCTCATAGTATGATGGCATTTTCTTAGCTCCACCCTTCTTTGCTCAAGGAACTGAATTCCAGTCATGATGACCTCCTCATTGTCCCCCAAGTGAGAGCATTCCATTTTCTATGATCATGCCTTTGCAAGGCTGAGCCTCACTCCTGAAATGCACTACCTTCTCATCTGTATATTTTAAACTATTTTTCCAAGGTGCTCATATCCAAAATTACTTCTTTTAGAAAATAAAGAATGACCAGAAGTTCTGAGCAATTGAATTTTCTCTTTTAGTTACTTTTTCAACATGTCTCTATTGATTAGTGGCATAGATTACCCACTATCAAAGGGCAGTATGAGTAATTAGTAGTGCTGGGTACAAAATGTCATTGTTTTCCCATCTCTGTTATAAAGTAATAAAAAGGGAGGAGGAGTCCTTGGGGATGAAACTCTGAAAACACGAGGAGAAAGTATTCCTGTAAGAAAGGAAAACGGAGTTTATCGAATGATACCTATGTGGATGCACATTCAATCAACTAATCAATTTACAGTGTAAAGATAAGTATAGGAGAGGGAGGACAGCGAGATGGTGCAGCATACAGAGTGCCCAGACTGGAGTCAGGAAGACATGAGTTCAAATCTGGCCTCAGATATTTACTAGCTTGTGACCCTGGGCAAGTCACTTAACCCAGTTCACCTCAGTTTTCTTATCAATAAAATGAACTAGAGAAGGAAATGGCAAACCATTCCAGTGTCTTTGCCAAGAAAACCCCAAATGGAGCCATGAAGAGTCAGACCAAAAACAATTGAATAACAACCGAATAACAACATTTCTCACTGGAAAAGGGAAGCAAGTCTTCCAGCAAGTTCATCACTGCAGGACAAATGCCCAAGTGTCGAGTGGACCCACAATAATGATGTCAGGAGAGCTCATTTTAAGGGCAACAAAAAGAGTTTAGGGTTTTTTTCAGGCTTTAGGAGGGAGAAAAGGAGAGGATAAAGAAGGGACAGGATTGGTTTCTAGGGTGGGTAGAGACCAGAGCTGTGATTTTACTGCTAGAGAGGCCTCTCATTTTCAAGGCAGATTTGTATCTTTTCTGCAATCCGTCATTTAACAGTTTGTCTAGGGCACTGAGAGGTTCGGTGAGGTGTTCACTGTCACTCAGCCAATATGTATCAGAGGTAGAGAAGGGACCTAGATTCCAGCACTTATCACAATGCCTAGCACACTGATAAATGCTTGTTGCTTTGATTGGATTTGACTCATAAAGCTTCAGACCTGCAACCAACTTTAGAGATCATGCCATTCAATGAATTTGAAAGATAGGAAAACAAGTACCCTAGCTGAAATATACTCAAGAGTCAGAGAATGCTAGAACTAGAAGGACTCCTAGAACATAGAAGACTGAATGTTAAAGCTGCAAGGAACCTTAGGTTAGAAAAGATTGAATATTCAAAATGTAAAATACCATAGAGATCAACTTGTGCAAGCCATCTGACAGACGGAGAAGCTGAGATAGTGGAGCTGAAAAGGACTCTAGAGCCATAGAATGTTAGAGTTTAGAGCACTAAATGTTTGTGCTTGAAGGGGCTTTAGAAATCACCTTCTCCAGCCCATTGGTCAGAGGAGGAACCCAAGATGAGAACAGGAGAGGGGAAGGGACTTGCCTGAGGTCACATAGCAAGTCACTGAGTGTGACCTTGAGCATGTCCTGTGATGGTGGTGGTGGTGGTGATGATGATGATGATGATGGACTTCCATTTTTTCATCCCCAAAATTCTATGGTTGGATGGTATGCCCTCAAAGGATCTGTCTAAGCCTGTCTACAATTTATGTTTCTTCACTTGTCACGAGTTGGACAAGCTCTGATATTCTGTCTTCTGTGCTCTAAATTACCTCCTACCACTGACATCCTATGTTTTAAGGGACCTCACAGCTGGAATATTCTGTGTTTTATGGTCTCTCCTAACCGGTACATTTTATGATACTAAAATCCCACCAAACTGACATTCCATATTCTAAGAGTCATTTTAACTTGCACATTCTATGTTTTAGGATCATTCTAGCTCTAAAATTCCCTGTTCTAAGCCCCCTTTCCAGCGTTTATACTCCGTTGTTGCTGCTTGATCATTTTCAGTCATGTCTGATTCTCCAAGATCCCATTTTGGGTTTTCTTGGCAAAGATACTATAGTTGTCTGCCATTTCCTTTTCCACATCATTTACAGATGAAAAAAACTGAAGCAAACAGGGTTAAGTGACTTGGCCAGGGTCACCCAGCTAGTAAGTGTCTGAGACCAAAGTTGAACTCAGGTCTTCCAGACTCCAGACCCAGTTCTCTCTTTATTTTGCTACCTAGCTTCCCCTATACTGCAATAACTATCCCAACTCTCACACTTCAGTTTACTCCAATGTCAAATGAGTTGGTTATGGTGATCCAGACAGACGGGCCCTCTCTACTCTGACATTCTACAACTCTCAACTCCCTCTTAGATGGAACGGCTGAGATCCCTCATCTCATGAGCCACTTGAAGACAATGATTCCCAAATTCCCTTCCAGCTCTTCAGCTGGAAAACTCCAAGTTCCCTCCCAGCTGGAGTGGCCAGGGCCTCTGAGATGTCAGGCCCAAAATGGGCTAATAAAAAGGAGAGAAGTGTCTCTTTCTGGTAGTAACAGGAGCTCAGAAAAACAAACAAGTAGAAGGCACTGCTTTGGCAATTATACAGAAAAACAAATCACTTTCCCAAATTGCTTCTTTGGGGAATTACAGCTCCTGGAAATGAAACACAAACAGATTATTAAAAAAGAGCTCCCCGTTGGGAGAGAAACAGTATTTACAAGAGAAGATGTGCCTAGCTGGACCTCTAATTGCTGTTCATTATCTCATATTGATTTAATTAGTTCCTGCACTCAGGTCTAAATTGCCTGCTGCCCGCAGCAGGGATGCGGGAGAGAAGGGGTTCAGATTGACCGAGCAGGGGAGTGCCTTGGCTCCCCCAATTCACAGCCTTCCCCCTCTCCTGGAACACCAGGGTCAGCTCGTAGGGTGTCATTAGTGTGACTGGGCATTGTGGGCTGAGGACAGCCAGACCCAGCTGCGGGAGCCTCACTCTATTGCTTAATCTGTGGTGGCTGCCGAGGAGCTAATTAGCTCCAGTAATTAGGGAGACTGTCTTCCTAACGTGGAATTAGAGTCTTTGAAAGCACAAGAAGACGGATAGTCTAGTCTGACTGCATGGGAGGGAGGCGGGAAGGGGGGAAGAAGGCAGCCCGGGCCTCCCAAGAAGTCCTCAGGGACTAGGCATGGAGTGTCAAGTACACTGGCTCCCCCTGCCCCAGGATGCCAGGGCCCCAAGTTGGCCCATTCCCGAGCATCCCCCACTGAGTACAGTTGCCTAAATGAAGGAGGAGGAGAGAGATTATTAACGCTTCTTGGTTTTCTCTAGTGGCCTTTTGGGACCAATTGTCTTGAAGATTTGGGGTTTATAATTGCCTGTGATGTATGGGGGAATTGGCAATCAGGCTTAAGGTTGCTAATTGCTTCTTTAAGATAATCGTCCAAAAGAGCACACCATGCTCGGAGTGCCCCAAGTCTGAGATGGGCAGTTCACCTCTGCTTCCTGCTTCTGGGGCTTGCTCCGAATTGAATTCCACAAACATTTACTAAGTGCTTACTAGAGGCATGAGAGATATGGCATGCAGTCTGCCCTCAAAAAGCATAGAATTCAAAAGGACCCCAGAGATAACTGGATCTTTAGAGTCTATATCTGGAGCTGGAAGGACCCTCAGAGGCCACCTAACCCAAGCCTTTAATTTTATAGACAAGGAAACTGGTGCCCATGAGAGCTATGTTTTTGTCCAAGTGGCTAGGGCAGAACTTGAAACTAGATCTTTTTACTCCAGATATGGGATTCTTTGCACAATAGAACCATGTTAGTGTGTGATCAAGGGGCAACAGCATCCGTTCTACAAAGAAGTACAGATTTGGAGTCTAAAGATCTGAATTCAAATCTTGGCCTTGCTTCTTGCTACCTTCATGGTCTTATAAAATTCACTTAAGTTTTGTGGGCCTCAGTTTCCTTATCTGTAAAATGGAGATAGTAACAGCTTCCTAACTCACATTATAGGATGGACTATGGGGAAAGCACTTTGAGGTTTATTAAGGGTTCTAGAAGTCAGAGCTATTTATTATTTTTCACATGCGGATGAAGCAGGTGACAAATTGTCTGGTGATCAGCATATGATCTAAAGGAATGTGGTGGAAGGCAAGTATCCAAAGTCTTGAAAAGTAATTATTTATTTGTTCATTTGAGACAATGTGATCATCAGGGGGTCCTGCTTCTATAGGAGCCTGGGCTTTGGTAACTGCTTTTCTCAGAACAAAGCTGCGACATAGTGTGATTACTTTTAGGTCCATTTTACAGATGGAAAAACTATGGCTCAGAAAGGAAGGTTAATTTACCCAGGATCACACAGCAAGTCAGTGGCAGAAAAAGGATACAAAGCCAGGTCTCCTGACTTCAAGCCTAGTTCTATAACCAGAGGCAGGGTGATTTAATAGAGTCTTAGATTTGGAGTCAGGAATCCTAGGAAATAAACCTTGTTCTGACACTTACTAATTATGTGACTTTGAACAAGTCACTACCCCCTCTCTGATCTTTTGTTCTACATCTATGAAATGGAGATAATAATCTCAGTACTTCCTACCTTCCCAGGTTGCTGGGGAAGGCCTGTTATAATTTGTGAAGAGTTGTAGAAATGTTACTATTTATATTTAAGCTCTCTGTGGGAGCAAAGCACTTTAAATAAAGCAAGTGCCCATTGATTGAGGCATGACTAAGCAAGTTGGAGTGTATGAATGTTACACAATAATGTCACTGTACTGTAAGAAATGAAGAACATGGTAAACCTAGAGAATCAAGGGAAGAGCCATCTGAACTGATAGAAAGTGAAATAAACAGCACCAGAAGAACAAGATATTGAATCACGACAAGAGTATAAATTGTAAGAAACAACTATCTGTAGCACCAAAGCAGTATTTATAGTGCCAATGGCAACTGTAAATATGTTGACAAGTTCTCAATTGCAAAATGTAACAGACTCTCCATGTAGAAGACAGAAGCAAAATATTTGTTCAGATACCAGAAAACCAAATCCCAAAACCAGAAAGTGAAATCCATCCTTGTAGAAAAGAAATTAATATGCCATAATACAGCATGAAGCCACACCATCCTTCCCACAAGCAAACACTTACAAGCCTAACTCTCTCCCTGGGTGTATCCTCTCCTCCCTCCTACACTCCTTTTATTCCCAGCTTCCTGTGGATTCTGCACCACTGTTAAGCAAACTCCTCTCACCACAGGCTCCATGTGATTACATTCGGCCTATTAGAGGACAGGGAAGATCTTCAAATTTCCCTAAGATCTATTAAGGGGCAGGGAAGATTTTCAAATTACCATTACCATTATACTATCACAAAACAGTTGAAAATGAATGTTGAACATAAACAAAAAACAAACATGACACCCAAAGGAGAGATAAGATGAGGTATTTGCCGCATTCCTTTGCAGAGTTTGGGAGTTTGAGAAAGGAAGGGAGTGTCCACTTATTTGGAACAGTAATTATATTGTCAACTTTTTTCTTTACATTGGTCAGTTTTGCTGATTTTTTCCTTCTTCCTCTTTTTATTTTTTAAAAAATTTCTTTCAGGGGCATCTAGGTGGTACAGTGAATAGAGCACTGGCCTTGAAGTCAGAAGGACTGAGTTCAAATCCAACTTCAGACATTTGACACAGCTACTAGTTATGTGATCTTGGGCAAGTCACTTAACCCCAATTACCTTGCCTTCCTCCCTCCAAAAAAATTCTTTCTAATAAGGGACAACTCTCTGGGAGAGGTTGGGGAAAGAAAATGGGGAAATTCAGATGATGTAAAAACAAAAATATAAATTAAAATATTTTAAAATCTATTTTAAAAGATATGTTTGCTGTTTCTCATCTATCTGTCATGCCACACTGCCTCTCCACATAGAGGCTCACGGATACTCTCCATACAAACAGACTTTTCTCGTTGTTCCAGACACCAGCTGAGAGCGATGTCTCAGTACTGTACCTTGCTCGTACGAACTGACCTCATTATAATTTGTCTTCTAGTTCTTGGTCTCCAACTAGTTCATGTGCTCCTTAAGGATAAGAACATTGTTTTATTTGCCTTTTTAAAATTTTCAATACACAAAAACACACTCAACTTCAAGTTCACCACATGATTTCAGAGATCCACAGAATATTTGATTATGGGTACCACATTTTAGGGAAGATATTGATAAACCTGAGTACTATGGACCCCAAAGGACAGCAACCAAGATGGGGAAGCCTCTTGAAATCATTCTGCATTTGAAGCAGCTGAAGGATTTAACCTGGAGAAGAGAAGATTGGGGAGAAGATGATACCTGTCTTTGTGTATTGAAGGTCTATTTTTTGGAAGAGGGATCAAACTCATTCTGCTTGGCCCCAGAGGATAGACTAAGAGTAATGGACTGAAATACAAAAGATGTGAATTCAGGCTTCCTAACAATTAAAGTTACCCCAAAGTGGAATGGGCTGCCTCCATGGGTCATAGGTTCTTCCCCCACGGAGATCTTCAAGCAAAGGATAGACAACCACTTGGGTTTGTGTTATATCAGTCTGGGATCATCTCTGGGTTGGATCTGACTCTGAGATCCTTTCTAACTCCACGATTCTGTGTGCCTTCAATGTCAAATTTGGAAGTAAAAAAGGAAAGAAACAAGCACTTATTAAGCACCTATTGTGTTCCAGGAACTATGCTGACTCCTCCAATCCTCACAGCAACCTTAAGAGGTAGGCGTTATTATTATCCCCACTTTACAGTTGAAGAAAATGAGGCAGATAAAGGTTGAATGCTTTGCCCGGGGTCACACAACCAAGACTTGTTTGAGTCTAGATTTGAACTCGGGTCTTCCTGAATCTAGGTCCAGCACGTTCTTCTCTTTGCCACCTGCCTATCCCTTTAGGAAGGACCTCAGCAGCTAACTAGGCCAGCCCATAACTGAACAAGAATTCCCTCTACTATTAACTGCCATTCACACATCACTTTAAGGTTTGACAAGTTCTTTGCATGTATTGACTGAATGAATATTTATTAACAATCCTTTAAGCTAGGTATCATATGCATTACCTTTATTCCCATTTTGTAAAAGAGGAAACTGAGGCTCAGAGAGGTTAAATGATTTCTGGGTGACACTTTCTGTATGTGTTAGAGTTAGAATGAAAGCTCAAGCTTCCTCTGACTCCATATCCATTTCCCTCTCCCTCCCTCTCCCTCCCTCCCTCCCTCTCTCTCTCTCTCTCTCTCTCTGTCTTTCTCTCTCTCTTCCTCTCTCTGCTGCACTGCCCAGCTTAAATCAATCAATCAGTGCACATTTATCAAGCTCTCACTATCTGCTAAGTATTGCATTAGGTGTTGAGGAAACAAAAGATAAGGGCTAGACTTGTGATTTCAGGGTGTACTCTTGAGTAAGGGACTTCCTTATTCAATTCACATCAGTACTTTCTCTGCAGCTGATAGCCTTGGAAAGAGAACCTAGAGCACTGAGACCTTCCCCAGAGTCCCATGGTCACTTTGAATCAAAGGCAGGACATGAATTCATGTCTTCCTGACTCCAAGACTTTCTGTTTTCCTCTAAGCTATACTACTTCTGCTGACAACTGCATACAAACCCAAAAATGAAATAGTCCCTGCCTTTGAAGGATTCCAGGCTATTGGGGGAGAAACATCCCATCTACATCACTGACAAATAGCCAGTCATCAAGCCTCTGCTTGAAACCCTTCTAGGACAGAGAGCCCACTACTTCCTTTGACAGCTCACTATTTATTTAGACTGCTATAATTGCTAACAAATGCAGCTAAGTGGTACCATTGTGCAGAAAGTGTGGGTCCTGGAGTCAGGAAAATTCATCTTCCTGAGTTCAAATCTGGTCTCAGACACTTCCTAGATGTGTGATCCTGGGTAAGCCACTTCACCCTGTTTGCCTCAGTTTCCTCATCTGTAAAATGAACTGGAGAAGAAAATGACAAACCATTCCAGTATTTCTGCCAAGAAAACCCAAAATGGGGTCAAGAAGAACCAGACATGACTGAAATGACTGAATAACAATAACAAAATTGCTAATGTGTTTTTTCTTTACATTAAATCTAATTTTGTATCTTTGCACCTTCCATCTGCTATTCTTATTTCCTTCCTCTTGGGTCACAAAGAATAAGTCTAATCACTTAGGCCACCCTTCAAAAACTTGAAGACAATTTTCATGTCTTCCCTCAGTCTTCTCTTCTCCAGCCTAAATATTCCCAGTTCCTTCATCTCATTCTCATATGGTGTAAACTCAAAACTCTTCATTCTCCTTATTACCCTTCTAAGGACTCTCTCCTACTTGTTAATGTCTTTTTCTAAAATATTACCCCATATTTGGGGGGAAGGGGATTGAATATAGCTTTCTAAAGTAGTCCAACCAAGGCAGAGCACAGCAAGCTTATCAGTTTCCTAGTCCTCTAAGCTTCTCTTTATGTAGCCCATGAGCACAGCAGCTTTGTGACTGCCACATCTTACCAGAGACTCAAGCAGCTTCAAAAGCTCCTCATTGCCTCCAAAGCATGAAACTCTTCTTTCTGACACTGAAAGTGATTCATAGTCTGGCACCAGTCTATATTTCCAGGATGCTTATACATTACTCTCTGGCACACCCTATGTAATCCAGCCTGAATATTCTCTCTGGTCGTCTCTTTACATAGCATTCTATCTGTTATTGCCTTGCCTTTGCATTTGGAATGTATTCCCACCTTACTGCTGCCTCTTGGAACCTTTAATTCACATTCAGACTCAGTCCACTTCCTAGCTCCCCTTCATCAGGCCTATTCTGATGCCCAAAGCTGCTGATGTTCCACCATCTTGATTTCATTCTGTGGATATTTTACACTGGCTTCTCTTTGTATGTTTCATTTTCCCTAGAATAATATAAGGTCATTGAGGTCAGGGATTGGTTTTTTTTTTCTAAACTCTGTATTCTCCAAAACTAGCACAGTGCTTAGGAAATAGGATCAGAGTCCTGGATCTGAAAGGGACCTCAGAAGCCATCTTAGTCCAGCCTTTTATTCTACAAATGGAGAAACTGAAGAAATTTAGGTTAGGGTCTATCTAGACCCTACTCACCCAGTTGGAAGCCACTCAAGGGGCAAGGGAGCTATAATCTGCTCTGTTTCTGACCTGGGCCAGTTCACTCCACCCAGTACACTCCAGGAGGTTCATTGGGATTTAACCAGAGGGGGTGCTGGAGTCTTCCTTGCTATTGCTGAACATCTCAAGGATACCAGTGGAGTATGCCATCCATTCATTGATTTCTTTTACATTTACCTGAAAAAGACTTACAAGTTACCTATCCTTGGAGTCAGTCACTCTGTCAGTAAGCATTTATTATGCATCTAGTTTGTGCCAGGCATTGTGCTAAGTGATGGGGATACAAAAAAAATGGGGGGGGGGCAAAAATAGTCACTGTCGTCAAGAGCTTACATTCTAATAGGAGAGCCAACAAGCAAACAAATATGAACAAACCATAGGTAGGATAAGATGAGTAGGAAATAATGAACAAAAGAAAGGCACTATGATGAAAAGGGACTGGGAAAGACTTTTTTGTAGAAGGGAAATGTGATCTGGGTCTTTAAAGAAAGCCAGGGAAGCCAGGAAGCAGAGGTGAAGAGGGAGAGCGTTTCAGGTATGGAGGACAGCCAGTGAAAATTCCCAGAGCCAGGAAACGGTGTGTCTTGTTCAAAGAATAGCAAAGAGGCTGGTGTTCCTGGATCACAGAGTACATGTCATAGTTAAGGGCTGAGAAGACTGGAAAAGTGGTTATGTGGGGCTAGGTTATGAATGCCAAATAGAGAATTTCATATTTTATGCTGGAAGCAATAAAGAGTCATTGGAGTTTACTGAGTTTGGTGGTGACATGGTCAGACCTGCATTTTTGGAAAATCACTTTTTCAGCTGAATGGATGATAGACTCCAGTAGGGAGAGATTTGTGGCAGTCAGATAAGCCATCAGGTATTGCAATAGTCCAGGCATAAGGAGGAAAGATAATGAGTTTAGGACACGTTGAGTTTAAGATGTCTACTAGACATCCAGGCTGAGATATCTTAAAGGCATTTGGAGATACAAGAACGGAGATTGGCAGAGAGGTAAGGGCTGGCTAAGTTTATTTGAAAATCATCAGCATAAAGAAGATAACGAAATTCATGAGAGTTAATGAGAACCTAAGTGCAATAGTAAAGAGGGAGAAGGGAAGAGGTACTAGGATAGAGCCCTGAGAGATAGTTATGGAGCATGATCAAGATGAAGCTCCAACCAGTGAGTGACACCAATACATTGTTGATGGAGTTGTGAATTAGTACAGCCATTATGGGAATTCTGAATTTAAGCCCTGCCTCCTCCTTGCAGACTTTCCTGACTATGCTTTGTCTTTACCCCCCTTCCCTCAGAATTCCAAATCTCATATGAGCCAACACAAAGGATCTTGGATTTTGTTCATCTGGAAAACTCCCAGAGTGGAAAATTCCTCCACCAATGCAGATCATGACTTATCTATGATTTCATAAATAAGTCTGAGAGATGTAGGAGGATAGATAGAAGTTTCAGAGGCAAATTTAATCTTGTTATGAAAGGAATAATAGTAAGTAGCATTTATAGAACACTAAGGTTTGCAAAGTGTTCTACATATATTGACTCTTTTAATTCTCACAACACTCCTGTGAGGTCAGTATTATTATTTTCCTCATTTTTGCAGATGAAGAAACTGAGGCAGAAGGAGGTTAAGTGATTTGCCCAGGATCTCACAGCTAGTATCTGAGGTGGAATTTCAACTCAAGTCCTCTTGACCCTAGGTCCAATAATGCACCTTGCTACCTAACTTTCTTGGAAGGGTCTACGTCAGGAAGAGGTGAATTTCTCCTCCTAGTTGGTCTTCAAGAAGACACTGGATGCCACTTCTCAAGGATTCCTTTCATGTGTAGGTCAGAGTAGTTGGTTATAAGGTCCTTCTCAAGTTTTCATTGTTATGATTCTATGATTGATGTTGGAGATCATGTTCAAGCTGAGCTTTGACTGAAACAAGAGGTTCTAATATCCCCCTGCTAGCCAATGTCAGGGGCCCAGGCTTTCTTGCCTCCAAGTTTATCATTATTTCCACTATGCCTCACTATCTCTATATACTACATATTTTATGATTTAAAATTTAATCTATTTATTTCTTGTTTCCCTCACTAGACTTCAAATTTCACAAGAGAGAAAATGCTACAGTGAAAAAGAAGGCCAGACTTGAAGTCAGAAGACCATTACATAGGAAAGAATGTTAGAAGTCATTAATAATAAAATAAATCCATGTCAAAACCCTGAAAGTTCATCTCCCACCAAGCAAATTGGAAAAGATGACAAAAGATGGAATTGGTTGATGTTTGAAGGGTTGTGGAAAGACCAGTATGCTGATACATTGTTGGTGGAGTTGTGAATTAATACAACCATTATGGGAAGCAAATAGGAATTAGGCAACAAAAAAAGAGATGACTGCAATGCCCATATTCTTTGACCCTGAGATTCACCTGCTATGCATATGACCCCAAGGAAGAGAAAGGAAAGGTTTTATATATATTAAAATGTTTATAGCCACATTCTGTGGCAGCAGAAACATGAGAAGAAAGCAGATATCCATCATTTGTGGAAAGGTTAAACATTTGGGCAGCTAGAAGGCTTAGTGGATAGAACGCTGGGCCTGAAACTAGGAAAACTAGTATTCTTCAGTTCAAATCTGGCCTCAGACACATATTAACTCTGTCACCCTTGACAAGCCACTTAATCCTATTTGCCTCAGTTTCTTCATTGGTAAAAAGAGCTGGAGAAGGAAATGACAAACCACTCTGGTATCCTTGCTGAGAAAACCCCATACGGGTCACAAAGAGTCAGACATGACTGAAAAACAACAGAACAACAACAAACATATGGCTCACTAATATAATGTAATATTACCATGTTGAAGAAATGATCAATATGATGTATATAGAGAAGCATTGAAAGATTTGTATGAACTGATACAAACTGAGATGCAAAGCAGAACCAAGAAAACAGCATATACAATGACTACAGAAATATAAATGGAAAGAACAGTCATAGAGTAACTAAAATGGATTATGTAAAACCGCAACAAATGAGCTTGGCCTCAAAGAATGAATTCTGGAACATTACATATAATGTCATAATATATATATATATATTATGATATTATATATATTACATATATTATATATACATATGTGTATATATGTATATATAATATATATTTTTTCAGAATTGCTTAGTTTTTTCTTCCTTTTTACTTTTGAAAACATCCTTTTTTAACATATGATATGTGGTACACAGTGCATTCTATACTCATGTAAATTATGTGTTTCTACATGGGTCTGTCTAGATATGGCTTATAGGGAGGCAAGAAAGGATATCTCTAGAGTCTTCTCCTACCACTCTTCTCCAAAGGATTCTTTGATTCCTACTAAGAGGAGAAGGAGACTGGGGTCAGAGGCTGAGTACTCTATTCTTTTTATTGAGGGGGGATAGAACTATATCCATATGCCCTCCTAAAAATTGTTAGTCTTGGGAAAATAATTTTTGGGTTCAAGCTTCTCTCCTGATCTCTATCCCTTCATGGAGAAGGAGTGCCTCAAGCTATATATCTAAGATTTGGCTCCCTTCCCATCAAATGTCAGTTCCAAAATGAACACACATAGTAAATAGTAAATAAACCAATTTATCCAAGTGGATAGCAAAACAGAAACCAGAGATGTTATACATATGAAAATGTATACCAGAAAACATAGAGTGAATGAGTTCTCCCATTGGGAACAGACAACTCAGCTCAACCGAGAGAGAGTCCCAGATCTTCCCCAAAGGGAAATTCCCCAAAGTCTCTAGTATAGTAAGCTGGGAAGAAGGATATTATCAAGGTGCCATCTCCTCTACATGTCAATTTCTTCCCAGGCTCACTTTCTCTTCAGGAACCAGAGTCTGGAATATGCATCTTCTCTCTCAAAGCTGGAAGCCCAAAGATCAGAATCTTTTCTTCCCGAGTTCTCACCAATTCTACACCTCCACAGGCGCAGAGCTTTAAGGAACCAATCCCCACCAACACGGAGAGTCCCATGTAAATAAACTTTAAGGCATGGGTTGCATTCATAAAGGGCGGCTCTCATGGAGGGTTAACAGGAGGAATACCAAGGGAAATGGAGGCAATATAAAAACAAAAGATTGTCATAAAAATCTATTTTTCAAAGATGATTTGATAATTTTTATACAGTGCTTACTGTCTGCCAGGCCCTGTGCTAAGCACTTTGCAATTATTATCTAATTTGGCCCTCACAACAGTCCCGAGATATCGGGGCTATTATTATCCCCATTTCACAGATAAGAAAGTTGAAGCAAACAGGTTAAGTGACTTGCTCAGGGTCACACAGCTAGTAAGTCTCTGAGGCTAGATTTGAATTTGGGTCTTCCTGCCTCCAGACTCAGTACTTTATCCACTGCATCACCCCATGGAACCTCAATTTCTTCCTCTGTTAAAGGAATATCATGACCCCACACTTACATTCCTAGCAAGGCTGATAGGAGGAACACACTTTATCCGGGACCCTCCCTCTTCTAATTACAGTCAATCTTAATTAATCTCTGTCAAGTCCTCTCTGGCAGATTATAAGTTTGCTTAGGGCAGAGACTGTGCCATTGTCACTCTTATATCCCCAGCATCTAA
Organism: Pseudochirops corinnae; assembly: GCA_028646515.1. Lineage (NCBI taxonomy): Eukaryota > Metazoa > Chordata > Mammalia > Diprotodontia > Pseudocheiridae > Pseudochirops > Pseudochirops corinnae. The sequence goes on along the minus strand of CM053587.1, from coordinate 342,797,874 downwards.
CATAAAGCATTATACATAATAGGCATTTGATAAATGAGGATTGAATTGAGGAGGTCAGAATTTTCTTTCACCTCTTTGACTTCAGGGAGCCTAGAGAGTGTTGGATAAAGGTTTCTCAATTGGTAGGTAGCAGCATAGGGGAAGTAGTTAGCCCTCAAACACATACACACACACACACACACACACACACACACACACACACACCTGCAGAGAGGACTCTGGCAGTCTGGTGCTAATGCCAACCCAGAGCTCTGCCCCTGCAAGAAATCACTTGGAGGTGGGTTGGAGAAGGGAGGGGAGTTGGATGCTCATTTCCTGTAACCCTGGGAAGGGATGAGAAATTGTACCAGGATAAAATATGCTCTGTCTCCTGTCTGTCGCTGGCATTCGACTTGGAGCTGAGCCCAGGAGATGCAGCGAGCAAAGGGCTCCAGGCACAGAGGGGAATGGGGAGGAGGGATGTGGGGGGAAAGAAGGGATGTGGCAGTGGAGATGGGAGGGGGGTGCAGCAGTACCTAGGAAGAAGAGGAGGAGGAGGAGCAGCTATGCCCTTTGTCTCCCCAAAGGGAAACACTTGTGGGATGCTACGCCCTCCCCCAAACGTGGGAGAGAGGAAACCAGACTAGGAGTGAGGAGATTTGGGTTCTGGTTACAGAATGCTCATAAACCACAGGGTGAATTGAGGTGAGCCAATGACTTCTCTCTAAGACTCAGTTTAGGGGGTAGGACTACACAATCTCTCAGCTTCCTCTCATCTCTGCTCTGCCATTCTGTGCTGTTTTCTGAACTCTTCGCATTCTCTTTCCTGAAATCTCTTCCAGCTCAAACAAAAATCACACAGAATTTAGAATTTCTGAAGGTACCTCAGTGGCCACCAAGAACAACCCATCCATGAAAGGAATCTCCATTGTAACTGACCTAACAAGGGACCACCTATCCTCTCCTTGAAGAATGTGGGAGGAGGGAGGGGGCTACCTCCTCCCCAGGGAGCCCCATTCTGCCCTCCACACTGTCACCAAGTTTTACTTTTTGGTGGTGGCTGTTGTTACCTTCCCCCCCGATATTAAGCATAAATTAGCTTGTTTACAGCCCACCCACCCCCCCCCCTTTACTTCTGGTAGAAGAGGAAAGCTTTCCATGTCCTAAGATTGCTTCCCACTCTTCCCTGTCTAGACTTGCCTACCCCATGGGTCAGACCAGCCCTACTGCCATCCTGACACTGTTTTAACACTCGGTTTGGCACATTTACTTCTCGTTCTCTTTCTGTTCCATCCTCCCCAGATCAAAGTCTCCACCTTTCTAATCTAGGCCTGTCACCTAATTCCCAATTCATCCAAAACTGCTATCATGGAGTTTAGCATCGGGGAATCAGCCTACCCTCAGTTCTAATGGAACTTGCTCCCTAGTCTAGCAGGAAGGTCTTGCATCCCTGCTCCTGATGGGGGTCTCACTCATAGTGATCTCTGCAGGCAGCCTCACCTGCATTTGGAATGCCAGCTTCTTTTCTCCCCAGATCTCCATTTGGTCTGAAAAGAGAATTAGATTTGGTGCTGTAGCATTTTTTTAAACGGAAAAAAAAGGATGCTTTGTGTATCGAATCAGTATTCCACAGACCATGCTGAATTCAATACATCAAAGGTTGAAGGATCATACAGCCCATTAGCTACAAACTTTAATTTCCCTTCGGGGCTGGTTGGTTACAATGGAACTACAGGCCCAATTACAACTTTTCCTTCACTGACAATCTGCTCAGATCAATAATGCCTACAATGTCTTGACTCAGGATGCCTAGATTCTGCCTCCCACAGTGGGCAGCTCCCCACTACCATTCTCCCAGCACAGCCAACAGGGAGGGAGGGTTACTGCTGTCATCCGTGAAGAGGACATTTTTTGCCTGGTGGCAGAAGGAGCTACACTACAGCTAGCACGGGTTGCCTTGAGAGGTAGTGAGCTCCCCATTTATGAAAGTATTCAAGCAAAATCTAGATGAGTATTTGCCAGAAAGGTTGTGCATTCATGTTTCATGTATACGGTCGAACAAGATGATCTAGGAGGCTCCTCTCAGTCCCATAATTGTTTGAATTGAAGATCTCCTTCAATTCCAGTACTTTAAGGGTTGGAAAACACACAATGAGCTGACCAGGTCAGGATTCTGTGGTTCTAAGTTCTCTTCTACTCTCCAACAGAGGCAACTGACCAGAGTGGGAGGAGCTCTGGGCTTGGAGGGACCCACTTTTCATTCCCAGCTTGGCCACCCCACTGTCTGTGAAAACAATCAAATCATTTAACCTTCAAGATCCTTCCTTTGCTAATTTGTAAGATGGGATAATAATTGTATAATTTCCCTCACTCAGGTGTTGGAAGTTCAAAACGGAGACTGTCCATAAGAATGAGCTTGGCTTCAAAGAAGAAATATGAAAAGGTACCTCCTCCAAAATCAATTGTGGGGGCTGGGGTGGGGTGGATCTCAGGGTGTGGGACATTACATATGTTGTCAATTTTTTTTCTATGTATTAATCAGTATTAAAGGTTTTTCGTCTTCCTCTTTTCCTTCTTTCTTCTCTTTAGAGAAACCTGTTGTAACATTAGGATGGCTTTCTGGGAAAAGGGGAGGAGAAGAGGGGAAAATATCAACAATGTAAGCATAAAAGATCAATAAATTTTTTAAGCAAAGAAAATGTATGTAACTTCAGAATTGTAAAGTGCTCAGGAATATGAATCCATTTCCATTCATAATTATAATTATCCTTCAGTTCTTTGTTCCTAGACCCCTTCAAATGTTAAGAAACTGTGCTCGAATAATCTTCTACTGAATCAGCTTTGGAATTCCCTGTTCTAAGGTCCCTCCCAGCTCAGCCATCCCCTATTCTAAGGTCCCTCCCCACTCAGACATTATGCATTTTATGATTCTAAATTTCCCTCAAGGTCTAAGACGCTGGCTATTCTATTGTGTGATAAACCTCCCTTGAGTCAGCTCAGGAAAAATGGGAAGTAAGATTCCCCCATGAATCTCTGAGAAGAACTGTCATCAATAAATCAATGGCCAGCTTGGATATAGTAGTATAGTAGCTAACATTTCTATAAAACTTGCAAAGCCTTTTATGTATGTTATCTCACTTGACCCTCACAATAATCCTGTGAGGTAGGTGTTATTATTATACCCATTTAACGGATGAGGAAATTGAGCTCAGAGGGGTTAAACAATCCAATGCTAAGCAAGTATCTGAGGCAGGATCTAACCTCAGTTGTTCCTGACTCTGAGTCCAATACTCTGTTTACTATGCTATCAGCACTATGCTAAGTGCTAGGGATATAACAAAAAGTAAAAATAAGCCCTGCCCTCAAGAAGATTCCAATGTCTCATTAGGGTCTGATTATGACCTAGCTGTTCCTTACTTACAAAGATGGAGATTTTTTGCTCCAAATGGGAGCCTCACTCTTTGGGTGGTCTCTCCCTGTACTCCATATGCCAAGGAATCTGGGAGAAGTTGAGAAGAAAGAAGAGGGCAGAGGATAGATGGATGGAATTAGGGTTATGGTGGGAAAGGCAAAGAGGTGACCATATTAAAAAATAACAGGTAAGCACTAGGAAAACCATGATTTTGTCCTCAGAATCAATGGTGATGTGAGGAATAATTTATATTGAAGTTCCCCCATTCTGAAAAATCAAATCTAGAATGGCTTCAGTATTCACTAGGCCTTTTTAGAAGTCACCTGACCTTCCAGCAATCTGGGGCTTAGAGCAAAGGAGACCCTCCCCCATTGCCAACTGAGCAGAAGATATGCCAAATAAGGTTAAGACTGCTTTCATTGGACACCCACATATTTCCAGGTCCTTTGCCTCAGAAAGATTCCCACGTTTAGGTTGTGGCCAGCCTCCCTACCAGTTAGAGTGAAGGCCAGTTGGGGGGTTAGGTTTCTGCATTAGAAGATTATATAACCATGGGCTGGCTTCTACCTGTTGCTCTCTCCCTGCCGCCATGTGGGCGACAGGGGCAGAGTCCTTTCTCATGAGAAAGAATAAAGACCTTTTCTGACCTGAGATTCAGACTCTGATCTCACACAGTGAGAACCAAATGGAGCCTTTCCTGGGTGGAGAAATATGGTCCTGGGCCAATGTAAGTGCCTTGGAAGAATTCATGTATACCATTGCATCTTCTGCTTCATCTGCCTGGACTTGGCTTGGCTCAAACATTCTCACAAAGGGCAAAAGAAAACAAAACAAAAAACAGGTTTATAGAGCATTCCCATACCATCCCCCTCCTTTCTTCTCATGAGATCCAGTGCCTTTTACACCCCACAAAAGCCCAGCTTAAGCCCCACCTCCTCCAGGAAGGCTTGCTGGACCATTCCAATCTCCGATGAGTTCTCCTCCTCAACAACCAGTATCATTCAGAACTCTCTGAGCATGGAGCAGAATTTGGATGACAGCAAGATAATTGTACTTGGAGTCAGAAGACCTTGGCCACTGAGAGTTTGGGTGACCTAGGGTAAGTCATACCCTCTCTGAGACTCAGTTTTCCTTGTTTATAAAATGGGCTTAAGACTAGTTGCTCTATCCTCTTCATAGGTGTGATGTGAACAAAGGATTTTCTAAATGTTAAGGTGCCTTCATGAGTTGTCATGTCAGGCAGATGATGTGGATATGAGTTGTTCATGATGGGTTGTGATCTGCATTATTGGAAGAGGATTCAAAATTAGTGAAAATTGATCCATGGGGGTGAAGTGGGGGAGGAACTATTATAGGCTACACTACAGAAATGGGAGTTAGTGAGGTTTATTACTATTAATTATTATCATGGTTGTTGGTGGTAGTGGGGTCTAGATTTATTTTTTAAGTGTTCCCTATTTTCAAGAAGCACCAGTCTGATGTGGAGGTGATTCCTGCTTCTTTGTACTTTTTCCCCATCAAACTACCTTGTGTTTATTTTCTGTATATTTTATAGTCAGTTATCATTAAGACATGGGCAGCTAGGTGGCAGTGGATATAGTGCTGGGTCTAGAGTCAGGAAGTCAAATCTGACCCCAGACACTTACTAGTTGTGTGATCCTGGGCAAGTCACTTAAGCTCATTTGCCTTAGTTTCCTCATCTGTAAAATGTGCTACAGAAGGAAATGACAAACCATTTCAGTATCTCGGCCAAGAAAACCCTCAATGCAGTCATGAAGAGCCAGACATGACTAAAATGACTGAGCAACAACAATAATCATCATACATGTTGTATTCTATGACCTTAGTAGATTTTAAGCCTCTTGAAGGCAGGGACTAATTTGTTTTAGTCCCCCTTCACCCCTTCCTTCAACCACAAGCCACCTAGAACCATCAGAGCCACGTGACTGTTGACACAGTTTGAATGAGGTGGGAAGCACCAAGTCAATTCTTTCTAATGAGATGGAGGCCCAAAAACATTTACCATGTGCCTAAGGTACCATCTATCATGCTGCTAAAACCCTTAGGACTTCCTGAAGGCTTTTCCATCCATACAGATACCGATGGATTTTATTTTACATGTTTTCTCCTCCAATTAGAATGTAAAATCCTTGAGAATAGAAACTGTCTAGCTTTTTTTTTCTATTTGTCCCCTCAGAACTTAGTATAGTTCTTGGCATACAAGAAGCATTTACTAAACACTGTTTCATTAATTTTCATTCATTCATTTGTATCTCTGTAACCTAGCACAGTGTTTGGTATTTAAAATTGCAAATCAAATGGAATGGAATTAGTAAGACAAGTATACATAAGAACAGATTGCTCGAGAAAGGAGGAAGCTAGAAGAAAACTTTTGAAGAAAGTGATCACTAATTTTGTCACAGGAATCTCTTGATTCAGAGACTAAGCATATCTAAGCAAAACTACCTGTAATAAGAATTTCATATATCATCATTATGATCAGTTTCATCATTATATTTATCAAGGGAAATGTTGCATAGTGGATAGAAATCTGGGCTTGACTTGATGAAAACCTGGGTTCAAATCTGACCTCTGTGTGATCATGCGCCAAGCACAACCTTGCTAAGTTTCAGTTTCCATATCTGTAAAATGGGAGTGAAGATATTACTTAACTCCCTGGATGCTTCTGAGGATTAAATTTGATGAGAAATGTAAAGCCTTTTGCATCCTTCTATAAATCCCAGTGTTTTATGGTTTGCAAAACGCTTACCATTCATTCATCATTTTACTTGATTCTTGCCCAAAATTTAGTGAGTATTTAGAGTCCCCAGATTTCCCTATTTGTAAATGAGAAAACTGAAATTAAAAGATAGTAACTTCACAATGGGCACAAAATCTAGTAAGGATCAAAGGTGAGATCTGAATCTTGATCCTCGTAACTTTCTAAATACAACCCTCTTTCTACCACATCATGGTGGACTCTCCTTGGTCCCTCCATAGAGAGATCAGGGATGATCACTGCAGATAGACAATAGCTGGGTTACAGAATTAAATGACAGAATAGCCAGAAAGTTGTATTTGGGCAGGCATTTGAAGAATTCAACACAGTTCCCCATCATTTCAACATATATCTGATGTTAGAATGTCTGGAGATCTTGGAGCACCATGATTTCTAAAGGTTCAAAGTTGCAATAGATCTAATGGGTTTCAGAGATACGTGTGGCACATGTCTCAGCTTCAACATAGTATCAATGATAATTTGGGTCTACAAGACTTCACCAAGATTGTATGTACTTGAAAAAGAGAAGGAGTCATCTAAGAGAGCAAGAGATGACAGGTGGCTAGCTCAAACAGCATCCATAAATGTTTTAAAATTTTTTAAAAATTTATTTAGTATTTTATTTTTCCCAAGTTATGTGTAAAAACATTTTTAACATTCATTTTTGAGTTCCAAATTCTTTCCTTTTCTCCTTCCCCACCTGACCTACTGCAAAGGCAAACAATTTGATACAGGTTACACATGTGAAGCCATGCAAAACATTTCCATATTAGTCAAGTTGTGAAAGAAAACATGCCAAAAAACACTCAAGAAAAATTAAAAAAGTAAATAAGTCTGCTTCAATCTGTATTCATACACCATCAGTTCTTCTTCTGGGGATGGACAGCATTTTCCATCCTAAGTCCTTCAGACTTGTCTTGGACCATTATATTGCTGAGAATAACTAAGTCATTCACAGCTGATCATCTTACAATATTGCTGTTACTTTGTACATAGTACATTTCACTTTGCATCAGCTCATGTAAATCTTTCCAGGTTTTTCTGAGAACATCCAGTTCATCATTTCTTATAGCACAATAGTATTCTATCATAATCAAATACCACAATTTGTTCAGACATTCCCCAATTGATCAACATCCCCTCAATTTCCAATTCTTTGCCACCAGAAAAGAGCTGCTATAAATATTTTTGTACCTATATAGGTCCTTTTCCTTTTTGTTTTTTATCTCTTTTGGGATACAGACCTAGTAGTGGTATTGCTATGTCAAAGGGTATATATGGTTTTATAGCTCTTTGGGAATAATTTCTAATTGTTCTACAGAATGGTTGGATCAATTCGCAACTCCACCAGCAGTACTTTAATGTTTCATTTTTCCCACATTCCCTCCACCATTTGTCATTTTCCTTTTCTGTCCTATTAGCCAGTCTAATAGGTATGAGGTAATACCTCAGAATTATTTTAATTTGCATATCTATAATCAATAGTGAGCTAGAACACTTTTTTTCCCCCATATGACTATAGATAACTTTGATAGCTTCATCTGAAAACTGTCCATATCTTTTGATCATTTATCAATTGGGGAATGGCTTTTATTTTTATAAATTTGACTAAGTTCTCTATATATTTGAGAAATGAGACCTTTATCAGAGAAATTTGATTCAAAATTTTTTCAGTTACTATTGTTAACTGTATTTCTCTCCATCCTATTTCCTCCCATTCATTCTATTTTGTCTCTCCTTTCACCCTATCGGTCCTCAAAATTATTTTGTTTCTGACTACCCTTCCCCCAATATGCCCTCCCTTATATCACCTCCTCCTTCTTTTGTCTCCTTCCCCTCATAAAAAAAAAAAAGTTCCAGTAGGGCAAGATAGCTTTCTATACCCAATTCAGTGTGTAGGTTATTCCCTCTTTGAGCCAATTCTGATGAGAGTAAGGTTCACTCAGTCCCTTTCACCACCCCCCATTTCCCCCTCCATGGTAAAAGCTTTTTCTTGACTCTTTTATGTGAGACAATTTATCACCATTTTACCTTTACCTTTACCCTTCTCCTGGTACATTCCTCTCTCACCCCTTAATTTTATTTTTTAGATATCATTCCTCCATATTCAAATGACACCTGTGACCTCTATCTATATATACTCCTTCTAACTGCCCTAATAATGAGAACATTCCTTAACATTATTAAGTCCCTTATCATTTCCTTTTCCTGTTTACCTTTTGATGCTTCTCTTGAGTCTTACATTTGAAAGTCAAATTTTTCTATTCAGCTCTAGACTTTTTAGCAAGAATGCTTGAAAGTCCTCTAAATGAATGTCTTTTTTCTCTCTCTGAAGCATTATAGTCAGTTTTGCTGGGTAGGTGATTCTTAGTTGTAATTCTAGCTCCTTTGCTTTCCAGAATATCATATTTCAAGCCTTCTGATCTTTTAATGCAGAAGCTGCTAAATCTTGTGCTATCCTGACTGGGGATCCATGATATTTGAATTGTTTCTTTCTGGTTGTTTGCAATATTTTCTCCATGACCTGGGAATTAGGCTATATTATTCCTGGGAGTATTTTGTGATCTCTTTCAGGAGGTGACCAGCAGGTTTGTTCAATTTCTATCTTACCCTCTGGTTCTAGAATATCAGGGCAGTTTTGTTTTGTTTTGTTTTTTTACAATTTCTTGAAAGATTATGTCGAGGCTCTTTTTTTCATCATAACTTTCAGGTAGTCCAACAAATTTTAAATTATCTCTCCTGTATCTATTTTCTAGGTCAATTGTTTTTCCAATGAGATATTTCACACTGTCTTTTCTTTTTTGTTTCTTTTGGTTGGGTTTTGTTTCTTTATTTTTCATGAAGTCATTAGTTTCCATTTGCTCATTCTAAATTTTAAGGAATTATTTTCTTCAGTGAGCTTTTGTAACTCCTTTTCCATTTGACCAATTCTACTTTTCAAGGAGTTTTTTTTTTCTTCAGTGAATGTTTGTAACTTGCCTTTGGTCAATTCTGCTTTTTAAGGCATTCTTCTCCTTATTGGTTTTTTATGCCTCTTTTAATATTTGACCTAATCTATTTTTAAGGTGTTATTTTCTTCAGTATTTTTTGTGTTTCTTTTACCAAGTTGTTGACTCATTTTTCATGATTTTCTTGCATCACTCTCATTTCTTTTCCCAATTTTTCTTCTACCTGTCTTGATTTTCAAAATCTTTTTTGAGCTCTTCCATGGCCTGAGACCAATGCCTATTTTTCTTGGAAGTTTTGGATTTTGGAGCTTTGACTTTGTTATAGTCTTCTGAGTGTGTGTGTTTTGATCTTCCTTGTGACCATGGTAACTTAATATGGTCAGAATTTGTTGTTGTTGTTTGCTCATATTCTTAGCCTATTTCTTGAATTCTGTGTGGTTTGTCCTTCATTCTTGAAGAGGACCATGAAATCAGGAAGATGATGTCATGACTTGTAAGTGAATTGGATTAAGTGAGGGAGGGCTATGCAAAGTCACCAGTCTCACTTAGTCCTCCGGAGCCATCTGGATCCAGTGGCCAGATATAGATCAGGGCACCTAGAGATGACTCAGTTCTTGACTTTTAACTCTCTGTTAAAGTAGGACTCTGCTTCCATGGTGGAGGACACGCTGTCCCAAATTTCAGGGCTTTGTGCAGCTATTTTCAAAGACACTTCTAGGGACACGTAAGTTTTTAGTTCATCCTAGGTGGTATGATCTAAGGAGAGGTGTTTATTACTCTCCTGAACTGAGCTCTGATCTATGAGGAACCACAATCAGTCTTTTCTGCCCTGAAATTGTGACCAGAGTTCCCACTCCACTGCTGCCACAAACTCTGTTGTGCAAGTGCCCCTCCTCATCCTGGGGCTGCCATCCAGGATAGTGGTCTCAATCCAAGTATGGGCACAGCATCAGAGCTCTGCCTCAGTGCTAGCAAAGAGATCCCTGTAATCTCCTTTTGACCAGTTGTTCAATCCCTTTGGAGGAGGAAATGAATTGCCTATGCTGACATAAGAGTCAGAGCTAGGACATGAACCCAGGGTTTTTGACTCCCAGTCTATTGCTCCTACCACTATACCACCCTGCCTTCCTAAATAATTATCCTCTGGACTCAGTGAGTTTCAAAGGATAAGAGCATGGACAAGGAGTCAGAATACCTGGATTCATATCACAGTTCTGAAACTTACCAGCTCAGTTACCTTGGGCATCTCATAATGACTCTGAACCTCAGTTTCCACATTTGTACAATGCTTCACATTTGTTTTTCTATTCTCAACATCTATCATAGTACCTGGCACATAGTAGGGGCACATATATACATATATATGAAACAAATGTAGTGGAATCAGAGGTAGGAATGACACTAGAAGATGAATAGAACATAATGGAATACAAAGCAGCTGTGTCCAAAGAACACTGCAAATGTGTGTTATTTTAATCAGGTTCCATTTTCTAACTGGAGATATTTTCACCTTGTGATATAGTGGTAAGAGATCTTGATTTGGAGGTAGAGTCCCAGGTAAGTCAGCCAATCAGTCAACAAACCTTTATTAAGCTTAGCCAGCGATGAGGATGCAAAGGAAGACAAAAGGAAGCGTTGGTTTGAGGGGAAACACCATACAAACCATTGTGTACAAATAAGCTTTAAACAGGATAAATTGGAGATTGTCTTGGAGGGGAGTCATTGGATTGGACTGGAAAAGGATTCTTGCAGAAGATATAATTCAAGCTGGGACATGAAGGGAGCCAAGCTCCCCTGTTTACTTCCTAGGTGACCTTGGACAAATCTCTTGGCCTTCATGGGCTTTGGTATCCTTCTCTATTTCCAAATTGGCATGGACAGGAAGACCTCTAAGGGTTCATCCATCCCTACATCTTATGTGTACAACTGCATAAGAAACAGATTTGAAGACAGAACTCTGGCTCTAAATCTTGGCTTGCCCCAAGGCCCTTGTGTGAACCTAGCACATAGGAAGCTCTTAATAAGTGTCCATTGTCTGACTAACTGACTGACCTCAGTGAAATGAATACAATTCTCTGGGCCTCAGTTTCCTCATCTGAAAAATTAAAGGCTTGGACTATAGTGGATGGCCACTGACATTGCTTTTAGCTCTAGACTTGTGATCTTCCACCAATGAATAGAATCTCTTGGCTAGCAGGGATTGAAATGAAGCCTTTTGGATCTTAGTAGGCCAGATGTAAGGGCCAGACAAGGTTCCATAAAGTTTCCCTGGGTAGGATGTAATTACTCCTTCCCTGTTTAAATTTCCTCAGACTTAGAGACTTTTACCAAGAGAATCCCTCTAGCCTGTCAACTGTTGCCTGAGGCAAGCCTTTTCTCTTCTAGGATTTTATTTCCTCATCTGTTTAATGGGAATATTGGCCTAGGTCCTGGGCCCTAGGTGATGCCCAAGGCCTCTTCCAATTGTAACAACCTATGTTCTGAATTCACTCCCAGCTCTGATATTTTTATATTCTAATTTCCTTCTACCGGTTCTCATATTCTGATATGTTCTATATTTTATCAGCTCTCACAGTCTATGTTATGTTCTCTCAGCTCTGACCCTCCCTATTCTAAGGCCCCTCCTGGCTCTCAGTACTCTGACTCTAGGGATTTGACCTCTTTTTTTGGACTAGATTGATTATCAACACAGGCTAATAGAACAGGGTCATACTGATATCTGACCCAAGACTTCCACCAGGCTGGAGATCCCTGACATTAAAAGATATGAATTTTGTGCAATAATATTTTGGGAACCACTCCCTCTTAACCACTGTAAAACAAGTCTGCCTGGGGATGAAGCCCAACCCTACTTCTCAGCCACCCCTGAAGCTTGGTGAAAGCCAAATTATACTCGTTAAGCTGTCTCCACTGCCCAAAGCTGCCCCTTCATCAGTCCCCACCCCTAGCAATGAACAACATTATAAAGACAGTCTCCATCCTGATCCAAACTCTGGTGCTCTCTAGGTAGCAAAGCAGCACATACATGGCTAGAGCACTAGGACTGAAGTCAGGAAGACCTGAGTTCAAGTCTAGCCCCAAGCACTTACTAACTGTGTGACTCTGAGCTAGTCATTTTACCTTTGCCTCAGTTTCCTAAATTGTGAAATGGGGATAAAAATAACCCTCCCAAGGTTGTCATGAGGATCAAATGTGATAATATTTGTAAAGCACTTGGTACACAATAGGTGCTACATAAATGCACAACCAACCAATGCCATTCACAAAGTGTTTTTAAGCCCTTACTGTGTGCACTGGGGGTTCTGCTGGGCGTAGGGTTCCCATGTATGTGCCAGACCTAAGAATTTCATCAGTTCAGGAACTTCCAGGGAGTAAAATCTCTCCAACCCTGTACACCTGCATCTTTCTTCTCTATAAGTTATGATCTTAGTAACACACCTCGGGCATTAAGAGGTTAAGCAACTTGTCCAGTATCACACAGCCTGAATGTATCAAGGGCAGGACTTGAACTCAGGTCTTCCTAGTTCTGTGATCACTTCTCCATTCACTACATCCTGAAGGATACAAAGACAAAAATGAAAATTGTCCCTGCCCTCAAGGGGTTTACATTCTAATAGCTAACATCTACATAGTATTGTCTATGTGCCAAACAATGTCCTAAGCACTTTATAACTATTATTTCATATGATCTTCCCAACAACCCTGGAAGGTAGGTGTTACCCATATGAATAAGGGGCTGAGGATGATTTGAACTGACTCCTGGCCAGATGCTCTATCCACTGCCCTATATGAGGCAGTCTATTGTACAGTAGGAAAATTAATAACCTTGGAGCCCAGAGAGCCTGAGATTGGACTGTAGTCCCTCGATCTATTTGCTGGATAGGTTTCAGCTAGGTTCTTCTGCTTCATGATCCTCAGTTTCCTAACCCCTAAAGTGGGGGTGATGCTTCTGACCTGTATCCCTTAGTGGGTTATGGTGAGGACACCACTTTTATGGAGAATATAGAGAAATAGAATGTCCTATTTGGTCTTTTCAAGCAGCTTCTTTCCCTGTCCATTGTCTGGAGCAGGACTCCGCTTTCATGGGGCCAGAGATAGATCACTCAGAGCCCAGCTCCAAAGCTGGATGGCCACAGGGTCAGTTTTCATTTTTCCTCCCATCACCCTCCACCCACCCATACACACACAAAACCTTAGGCACCTCACAGATGTGCCTCTTTCAGCACCAATATTTTCTCAGCTCCTTCGAAAGAGAAAGTCATGTGTTAAATGGGAGATTTGCTTGAGTGAGTCACCGGGAATCTAAGAGAAATCATATTAAGGAAGTAATATTTATGATCTCCATAAAGCGCCGAGCCCAGGCGATGTTCTGGAGCCAGATGGAGGACCCAGATGTGCGGGAAGCCAAATCAGGAACTGTCAAAAGGGGGCTCTGAAATCATGAGTTAAAGCCATGCAACATGGTTATAGATGCCCCCTGCCCAGAGGTGGAGCCCCACCTGGTCAGCTCCCTGGGTTGGAGAATTGCCTGGAAAAGGAAAGTGCAGGGGCCAGAAAGCCAGCATGGACTCCACCCATCCCCCAAATCCAGATGTGATCAGGGGGACAGTCTATGAGAACATCTGGACCCATGTTTGTCCTTTCCTTTCTTCTTCCTCCCAGCCATGGGCTAGACACAATCATGCCCACCTAGTACACCTTCCCAAGCCTATCTGGTCTATACTCAACAAAGCCACCATCCTAGGAAGCAGCATGTTTTCCTTATACTATGACTCTGATGGATATATTGCTATGAAGTTCCACAAAGCACTTTCTCCCATTCCACTTTTGAAGTAGATAATATGGGTGTCACATTTTTACAGATTGGCAAACTGAGGCACAGAGAAGTTAAGTGATTCACCCAAGGTCACACAACATGCATGTGATAAGCCAGTGGTTGGAACTTGAGCTCCTGACTATATTATTCTACCAATCCCAGAATGACAAAGTTTTTTGGTTTTTTTTTTTTTTTTTACCATCTGTACCCACCAACTGGTGCTTCCTATCCATTGCCAAGTCTCATTAGCTGTCTTGTGCTTTGTACCTGTCTTGTCTTCCCAACTAAATGGTAAAGCCTTGATAGGAAAGACTAGGTCTGGTTCTTCATTTTATTCCTCCTCACACTGCCTAGTGTCCTATCTTGAACCCAAGAGATGCTCAAGAAAAAACTCGATGGGTTGTTTTAAGCCCATCTGGGGATGTGGCCTTCGATCTGGAATCAGGACTTTGGGGGGAATGATATCCCTCAATTCATACCATGTGAGTGACTTCGCCCCTCCCAAATTTACCTGAGTGCCCAGTGTTGACCAAGGTCACTGCCAGGTGGAGGGTGGGGGAGAGAGACAAGAGGGTGAGATGGGAGAGAAAAGAAATAGGCATCAATTTTTAAGAGCTTGCAATGCAGTTGGGTGCCTAAGTCAAGGAAGGGGACTCAGGTTCTAGCCCTGGATCTTCCTATAGTATGTCCTTGGGCAAGTGAGCCTACTTTCTCTGGGTCTCACTATTATCCTCTATAAATGAGAGGTTGAGCTTAGATGGTCTCTAAGTCCATCCCTGCATTACTACTGTGACCAGCACAGTTGCACAGCCTAGCAACCAGCTGATTAAAGAGACAGGGATGTATTTGATAGTCTGTTTATTACAGAACCATTTCATACAAAGCCAAGATACAAGAAAATCATAAGGCTTATATTCCCTATAATTCTTATGTAACCAGAATGCAAGGACCCTCGTTTGGTCATGGCCACTCCCTACCCCGGCCTAAGGCCAATTATTCATTAAGACTTCAGTCAAGGACTATGTCCAGAGGCATAAACAGGGAGTCACAAACAAGAGTTGCTAATTAACTACCTTGAATTTTCTTTAGTTATTCATTGGACCAATGGAAGCACCAACAAACAAGATTATACTCTCTTCCCCTAGTGACCTCATAGAAGAGGGGAGCGTTTCCTTAATGGGGCCAGGGGACCCCTGAAAGTCTAGTCTACCACACATTACCAATAATATTTTATTATTTATTCTGTTATTGTTTATTATAGGCTTCCTCCTGTTCTGATACTCTATGTTCTATGTGGCTTAAGGTACTTCCCACCTCTGATATCACCTGTCCTAAGGCCCTTCTCAGTTTTGAAATCCCTTGTTCTAAAACTTTCCCCAGCTCTGACATCCCCTGTTCTAAGGCCACTGCCAGGTCTGACATTTCCTGTTCTAAGATCCCTTTCAGCACTGACATCCCTTGTTCTAGGACCCCTCCCAACTCTGACATCATCTATTCTAAGAGTATTCCCTCCTTTGACATTCCCTAGTCCAAGATCTCTTTCCAATGCTGACATTCTGTGTTCTAAGTACCTTTGCAACTCTAACATTTTATGTTCTAAGGTCGGTCCCTGATCCAACATTCCCTGTTCTAAGGCCATTCCCAGTCTTGAAATTCTCTTTTCTAAGGGCGTATCCATCTCCGTTATTCTCTGTCCTCTGATTCTACCCTGCCTTCCAGCTCTAGCATTTTCTCCCCTAGCCCCTACCTTGCTGTTCACCCTTGCTCTTCCCTGGTGTCTAGGCATCCACCCGAGGAACCTCAGAATTCTTTTCATCTGCTGCTCTCCTTCCTTCCCCTGATCCTCCTTACCCCACCCCCCCCAGACTCTCTCCATGCTGTGACTGACAGGCCCTCAGCCCCAAGCAGTTCCTGGATGCAGGGAGGCAACCCTTACCAGACTTTTTTTTTTTTATTAGCAGGAGAAAGTTGGAATGGTTATGCAAATGGGCCTGTTAAATAAAGAATATTCCTAGGTAAAATAATTATGCAGAACAGTTTCCCCTCTGCAGAAGGTGCCAAAAATTATCTCCCTGGTGCCAATTATATGCTTGTTAGCACTGACATTCTCAGAGTCATTACATCGAATGGGTGCCGTTTATGTAGAATCTACACTGTGTTCCATTGTAACTCTCCCTCTATTTACAACTCAGGATAATAAATGTCATTTTTTAAATGTTAAGATATTTGGTATTTAATCTATCATTAAAGCTTTAGATATGTCTAGCCCTAATAGGGAGATAGCTCTGAGCACCCTCAGCCATCAGAAAAAGAAAGAAGGGGATGAGTGAGAAGAACCTTGCCTGGACACAGGGTCAGGAAGCCTAAACTCCAAGTGGGTTCTGCAAGCAACCTCAAGAGTGACCTTGGGCTAGTCACATCCCAATCACCAGCCTCAGCTTCCTTCTTTGTAAAACAACAATGCTGGCCTAGATAATGAAATACATTCTTCGAGCTGTAATGTTCTGTTCCCCTCTGACGCTCTGTATTCTATATTCTTTATTCTATGTTCTGTTGTTCTTTGGTGATTCCAGTCATGTCTGATTCTCCCTGATGCTATTTGGGGTTTTCTTAGCAAAGATATGGGAATGGTTTGCCATTTCTTTCTGCAGTTCATTTGACAGATGAGGAAACTGAGGCAAGCAGGGTTAAGTGGCTTGGTCAGAGTCACACAGCTAGCAAGAGTATGGATTCGAACTCAGGTCTTCCTGTCTCCAGGCCAGGCACTCTATGCACTGTATCTCCTTACTACATAGCATAACAGTGTCTTTCCCCAGGCAATTCTTTGACATATATATATATATATATATATATATATATATATATTTTTTTTTTTTTTTTTAAATGGGAAAGGATGGGATGCGAGAGGAAGAGGATAAGAGATTCTGGGAGATCTCAAAACTACCAACTCATTCCAAAGGACAGTAGAGCATTAGTCCTCAATCAGTATTACAAGAGTGGGACCAACACATGTCCAACCACTAAACCATGATGACCAATGGTCTCTCCCTATCTACTCCACTTATTAAGAATTTAAAATCCTTCTCTCTGTCAACTTCCATATAAGAAGAAAGCTTATAAACTCACTCACAATGAGTTATGAAAGAGAGAATTATAAGGTGCCAAAGCTGGAGGAGTTCTTGGAAAGCAGGTCCCAGAGAGGAAAAGTGACTTATTCGAAGTCCCACAGTGAGTAAGCAGAAGACCCTGGATATCCATGGGAGTCAATTCATTCTGACTTCAAATCAGAGCTCTTTCTGTTCCATCATCCTGAAGGTTAGATGGCTCCTAGGCACTCAGAATAGTTAGGAGATATCATACAAGGCTTTGTTCTTGGTATCATGGGACAAATCAAGGAGAATAATGTAAACTTCAGTGGGAGAAAAGTTCCTTGAGGGCAGGAAATGTCTCATTTTGGTGTTTGTATCATAAGTACCTGATACAGTATTTGTCCATAGTAGGCATGTAGTAATAAAGTTTTGTTGAATTGAATTGAAGAGTAAGACACACTACTATCTTCAAGGAGGTCACAGTATAGTAGGGAAATTGGGACAATCCATACAGCTCTAACTCTAGAAAGTATGGCAAAAGACCCATTGTAAATCTATGAGAATTAAAGCTCATAGAATAGCTACAAGGACCATGGCTCAAGTGCTATGAGCATTCAGAGGAAGGATGAGCAGGAATTAGAAGAGTCAGGGTCTTCCTGGCAGAAGACCAGAAGAGTAAAGCATCAAGGAGGGAGGGACAATGAATTACCCTTTGGCCAAGTTGCAGCCTACCTTTTGCCAAAGCACAGCATCATAAATAGAAGAATTTAGATCTGGAAGAGGCTTTGATTACTATTTAGACAATTTCTTTCATTTTGCAAGGGGATGTGACATTGAGACCCAGAGAAGGATCATAGGACTGAGACATGAAAGAGGTCTTGGGGACCAGTTGGTCATAAGGTCACAGGTACCTGAATCTGGAACTCAAAGGGACCTCAGAAGCCATCTAGACATCTCCATCATTTCACCAATGATCCAAAGAAGCCAAATGACTCATCCAAGGTCACGTAGGCAGAGTCCGTGGTCCCAGACTAAAAATCTTCTCTTCCAGTTTGGCTGCTGTGTTTCCTTTCCCGAAATCTCATCAGTTCCAGTGTCTTGCCAGAAACTAGCCACCCCCTGCTGCTGGCACCCCCCTTGCCTGGCAGGAGGCAGCTTTCTGTCGGGCTGTTTTGCTGACCTTGCTCGTTGGAGGCAACATTTTGACATAACAAATAACAATGTGATGAATCTGATCGTGTGAGTGGCCATCTGGTCATGTCCATGTGTATTTATGAACATCCTCATATTGGAACAAAGTACCTCGGATAACAAGGTTATTAATCTTGAATAACTCTCTTTGAGCCTCTCTTCCTTGTCAGTTCTTTTGCCAAGAGCGTGTTTACCCATAACTCCTTGTTTGGGGCTGGGCTGGTGGGGGGAGGGTGTGCGTCCTTTTCAGCACTGTTGGATGGCCTCCATCAAGCCTGCCTAGTCATCACCACACACTCACTGTGGAGAGTCCTTTATGGGACACAGACTCTCCATTCTACTTCCTCTCTGGACTTTTGAAGAGGGAGTTGATTTTCCATGGAATGGAAAGGGGCAAGTGCGCCCAATTATGTCCCAGGAATGGTGAAGGGAGTTCCTTCTCCCTCTACTTGTCCTATAATTTCCCAGAGTCATCTAACTAGTAAAAGGCAGGGGAAAGATAATAGGATCATAGAATTATAACCAAAAATTATCTCAGAGGATGCCTAGCCAAACCTTCATTATGCAGATGAAGAAAGGGAGGAGCATAGAGGTAATGTGACTCAGAAAGATCATGTCTTGAAGTATGTGAAAGACTGTCCTATAGAGGAAGAGGCAGATTTGTTCTGTTTTACCTCAGAGGGCAGAACCAGGAGTAGTGAAGGTGGGAGGAGGTTGCAAAGAAGCCAACTTAGAATGAATTATCAGGGAAAACTTCCTAAAAATCAGAACTGTCTCAACATGGAATGAATTGTCTTGGGAGGTAGGCGTTTCCCCTTTCTTGGAGGTCTTCTCACAAAGGCTAGAAGGCCACTTGTCAGATATGTTCCAATGGGGATTTTTTTTCACGCATGGGTTGGATGAGATGGCCACCAAGGTCCCCTCCAAATCTAAAGTTCTGTGATTTTGTAATCCAATCAACCATTTTTGGTTTGTTGTTTGGGTTTTTGTTGTTTTTGCTTGTCCTTCATTTTGGAAGAAGATCAATGATATCTCAGTGTGATTTCTTGACTCATGCATGATTTGGATTTAAGCAGATTGCACAAAGTCATCAGCCTTACTCTCTCTTTCACAGTCACTGAAGTGGCAGGACAAAAGTCAAGATGAATCTCAATGGCCTAGGATATAGTGAATGACCTTGGCATCTTCACTGTCTGACCAATGTCTAAGCACTCCATGGCACCTACTTCAGCTGCCTTCATAGCCATTGGAACAAGAAATTTTCATCCACCAGGGGAAGTCTTCATGAGCATTTTTTTTGTTAAGTATTTTTATTAAACTCCTACTACATGTTTAGAATCCCAGCTCTTATATTCTACATTCTAAGGTCCATCAAATCTCTGATATTCTGTATTCTATGGTTTCTCCCAGTCCTGACATTCTATGCCCTAATGTCCCTCCAATTCTATCTGTTCTAAGGATCCTTCCAGACCTGGCATTCAATTCCTCTTCCATCTCTGTTATGTTATGTTCTAAGTCCATTACCAACTCTAGAACTCTATGTACTACAACCTTTCCAACCTCTAAGGTTCTAGATTCCAAGTATCCTTTAAGCTCTTGGTCTGAAGTTCTTAGATTCTAAGTTCATAAAATGTAGAGTGAGCAAAGACGAAGTGAGTGATGCGAGTCAGAAGTTCTGAGTTTTAATATCACTCAATACTTACCAGCTGTGTGATTCTGGGCCAATCACTCCCTCTGCCTTGCCTTCAAGAGTACATAACATGAGTACAACAATATGTTGGCTACCTGTTTGCCAGGCTTGTTTTCAAGGTAAGGAAGGCACCCTGTAGACCTTAAAGCACCATGGAAATGGAATTGTTTTTAATGAGTCCAAGAGGCTTGGCTCCTCTTCTAATCCATCTATCAGTAATTCACCCATGAATTCCACCCATTCTCATAAGCCAGCCCTTCTCTGTGGCCCTGCCAAATGGTCCAGCCCATGGATAATGGCTCTCGCTCCATTGTACAGGGTGTCTGCACTTCCGTCCTTCCTCTGGCAAGTGCTCCCCCTGTCTTCTATTCCTTCCCATTTATCTTTTTCCACTTCTAGCATCTCATTTCAGTCCAAACTTTAGATGACGGGAACATTGATAAATTAACGATTGCAATTAATAAAAATTGACTCTGTGCTAATAAATTATTATGGAATGGCCTGTCAGATTTCTAAAATGAAATGTAAAAAGCCAGGGTAATGAGATGAGGGTGTGTGCACGTCCCCAGCCAAGGCCATCAGCAAATACATGAGCTGGGGGTTGGGGTCTTATTGGGTAACTGGAAAGCTTCTCAAAGAGGTGAGACCAAAGCAGCCCCAGTAGAAACCAAGTAAGGCACCCCCTATGTGCTGTAGCTTAAAAACATTCCTGGACTCAAAAACTAACACTCACATGGCCCTCCCAAAGACTGAAAGGATTTCCATTAATGCTTCCCTGAATGAAAGCATCAAAGACCTCTAGCTGACAGCAAATAGTGCCAGGGAAGGGATTATTACATTCACATTCTGGGAAGAATTGTTTGGTATTAGGAATTATATAGAATAACAGTGTTGAACATTGAGGGACCCCTAAAATATGGGACACAGAATGTCAGAGTTGGGAGGGGCCTTAGAACAGAGAATGTCAGGACTGGGAGGGGCCTTACAACAGGGGATGTCAGGGTTGGGAAGCACCTGAGAATATGGAATATCAGAACTGTGGTAGGTTCAGAAAAAATAAGATTAGTAAAGCTAAAATAGATCTCAGAAAATAAAACCTAGAGCATCAACGCTGTTAATGAACTTAAAATGTGGCAGGTAGACTGTCTAGACTTGAAGTCAGAGGGTTGCTTTAGAGAAGGCCCTTTGCAACTTTAAATGTGACCTGCCATTGTTATTTCTAACAAGTAAGGGCCCCTTCTGCTTTGAAATTCCCTGTTCTAAGGCCCCTCCCAGATTTGACATTCTTTGTTTCATGATTCTAAGATCTCATCTTTCTGTTTCTCTGCAGAGCTTGAATTTATCTACATCCTACTCATTCAAATGTTATCCTGTACTTGCATATATTGATCACATCATCCCTTGGTTTTCTCTTTTCTAGACCCAGTTCCACAAATCTTTTATCTACTGCCTATTTTCCATCTTTTTCATTATCTTTGTCATATTCCTTATTGGAAAAAGAGACTTTGAAAGTGAATGACAATGAATAAGAGTGTAAAATCTCAGGAAAATGAGAGAAAATTGAGGGAGTGAGAGGGGGAGGAAGAGAAAGACAAAGGGAAGAAGAGGATAGAGAATGAGGGGAGAGAATGAGAGCGGAGGGAGGAAGAGCAGAAGATAAAGAAGAACAGAGAGAAGAGAGGGATAGGAAGACAAGAAGAGAAGGCTGGAAGGAGAGAGAAAACAGGGTAAAAGGGAAATAGGGCTATATGGAACACAGGGGAGAAGGAGATAATAGAGGAAGAGGAGAGGGGAGAGGGGACTAGAGAGAAAAGGCAGGACAGAGAAGGTCAAGAAAAGCAAGAGGGAAGACCAGAGACTAGAAAGAAATAGAGAGGATGAGAGACAGAGAATGAAAACCACAGAGCCAAGGGAGAGGAACGAAGACAGGAGAGAGAGAGGAAGAGGAAGAGAGAGAGGAAGCAGTGAGAAAGGGAGAGACTGGGGAGGGATAGAGAGAGTGAGCAGGAAGAGAGAATAGGAGAGGGAGAGAGGGCAGAAGAAAAGTGGGAGGGAGAGAGTAAATGGATGGATAGATAGATAGATAGATAGGTAGATAGATAGATAGATAGATAGATAGATAGATAGATAGATAGATATAAGAGAGAGGAAGCAGCAGGGACAATGGAGAGAGAGGGGTTATAGAGAGAGTTAGCAGGAGAGAGAATAGGAGAGGGAGAGAGGACAGAAAGAAAAGTGAGAGGGAGAAAATGGATGGATGGATGGATGGATGGATCCATTCAGGTGGATGGGAAAACCTTTTAAATATATGTGTCTAGCACTGTGCTAAGAGATGCAGATACAAGTGCAAAAACAAGGTCACTTCCTGTTCTCAGGGTGTTTACATTCTATGGTAGAGACAGCACATATTGAGGAATCATAGCCAGGGAGGGACATTTTGGTCATAGCAATGGTGAATGGGATTATAAGGGAGTAGATCTGTATCCAAGAATAATGACCGAAGCTGCTTTGATCTTTGTTGCCAGAGATAAAGAGTCAGAGACTAGAAGAATGGGAAAGAGGGAGAAAGAGAAATGGAGAGATAGATGGGTAAGAAAAGTGGGGAGATAGTGTAGCATCTTTGCGCCTCCCCATTTTCTTCAAAGAAAGGTTTCGCGAGCTTCTGGGAGTTACTTTTCCTAGGTTATCTATGAAGAGTAAGGACTGTTTCAAGGCTATATGGATATTTGCCAAATTCAGACAGAAGGCCCAGTAACATGACCAGCCTCCCTTTTGGATCTGGACAGCAACTGTGTCCCAGGGTCACTCCCCACCCCAGAAGGCAGTGACAGTAGAGTGAAGAACAGCCCCATATCCCAACGATTGGAATTCTCAAACCTAGCCCTTGAGTTCTGTTCTGGCTGAGCCCCGATTCTCTAGGATCTGCCCATGGCCTGACTTAACCTATAATATCTCCAGACCCATAGACTTCCTGGTCTTGGTCCCTGCTAATCAGCCCTGTCCTGTGACCCATCATGATCTGGTGTGAGAAGGAGAGTACATGGAGTCCCAGAGTCTAGGGAAAAGCAAAGATCCACCCTTATAAAGATCTGGCAAAGAAGTAAGAGACGGGATTTGTTCACCTATCTCATTTTACAGTGAGAAAACTGAGGCCCAGGAGATAAGAGACCTTGTCAAAGGCTAGACAACAGACCCAACAAGGTCTTCTGACTCCAGCACTGTCTTCCTTTTTACCCAACCTCTGGCCACATGTGGTTCTTGACCTGCCCACCAGGCTTTTTTTTTCCTTTATCTCCATGAGAGACAAAAAGGTAATAGAGATCATTGAATCCTCTCAATATAATGGGGGGAGGGGGCACCAGACTGAGTCCCAGAGATGGGAAATGACTTGCCCAGGGTCATGCAGGGAGGATGAAGTCCCAAAAAGAGATGGGTCAGAGTCCCAGAGAGAAGACCTCATGCTTCCCAGGGACGCCCTCTTCAATTGTCTGCAGTGTTTAATATTACAAGGTTATGCATGTTCTTAGTCAACTCCAGCCATGAATGTAAAGCAACCTGTTTTTACAACAGAATTGTTTAACCCTGCACCAATTAAAAGTACCTGTTATTAAAAAAAGGGTAATTATGCTGTAATTAGTTTGACACAAGACATTAAGCAGATTATTATCAAAGCCTGGAAAATAGTAACTTCAAAGCAATTTCCTCCTTAAAAAGAGGCATTTGCATGCCACCATCCAAATGGAATCCTGACTCCAGGCACTTTTTAATTCAGAAGAATTTGGTTTCCAAGATTGTGGGAGCAGCTCAAGCTTTATGACACCAGAGGCCCGAATTACAAATGAACTTCAGTGGCTGGGGAAAAATGTCTTCATGCAACTTGTGGGCAAGACCACAGAGGTAGGGATTGTGGCGTTCATGGTGTAGGGAAGACCCCAAGGGCAGGTGAAAGCTTGGGTTGTGAGTCAAGAGCATTGGGTGACCAGCAGGCCAACACCTGCTATACTGCAAAGACAGACAGCTCAGGCAAGTGTGGGGTCATTCCAGGCCTCAGCTTCCTTCTTTGTAAGATGGAAAGCATCCTTTGACTTCTTGCCCGACTGGGCATTAGCAAGGAAACTACTTTGTCAACTTTGAAATGCTAAAAGATTGGGCCCCAATGCTTACTCGTCAGCCTTTCTCTCTTTCAGCCTCTGTTATTTCCCCTGTAAAATGATGTAGTAGAATTATGTGGTCTCAAAGGTCCCTCTCAACTCTGACATTCCCTGTTCTAAAGTCTTTCCCAGCCCTGACATCCCCTGTTCTAAGACCCCTCCCAGTCCTGACATCCCCTGTTCTAAGGCCCCTCCCACCTCTAACACTCCCTGTTTTAATTGCTCTTCCAAGTCTCACTTTGGGGATTAGAAGCCCCCTGGCACTCTGTGAGTCTGTGACTCTAAGAACAATATATTCCAAGTCTAAAGACAAGATTCTGTCCCAAGAGCTAGAAAGGAGCTGACATTCCAGCACAGAAAAGTTGAAGACAGGATAGATAGATAGCAGCAGGACAATCACCAAAGGGAGGGGAATGCTCAGGAAGCCTTGCACAGACCCTCCTGGCACCATTTGTCCCTGCCTTTGGCATCCCTCTGCTGCCTAAAGGAGCAGAGCTGCCCCTTTGGCAGCTTCCTGAAGCCTGGGATTCCCTTGTCTGAATCCCATTTTAAAATATGTGAAATAAAATAAGACGATTACCAAGGATGGCCAGCATACTGAAATAAAGCAGCATTTTGGGTTCACAGATCTCAGGTCAAGAATCCCCTGCAGAATCACCTGACCCAAGGCCCAGCCGCTCCATCAGCCTCAGTAGCCTTGCCTGGAAATGGGAAAATACTATCTTACTTGCCTCATGGTGCTACCACCAGGATGCCATGAGATGCTGGCCCAACTGCTTTGGGACAATGAGAATTTCCCACAAAGAAACGTGAGTGATTGTTATCACCTCTCTAGGCCTGTCATAGTGGAAAGAATTTCATAAAATGCAGAGATTGCATTAGGCTGTGTCTCCTGGGGATTTCAGCTCCCACATTCCATAAGTCTGAGTCCCACTTTCATGCTTCCACTCTATGGGACTCTGGGCACATTTTTTAGCCTCTCTGGTCTCTATTCTCAAATGTAAGATGAGGTACTTAGATTAAACAGTCCCTGAGGTCCTTTCTAGCTCTGACATTCTGAGCTTGAAGCCCATTGCTGAAATTTAGGTGCTGTGTGATCCTGAGGCAAGTCGCTAAATTCTGTGCCTCAGTTTCCTCATCTGTTCAAAGCAAGGGAGGAGAGGGACTCTGTGACTTCTAGGGCTCCTCCCAGCTCTCCCTCTGTGTCCTAGGATCTTAGCTGACCTTCACAGTAACTCTGTTATGATACCCTTTTCACATCTGAGGAAACTGCTCTATGATATCATGGAGTTGTTAGCCTCAGATAAGATCTCATATCATAGAAGGAGGGCTGGAGGTGACCTTAGAAGTCATTCCTCCTCTTTGTGACATATGAGGAAATTGAGGAAAAGATTGTGTCAGTGATGTGCTCAGGGTCACCCAGTTAGGAATTGCCAGGATGGATTTGAATCCATGTGCCTGACTACACAATCTCTTGCTCTATTCAGTACCCCAGCCTGCCTCTAAAGATAATATAATACGTGTAGACCATTTTGAAAACTTTGGACAACTATAGGGCTGCCAGTTAATTTTTAGCAGAGGGAGGTGAAGGGAAGCAGCTGGCAATTCAGAAGGTAAATTTGTCTAGGATTTACAACTCCAAGAACCCAGTTACACACACACACACACACACACACACACCTGCCAGCCTCAGTTTCCATTTTCATGAATATGCCTTGGACCAGGAATAGCCCTGGCCTTGGAGTCAGGAGATCTATATTATGACTTTGCTGTGTGACATGCAGTAAATCCCTTTCCCTCTCTGGGCCATTGTTTTTTTCATCTATACCAGGAAAGGGCTGAGGTCTAAGACTCCTTTCTCTGACCTTTGATAGAACAGCTGTTACCTGGACCATTTACCTGAACATATGAGCTTATTTTGAGGAAGGGAGCAGGGGTTTGAGAAGTGAGATCTCTTGCCCATTGGGAACTGGAGCCCCTGGATCCTTCTGGAGGCTTTCTCTCTCTTACCCTGAGTCCTGATGGATCTAGTCAGTAGCTTTTGTCTTTGCTCAAAGGGTATGGATTCCACAGAGAACAGAGAGAAGGAGCAGCTCCAGGGATGAGGGCTGGGGGGAGGGCCCTGAGCCTGTCCCTTCTGTTTCCATAACAACCAGGCTTCCATCAATCTTACTGAAACCCCCGTTTTCCAGCTCACTATCTTCCCTTTCCATCATCTACATACCTGCTAGGGGCTCAGGCTGGGGAATTTGCCTTGCTGAACCAAGGAATGGTGTGGGGGGAGAGTGTGGGAGTGGGTTGGGAGAGAGATGAGGGCAAGATATGTAAATGCTGGGTGTATTCAGCTCAACTGTGCCATGGGCCTATCACAAAGGATTCCCAGGAGCTCTCCAATAGGAAGAGCTCCTTCAGGCAGACTGGCTGGGATCACTCAGGCTAAATAGTTGGACTTCAGGTCTCTGGGTTATTGGACAGGGCCACCAAGGTCCAAGTTAGAGGTTTCATTTCCATGTGGGTCGGTGAGTGTCACTGAGTTCCAGAAGAAGAACCCCTATTTTTATGGTACTTTGAGATTTTCAAAGTATTTGTCTCTCAACCAGGCCTACAGCTAGAAAAAGGCAAGTAAGGCTTTGCCTGAGGCTGCTGAAGTTAGAACGATGACAACTCTCACAGGTATCGCTTAAGGGACAGCCAAGAAACAGCAGAACTTAGCACCTAGTTATCAAGGTAAATGCCCCCAAAACAAGAAGCCACCAAGATGCAGGAGAATAGAAACTTTTGGTGGACATGGTATGTTTTCTTTTTGGCCTCTGTGGTGCCCATATCAAGCATGGCGGAATGGGTAGAAGGGAAAGGAGGGATGGAGGAAGGAAGAAAGGAAGGAAGGAAGGAAGAGAGGGAAAAACAGAGGGAGGGAAGAAGGAAGGGAGGAAGGGAAAGAGGAAAGAAGAAAGGTCATACTTTCTGCCCCAGGCATGGATTGGTACAATGGAATGGGTAGCTAGAATGACACTTTTTTGTCCAAACACTCAAATATAGTCCCAACATTTACTATTTATGTAATGCTAGACAAGTCATAATACATTTTTGAGTCTCATTTTATTCGTCTGTAAAAGTAAGATGGGGTAAGATTGACCCAATAATGGGGAACTTCCAATGAAGAAACTCCTTCTACAAATGCATATCAGTACTTGCTCTTCAATATATAATCTTAGAGTTGCCCAGGGTACTTTGAGATTAAGTGACTTGCACAGGGGCAGATAAAAGGCAGAAGTAGAAGGATCCCCATTTTAAAGATGAGCTCGAGTTGAAGTTTCTTGCCCAATAGCTAGAAAGTGTTGGAGCCAACACTAGAAAACTCCCCAGTGTGTTATTCCCCATAGTCGCATACCACAAACCATTCTTTTAGATTTATTCATCTCACATATATACGTCATTAGAACCAAATGAAGCAGGGTAAGAGAGTGTGGAGGACTCAGGGAATGCCATCTCCACTCTTATAGAAGGAAACATGACAGGAAGGCAGCAGGATGTGGTGGAAAGAGGCATTTGAGACTTGAAGTCTAAAGACACATAGTAAAATTTTTACTCTAATTATTAAATGTTCATCTTTAGGAGGGTGACTTTATCTCTCCAGATTTCAGTATTCCAATAAATACAAGAAAAATTACAGTCAGAAGGTAGCTGATCAAAGAACCCCAATTAATTTATTTCAGACAAATGTGTTCCTTGTGTATGCATCTCTCTATTCATTTGACTTATAGTTACCCAATTTGACCATTAACTACCCAATGTCCTAAATAACATTGAGGGAGCCAGGTGGTTCAATGGATAGAGCACTGACCTTAGAATCAGGAAGACTTGGATTCAAATAAAGCCTCTGACAATTAGTAGCTGTGCGACCCAAATCACTTAATCTCTGCCTCAGTTTCCTCTTGAAGTTAATGGACTCAACTGCCTCTAAGGTCCCTTCCAGCCCTAGATCTATGATCCTAAGAATGTTTTTCTCTATATGCTATCACACCAAATGCTTTGCTTTAAGCTGATTGTGTCAACTGGCTGACTACTAAAGGCAAGCACACTAGTGGGGACTCATGAAATATAGTTTCAACACTATATCCCCAGAGCGTCCCTGAA
Organism: Pseudochirops corinnae; assembly: GCA_028646515.1. NCBI lineage: Eukaryota > Metazoa > Chordata > Mammalia > Diprotodontia > Pseudocheiridae > Pseudochirops > Pseudochirops corinnae. The sequence goes on along the minus strand of CM053587.1, from coordinate 342,769,682 downwards.
ACCCAACATAGTTATTCCCCTGGCTACCTATCTTGCAGGTGAAAGAAAGCTGGAGGTCGCTCCACAGGGGATTCAGTACTAAAAACATTGTTTGAAGAGATATAAAATGAGGGAGATTCGAGGTTATAAGCTCAGCATCAGCCAGCTTTTCTTGTATATTGCAACAGATACTACTTCTGGGTCATGGGATAGACTGGATGACTGCCAAGCTTCCATTCTTTCAGCTTTCAATCAATTATCTTATGACACTCACCCAGCTTACTTAGCTTAGTCTTAGTCTTTCTTGTAGAGCTGTAAAGAGCCCTGAGACATTGAGGGACTTGCCCAGGGTCACAGAGACATTATGGGTGAGTGGGAAGACTTGAATCAAAGTCTTCCTGCCTTCAAAGGCCAGCTCTTTAACCATCAAGCCAGCCATGTCTCACCATAATGTTGTAACAGACATGATTTTATTTTAACCTCGACAATACTCTATCCAAGATAGTCCTCTTGGTCCTGCGCAAGCTAATGGTGAATGAACTGACTCATCAGCCCACTGTTCAGATTATTTGGTTATTTCTCTGAGATGACCGGAACTCTATCTTGAGTTTGTCATGCTTAAGACAAATCACCATTTGGCCTCAATTTTTACTTGAAACTCAGGATACAGAATTAACTGTAACTTGTCCTATCGAGCCACTGAAGGGCAAGGAGTCCTGAAGGTATTAGAACAAGGATGTGGAGGATAGTGGACCAATGTTAGGAGTAACAAAATATAAAAGAACAGAGTTAGAAGACCGATTAAAACACAGAATGTCAGAGTTGTAAGAGGCCTTAGAAAAGGGAAGGTGAGAGCTGAGAGGAGTCTTGGAACAGGGAATGTCAGAACTGGGAGGGCTCTTAGAACAGGGAATGTCAGAGCTGGGACCTTGGAACAGGGGATGTCAGAGATGGGAGGGGTCTTAGAACAGAGAATTTGGGAGCTAGGAGGACCCTAAAGGATTTTAGAATGTTGAATGATGGAACTGAGAGGGGCTGTAGAATACTGAAGTCACATCCATAATAAAGAGCTTTAGAACTTAGAATGTCAGAGAGACCTTAGAATAGAAAATGTCAGAGTTGGGAGGAGCCTTAGAACAGAATGTAAGATCTAGAATGTCCCTTAGAACACAGAAAGTCAGAGTTGAGAGGGATTTTAGAACACAGACTGTCAGAACTGAAAGAACTCTGATTGCACAGAATACTAGAGCTTAGAAAAAGGCCTTAGAAACCATTTAGTCTCACAGATCATATCATTTCAATGCTCGAAGGGGCCTTCAAAAGCAACAACTCCAATCTTCTCCTTTTCTCAAAGGAGTAAACTGAGTCTAAGAGAGGAAAGGGAATTTGCCCAGGGTCCCAGTAAGAACTGGTGGCAGAGTTGCTAGGTACCCTGAAGCTTGATGCCCTGTCTTGTGTCCATGTTCCATGCAGCCTTTAGAGGTGCCTGCAGTGATGCCCCATGCATTTTTATGAAATGGTATTTTATTAAATAAACAAACTGGAGCGATTCCAACAGATTTATGAACACTTCCTCTCTTCTCACTTGTTCGACCCATTGCAGATTTATGACTCTGCATTAACCTCCCGAGCACTTGTAAAGTTTACTAAGATAATGTTGGCAGGAGGGAGAAGGGATTTTTATAGCTAGGTAATAATTACAAAATGCAGAAAGTACTGGGGGAATCTGCTTGTTAGTTATGCCGGGCTCCTGGTCAACAGTTAGGCTGTATATTGCAGTCCCCAAGCTATGGACCAATATCCCACCCCTCTTTAGGGGCCTCTACTTCCTTCTCCAAGAGCTCCACGTGGTGACTGGCACATAGTAGGCACTTAATCAATGTTTATTGGTTGATTGATTTGATTGGTTGATACCCAATTCCAAGAGAAGTATTAAAACAAAGAGTCATGACTTCAGAATCAGAACTGCTTGATGAAGAAAGGGATGGGAGGGAGATAAACACATACTTATAATTATTTCAAAGACATCCTAATACCTACATATAGAATCATAAAAATGTTAGATCTTGAAGGAGAGGTCTTAGAACATAGAATGTCAGAGATGGAAGGGACCATAGAACAAAGAATGTCTCAGCTCAGAGGGACCTTACAATATAGATTGTCAGAATCTGAAAAAGACTTTAAAGCATAGTAAATCAGAGTTGGGAGGGGTCTTAGGACATAAAATCAGAAGTGGAAGGGACTGTGGAACAGAGGATGATAGAGGTGACAGAGGCCTTAGGAAAAGGAATGTCACAGTTGAGAAGAGGCTTAGAATATAAATTGCCCGAGCTGAAAAAGACCATAAGTCATAAAATGTCAGAATCGCGAGGGCCCTTAGAAGATAGGGTTTTAAAGATGGGAAGGTCTTGATAATATAAATTATCACAGTTGAAAGGGACCTTAGGATATAGAATATCAGAGAAGGAAGGGACATTATAACAGAATGCCACACTGGAAGAGACCTTAAAACTCAGAATTTCAGAGCTGATAGGAATTTAGACCAGAAAATAGAGTATTTTACAAGGGGAAGGGGACTTAGGACACAGGCTTATAGAATGTTAGAGCAAGAAAGTCCCTTAGAGTTTACCTAGTCTATTCATTTCATTTTTCAGGTGAAGAAACTGAGGTTTAAAATGGTTCAGGGTCTTTCTCATATCCTAATTGGTAAAGAAAAGAGAATGGATTCAGACTTGAATCCCTTGACCCCACGTCTAGTGCACCATGTGAATATCTCAAGAGCAGAATATCAAACCTGGTAGTGACCTTAGAACATAGAAGGTCTTATCTGGAAAGATTCTTAGAATATAGTCCATAGAATGGCTTGGAATCTTAGAACATTAGACTGGAAGGGATCCAGGAGACTGGTCTATACAACCATTTCATTTTATAGGAGGAACAAAAGGAAGGCAAGGGAAAAAAAGTGGCTTACTGAACACCATACCTACATTGAATGAGTGGCAGTCAAGACTCATAGCAATTTCTCCCTTATCTTCAACCCTGCCATGATCTAAAACCCTTTCTTCTACAGTCAGTGTAGTGGAAAGAGTATTCACTTATGAAGTCAGAGTAGCTAAGTTCAAATCCCCAGCCATTAATCCCTGTCACTACCTGTACAATCTTATCCCTCAGTGGGGTCCCTTCCTTCTCTATGTATAGTCCCATAAGAGGTTAGCCAGTAAGGCAAGACCAATTTCTTTTGAAGGCTCCATTAAAATTTGCCAAGGGATGCTCCCCCCTAATCACCTTCCAGTCAGCTGCCAAAAGTCTAGAATTCTACAATTCCTGTTTCCAGGTCAAGGCCTCGACCCATTACCAAAATGTAGATTTGTAGAAACATGGTACCTGTGAGAATTGTGAATGGGGAATCTGAATGCCTGGGTTCTAGTCCACTCTTTGGATACTAATTTTCTGTGTGGCTTTGAACAAGCAGTTGGTGCATTTCTGGAAGTCAGTTGTCTTGTCTATAAAATGGGATTAAGAATTACCTCTATGTATCTACCTGAAATGAATGTCTTGGGGATCAAATGAGTCCATTCATGTGAGAGTGCTATTTTAGAAATGTTCTGTAAAAGGAAGGAATTGTTTCTGAGAGGCGCTATGTGACAATAGAAAGAGGTAGAAAGCCTGAGGATATTGGGTAAGGCATTGAACCTCTCCTGGTCTCAGTTTCCACCTCTGTAAAAGTAAGGACAGAGTAGACTAGATGGCCTCTGCTGTCCATTTCCATTTCCAAATCTCATGAACCCCCATCAGCCTCACCAGTCAGAGGAAGATACCCAGCAAGATGAGCCATGCACACAATATGATTTGAGGAAGTCATTTCTAAAAAGAAAAAACATATTATTTTCCACCAGTCTATAATCATGCCTGTAATCCCACCGTCAGTGATGCTTTGCTTTGGATTAACCATTTCCAGTTTATGTTGGAAATCCAGGTCTCTCTGGAAGGGAAAGATCACCTTAGACCAGAGGTCAGTGGATCAGTGATGGGAAAGAAATTGAATATGACAGTAGAGAGGATCCCAAGAGTTTCTCAGGTGAGACATAGGCAAAGGTGCATCCCTTTCAGACCTCTCTCTTCTTGCTACTGTCTTTTGCCTTTCTTTGTCTTAGCACAGTGGCTGGTACATAGTAGGCATTCTTTTTAAATGCTAGTCAACTGATTGCTGCCTCAACTTCCCCTTAAACCCCTCTCTAGGTCCAATCCCTGCAAGACCTGGCTCACACTAGCATTGGTAACTTAGAGAAGGGCGTACTGAGAAGTCCAGCCAATGGAACTGAATTTAGAATTCAGCCCCATCAATTAAACACAGAGCATGGGCATCTGGACCCCCTCTGGTCACCAGCATAAGGCTTCTCCCCCGTGCCTTCACTGGCATCCCCCATCACTAGCACCTCCAACACAATCACTGCACACACACACACACCACCTCCCCCCTTCCCCACGCCTCCCTGAGATTTGAAACTCAAACAAGAGAGTATGAATAATGTAGTGATATTCTTCCCCTCTCCTTCCCTTCAAATCCTCTGAGGATGAGTGAGAGGCTTGTCTGCCTCATTAGTGACTGTTCAGCCATTTGATTTCGGGAACAATGAACGTACTTTGCCTCAAATTTTCATACCAAGTTGCGTCACCGGAGTCAACATGGAATTTTTGAATTCGCATAAAAATTTAATGGTGTGATCTGCATATTTCTCGATTTCTATCCGCCCGCCACCCAAGCTCCCGAGCTCTCCTCCAGAAGATAACGACAGACCAGGGAGAGGAAGGCTGACAACCCTGGCCCGCCATCAAAAGACCCATTAATAACAGATGAGCTGATTGCCTCCTAATGAATACTGCAATTCCTCTGTCTTCCTGGGGTCCCTAACGTCACCGGGGGGCACAAACCAAGTGATGGGGAGGGGAGTCTTTCATGGGCAGCCATGAGGGGTTCAGAGAAACTCTGGACACAGTTCCTTAGTGTCCAAATAGATCACTTTCTAAATCAAGGCATCCACCGTGCTGATAGCAAGCAGGATTTAGAGAATAGAACATTGGCTCAGGAATAAGGGGACCTGGTTCCAAGTTTCTAATTTGCTGTGTGACCTTTCCCTTCCTCTGAGCCTCAGTTTCCTCCTCTGTAAAAATGAATCAGTTGGACTAAATGATTGCTCAGATTTCTTCCAGCTTATATATTCTACATTCTTGTCCTGCCCAGGTCTGACAAGGTATATTCTAAGACCTCTCCCCACTCTGGCATTCTATGGTCTAAGGCCCTTCCTTTCTCTCGCATTTATGTGTTCTAAGGTATCTCTCAGCTCTGACGTTGCATAGGCTATGTTCTAAGGTCCTTCGGGCTCAAATTTTCTGTTTCCAATGTCACTACTAGCTCTGACTTTCTACACTCAATGGACCCTCCCCACTCTGATTACCTATATTTTAGGGTTCTTTCCAGCCCACATTCTATGTTCTAGGGCTCCTGCTACTTAAGGTGTCCTATATTCTAAAGTCTCTTCCAGATGTGCCATTCAGTGAATTTTTGTTTCAAACTCACTCCTATTGTCTGGATTTCATGGTTCTTCATCTTTCCAGTGGAAATATTAATCCTTACCCTAACTACTTCCCCTGCTACTGATAGAACTGAGATCTCCTTCATGATCAACAGTGTTGTGTGTCAAGAAGTCTCACATCTCAAAATTACTGGTTTTGTGACCCTGGACAAGTCACTTAACTTCTGAGTGTCCTAGGCAACTTTCTAACACTCAAACTTACAGAATAATCACTGAATGAGATCACAGAAGGAAAAATTCTGTGTAGCCTATAAAGTGAACACACTGAGGCAAGTAACTATTTATTACTTATGATTATAATATTGACTAAAACATGGCAAGAAGTCCGGGGGGTGGGGGACAGCCTCAGGAAAAAAAAAAGTAAGAGGAGAGAGTGTGAAAACCAAGTGAAAGAGAGAAATTCTTGCCACAAGCATCTGCCATCTGCCCTTAATTCCTGTTCTCCCCATTTGGGGAAGGGGGCTTCCCATCATTCATTGGAAAGATGCAAAGTTCTTCTCTTGGGGATTGGATCACAGTAAAATGAGATTCCCCACTCTCCCAGTATTTCTTGCTGGGCATAATGAAAATGGAAGGAATTTCTGCTGAGAATGATGATTACTAAGCTGCCAGGATGAGTGACAAACACCAATTCAGTAGCAGTACAGTCAGGAATGGGCTTGATGGGGTGTGATTGTGTGTGTAAGAGAGAGAGAAGGAACCAAGAAGAGGGACAGAAACAGAGACAGAGAAAGGAGTGAGAAAGGAGAGAAAGAGAGAGATTGAGATAGAGAAATAGAGACATTTATAGACACAAAGCAACAGAGAAAGGATGAAGGAAAAAGAGTGACAGAGAGAAAGGGGGAGGGAGGGGAGAGAGAGGAAGACAGAAGGAAAGAGAAAGAGTGAGAGAGAGAGGTGAAGGAGGAAAGAGAGAGGGAGATAAGAATAGGGAGAGAAAGAAGGAGGTAGGAAAAGGGAGAGGGGGTAGGGAGAGATGGAAGGAGAAGGAGAAGAGGAAAGAAAAAGAGGTAGAGATAAAGAGATAGACATAGACTGGGAAATATAGAGACAGAGGAGAGAAAAATACATGGAGTGATAGAGAAACAGAGGGGAACAAGAATGGAGTAAAAAGGAGAAAAAGAAAGATTGAGACAGGGTGGAGGACAGAGGAAAGAGATGCAAAGGAGAGGAGAAGGAGAAAGAAACAGAGACAAGGGTGATGAGAAAGACAGAGAATCACAGGGACAGAGAGGAAGAACAGAGAAAAAGAGACAGAAACAAGATACAAAAAGACAGAGAGCAAAGGGAGGGTGAAGAGAAAAAAAAAGACAAAGATGGATGAGAAACAGAGGGAGAGGAAGGCAATAAGCATTTACAAAGCACCTACTGTGTTCTAGGCACTGAGTACTTTACAAATATCTCATTCAATCCTCACAATAACTCTATAAGGTAGGTGCTGTCATCCCTATTTTTCAGATAAGGAACCTGAGGCAAACAGAAATGAAGTGTGACTTACCGAGGGTCACACAGCTAGGAAGTAGAGTCTGAGGTGGGATTTGAACTCAAGTCTTCCTAACTGCAGGCCCAGCACTCTATCCACTAAACCAGTGGTTCTCAACCTTCCTAATGCCATGACCCTTTAATACAGTTCCTCATATTGTGGTGACCCCTAACCATAAAATTATTTTTGTTGCTACTTCATAACTGTAATTTTGCTACTGTTATGAATCATAATGTAAATATCTGATATTCAGGATGTATTTTCATTGTTACAAGTTGAACATAACACATAGGTTGAGAACCGCTGCACTAAACCATATAACTGCCTCTATCTCCTAATTGCATCTCCTTTCTCTCTTCTTAGTGCTTTTGCTTCCACAATGCCCTGTGCCTTCAATGGGGCACCTGGTCCCAAGGTTTGCTTCATCTTCTCTTTCAAAACCTTGTCCAGGGCTTCCTCCTCCTTGAAGCCTTCCTTGACCCTGCCCCCTTTGCCAAAAATGCCTACTTCGTTCCCTAGTTATAGCACCTTGCCTAGGTCTCCTAAGCCTTCACTTCCCCCATTCTGGCTTATACTCTTATAAGTGTTTGTATATAAGACTTGTCTGCTCAACCCACACCCTATACTGCAGCTGACTGTAAGCCCCATCATCATTATAATAGACATATGTATACACATGCACATTTGGTACTTTACATTCATTATCATCTTGAACCTCCTAATAACCCTTTGATTTAAATTTTTTTCATTTTCAAATTTTTATTCTCATTTTTTTAAATTTAAGAAAAATAAAGCTCTGACATGTGAAGTGACTTGCCCATGATCACCCAGCTTATAAGTGTCATGTTAGGATTTTACCCAAGTCTTTCTAACTCCAAGGCCAATCAATCATCTATCCCCTACACCATGCTGCCCTACTTGAGGGCAAAGACCATTCCTCTTTTTATCCCCCTACAGTGAGGATTCAGTAGCCCATTGATTATTTAACCAATAAGCATTCACAAATTTAGATTTGTACCCAAATTCAGAGACATCTCCACTCCAAATGTTCATGTGGACTCTTTGTGCCTGACCTGTGAGAGAGCCTGCAGAGCTCCACAGTCAGACACACTGTAGCTTGATCCCGACAGTGATGTCATTTTGATCCTCTGAGAACGAAGAACAACAACCAACCAAATTAGTGCACAAAGTAAAGCACTTGCTTAATCAAAACCAAGCAGAGGGGAGAGAGTGAAGACAAAGGAGTAAGAGATGGAAAGCAACTGCACAAATTGTGGTATATTAAGATAATTGAATATTTTTGCATCATAAGCAATGAGGAGTTCAGAAAAACATGGGAAGACATAAATGAACTGATACAGAGCAAAGAAAGTTAAGCCAGGAGAACATGTAGAAGGAACATAGCAATTGAAATGAAAAGACTAAAAAGAAGCTTACCTGAGATTCAATTCATTGACCAATCATGGTCTTGGAAGAGAAATAATGAAACACTCCTCTTAACTCATACAGAATATGGAGATAAAGACAGAAGACAGTCCAAGAGGAAACTACTGAACCAGGAGAGAGAACCACACAAACATAGTCCTGGCTGGACATGATGCCCCAGATCAGAGCACAGAGAAAGATGGGAGCCAAGAGCCATGAATTTGTTTGACTCCTATCCATAACCTACCCTTACAATCTTCTCTCTCTCTCAGTTCTTTCCTCTTCCCATATACTCTGAGCCAGTCTCTACAGCCTTTTGGTTCTTCATTCTCCTGAGGGGGATGTTCCTGGGGAGCTAGGTGGTATGATTTCAAACCTAAATAGAAATGAGGGTCACCAAAGCATTGGATATCGCCTTAGAAAACTATTTATTAATATTACCTATGTTTTATTGTATTTTTATTTTGTTAAATAGTTACTAATTACATTTAAATCTTAATTCCAACCACATGTTTGATATCTCTGAGCCGTGGGGATACTATACTATACTTGGAGTCAGAAAGACTTGAGTCAAATCCTGCTTCAGTTAATCATTAGGTATGTGACAGTGGGAAAGTCACTTAGCCTATCTCAGACTCAGTTTCCTCATCTGAGAAATGGGAATGAGAAAAGTATCTACCTCCCAGGGTTGTTGTGAGAATCAAATGAGGTAATACAGGTATATACTTTGCAAACCATAAAGTGCTACATTAATGCTACATCATCATCACCATCATCACCACCATCTTCATCTTCACCATCATAATCTCCATCATCACCATCATCATTATTTTGTGACTCTTGTCCTAGCAGAATTTTGTGACACTGGCCTCAGGTGCAAAAAATTCCTACTTATAACTCTGTTGGTGAACAACCGGTCAGAATAGGGAAGGAATCTAAAGATGTTTTATTCCAAACTTCTCATTTGACAACTTATAAAACTAAAGCCTAGAGTGACCACCAGGTGGCAGAGTGTATAGATTGCCAGATTCTAACGAATCACAATAGACCTGAGTTCAAATTCAGCCTCAGATTTACTAGGCCCTAGAACAGTGATTTGACTGAAACTGAGCCTCAGTTTCCTCATCTGCAAAATATAAGATATTACTTGCTCCTACCCCCCCAGATTGCTATGAAAATCAAATGATCTGTATGTAAAGTGTTTAAGTGTTATACAAGTGATAGGCATTATTATTATTGAGGATGGGCGTGTCCATGATCCCAGGGTGATGAGCTCTGCTTTATTCCCAGCCCAGGGGAACTAGACTTGAAGTAATAGGATCATAGACTTATAAATGTAGACCTGTCTTAGAGACCAACTAATTCAACCCCCTCATTTTACAGGTAAGGAAATTGAGGCTTAGGAGGTAACTTCCCCTATGTCACCTGTGAGACTTAAGGAAAATCACCAAGGTAGTATCAAAGGTAGGATTCGAACCCAGGTCCATGCCACACTCCTGGTTCTATTACTTAATCACTTTGTGATCCTGAATGAATTACTTCCCCATGGTAACCTTGGATTCCTGCTCTGTCAAATGAGGTACTTAACTCAGTTTGTTCTGTTTTCTTTCATCTAATTTCATCTCTTCATCTCTGTCATTTAATATTCTATCTTCTGGAATGCTTCCTGTTCGCGTGTTCCCTATTCTTGGGTCCCTCCCATTTCTGACACTGTTGTTGTTGCTGTTCAGTCATTTCAGTCCTGTCTGACTCTTCGTGACCTCATTTGGGGTTTTCTTGGCAAAGATCTTGGAGTAGTTTTCCATTTCTTTCTCCAGCCCATTTTACAGATGAGGAAGCTGAGGCAAACAGGGTGAAGTGTCTTGCCCAGGGTCACACAGCTAGTAAGTGTCTGAGACTGAATTTGAACTCCAGGTCTTCTTGACTCCAGACTCAGCGTTCTATGCACTATGGCAATACCTAGCTGCCTATATTCTACTTACTAAGGCATCTTCCACCTCTAGAAATCCATTTTCTGTGTTTTCACATCCCTTCCAGGGTTAACATTCTATACTCTCTATTCCAGGTACCCTTCTAACTCTACCATATTACGTTCTATTTTCTAAGATTCTGTCTGCCTCTGACAGCCTGGGTTCTAAGGTTCCTTCCAGCTCTAGAATTCTGTGTTCCCTCCCATCTCTGCAAGTCTGCATTTTTAAGACTCTCCCAGTGTCCACATTCAGGGTTCTAAGGCCCCTATCAGCTCTGACATTCCATACTTTCTGTGCTAAAGCTCAGTCAGTTCCCTCTCTCCCTGACATTCTATATCCTAAGGTGACATTCAGTTCTGATGGCTATACTGAAACCCTGTCTCTCTCTAATTCCTCTGTCCATAGAGATAATTCTGGACCAATAGACTGAGTCTTTTTTGTAATGGATCTCTCCAACAGGACCAAAACAGTGGTATTGCTTTCCAAGCACTAAAAATTCCCCAGGGTCGTACTCGCTAAGTATGAGTTAATGTTAGCCCTTGACCCCACAATATCTCTAAGACTTCCTTCCACCGCACAGTGAGTATCGTTGACTGTACTTTGCAACAGCAATTTCAGCTACAGTCAAGAGCACTCAGGGGTCTCCCATTGGCTCTAGAATGCCCCACTGAGAGCCAAATACACACCTGCCTCCATGAACACTGGAATTAAAAGTCTCTGAAAAATTGATTGTATTCATTCTCTTAACCTCACCCCAAACTGAACATAAATTGTCTCTGTTTATAACACTTCTGGCATTCGGTGCATTGCACCAAGTGACATAAAGTGACAGTAAATTTAGGCCCCACCAGCATGAACGTACCTAAAATGCCACATGTCATTAATATTGACAGGTTCTCAAAGTAAAACTTGGAAATGTTTCAGGTGATATAAATTAAAATAAAATATATACTTTGTCCTTGCAAAGGGAATGGGATAAAATTAAACATGGCAATGGAGGATGGGAATGGTTGTGAGGGAGAGGGAGGGGAGCATCCAAGGATGTGGGATAAAGAAATATCTCTGGTGGGGAGCCTCAGCTGATCTTCGATTCACCTGGGGTGTCCTAGCTGGGAGGGGCTTCAGAATACTGAACTTCAACTGTTAGATCTAGAGGGAACCTTAGACCCTAGAACACAGAATGATGTCAAGCCCAGGAGGGACCTCAGAACATAGAACATAGAAGGAACTTTAGAAGAGAATGATGTCATAAGTTAGTAGGACCATAGAGCATAGAACATGGAATGTCTGACCTGGAAAACATCCCAGAAAATATAGAAGTTGGACTTTGAAAGCTGGAAGAGATCTGAAAATGAAAGGGGGAATGAAACTGTTGAAAATATTAGGAAAGCATAGAATGTCTGAGGCGGAAGTGACATTAGAACAGAGAAAGTCAGAGCTGGGACACACAGAATCTGGGACATAGAATGTCAGAACCCAGCCTTAGAAGACAGATTCACGAGCCGCCTAAGTGGCGCACCAGCCCTGGAGCCAGGAGAACCTGAGTTCAAATCCAGCCTCAGACACTTAGCACTTACTAGCCACGTGACCTTGGGCAAGTTGCTTAACCCCAATTGCCCCTCCGAAAAGGAAAAAAAAAGAATACAGATTCACTCTCTAGACTTTGCCAAAAAACTTCAGTTTCCTTTTCAAGCTAGGTGGTGCAGTGGATAAAGCACCACGCCTGGAGTCAGGAAGATTTGAGTTCCAATGTGACCTCAGACACTTACTAACTGAGTGACTCTAGGCCAGTCACTTCACTTCTGCCTCAGTTTCCTCAACTGTACAATGGGGATGACAACAATAGCATTTACCTCCTTGGTTTGTATCAAAGTTGAGTTGCGTTGTACCAAGGATCACATGGGATGATATTTGCAAAATTCTTAGCACATAGTAGGTGTCTAATAAATATTTGTTCCCTTCCCTCCCCACTCTTGTTCTCTGGCAGTCCTCTCTTCTTTTGTCCCCAGTGGTGAATTCTTGCTGGAATCTCCATTCTGATGTAGGGCTTTGACCGCCATCTTTGATTCTCTGGACTTGTCCATCATGTCCCTCCAGAATCCCCCTTCCCCCTTTTTGAATCTTTGATGTGTCTTTCCCCATTAAAATATAAACTCTTTGAGGGGAGGGACTGCCTTTCTCATTCTAATTTGCATCCCTGGAGCTTAGCACAGTGCCTACTATGCAGCAAGCACTTAATAAATGCTTGTTGACTGAATGCTGAATGCCAGAGCTAGGAAGCACCACAGAACAAAGAACTGGGACTTTTTTTGGATGAAAGGGAGTTTAGGTTTATAGTTGATGGACTTTCAAGGCTGAAAGCAATCTTACAAAGCAGAGGATGGGGACCTAGAACGAGCCTCGGAGAACATCTACTCATTTTCTTTAGGCTGAGCCTCAGTATTCTCCTCTAAAATAATGGGAATGGTAAAAGCCTCTTTTCGCTGCCAGCCCCCAGTGCTAGGATTCCTCCAGCCCAGAGGCTTCGTTTCTTCCGGAGCCAAGCCAGGGGGTGAGCTCCTTTCCCCTTCAGCTCTAACCCCACCCCCAGGCCTGATCCTTTCCTCTGCCCATCTGCCAACCCCCACTCCCTTCCACCGCACAGGCTCACTAATGGTCCTCCCCACCCCCTTGGCTCAGCTCCCCTGCCTGAGTGCTGGCACAATTGGAGAAGGGCATTATGTAAATGCCGTTATGCAAATCACCCCCTTCTCCCTTGCTTGCTGGACTCCTGTGCCCTAATTAACTTGCCCATGCCTAATGTTTCAGTGCTTCCCTCCCCCCTCTCCCCACCCCAAGGAGGAGAAGGCCCATGTCTGTACGTACAAAACACAGCCTAACAGCTCCTTCTTTTGGATGGGTGAGCAGTTTCAGGAAGCTGACATTTTCGTATTCTGTCTCTTCCCAAAATAAATGTATCCATTTCCCCCCGCCCCCCCCCAGCACACACACTTGGGCCTAGGTAGTACAGTTAAGGAATTCAGTGAAATGTCTCTTTTTCTGCCCCCAGGTCCCTCCCTATCTGAGTGCATTCTGAAATCAGACTTCCTAACCATGGGAATCACAGTCTTAGGGCTAGAAAGGCCCTCACAGACTATATGGCACAACCCCTTCACTGGACAGAAGGTCAGAAGTACAATGACCACCCAAGGTCACACAAGGAGTTGATGGCAGAGTGAGGATTTGAATGCAGGGCTTCTGCCCCAAGACCAGCACTACTTCCTCCCATTCTTTCTATGTGTCCTGCACTCCTTTCCCATGCCTCCCCCACCTCCAATCTAAGCACCTTTCAGGAAAGCAGAAAATATGATGGGACCCCAGAACTGGAAGGGGCCTGAGAGGCTATCCAGATGAAAAGCTGTATTTACTGAAGTGGAGACTCAGAACAATGGAATCATTTGCTGCAAGTCACACGGGAGGAAAGAGCAGAATCTTTCAGCATTTTGACTCAGGTTGGCTGTCTCCTCAAGGCCATGCTCAGAGTACTGTTGTCCAGAACTAGGGGACTGAGATCACTGTCCTCAGCCTTGTAGGCTCCATATTCAGTATTATGCTCAGTCCTAGCCACAAGAAGTTAGGGGAAACATTGACAAATATGAGAGAGTCTAGAGGCAGGTAACTAGAAAAATGTGGTGGTTGAGGAAGTGCTATGTGAGGGTGAGGTGAAAAATCTAAGCATGTTTTCTGGGAAGGGCTTTAGAAGAGACTAGGTCAGGTCTGGGAGGGGCCTTAGAACAGGGGATGTCAGGGCTGGGAGGGGCCTTAGAACAGGGAATGTCAGGGGTAGGAAGTGCCTTAGGACAGGGAATATGAGAGGTTGGAGGGGCCCTTAGAACATGGCACATCAAAATGGAGCCTTAGAATGTAAAAAATAATCACTGAGTATTTCACAGATAGGAAAATGAGGCCCACAGAAGTAAAAATTACTTGTCCAAGGTCACACAAACAAAAAAACCAGAATATACCAAAAGTATATACCAAATAATGTGCCAAAAGCATATAGTTCAAATGATACAAGCTCTATATAGTATCTCTTGGTAGTATAAAGAATAATCTCTTCCAACTGTGGTCCTGTGAAGCTTAGAATCTTTGGGCCTTACAACCCTAGATTCTAGGATATATAGAATTTAGAACCTTAAAATCTGATCTTCTTAACAGCTTACATTACTCTTATTTTTAAGGGGAGGCCTTCCTCTGCCACTGCAGCCCCTTCTCCCCTGAAGTTCCCTTTTCCCAATGGTGAGTCCTTCCTAGGACCTTCATTTTAAGGTAAGGTCAAGACCTGCCACTCTGTATTCTCTGGGCTTAATCACCTTGCCCCATGACTACCTCCCTACCCCCTTTCAGCTCCTTTTTGCTTGTGACCTAAAGTTGTTTTAAAGGACAATCTTCATTTTCTAAGACTAACATTTTATTGGACAATGGAGGGGCTGCCCCAAAACTTCCTTCTGCACCTCAGTTGACAATAAAGATGGAAAAGAAAGACTCCTGGGTAGGCTGAATCATGGAACTGGTTATTTTGTGATAATTCATATGTCCTTCTAAGAACCCATGAAGTGTGACTGCACTGAAACTCCATTCTCAGGGACACCAACACGCCAACCTCATTGGCCAGTGTCATAAGGGAGGCCTCACTATTTTCCAAAGAGGGTCCCTAAGCATAAATATTTCCCATTTATGACACATAGTCCTTTGGTCTCACCAGAGGAAATACTGTAGTAAAACCCCAATAAATTTCTAGAGGCATAAGCAGACTCGGTCAATTTATTGCAGGTTTTGACTTTAATAATGTTTGGTCTTAGGTTTGGCCCTAATTATAAATCATTCGCAAAGACAGTTTAAAATATAAGCAAATCCAACATGGCATTCTTATTATCTACTTAATATCTCTGACCCAAAGATTTACTGTGGTGCATTCTGGGAATTAAGCAAACGAGGAAACTTTAGATAAGAGCGAAATGTGGTAAAATTATAGTTTTGTCATAAAACATTGATTGATCAATGATCATTGTAAAACTCTGGTAACTATGCAGGTGTCAACATAAATCAGAAAGAGGTGGGATTTATTCTGGAAAAAACACTCTATTTCCCACAATTTTGACCATAGCGTTAATATGAACCTGACAGATTTACTGTGGTTTTAGCTTAATTAACTCCATTTGGTGTGGGTGTACATCCATACCCATACCACTGTAATGACCCCGTACTAAGGTGTTTCTTACTATATTTAGCTTTGTCCTTCACCTAGAGTTATAGCTGTCTTTAAATATTTATTTAGCTACATTCCATACTGAGCTCCAGGAGACCTCATGGAACACTCAAACTGGAAGGAACCTTAGAACATAGAACCCAGAATGTTAGAATCAAAACAGATCTCAATGTGATGGAAAGCGGGTAAAAAGGACATAGGATGTCAAATCATGGAGGAGCCTTTAAAAATTACCATATATCATTAGAGATAGAAAGGGTAGTAGGATAATGGACTATGGAAATATAGAACACAGGATGGTTAGTGCCAGGAGGTATTTTAGAACAGAGAATGTCCACAGGAATTCCAGAACATAGAACAAAAGTCAAAACAAGAAGAGATGTTGGCAGGGGTGGAAAATAAGCATTTTTATAGTACCTACTATGAGCCAGGCACTGTGCTTAGAACTTTATAAATATTACCTCATTAAGCTAATGGATGCATTAGAGCATAGAATGCCAGAGGATGAAGGGACCTTAGCCTATAGAACATAGATCGTGATAGCTGGTAGGAACCTCCAAGGTTCTCTGATTCAACACACATTTTCTACAAGTAAGGAAACATACATTCTACAGGTGAAGCCCAGAGAAGCTATGTGATGGATTTGTTCCAGGATATTCAATGTGTTAGAGAAAGGTAGATGACACAGTGCTAGATTGCTAACCCCAGAGTTAACAAGACCTGAGTCTAAACCTAGCCTCAGATACTTACAGCTGCACCACCTTGGAAAAATCACTTAAACTCTGTCTGCCTTAAATTTCCTCAACTGTAAAATGAAAAGACAATACCATCTACCTTCAAGGGGCATTGTGAAGATTAAATCAGATAATATCTCTAAAGCACTTAGCATGGTGCCTGGAACATATTGGAAGCCTGATGAAGAATTGTTTCATTCCTTCCATCTGCATAATGAGCATATTGGACTAGATAACTTCTGGGGTCCCTTCTGGTTTCAATATTAATTAGTTTTCTTATCATAATTAAATATATCACTATTATCAATTGGTGATGATGATGCTGCATGTCAGTATCACTTTACCGCTTATAAAATAATTTCCCATTTCAGAGAATCATAGAGTTAGAGTCAGTAGGGACTTTGAAGGACATTTTCTCCCACTTCCTTATTTTAACAAGGAGGAAAATGAAGCCCACAGAGGTTAAGTCTCAGACTAAAGGTCACACAAGGAATGTGTGAGTGGTGGAATTTGAACTTACATCCTCTGATTCAAAAGCCCGTTCTCATCCCACTGCCTTAATTTTTTATAAAAAAAAAAAAAAAAGAATTCCAGCTACACCCTTTTAATGCCCTCATGGATCCCAAGAAAACAAAGGTCTAGCTTCCTTGGTATCAACATTCTACTGGTATTGGTGTATGGTCATTAAACCTGGAATAGAACAGAGTTCAAAAGAACAAAACAGGTAAAGGTATGGTCCATGGTGGGTGTGAATAGACTGCAGCATAGAACAAAAATCTAGAAGAACAGGAAGGAAGAAACCAAACATTTATTAAGCATCTATTATGTGGTAGGCACTGTTCTCAGTACTTTACAAATATTATGATATTTGATTCTCACAACATCTATGGTAGATGGGTTCTAATATTCACCCCATTTTGCAGTTGAGGAAACTGAGATAAAGAGAGGTTGAGTAATATGGACAAAATCACACAGCTAGCACATATCTGAGGCAGAATTTGAACTCAGGTCTTCATAACTGCAAGCCCAAAGCTCTATTCACTATACCACCTGGCTGCCTTGGTCCATGGTAGGTGAGAAAAGATAGCAACATGTAACATATAAGAATCCAGAAAGAGAGGCCAGGTGGTGCAGTAAATAGAGCACCGGCCCTGGAGTTAGGAGGACCTGAGTTTAAATCCGGCCTCAGACACTTAACACAAAAACTAGCCGTGTGACCTTGGGCAAGTCACTTAACTCCAACTGCCCTCCAAAAAAAAAAGCAAAAAAAAAAAGAATCCAGAAAGAACAGGAGTAAAACATATCATCAAACAACTGTATGATAGGAATAAAAGATGAGCTAGGTACTTGTCAAAAACAAAGAGTTGAGAGATGGAAAGCCCAGAGATTCCACTATACCTTCAAAATGTCAGGGGAAAATGAGGAAGGCTTCCATCATATTGAGTGGGTTGTTTCTTGTGTGGACTTATAGGAGGACATGAGGCAAGAGTCTCAGATGATGGGCAGGTATGAATTGATTGCAATATGTATCCCTAAAGGGAAATCCCAAATTCATAAGTTCATTGCTTCATCTGAATGTTTGAGTAACATTAAGCTACTACATCTGTGTAGTAGACTGTTCTGTTTCAGGTTTAATGACCATACATCTGTGTCTAGGGGTGTGCTGGAGCCAGCTTGAACCAGCTTAAGAAAGCAAATTTTTAAGCTACAAATCAAGGCTTGATTTCTTATGTTGAACTTCTAGATCTTAGAGTAATGGATAAAATAGTAATAATACAGATTAAATTTTAAGATTTGTCTTAGGTGCATTTTCCCCTAGAGAGCTGATTGTTAAACCCTTTCCAATACACCTCTGGCTGACAAGTGAGAGTGTTCTTGGATAAATCAAATTAAAGAGAGAAGAAATTGTGTAGGGTCACAAAGAAGAATTTCCTAAAATTATGACAATAGTTACTAAAATGGGCAAAAGAAGGAGAGAATAGGGCAGATTCATCTGTTGAAATCTTTAAGGAAGAAAGAATCAGACAGCCTAGCTTTTTATGAGGTATTTAAGTGTGGGACCCTTGAAACATGAAAGAAAAAAATAAAATACAATTGCATTTTTGAGTTATACTGATGCTCTCCTTACAAATAATGCCATATCTTTGAAACACCAAAGATGTTATTATACTGTAAAAATTCATAAGAATGCCCTAACAAGTTAGCTCTAAATCTGAGTGGCAGTGTAGTGCAATGGATGGGGAACTCAGCAATCAAGAACAGGATTCAAATCATACCTCAGATCAAGTCACGCAGTTTCCTCATCTGCAAAATGAAGAAGTTGGACCCATCAATCTCTGACATCTCTTGCACTCTAACTCATAGATATGAGTTTATATGATCTCCCGCAGCATTGTCTCTATGATTTCAAAGTCTCTTCCTACTCTTATACTCTATCTATTGGGGACCTCAGAGTCTATTTAGGTCAACTCATACTTGATCAAAGATGCCCAGTGACCACTCTTGGAGTCCAGTCAACCAAACATTTTAGAGTCTTTCTAACTGTACTCTCAAGTCTATAAGATGGTAAGTTGTAGGGGAAAAAATGCTGCTCTGAATGTCTGACCTATTCCAGCTAGAATAAAAGGTCATCTTATCATATTCTTTCCCACCATTCCAGTGTGTCAAAATGCTTTCAAATTCTAAATCATTCAACAGATTAACCATTCCCTCACTGATTTCTGTTATCTGCCAATCTGATAAACTTGCCATCTATACCTTCATTCAAATCCCTTCCTACCTTCCTTCCTTTCTTCCTTTACCCTTCCTTCCTTCATCCTTTTCTCCCTCTCTTGCTTCTTCTCTCCCTCTCTCCTCTCCCTCTGTCCACATAGGGAATTGTACCCTTATCTGTGGATACTCAGCCCAAAGGAATATAAATTTTGATTGCTGAAAGCTCACAAGATATGTTGGGGTTTATGGGTTAGATTTTGTTTTAAGGACCATGCCTCAAACTCAAATCACTCTGGATGTCATTGATTGACCAACAATATATCCTAGTTCAAGATTTGTTTGGTCATTATTTGGGTTCTTATGGCTCAGAGGGAGTGAAAATAGCAATTCTTTCTATTTTGGACAGAAACTCTGAGGGTCTTTGCCTCTTAGACTGATTTTTTTACTAGGTAAAGCCAAGGTCTATACTTAGTTTATTGGTATGAAAGATAAGAAGCACTCCTATTTTGAAGTATCTCTCACTATGTCAGGCTTTTTTGTTTTTCATGTCATTTTCAAAGTAGGGGAATGGTATGATGGATAATAGCCACTGGAGGGAGATAGGAATGAGACTCTTGGAGAAAAGTGGTTTTTGTGTGCATACTTAATTGCTTACCAAATTTCATCAGATTCAATCATTTCAATTGATTTCAAAATTGGATTTTTTTTAAATTCAAAAACAAGACTGCTTAATATTAAGTTATAATATTTGAAAGAAGTGTGTCGACTAAATAAACTTCTTCATATACATTTGTATAGCTCATCAGTTAAATCAATCTGTTGAAATCTTTGCAAACCATTATTTATCCAGTCAAGAAGCCACAAAATTGCAGCATATGTAAATTAATAATTAGAAAAAAAAAGTCTTTTATTTTAGGTGTATAAATAGCATAGAATTTTTCATGTAACATGTTTTTCATGTTACATATTTCAAGTAAATATAGACAGAGCTGCACTTTTTTGAACATTTGATTGGAATACAGTTTAAGCCTGCAACAAATGTTTATGACCGATATAAAAGCTGCCAGACTAATTGTTTCTGTTTGCTTCATCATTGCTTGCATTTCTACTTAGAAATTAAGAAAGCCTTTTAGTAGCTGTTAAACCAATTTTAATGATGAACTTTGTTTCACTTTAAGTCTATATAACTCATTTGACCACCTTCTTTAAAAGTCCATCAATAGCTTGGAATACCTTCTATAATAAACCATTAATTATTTTAGAATATTTAAAATCTAGGAAACTTACCATTTTTTCTGTTCCAAAAAAAGGCCAAGGTCTCCCACTGCATCTGGGGCCATTTCCAGTCATACTGATGTATGTCCAGTCTTGCCACTGGACACAGATGGCTCTGGAGGAAAAAGTGAGGCTGGTGATTTTTCACCATTCTGCCTCACTTCTTTGAGAATGAAGGACAAAAAATAGTAAACAACTTTTTCAATCCAGTTATTCCACCATTTTAGAGTCTACCTAATTATACTCTCATTTAGCTCATATCTCTCCATCTTGTCCACAAAGACGGCATGAGAGATTTTGTCAAATAATTTGTTGAATTCAAAGCACACTGTACCTTCCAAAATTCTCCTGACCTACTAATTTAGCAACTCTGTAAGAGTGTTAGTAAGATTAACCTGGCACCACTCCTGATGTAGCTATGCTGATTCTTTATATTTTTTCTAAGTGCTCCTGAAACATATACTTAATAGTCCTAAACCATCTATCTTCTAGGGTTTTTTCCAAGAATCAAAGTCAAATTCCATTGTTTATAGACTGTGGAATCAATTTTCTTCTCTTTCTTGAATACTGAAAGCTATATTAGCCATTCCAGTAACTGGATTTTCAATTCTGTAGCACATTTCCCATTCTCTATGATCTTTCAGATATCACTAACAGTGCCTTAACAACGAGTTAACAATCACATCTGATTCTTTTAACAACCACAGAAGTGATTCTTTTAGTCCTAGTGACTTGAATTCATGGAGAGCAGTTGGGTATTCTCTTGCTTTTCTCTTTTATCTTGGGTGTCAACCCCATTAGTCAATTTATTTTTCCTTTCTGTCATGCTATGATTCAAAGATGCTAGAGTCTTTTTCAACAGTAAGCTTCATTAATCTCATTTAATATAACAAATGAATCAGGCATTAATATTTTTTGAAACAATTTATTGTAGCTTTTGGTTATTGACCTTGATGAGCCCAAGGTATGACCTAGTTCAAGTTGGACAGGTTTGATTTAGGTGTTTATATACCAAAAGGTAGATGGAACCTTAGGCAAGTCCCTTAGCCTCTCAAGACCTCAGTTTCCTATTCTGTAAAAAGAGGAAATTGAACTAGGTGGTCTCAGAGTTCTCTCACAGCTCCAGATCTAGAATCCTATGTTTTCTTAATGTCTTTTTTTAATAGCATGAGAACTTTTTACCTTGCCACCAAAGCATTTCAGTCACCACAGAGGCAAATCATGCCCCTTTCAGGAGCCATCTACATTTTCATTTAAATTCATTCTACCAATTATTCATTAAATGCCTACTAAGTGTAAGGCCAAAGGTGTAGTGCGGTAGATGGTTGGCCCTCTTATTGATTATGACTTGCCTCTGATACATCCTGGCTCTGAGATAACCTTTCATCTGTTCTGTGGACATCTTTTGTATCCTCAGCCATCTACATGTTGTCTCCCCCACCAGAATATAATCTCCTTGAGGGCAAGAACTGCTTTTGACTTTCTTTGAATCTCCAATGTTTAGTATAGTGCTGGGCACATAGTTCTTACTTAATAACTGCTTAGTCACTAACTGACTGACTCTATAACCATGGATGAATTGTTTAATCTTTCTGTGCCCCCAGACAGTCCTCTAGGCCTTGAGCTTTTTGTTGTTCTGCATTGGTGGAAGGAGTCTCTGTACCAGGAGTTTCCCAGACCAATGAAATTACCAAAAATGTGCCTGGGTATATGTGCCTCTATATGCTAGGTATACAAAGACGAAAAAAAACAACAAAAAGGATGGAAGAAATGAGAGAGACACAGAGAGAGAGACAGAGAGAAATAGATCCTTCCTTCAAAGAGATTTCCTTGCACCCCAAAAAACTGGACCAACCCTTCAGTGACTCTGGGCTGTGGTTTTAGAACTCATCAGTGTCTTTTAAAATGAATTCAAAATTTAATTCAACAAGCATTTATTAATAGGCTATAATGTGCCCAGCTCTATGCTAGACAGGAAGGATACTAAGACAAAAGGGAAATGAGTCCACCCACAAGGAGCTTACACTCTTTGTTCTTCTCTGTTGAGGGAAGGCCTTTGGGTCTCTAACTGTCCCAGATGCTTCTTGCATTTGAACCTGGACACACCTCAAGCCCCGTCTATCCCCCACCCCTCACACACACACTGATTTCACATTTGGCCTGGACCTGGAATTTCCCAGACTCCCCTTAAATCCACTTTTGTAAATGAGGAAAAGGGGAAAGCAGCAATGATTGTGACAGTAACTCACAGGGCCAGGCCTGACATGTCTCTAATTGCCTGCTAAAATTGTCCCTGTCTCCTAAAGTGCAAATTATCACCGAAAATGACAAGAATAATGAATGACTAACTCTGATGTAATACAACAATTAGCCCTTAAAGACACTGTCTAATATGGTAATTCGGAACACCCACTCCTTGTTATTAAGTGGCTGATAATTATTTAATTATCTATCTGCCAGGATGATTTAGTTCATTTATTTAGCTGCAGATGCAGGGTGATCTCGTTCAGGCTTAAGGTCAGGATGAGCTGTCCCAATCATTGGCCACCATGTCTGTTTGCCTGGCGCCAGGGCTGGCCATCTCAATGCCTTCCCTAATCAGCAATGTCAGTGCCAACCCAAACTGACGTCAAAAAATTACCTCAACCCAGGAGGAACCAAGTCATTGCCCCCTTGTGCTCACTCACACCCTAGTCAGTGCTGCTTGGGGGCCATGAACTCTATAGACTCTGGGTCCTAAACTCCTAGGATTGTCTCATCTTGAAGAGTCACCACATACTCTCAGGAAACTAGAAATATGTTCATTTCTGGGTGATATATTTCAGAAGGGATATTGATAAAAGCCTGCATTGGCCAGAGGAGCACAGGATCATGGGATATTTAGAAACAAAAGGGGACCTTAGAGATCATCTTAGAGACCCCCACATTTGATAGAAAAGGAAACTGAGACACAAAGAGAAGTGATTTCCCAGGAGTATAATTGTAAACAGCATAGGCAGAATTTGAATCCAGGTTCCCCAACTTCAAATCAATACTCTTTTCACTGTACCAGAGCTGCTTTAAATCCCGCTTTCTGATGACTTCTTAAGAGAAGGAGGGATATTTCACCAGGATAAGAGAAAGTTGAGAGAATGTTAAGACTTGAAGGGACTTTAATGATAAGACCAAAGCCTTGATTTTTCCAAAGGGAATAACTGAAGCCCAAAGACAGAAAATGAGACCATGGTAGTGGCAGAACCACTTTTTTCATATGCCTGAAGGGAGGACAGATGGCAGAGGTGTGAGATTTATCCTATTTCAAGACAATAACTTAATTTCACAAACTTTTATTAAGCATCTCTTAAGCGCCAGACACTGTACTAAGTTCAAGGGATGCAAAGAAAAGGGGACAGCCCCTGCTCTCAAGGAGCTTATGGTCTAATGAGGGAGACAATATGCACACAACTATGTACAAACAAGATAAGACAAATTCAGAATAAACACAGAGGAAGATGCTGAGATTAAGGAAGGTTAGGAAAGGAATTTTAGCCTGAACTTGAAGGAAGTCAATAGACAGAGGTGAGGAGGGAGGGCATTCCAGGAATGGGGGACAGCCATTGTAAATGCTTGATGTCTGGAGATGGAGTGAAAGGAATAGCTGAAAGGGACCTCCAAAGTTGTCTAGTCAAACAAATTTTCTCAGTTTATAGCTGAAGAAACAAAGAAATAAGAAGGTTTATTTAACTTTCCCAAGGTCATACAAGCAATAAGCAAGCTAGCAGGGGTTTGAATGGAAGTCCTCTGACTCCAGAGGCATCTCTCTCTCCACTGTATAACAATGATAGAATAGTACATTCTCCCATTCTACAGAAGAGGAAACAGATTCAGAGACAGAAAGGAAATTGTCTGAGTTCACACAGTCAGGAAGAGGAAAAGTTGTGATTTGAACCCAAGCCTGGCCCTATGTCCAGGGCTATTTTCATGACTACCCTTTGGGGCCAAATAGAACAAGTCCAATCCCTCTTTCACATGTACAGCCTTCCAAATACTTCACACAATCACAGAATTCTGAGAGCTGAGAGGGACCTCAGCGGCCATTAATTACAAAACATCACTGAAAACCAATCCCCACTATAACATCCCCAACAAGCAGTCATAATTGATTAATCACTGATTAAATGATTATTAATTATTCATTGATCCTGTTTCCCCCCTGAGCCTTCTTTTCTCCTCTATTTTGCCTCAGCTAGCCAAATTTTCTATGGTTAATAGAAACCCTTTCTCCTAGTGGCAATGCTACCTCTTTACAACATATAGATGCCATAATTAGCTTCCCAAGATACAGAGCTGAAGATGTTACTCCCCAGCTCAAAAATATTCAGCAGCTCCCTGTTTATCTCTAGCATCAAATATCAATTACTTAGCCTAATTTTATATAAGATTCACCTGACACACAATATGAATAAGCCCAGAGCCAGGAATTAACCAATGGCTTACATAGAATAAAATTATATATAAGGTCACTTCCACATGCCAATGTGCTCTGTTGAAGGTGCCTTCTGGCTCCAAAATTCTACATTCAATGAGTCCCTTCTAAGTCTGACATTATATATTTGTTGTTTTAAGGCTCCTTCTGTCTCCAAGAGTCTTTCCCAAGATTCTTCCCAAGTATGTAGTTCTATGTTTTAAGTTCTCTTAGAGGTCTGATATTCCAAGTCCTTAAAACCATTCCCAGCTCCAATTTTCTATTTTATGTAGCCTCTCCTTCCAGCTCTAAAATTCTACACTTTAAGACTCTTTTCATTTCTGATGTTCTATAATATCCTATATTCTACTGATCTAGCATCCTCTATAATCCTGGAAGGACTCAGTGGTTATCATAGGATCATAGATTCTCAGCTAGAAAGGACCTCAGAGACCATATAAATCAATACTCTCATTTTGAAGATAAGGACACTGAGTCCTGAAAGAATTATGTGATTCTCCCAAGGTAACGCAGGTGAGAAATGGCAGAACTAGGACTGATATACAAATACTCTGGCTCCAGATTCAACTCTCTTCCAATTCCAGCATACTGCCTCAACAACAGATACTGAGAGGGAGAGAAGTATCATTCTCTCCATTTTATAGTCAGTGAAATCAAGGTAAGAGGCCTCATGAAGGCAGACATCAGTCTGGAACAGAGTCCTTCCAGTGTGTTCTCTTTAGACACCCCTAAGTCTTTGCTTTTTGCTCCAGTGTAGAAATTAGCGGTATCATAGAGTGAACTATGACCTGATAGCCAGGAGACCTAGGTTCTCATCTCAACTTCCATCAACTGACTATGTGGCTTTGAACAAGTCTGCATCTGTTCATCAACAATTTGGAGTGGAAGACATTTCACATGGTGGAAGAGTGCTGGACTTTAAATCAGAAAAAAAAAATTTCATTCAGTTCTTCTGCCACTAACTCATTTTGTGACCTTGGGCAAGTAACTTCTCTTCCCTGAGCCTCAGCCTCCTCCTTTGTCAAGTAATGAGTGTTGGACCAGATGATCTCTAAGGTGCCTTCATCTATGAGATCATGATTAATGATATCCAAATCATTTGTTCAGTACTCATAGCTACAAGTTCCAATGGATTACCTCCTGAGGGAGCTAATTTGAAGCAAACCAAACAAAGACTAAATATTCTAAGTTAAATGCAGGCATGTTCTTGGCACAAATGGATCTATGATCTCATGGGTTTTGGAAATCCCTCCAGTGATGCATATGGTAACACATGCATGTCTTCCCAGTTTTCATTCATATCCTCCCATATCTTCAGCACACATAGCCTATCCAACATTTTGGAGGTCTTCCATTATTTCTTCCATCATCAGGCCATCCAGCTGTGAGCCTTAATTCTCTCCACATGACCAACCCATCTCCTCTTTCCCCCACACAATTATCTAATAATATAATTTACTCCTATTTTTTTTAGGAAAGATTCGAAATAGTCCCTTGTTAGTGAGATATTACAATCTATTTACATTCACATGCCCCTTCTTATGGTCCTCTGTGTTAATATTTGGTTCTTTTCAGGCAATGGTGTTCCAGACCTCAGTGGCAGAAGACAACACTAGTGAAATATTTGTATTGGGGGGAAAATGGTCCTTGGCTATTATGGGAAACTTGGGGTCAGTAAAAAGTGCTTTCCAATTTCTTGAAAGCAATTCAGCTTTGGATTGCTGTATAGGAATAGGCAAATACATTTCATTGGGTCACAGATTTAGAGCTGGAATGGATCTTAGAACATAAAGTATCATAAGTGGGTTAGGGAAAGGGGGGAAATGTTCAACAAAGAATGCCAGAACTAGGAAGTGGGGCTTAAAACATAGAATTACAGAATGACCAGGAACCTTAGAACATAGATTACAGAATGACAGCACCAGAAGGCACCCTTAGAAAAATGGACTCTTAGAGCTATAAGGGGACTCTAGAATTTAGAATGTCAGAGCTAAATGAGGCCTTAAAACATAAGAACACAGAATGTCAGGGCCAGGAAGGAACATAAAACTTAGAATATCAGAGATGAAAGACAGCTTAGAATACAAAACGTTGGTGTTTGGAGGGTACTTAGGATAAAGAATGTTGGCTCTGGGAGGAGACTCAGAACACACATTTTCAGAGGTGGGAAGAACATTAGAACATAGAATATCAAACTGTGAGGGATATTGTAACATAAAATATCAAAGCTTAGAAGGATCTTAGAACCTAGAATGGCTAGAGCAGGAAGAAACCTTATAACAGAATGTCATAATGGAACGGAACCTTAGAACATGGAATGTCAGAGCTGGGAGGGAGTTTAGAATTCAAGCTATGAGAGATAGAGGGACCTGAGAACAGAGCATGTCAAAGTTAGGAAAGACTTTAGAACATAGAAGGTAGGAGGGGCCTTAGAAGAGGGAATGTCAGGAGGGGCCAAAGAACAAAGATTATCAGAACTGAGAGGTTTCCAGGACAATGTCAGAATTGGGATGGACTCCTAGGTGGCACAGTAGAGAGAACACCAGACTTAGAGCCAGGAGGATCTGGGTGCAAATCTGATCTCAGACACTTGTATGACCCTGGGCAAGTCACTTAATCCCAATTGCCTTCTGAAATAAAGAAGAACTGGATGGGACCTTAGAACAGGACCTAAAGTATAAAGAAGCCTCAGAAATAGGCCATAACTAGGGATTCTCATGCTTGACTCTTGGATCAGATTCATCTGAGTTGGGGCTGCAGAAGAACACTGGGATGCATGGTTGAGTTAGACTGTGGATGGAGATCATGGCATTTGAGAAGACTGAGGATATTCAAACAAGGAAAAGGTACAGTAGGGGAAAAGACTATAAGCCAAGTACTGGAGTTATTAGAGAAGAAAACCGAGTTGGTATTTCAAGGATTATAGGAGTGGACAAGGTGGCATAAAGTGTTGAGGAGGAGAGGTAGACATCTAGTGATAGTGGCAGAGTCAGTAAAATAGGTGACAGTAGTTCCACCTGGCTTTACTTACTGGGGAGGTAAGAGATGTTGGTGTTTTCAGGAGGGGTTTTAGAAAGATCAGATGTTAGAAGTAATGATTTGGATGAATATTGTGGGAGGAGGGGGAGAAGAAAGTGACCAAGGACACAATGGAAAAAGGAAGGCAGAAAAGAGGAGGGAATGGAGGAGACCAGTACTGAATGTACTATGGGGAAAGAGGAAAGGGTGGTAGCCAGCTTATCACCCTACACACTGATGTCCCTACGGATTCCTTGATGATTCCAGGAATCCCTATGGCTCAGGTGTCCAGGGAGGTCAAGAGATAGTTCTCCCCTGTGGGAAAACAGGACCAGGGAGAGGGAGATGATGGTTATAAGAGCAGATTGGGGACAGGGTGAAGGCCCACCTGGTACTTCAAAGTGAGATTAGAAGGGAAAAAAAGAAAGTCCCCTTGGGCATTTGTGCCTAAGGCAAAGCCCCAGACACCCAGGGTTAGTCTCACCTCTGTTCATAGATCACATAGATCACCACCCCCTCATTTTACAGATGAGAAAATTGAGTTCCATTCTTGCTCTGCTTTGCTCAGTCACAGGCTTTTTTGTAGTCTCTGCTCGTGTTGTATCTGCAGTTTCTTTTATTTGTGGTTTATCACCTTCTATACGGTGGCAAACAAGAGACTTTATAAATATTTCAAACTCTAATAATTTGTGTAGTCCCTGCTTAGACTTTTAAATGAATTTGAAAGCATTCCTTGTTTCATGAACCTGCGCAGCAGCTCTGCAGTGAAATGGAGCCTAGGCTGAAGTGCTGGACAGCACCCTGTCACTGGATATGACTGCCCAGAGGCTCCCCCAAGCCTTCTTCCTCATATTCTTCCCCATGCCCCTTGCTTTTTTTTTTCCACTGGGGTTTCTCTGCCCTATGGAGAAGGGCACCAGGCACCTGGATACCTGGATTGCTGCTAACCCCAACTTCATTCAGGAAGAGTGAAAATCAAGTTCAAGTTTAGCTGACTGACAGGTCAGTCCTGCGGCTTTCCCTTAGGGAATTAAAATCGCAATTCATATTTCTATATGGCTTTAAGGTTTACAAAGTGTTTCTTTCTTGATCATCCACTGATACTGCTAATGCAAGTGGTACTATTCTCATTTTTATAGATAAGGATGCTAAGTATCAGAGAAGTTAAGCAATTTTCCCAGAACCACACAGCAGTCAGGACCAGGATCCAAATCCAGAGCCCTCCTTACTCAAGATTCTTTCCACTTCAGCTACATACACAAATGAGCCTTGACAAACCTGGCAACATATTAAACCCATGCAACCTCTGTTTCCCCTCCTCAATAGATCTCACAAGCACTAACTCACTGCCTGATTCTTATAAAATTACTATCATAGAATCACAGAATTTGAGTGCCATCTAGTCCAATTCATGTCTGAAAGGAAATCCCACTATAACATTCTCTGGCAAGTAGTCATCCAGTTTCTCTCTGAAGACCTCCAAAGAAGAGAAACCTACTTCCCCTAAAGGCAACTCATTTGAATTTTTCTCACTTCTAACTGTTAGGAAAACCATTGACAGATTCTCAATGTCCCAGTCGAGCAGATTTTTGAAGGCTCTGGTCATTTAGACATGGTGTATGTTAATAAAATGGGAATTTCTACAGGGTTGAACCAAATGAGCTCTTATTTGACAGGTGAGGAAACTGAAACCTAGGAAGCAAGTGATTTGCCCAAGATCACACAGGCAATCCTACCAGAGGTAGAATTTGAACCCAAGTCCTTTTGTTGCAGAGGCAGCCCTGTTTCCATTATATCATATATTTTATCCTTAAGGAAATAGGGAGCCATTGAAGGTTTCTGACCACAGGAACTAAAGGGTCAGGAAAGTAATATTATTTTCTCAGATCTGTGGAAAATGGCTTTGAGAGAAGAAGAAACTTGAGATAGAGAAATTAATTGACTTTTGTCTTGCCACTGGAGTATAATGACTCCAAGAGAGGGAGTAAGGCCAACAACTTCGAGCCATTCTGCATCATTTAAATTCAATTTATGTGTGAGTCAAAAGAAATCACCCATATTGTTTTAACATTTTTACTTAGTTCAAAGACCTGTGGCAATGGGCAAGTGATGAAGCAGCAAGTGTGGATACATGGAAGGTTATGGTTACAGCCCTGCATACAGTCAGCCCAGATCATAGGGTCATCTTCTCACAGGACTGAAGCAGCAGTAGGATTTGGCAGTCCCCTAGGGATCTGAGCAGCTTTTTGAAAGGATTGTGCTACTCACCTCATAGTATGAGGAAAGAGATAGAAAAGGTGCCATAAAAATTGTCTGCTTCCCCAATCCTGACCTGCTTACTGTGGCAGGCAGGAATCCCACCCTGTGGTCAAAACACACCAAAAAATGTACAAAAACATTTGTGAAGATGATACTACACGCCATTGTACATGGGATATGCACAACATGAAATCAAGTAGACCTGAAAGATGAACAGCCTGCTGAGGAACCCTGATGATGAACCCTGCTGAAGTCAAAGAAAAAAATTATTAAGACCAGGAGGTCCTCATCATCAGAGTGCTAAAAGAGGACAAGCTTGTAATTCGGGTGACTTTAATGCCAGAGTAGGCACAGAGTATTAGACATGGCAGGGAATCCTTGGGGAGAATGGAGTTAGGAACAACAGTAGCAAAGGTCACTTACTATTGAAAATTTGTGAGTCTTGTGACTTTATCATCACCAACACTGTCTTCCATTTACTTAAGTTCAATAAAACATCATGGATGCACCCTTGCCACAAACATAGACATTTAATAAACTATGCAGTTGTAAGGAGAAGAAATAGACAGACTACGATAGTGAATAAGGCCATGTGTGGTACAGAATGCTGGAATGATTATAGACTTATCCTCTCCCAGTAATCCTCAGGCCTGTTTATTCTACTGTGGTAAATAATTTTACATAGATAAATGAATACAAAATATCTTCTAAATTCAATCTAATCTTACTGGCTGATTTGTGAATAGAAAGATGGGCTAAAAAAAATGTCCTATTTTGAATGGACTTGATCTCCTTGCTTTTCTTTAGAGCCTGACCCTGGCTGACTTTGAAAGTAGTCCAGATACCTTTCTTCTTTTTTCACTTTTCCATGGTGGTATATCCTTGGAGAGAACTGCAGGAAAAGACACAGAATAGAGCTAACCGCCAGATCAGCTGGGGAACTGACCTTGGCCTGTAGCTAGTAAGATTTAGATTAGACATTTCTGATAGATATGGCAGTGGGATGCCAAGGGAGGGACTGTTGAGTCTACTCTGTAAGGGAGGAAATGGAAGTTGGGGAGAGGGGAGGGAATCAACAGCATCCCATCTCTCCAACCACATGCCATTTCCTATCTCAGCCAACAGAATTCTAGATCGATAATTAGTATCCTGGGGTGGGGAAATGGACAAAACAACTTCTCAGCATCACTCTAGCTCTCAGTTATAATTTTCCATCTTGGGAGCTGCACTGCTGGGCCAGCTGAAGAACTATACAGCCTGGTGTGATGCCCATCTGATAATTAGCAGAGTACCATTTATAATGCCTAATATGCCACCATTAGCACCCTAATGAAGAGGAATTCAAGCTTCTCTGTAGTAGTGCATTGACTTTTGCAATCTGCTAAGGCCAATGACAGATATGCCGAGCAGCATGGACACAGGGAAATGGTATTGAAGATAAAACATGACCTAAGACTCTAGAAGGAAAGCCCTACTGAGGTAAGAGGAGTTAGGGCAGATACTGGCACCAAAGCCTCAGTCAACACTACAATGAAATCCTATACCTAGGACTATTGATCTATTAATAAGTACTTATTAAGCATCTAGTGTATCTGACACTATGATAGGCACTGGAAATAGATTAAAAAAGTAAAAGAATTCCCAAACTCAAGATGCTTACATTCTATCTGGAGAAAGAGTGTGCACATAAGATAAATACAGACAGTTCTCACCTTAAGTAAGTGGACTATTCCTCAGACCTCTAAATAAATGCAAATTTGCCCTTACCAATGTGGGGAAGAGAGGGGGGGCAGAGAAAAGAAGTCAGGAAAAGGGTCACACACTGTGGATGGAGAGGGTTGGCCCACAGTTCAAAGACAAGTGCAGGATTTGGTTCAGAGAAGCAGAGTAGGAGGAGGAACACTCTGGCACAGTGCCAGCCACATGGGGCAGTGGGGCAGACACAATAGGGCTGACACAGAAAGGAGAGGACAGGGGATAAGCAGGGCCAGAAACAAACACGTGGTAGACAAGTATTGACAGATGGAAGATAGACATGGAGGCAAACATCTCCTCTCTTGATGAAGGAGATCTCAAATCAAGCCCCCAGTCTGACTATGCTTAAACTTGGAGGGTGTTGTTTTTTTTTTCCAGTGGGGGCCAGTGAGGCCACATAGTACCAAGCTAATCACCAAGAGCAGAGAAAGCATAGAATTGTACAGTAAAGTTTAATATAAGTTGGTTTTTTAGAATGTGGATTCATTCAGAAAAATTTATGAAAAGTCAAATTTGTATCATGCTAATTTGCATAAATTGAGAACTGTCTTACTGAAATATGTCAATGACTCTATGATCTCACCAGTGTGAAGACTCCCTACCCTCTTATGTAACTCTTATCTCAGCACTCCCAAATGTTCACTAAGGATTGTGGGGTCCATCCAGATCATAATGGAGCTACCCTGATAAACAAATACTCATATATGTTTAATTAATTAGCAAGCAGTGTAATGGAATAGATAGATCAATGGCAGAGGAGCTAGGAAAACCTGATTTCAACTTCCAGTTAGGGAATATACAGGTTGTGTGACACTGGGCAAGTCACTTAACTTCTTACTGTTTCATGTGACTCACTAAAACCACTAGTTGTAGAGAAGGTGTCAACCTGAATTAGTAGATGATTTTCCTCACCTGGGAGTTCCCTGTACAAATGAAATCCCAAATCCAGTCCCTAACTGTATACAAAGGGATTATTAGGTAATTGATGATCCTGCCAGGTATTCTACATCTCAGACAACTGAGTTCCAAGTCCCATATAATAACCCTGTGGGTTGGATTCAAGCTGGAAGCCATTGTAGCTTCTGTGAGTCTCCTCATGTCACCTAGATCTGTCAAGATCCACCTCGATCCCAAGGAGGATCACCTGGACTGGGATGAACTGAAAATAAGTTCCCTTTGACTGTTACAGTCTTTGACTTATAGTCTTAGTGGGTCTCTTGGAGTACTCAATCAAATGACCTCGTTTCTTATCTCAGGGCCACCAGTTACAATAATAACAATAATGACAATTATTATAATAGCATTTATACATCACATTAAGATTTGCAAAGCATTTTACAAATGTTGTTTCATTTTAACCTCACAACAATCCTGGTGCTATTATTATCTTCATATTACATATGAGTAAACTGAGGCAGACAGAAACAAAGTAACTTGACTAGGGTCACATATCTCAGATCAGATTTGAATTCCTAATTCCAAGTCCAGGGATCTGATCGCTGAGCCACTTAGCACAAGCTATGAAATTTGGGAAAGTCACTTATGCTCTCTGGTGGTTGATTTCCTCCTCTCTGCAGTCTCTGATCCCTCCATACCATTGTGTTTGATTCTTGCTGTATCACTCTGCAAGTCTTCAATCGTGGACTCACCTCATACACTAGAAGTCATCCTTTAGGGTTTTTTATTCAATCAGGAATCTCACATCAGCATCAAGTTGCCTATGTGTTGTTATCCCTCATTGTCTTTACAAACTTGCCTCACCTCCTTTCTCCATTTCCTCCACTGTATTCTTTCTACCATTTCTTTTGTATATGCTGCCACTTGCAATGATACAGCCTACTTAAGCCCACTATGTCTTTTTCTCTGCATCCATCTGGATCACCTTCATTCAATGGCAAAAAGTACACAGAATTTCTCCAACATAATATAGGGCTTACTTCTATAATCTCTGGAATTCATACACTCTCTCCTTTGGGCCTCACAGCAGCCATGGCAGGCAGGTACTGATGATTTTTTATTTTGCCTAGTTGATAGATGAGAAAAAGTTAGGGTGTTAGGAATATCAGGATCCTAGAATGCTGAAACAGGAAGCTTCTTCTCTTTTTTTAGAATAATAGAACATAGAGTGGCAGAGCTGTATCAGACATGTCATCTAGACCAAGCTCCTCATTTTATAGGTTAGGAAACAAAGACCTGAAGAGGTTAAGTAGCTGTACCTTGGGTCATAGATCTGGAACTGGAAGGGATGTCAGGGGGCATCAGGTCCAACCCTCTCATGCTCCAGAGGGAGAAACTGAGGCAAAGAGAGGAGAAATGATTTATCAACCTTACTTGGATCCTAATAAGTGGTAGAACCAGGCTCAAATGATATAATGAATGTGAAAGTCATATAAACTTGAACTACTCTTATGATTACAGGTTCTTAACTTTTTTATGTCTTGGACCTCTTTGGCAAATGGAGGGCCATGTATTTTTTTTTTAATTTTTGAAGGAAATCTTAAATTTCAGTTAGAGGTTAGTGAAAATATGTTTGTTTGTTTTTTCAAATCAAGTACTCAAACTCCCTGAAATCTACCTGTGGTCTGGAGTCAGGTTAAGTTCCCCCAGTCTTATTTCTTAATGTGGCATCATGGAGGGAGAACTGGATTTGAAGTCAGAGCACCAGGGTTAAAATCTACTAATTGTCTTTCTACTTGTCTCTCTCTTTTCCCCATGCTCTCTGTCTCCTCTCTTTATCTCTCATTTTCTCTGTCTCTCTGTCTTTTTTGTCTTTGTCTCTACCTCTTTCTGTCTGGTTCTCCCTCCTCTTGCTCTCTGTCTCTCTCATTCTGTCTCTTGCTATCTCTTGCTGTCTTTCTGTCTCTCTCACACACAAACATACACACACACACACACACACACCCCACACCATTATTTTGTGACTAGG
Source organism: Pseudochirops corinnae (assembly GCA_028646515.1). NCBI lineage: Eukaryota > Metazoa > Chordata > Mammalia > Diprotodontia > Pseudocheiridae > Pseudochirops > Pseudochirops corinnae. The sequence goes on along the minus strand of CM053587.1, from coordinate 342,734,839 downwards.
ATTCTTGACTATTTTCACCATGATTTTTGTTTTCTGTCCCCTTCTGTTTTTGTTTCAAAGAGATGCATTTTCCTGGTGCATGTACATTCACTCGTGTGTGTGTGTGTGTGTGTGTGTGTGTTTCCTTTTCTTTTTCTTTCATGTGCAAAAAAATATGATGTGATGGGTAAAATATCAAGAGGAATAAGTCAAATTTTCTGACAGAAATAATCGAGGCTGCCTCCATTTCCAGAGTGCCTTGCAAGCTCCAACAATTAAGACACATGGACAGTTTGAACTTTTTGCAAAGAATTAATGACATGTGTGAACACGGGGGATAACAATTGCTAATAATTTATGAAGTCTCCTCTGGATCAAAGTGGGAAGTTTGGGGGAAGTGAGGAAAGGGGGTGGGGGTTAGGCTTTGAAAGGTAAACACTTTGAAAAGCCATTCACAGGATCTGCCCTGTCGATTTAGAATTTACCACATTCCATTAACCAACCTAAAATAACTCCTATGGTAATCACCCTTCAGAGGCAGACGCCCGGTGCCGACAAAGGTATTATTAAGTTAAATTACCCTAAAAGGCTTGGATTGGCAGGAAGGTTCAGTCAATGGCTTGGAAAGTCAGGGCCCTGAAGTGGCACAAGTAAACAGATACTGAGGCTCTCCTGCCCAGTATACTGGTTTTTCAAGGTCCAGCAGCAAGAGAATTTAAATCACATTCTGTGAATATTTCATGGACCTGGTGGGAGAAGGATGACTGTGGAATTCCTGTGAAGTCAGGGTGAAGACAGATATGGAGGAAAAGGATACAGGGATCTTGTAGCATCTTCCCTCCCAGGTGGTTGTTGGAAAAGTAACTCCTGATAGAAATAAATGAGGCATGGTCAAGGGTAAGAGCATATTGTAGAAAGGTTGGCACCATGGACAGAGGACATGGGTTTGAATATGTACTTTGCCACTTGCTAACTCTGTGACCTTTAAGAAGCCTATTTCTTCATCTTCTCAATGAAGAGGTTGGAATAGATGACCTCTAAAATCACTTTCAGCTCAAAACATGTGACCCTATAATCATACCTGTGATCAAAGCCCAAAGGCCTGAGACTCAAAGGATAACCTCTAGCAAGTCTGTGTTTCTTCACCTTTAAAATGAGGTTAGCATCTTGACTACCATACAAGAATGATGTGAGGATTAAAGAAGATGATAGAAATATAGACTTATAATTAGGAAAGGATCTTAGCAGTCTTCTAGTCTCTCACTTTACAGAAAGGAAAACTAGGACCAAGAAAAATTAAAATGACTTGTCCAAGGTCACACAGTTAGAGCTCAAATTCAAACCTAGATCCTCCCTCTGATTTCACACCCAGTATTCTTATCACCTGCATGACTTTTCACAGGTAACTTTACCTGTTTAGGTGGTTCTGAGTCAGTTTTTACAATTCTAAATTCTCCAGTCATCGCATTTTCCCTCATTTCCCAGCTAAAGGAATCAAATCTAGGATTCAATCCAAAAATAATTAATGTAAAGTGTTTTATAACTGTGAATTTCTATAAAAATGCTATCTATCACAGATTCAAAGGCCTTGAGTTAGATGGGAACTTAGAGGCCATCTCGTCTAACTCCCTCATTTTACATATGAGGAAACTGAGGCCCAGAGATGAGAAGATACTTTCTCAGAGACACAAAGAGAGTGAACAGCAGAACACTGGAACATGATTCCTCTAGGGCCCTTTCTAAGCAACTAGCTCATGATTCCACAAGCTAGCAAGAATTTTTTAGGAAAGACAAAGAGATATTGAGTGAGAATAGTGAAAGAGATTCATTACTGGTGGCAGGGTTTAAGACTATGCCTAGGTAGAATGTATTTTTATTTTTTCAAGGTATTTTTGCATCTCCTTATCACATACAATTTTCTCTACATCCCTGTAAGAAAGGTAAGTCAGGCATGATTATTTCTACTTTATAGGGGAGGAAACTGACTCTCAGAAAAGTTAAGTGTTTTGCTCAAGGTCACACACTGAATTAATAACAGGCTGGGACTGAAACCCAATCCTCCTAAGCCAAGCTTTTTTAAAAAAAAATTTTCTACTAAACTGTACGCTCCATGAGAACAGGAAACAAGTTCTCTGTGTCTTTGTACACACATACACACACAGACAGACAGACACACTTTGTGATGCAATAAAAAAAAATCCCCTCATTAAACTTAGAAGAGACCCGGGATTGAATCTTGCCTTTGTAGCTTTGTATGTTGCTATAGGCAAGGCAATTCTCTTTGAGTCCCAGTTCCCTTATCTACAAAATGGGGATTAAACTCCCAGCTGTACTTAGCATGAGGGAGGTTAAGCTCAAATGAAATAATGTATGCAAAGTGCTTTGCAAACCTTAAAACATGAGATAAATGTCAGCTATTATTTTTATTCAAATAAAAATAGTTGTTGACAGTTTGATGGAGCAGGTAGTAAATTTAAAGAACACATTATCCCAAGAGGTGTTACAGGCTGAGAATGAAATAACTTTTTCAAAACTGGTGAGAAATTCATTAATGATGCATTGGTAGTACAATGCATAGTACTCTGTACATAGTAGGTGCTTAATAAATGCTCAAGGTGTGTGTCATAAAGATGTTTTTAAATAAGTTGGATTATTACATAACATACATAGGAGTGGCTCTATAGGTCTATGAGTGACTGGGACAGAACCAAGATGATAGGTTAGATGCAACCCAACTGAACTCTCTTAAATATTCTCCTCCAAACAACTTTAAAATAATGTCTCAAATCAAACTCTGGGAAGGCAAAACCAGAAGGAAAAAGTCATAGTGAGACAGTTTTCTGGCCTTAGAAAGCTTAAGATGTCAGCAGAAGAAGTTTGTGACACTGGGGTGGAAGCATGCTTGGTGTCCACACAAGCAGCAACAATTGCTGACACAGCAGTTTCAGCAACTTTAGGAGCTCTCAGCCCAGGGGCAGTAAGGGGATCAGACAATTAGTCAGAAAGAGATTACAAAGGACTCTTTGCTGGTATAGATGCTCCCAATTCACAACTACATTGCCTATACGCAGTTCTGACCGGCAGTTCCAGGAGTCATAAGGTAGCAGAAGCCCTGGTCACATTTCCAAGGGAAAGAGAGCACTAGTTCTTGTGTCTGCAGGGGACCAAGGGTCCTTTCAGAATAAATATTAGAGAGTATGCCAAGAAAGCAGTGACTCATACCTCTCCCAGGATCATATCACCTTTGGAAACACCAAAAACTTGCAGTCCTCCATAACCAACTCCGGAAACAGCACAAAAAATCCTAAAGATTGGAAAGTGCCTCTCCACATCCATGTGAGCAGAGTCCAATTTTAACATAAACTTCAGAGTCAAAAAATGGGCTAGAACAATGAGCAAACAATTTTGTTTTGCCTAAAAAGCTGCTGTAGTGGCAGGTAAGACAAAAACAAACTCAGAAGATAAAACTGTGAAAACAGCTCCCCAAAAGCCTTAAAAAAATGCTGATTGGACCCAAGTTCATTAAAAATTCCTGGAAGCATTAAAGAAAAAGATGAGAGTGGTAGAGGAAAGATTGGGGAAAGAAATGAGAATGATGCAAGAAAAATTATGATAAGAGAATTAACAGCTTCTTTTAAAAGGCACAAAAATATGGAAGAAAAGAACTCCTAAAAAAAAAAAAAAAGAATTGGCCAAATGGAAAAAAGAGACACAAAAGCTCACTGAAGAAAATAAATTTCTTAAAAGTTTGAAGGAGGCAAGTGGAATCTAAAACTCCATGAGACATCAAGAAACAATAAAACAAAGTCAAAAGATTGGAAAAATAGGAAAAGAAATGTGAAATATCTCATTGGAAAAACCATTGACCTGGAAAATAGATCAAAGAGAAATAATTAAAGATTTCTTGAACTACCTGAAAGCCATGATCAGAGAAAGAGACTAGACATAATACTTCAAGAAGTGATCAAGGAAAACTGCCCCAATATCATAGAACCAGAAAGTGAAATAGCAATTGAAATAATCCATCCATCACCTTCTGAAAGAGATCCCAAAATGAAAAGTCTCAGGAATATTATAGCCAAATTCCAGAGCTTCTGAGTCAAAGAGAAAATATGACAAGCAGCCAGAAAGAAACAATTTAAATATTGTGGGACCACAGTCAAGACCACATCATATTTAGTAGCTTCCATGTTAAAGGAACAGGGGGCTTGAAATATGATATTCCAGAAGGCAAAAGAGCTAGGACTGCAACCAAGAATAACCTACCCAGAAAAACTGGGTATAATCCTTCAGGGGTAAAAATAGATATTTAATGAAATACAAGACTTTCAAGCATTCCTGATGAAAAGACCAAAGCTGAATAGAAAATTTGACATTCAAACACAAGACTTAAGAGAAGCATAAAAAAAGTAAGCGTGAAAGAGAAATTATAAGAGACTCACTAATGTTAGTTAGTTTTACATTTACTCTGTTTACATTCCTATGTGGGAAGATAATACATATAACTCCTAAGAACTTTATTGTTATTGAAGAAGCTAAAAGGAATTTACATAGACAGAAGACATGAATGAGAATTGATTATGACTGAATGATCTCTAAAAGAAGTGAGAAAGAGGAATGCACCAGGAAAAAGTGAAAGAGGGAGGTAGAATGGGGAAATTTTCTTAACATAAAAGAGGTGCACAAGAAAAAGTTTTTACAATGGCAGGTAAAAAGGGAGGAGGGGCAATGCTCGAACCTCATTTTTGTCAGAATTGGTTCAAAGAGGAGAAAGATCTCTCTCTCCCTCTCTCTCTCTCTGCATATATATATATATATATATATATATATATATATATATATATA
>CM053587.1:342704549-342729515 GCA_028646515.1 Pseudochirops corinnae | reverse complement strand
GGTTAAGTGACTTGCCCAGGGTCACACAGCCAGGAAGTGCCTGAGGCTGGATTTGAACTCAGGAAGATGGGTCTTCTTGACTGTGGTGCTCTATCATTGTACCATGTAGCTGCCCCACCATGCTAGATGCTAGCATATAAAAATTAGCAAGCCATACAATTCTCATGTAAAGGGCCTCAATCTGGGGGACAAGCCTGGGTGGGCCACACTTCATTCTCTTCCCAGCTGTACTTGTAACCTTGGGCTTCAGCACTGTGACCCTAAGGACTTTTCTTCTCCCCAAGCTCTTTGATAAGTGATGAGCATTAGAATGTAACCACCTGGAGGGCAGGAGTATCTTTCCTTTTGCTTATATTTAATTCTCCAGTATTCAGCCCAGTGCCTGGCACATAATAAGTACTTAATAGACTCTTATTTTATGCCTCCCTAGTCTTCTCAGAGACAACACGCCCTGAATCTTTAGACAGATAAGCGTCCTTAGAGAAGGGAAGGATGATCCATGGGGCTGCCATAGTTCAGTGCAACGTGATCTTAACAAGGTCTCACTCTCTTTGCTGTTCTATTAGTGGCTGTTGACCACACCACTTTCTGAGCAATAACTCAGACTCCCAACAAGAGGTGAATGGGGTGACCCACTCTACTTCTTGTGTTCCTGTTAGGTGGCAAGGTATTATAGAATGAACATGTAGGAGAGAATGGAGATAGCCAGGTGGTACAATGGATAGAGGGTTGGGCCTCTAGTCAAGATGACCTGAGTTCAAATTCAGCCTCAGATGCTTGCTAACTGTGTAACCCTGGACAAGTCACTTAACCCTGTTTGCCTCAGTTTCCTCATCTGTAAAGTAGGGATGGACCTATTTCCCAGGATGGTTGGGAGAATCAAATGAGATTTACAACTGTAAAGTACTTTGCACAATGCCTGGCACACTATGTAGTTGTTAGCTGTTGTTTCTGGGTTTGGAGTCAGTTAGGCTTGAGTTAGAATCAGACTGCAGACTCTTTTTAGCCATGGGACCCTGGGCAAGTCACTTCACCTCTGTCTTCCTTAGTTTCCTCAACTGTTAAATGGGAATAATAACAGCACCTAGTTAGAGGTGGCTTGATAAAAGGGAAAGAGTGTTGCATTTTGGGGTCAAAGGACCCGGGTTCAAATCCCCACTTTTATATTTGCTAGCTACATTAGGCTTAATATTTACCCACTCTTTCTGGGCCCCACTCAGTTTTCTCCTTCCTAAATCAGAGGGTTAGATGAGTCGATCTCTCAAGTCCCAGCCAACCTTAATATTCCATGATTATTTATTCCTGTAAATGGGTAAATCAACATTCTGGCTTCTATATTTATCTTTTGTGAGTTTGAGAAGAGTGAGTGGATTTTCCAACCTAGAGAACCCTTTGGGCAACTTCTATAGCTTAATATCTGAACTGCAGGACTAAATAACTTACCTACCCTATATAAAGTCTGCCTGATCTTGGTCAAATCCCTTTCGCTCTCTGGGACTCAGTTTTCTCATCTGTGAAATGGAGGAATTGGATTAAATGATCTCTAAAGGTCCCCTGAGAAATTAATAGTAAAGGGATGTTCCCTGAGGGTGGATCTGATGAACTGTCAGGTTTCTTCCAGCTCAGATTCCCATGATTCAATGATACAAAGGGTCCGTCTGTGATCCAGGGCCACCGACTTTGCTGATCCTCAAACATGCTATTCCATCCGCTTATTCTAGGCATTTTTAGCCCTGTTCCCTCTGCCTGCAATGATCTGCTTCCTCATCTCTGACTCCCATCTTCCTTTGCTTTTTCCAAGTCTTTCCTAGTTCTCTTTAAGTACCTTCCCTTTGTGATTTTGTTTACTTAATCTTGTCTATATTTTGTTTGTACATAGTTACTCCACATTCTCTTCCCCATTAGACTGTGAGCTGCTTTAGGGCAGGGACTGATTTGCTTTTCTTTGAATCCCTGGTGCTTAGCACAGTGCCTGAGATATTTGTTGTTGTTCAAGTCATTCAGTCATGTCTGACTTTTCCTGAACCCATGAACCAAAACCGTCCATGGGGTTTTCTTAGCAAAGATACTGGAATAGTTTGTAATTTCCTTCTCCAGTAGATGAAGGCAAACAAAAGTTAAGTGACTTGCCCAGGGTCACACATCTAGTGTGTGTTTGAGGTCAGATATAAACACAGACACTTACTTGCTTAAGGTCACGCAGCTAGTGAGTATCTGAAGTTGAATATGAATTCGGATATTCCTGACTCCAGGCTTGGTGCTGTATTCGCTGAGCCACCTAGCTTCCTGATACAAAGTAAGTGCTTAAGAGATGCATGCTGACTGATTGACTGGCGTTCCCTGAGTGAGTCCCACTTAGAAACAGCTATTCATGACCTGATAGAGTGGAGAAGGGATCAGGACTTAGATTCCAAAAAGGTATGGCTTTGATTTCTCTCTCTGATTCCTCCTAACTGTGCTGCTTTGAGTAAGCCACTTAATCTCACTGAGGTTCAGGCTCCTCACTGAGAAAATGGGAGTCACATTACCTGTAAGGCTTACTTTACACGTCTCCATGAGATACAAAGATAATGTATGTAAAGTACTTTGAAAACTTCAGGGCACTACAGAGATGCCAGTTACTATTAGCCATTTCCAGTTGTAGCATCCAGAAATTTCTCCTTGGGCATTCTCATAAGTCTAGAATAAGCTCCTAGAATATTACTGGTTCTAAATGTTTCAATGCTCCCTGACTAGTACATATGGCTTTTGGGGAAGGGTGTGATATCATGGAATCAGGATGAGAGGCATAGTCTTCAAATTGGATGGGAATTCCACATCAGTCCTACCCCTAACTGAGCAAGCATCCCCTCCACAATGTCCCCAAGGGATCATTCAGTCTCTCTAAGAAGAGAGATCTCCAAAGAGGGGACCATCACTATCTCCCAATGGTGAGGAGCCCAGCTTGGGTTCTTTATGTCTATTTGCTAATTTGTGTGTGTGTGTGTGTGTGTGTATGTGTATGGTAATGAGTGGAAGGGATGGAAAATGAGATGGAGACATGAGGGGATGATACTTGGTCTTCTCTGTGTATGTAAATGTGTTTACATGTGTATGTATCTGTCTGCGCTTATTGGTTCTGTATGTGCGAAGGATGTGAAAAGTGGAAGGATATGGGAGCTGAGGTAGAGAAATGAGGAGAGAGTACCTGGTTTTGTGAGTTGTACATATGTGTCTCTGTGTGTATGTGTGTATGTTTCTACATCTACATTTACATCTACATCTACAACAACATCTGCTTCTGTTTCTATCTCTATCATCTATTTCTATTTATCTCTATCTCTGTATTTTCCATGTGATTAAGGCTATAGCCTTACACCATGGTCTCTGGAGAACTGAAAATGAGTTTCCCTCAGAGGCCAAAGGGGAGGCATACAGTAAGCATGAGTGGCAACCTTTAACAACAACAAAAAACAAATTTCTTTTATTCAAGTTATTTATTTATTTTTAGTTTTCAACATTCACTTCCATAAGATTTTGAATTCCAAACTTTCTTTCCATCTCTCCCCTTCCCGCACCCCAAGACAGTCATGCGATTTGATATAGGCTCTACATATACATTAATATTGAGCCTATTTTACATTAATCATGTTGTGAAGAAGAATTAGAACCAATGGGAGAAACCACAAGAAAGAAGAAACAAAACCAAACAATGAAAGAGAGAGCAAAGTCTGCTTCAATCTGCATTCAGACTCCATAGTTCTTTTTCAGGGTGTGAATAGCATTTTCCATCATGAGTCCTTTGGAGTTGTCTTGGATCCTTGCGTTGCTAAGAAGAGATATGTCTATCAGAGTTAGTCATAGCACATTGTGATTGTTACTGTGTACAATGTTCTCCAGGTTCTTTTTCACTTCACTCAGCATCAGTTAATTCAAATCTTTTCAGATTTTTCTGAAGTCTTCCTGCTCATCATTTCTTATAGCACAATAATATTCCATTACATTTATATAGCACAACTTGTTCAGTCATTCCCCAGATGATGGGCATCCTCACAATTTCCAACTCTTGACCACCACAAAAAGAGCTGCTACAAATATTTTTGTACATGTGAATCTTTTTCCCATTTTTATGATCTCTTTGGGATACAGACCTAGAAGTGGTATTGCTGGGTCAAAGGGTATGCAAATTTTTATAGTCCTTTGGGTAGAGTTCCAAATTGCTCTCCAGAATGGTTGGATCAGTTCACAACTCCACCAACAATGCATTAGCATACCAGTTTTCCCATATCTTCTCCAGAATTTATCATTTTCCTGTTTTGTTATGTTAGGCAATCAGATAGGTGTGAGGTGGTACCTCAGAGTTGTTTTGATTTGCTTTTCTTGAATTAATAATGAGTCAGAACATTTTTTCATATGACTACAGATAACTCAAAAAAGCAATTTCAAAGACAACCTGGAGTAAAGGATATCATCAGGGAAATGATTGGTTGCAAGAAGAAGATGGATTGGTCACATGGCAGGGATGAGGGATCACAGGCAGATAACTTGAGTGCTTCATTGGTACCCTTCAGGTGCCTAACACTTTAGGTGGCTTTTCTATGGTGAACTTATAGGGAAAACATGGACAAAGTGGTGCAGAAGGGGAAGGTCTGGATGGATCCTAATTGTCAGAGGGAATATTCAAACCAGTGACATCAGAATTCATTAGAGAACAGTGCCTGACACAGAGTAATGCTCAACAAATGCTGATTGTCAGGAATATTTGAGTATCTTCCTTGCCTGGGGCAGTATCTGGCATGTAGTAGGCACTCAGTAAATGCATGTTGAATTGAATTGAATAATAGAAAGTTAGATCTGGAAGGAACTTTAGAGATGCTCTAGTCCAACTCATCATTTCACAAGTGAGGAAATTGAGGGAACTGAAGCTATTTGACCAATGTGGAATTTGAAATCAGGTAGGATAACTCCAAATCCAGTACTCTTTGCACTTCAATAGGCCATCAGTATGAACCAAAAAAGGTAAGTATAGCATCTCCACATACATAACAGGCAGTTGCAACAAACATTTTTGAAGTTTTCTAAGACAGTTATATTCATGCTTTTCACCCTTAAGCAGAATAATTTCCATCTACGTGCTTGGCCATTTATAAAGGTCATTTTTATGATCCAATCCTTTTTCCTACCAGGAAGAATCTCCCTACCAAGCAGGACTTTGGCTGCTCCTTATTTTTCACATGCAATCTCCCCACTCCCCGCCTTTGCACAAGCTCTCCTACGTTCTTGGAATACCCTCCCTCTTCATCTCTGCTTCCCTGAAACCTTATCTTCCTTCAAGTTGACTTGGGTGCTCTCTCTCCAGATCCCTTGAGATTTAAGTATCCTGTCCCAATTCAAATTTTTCTGAGAACATTGCCCAGATATATCCTTTGTCTCTTCCTCTACTCACCAACAATCTCTATATTTCATATCATGCTTACCTGTGTGCATGTTGTATTCCTCAGCAGAATGTAAGCTTATTCAGAGTAGGTTTTTACCTTTGTGTGCCCAGTGAAGAGCACAGAATGAGCAGATAATGAATACTTGTTCAACTGAATTCAATCAATCATTAGATGAAGAAGTACCTCAAGTCCCTACTATGTGTCAGACATTCTGAATCAATGCTGTTAGGTGCTATGAGTGCTACAAGAGAAGGCAGTTTCCATTTTCATTCAAAACACCACCATCTTCATCACTATCATCATCACTCCTATTTATGTAGATCTTTGTAGTTTCAAACATGCTTTAGGTATATTAGCACATTTGAATCTCACAAATGTCCTGTGACGTAGGTAGTGGAAATATTATTATCCTAATTTTATAGGTAAGAAAACTGAGACCTAAAGAGGAGAAGTGGTTTGTCTAAAGTCGCAGGGCTTAGAAGTGACTGAGTTGGTACTTAAACCCTGGCCTTTTGTTCATGAGTCCCAACTCTTTCCCCTTTTCCCAGCTGCCTGAAGGAAGAAGGGATAGACTAGAGATGGGGATAGAAGTCAGGAGGCTATTGCAGTAACCTAGGGGTGAGATGACAGAGAACTGAGGTAGAGAAAGTAATAGATATGGAAAAGAGAGGAGAGAGCTACAAGACAGGCAAGAGGAGAAGACAGTGAAACTTTCTCTCTCTCTTTCTCTCTCTCTCTCTTTCTGAAAGAGAAAAAGACAGAGACAGGAAGAGAAGAGAGTGACAGAGAGAGAAAGAGAGAGAGAGAGAAGAGAGAGAGGAGAAAAGAGAGAGAGAAGAGAGAGAAGAGATACAGAGGAAGAGAGAGAGAGAGAGGGAGGGAAAGAGAGAGAGAGATGTAGTTGCGGGCAGAGGTGAAGATGAGCTGCCAGTGCCTGCTCTGACAGTGGATACATTTATGTATTGTAGAGAAAGAAGATGATCCTCATCCCTCTAGTAGATCAGTAAAATGAAAGCTCCTTGAGGTCAGGGGTTTCCTGTTGCACCACAGGTATTAAATAAGTATTTACTGAATGGAATTGAACTGAATTTCATGAGAATGAGTGCTAACTCTAGAGTCAGAGGAATTGGGTTTAATCAATCAGTTAGGTATATATTAAGCACCTACTGTGTGCTAAGGACACAAGGAAAATGGGAATCAATTCTTCTCTCAGTGACTTGACATTTTATTAATGGAGGCAGCATTAACATAAATGAGCACAAACAGAATGAATATGAAATAAATACAAAGTTTTATAAGGAAGGAGTGCACCAATAGTTTAGGATACAGGAAAGGCTTCATATGGCCAACAAGTGGTTCTTGTGGGAAATGAGAGATTCTATAAGGCAGAGATAAGGAAGGCCTGAATTTCAAGCATGGTGAAAGGCCAGGGATTCACATCTCAGCACCTGCCTCTTACTACTTGGCATTTTGGCCAAATCCCTTTACCTCCATGAACCTCAGTTTCCCCATCTGTAAAATGATGGGGATGACTGGAAAGAGTGCTAGATTTGCCATCAGAAGATCTGGGTTTCAATCCTGGCTCTGACACTTACTACCTGTATGGCCTTGGGCAGGCTCATTCTTTACTTTAGGCCTCAATTTCCCCATCTTTATAATGAAGAAGCTTGATTGGATAACCTCTTCAGAGTTCTTCTAGCCTCAAAACTGTGATCCGAGGACCCTAAGCAGAGTCAGGAAGCCCCATCTCAGTGCTCTCTCCAGGTTTGTCTCCCTTCAGCAAAAAAGCTTTTCTTCTAAAGAAGCCAGAAGCAGCCAAGTCTCTGGAACAGGTGTGATAGTGGGCTCAGTTACCTGGGGAGAGGCGAGTGTCATCTGATCCAAGGCAGGCGGAGAGGAAAGGCGCTGAGATGACTAACGTGCCGGAGGCTCTTTCCTCTAGGTTTCCTCTGGAGGAGAGAACTTGGCTCCCATCCCTCTGCCGGCGAGATTCACAAAACTCTATTTGAAATCTGCTCAAGTGTACATTAACTCTGCCAGTGTGTAAGGAGTTGGCTCTTGGCATGGGCCTGGGATCCCATAATTAGAGCTGACACCATTCTATTTAGGATATTTCTTTCACATGAGCAGAAAGTGTGCTTCCTACAAGGGAGGAAGACTTTAAAAGGTATGCCTGATGGCTCATCTCAGAACTGCTTGGCACATGCCTTGTGCCAGCAAGCTCTGCCTGCCTGCCACCTTCCCAAGTACAAACAGAGAGGGGTGTATACACACACAGATAGAACAAGGATTAGGAACAGGGAGGCAAGGAGGCTACAGGGAAACAAAGAGAAGCAGCAGGAGATGGTCTAGTTCTGGGGTGGGGAACCTGTGGCCTGAAGGCCATGTGTGACCCTCTAGGTCCTCTAGTGTGACCCTTTGACTAAATCCAAACTTCAGAGAACAAATCCCCTTCATAAAAGGATATGTTATGTAAAATTTGGACTCAATCAAAAGGCTGCATTCAAGGACCTACGAGGTCACATACAGATGGTCTCAAGGCTTCAAGTTTCCCACTCCTGGTCTAGTTAGTAGGGTAGTTCCCTGGAGTAGTCAGAAGACCAATTATGGGAAGACAGGATCATAATATCATTGATTTAGAGCCAGCAAGGACCCTAGAGTCTAGCTCTTGGGCTACATCTTGAGGGAAACTGAGATGTATTTCAGGTGTGATAGAAGGTCAGTGGTTCAAATCCCAGCACCTGAAACCATTTGCCACCTTGGCCAAATTTCTTTATCTTCATGAGCCTCAGTTTCCCTTCTGTAAAATGGTGGAAATGAATGGGAAAAGTACTGCATTTGCTATCAGAAGATTCCCATTCTATAGATGAGGAAATTGATGATCATTGAGGTTAAGTGACTTTCCCAAGTTCACACAGGCAGTAAGAATCATAGGTAGGATTTATCATAGATTTAGAGATGGAAAGGCTCTTACGAGATTACTGAGTCCAATCCCCCATATTTCACAGGGTGGGGGGGCGGGGGGTGGGCGGACTTTGGCCCAGAGGGATAAGTGACTTGCCCAAGTCCAACAGATAGTAAGATCTCTCTCACTTCTGATACTATGTTCTAACATCCCTCTTGGGTTTAACATCCTGTGTTTTAAGGGCCCTTTCAGCTTTGACATTCTGTGTTCCATATATTGATTTTCTGAGGTTTTGATCCAACTCTCTATCTACATTCTGTCCAGCTCATAATCTTCATTAAATGACCCCTCCTTGCCAATTAGTGTAGAGCAATGAAGGGTACCTTAATAGCAGGCTTCTTATTTTTACATAACTACTGGTTCTGCCCATTTTTTATGTTGAGCATTTGGAAGCATCAGTAAACCACCAGAGCAGGACAAACATACCATCCTCTTCTTCCTCCTGCCTCCTCCTCATTTCTAAACTTAGGCCACAGCACAGCCCAGGGCCTCAATTGTCAATGGGGACTTTGCCTTGCTTGTTTGTTTTAATTAGGATTTCTCTAGGACTCAGAGCTGGTCTCAGCTTGCTCGTTATCTCTGCCAGAGAAAGAAAGCAAGCCCGACATAATTAAAAGCTCACTTAAAGGTCTCTCCACTCTGGAGATGGCCCTGGGATCGGAATTGGCCTCAGGCAAGCTACTTAACAGGGCTTTGGGGCTTTAGCTGGTGGAGAGTTGGACATGATGAGCCTTTACAATTGGAGAGACAGTTAACAGAACAGGCGCTGTCCATGGTACTCAGGCCCTTTTCCTCCCCAGTAAGTTCTGTGATCACAAGATGAGGAGAATTCTTCAAGAGGACAATGGGAGAGGTCAAGTAGGGTTAATGATTCTAATACATCAAGGGCTTGTAATTTCACTGGCATGAGTCCCTTCTTCACCAGATACCAAAATCTGGAGGTCTGGGATTCATGAGATCTATTTTTTTTTTTAATTTTGGGAGGGAGGTTAGGATGAGTCAGTGTCTGTGATTATATTAGCCTAGGGAAGTCTCAGGTGGAAAACTTCATCTGCAAATGTAAATATGCAGTTTTATGTAACTTTTAGTCATGGAGAATTGCCGAAGGCCCTGAGAGTTTAAATGCATTACTCAGGCTTACACAAGTTGCCAGTGTCAGATTCAGGACTTCCACTCAAGTTCTGCCCACTCTTTATCCATGATTCTTCTCCATTCATGAAACAAATGAACACACACACACACACTCACACACCACCCTTCCACTAAGAGGCCTCTAATAAGGATCTCTGTGAATTTATATAGGTTGGCCTTTGGACCACAGACACACATTACAAAGATCAGCTAGCATGGTCTCAAAACACTTCTAACCCAGGTGTCACCTCTTCTATGGAGCCTTTTTTGATTGTCCCAAATGAAAGTAATCTCTCACTCCCTAAATTTCTCATAGAACCTTGTCTACAAATCTTTTTATTACATTCTACTTTACATGATATTTATTTGTGGGTAATATATTGCCCATGTTAGAATACATAGAAGGAAGGGGAAAAAAAAAATCTTTTAAGTGTCTACTATTATGCTTTACAATTATTGCATCATTAGATTTTTATAATAATCCTGGGAGGTAGCAGCTATAGTTATCATTCCTATTTTACAGTCAAGGAAACTGAGGCAGACAGCATTTAAGTGACTTACCTAGGGTCATATAACTCATAAGAGTCTGAGGATGGATTTGAACTCAGGTCTTCCTGAATCCAGGCCCAGCTCTCTATCCACTGAACCACCAGCTGCCTGGACCAAAAAGTCCTGAAGAGCCTGAACTAGACTGATTTTCAGCTTTATAACTGTAGCAGTAAGTGTAGTGTCCTGAATGAATTAAAGATTTTTATTAAGTTACCACCATGTGGTAGGTACTTCATGAGGCACAAGGGATGCAAATTGAAAATTCGTCCCTGCCATTACAGAAGTTACATTCTAATAAGGGGACAGTGTGAAGTTTCACAACTACATTCACAAAGCATTCGAACTAGAAGAGGTTTTAGAATGGAAAATGTCAGAGCTGGAAATACCATATATTGTCAGAGCTTGGAGTCACTTTGGAACATGATGTCAGAGTTGGAATGTCCCTTAGAGTGTAGAACGACGGAGTTGCAAGTGATCTTAGAAATTAGAATGTCGGATCTGGGAGAAATCTTAGAACAGATAATATTAGAACTGGGCAGAAGGGGCTAGACTTAATATTGTTAAATTTGTAAGGACCTTAGACCAGAGAATGTTAGAATTAGGAGGATCCTTAGAAAATACAATGTGAGATCTGCAAAGAGTCTTAGAATTTAGAACATCAGAGCTGGGAGGGACCTCATAAAAGATAGTGTCAAAACTGAGGAGAAGAAGCTAGAACTTAATTGTAAGCGACCTTAGAACCGAGAGTGTTAGACTAAGTAGGGACATTAGGACATGTTGTTCAGTCATTTCAGTTATGACCAACTCTTCATGACCCCATTTGGGGTTTTCTTGGCAAAGATATTAGAGAGGTTTTCCATGTTCTTCTCCAGCTCATTTTATAGATGAAGAAACTGATGCAAATAAAGTTAAGTGACTTGCCCAGAATCATACAACAAGTAGGTATCTGAGGTCAGATTTGAATTCATGTCTTCCAGACTCCAGGTCACTCTATCCACTGCACCACCTAGATGCCCCACATTAGGACATAGATGACAGACTATAGCTTGATCTCAAGGGGACCTTAAAATGATCAGTACAGTTCTGTCTTTTAATAGATGCAGAAAGTGAGGCTGAGAAATAGAAAGTGAGTTTTCTGTGGCTGACAGGTATGAAAAGTTAATAACAGAACTCAATCTCCTTATTAGGCAGACAAAGAAACTGAAGGCCAGACTGGGGACAGAGATTGTCCAACTTCATAGTTAGGTCACTAAAAAGCCCACTCATAAGTGGTCAATGAAGTGTAGTGGTATAGTATGAGGGAAAGGGTACAAGGGAAAATGCTCTGTGCTCACAGCCTGTGCTGTGAAGACTTCCACAGATGGAGGAAACAGTCTCTACTGTCAAGGTATTTTTTATCCTGAAGTCCTTTGTCTGCTCCAATAGACAGATCAGAAGGAGGGAATATTTCCAGTCCATTTACATGGGTGTTCTTTTCTCATCTGTAAGAGCTTAGAGAGAGCTATCATTTTTTTGTAAGAGAGTTGAGAACATAGAATATAGAATACTACAGCTTCACGTGACTTTAGAACATAGAATAAACAATCTTAGGGCTTGGCAGAATGTTAGCTCTGGAAGGGACCTTAAAACATAAAACAGAATGTCAGATCTGGAAGGAACTTTAAAGAGTGGAATATCAGAACTGGAAGGAGTTAATAACAATAGTAATAAGGAAGATGCTAACAATATCTAGCATTTGTATATGCTAAATATTTTAAGGTTTTAAAGAACTTTACAAATATTATTTTTTGTGCACAACAATGCTAGGAGGTAGGTTCTATTATTATTTCCATTTTATAGATGAGGAAATTGAAGCACAGCTCAAGTGATTTACCCAGAGTTCCACAACTAGCAAGTGCCTGGGACCTAAGGGTCTAAGACTCAAGTGTTTTGAACTTGTCTTCTAGATTCCAAGCCTGGCACTCTATCCCCTGTGCCACCAAAGCTGAAAGGGACTTTAGAGCTTAGAATGTCAGAACTTTGAGGCTCCTTGAAACTTGGAATCACAGAAATGGAAAGGACCTTAGACCAGAGAAGATAGAGTGTACAAGTAGAAAGAGACCATATGGTCCATTAGGAACATCCCCTTTCTTCCTATCCCTCTCCTGTCCCCCTCCCCCAACTCCACTCCACCAATCCTTTCATTTTATAGGGAACAGAATAGGTCCAAAGAGAGGACCTGCATTATCCATGACCACACAGTGAATTCAGGGAAACATACAGATGTAGAAATCTTCTAGGCTTTTTAATCCTTAATTTGAGTCTTCCAACCCCTTAACTCTAGGCTTTTCTTAGCTTGTGATGCTCCTAGCTGCTGACGGGCTGCTTTTGAGAGCAATGTCAGGAGCAGGCCTCTTTATATATGAGGCTCCCTGCTTCAGAGTTCCCTCACAATTCTGGTTTTGGGGTTACCAATTCAGAACCCTCAAACTGAATAGTCACATGCTAGTTTAGTAGTTCTATCCTCAGAACCTCCCAGTGCATGTGCCCACACTGTACTGAGCTTCCATGTACAGGACAGGCCTATTAGAGAGAGCTTCTAAGGTTAAGTAGACAAGTTGGGCACTTTTGCAAACACTAATTTCCTGGTATCAATTACAGGCTGAGGATCAAGAAACAAAATAGAAATGAGATGACAAAAGAAAAATGAAAAGTACACAAAGAAAGTATGAACAACAAACCCACAGAGCACAGTTCAGTGAACGGTTTGGGGCTGAGCTGCTTGTCTACTGCTTTGACAACAACCAGCCATCAGAACATAAAACATCCCATTAGCTGCTTGTATTTCCAATGACTGAGTCCTCTGATGGGAGAGAGGTCAACAGATTCTAGATTGGAACTCTAAATAAAACTCCTACCCTCCCACTCATTCCCCTTTATGACATTCCAGTAGCTCTCTGTTTAATTCCTAGAATTATTGTCTGAACATATTAATATGTTAATTTAGCAGAAGAATAATTATATGATTACAAAATCTTTCACTGGTCAGGAAAACATGGGAAGGAGGCCTTAATGAAGTGCATCATTGACTCATAGCATGTTAGAATTAGAGTTAGGAGAGACCCTAGAACATAGAATAGAAAATACCAAAGTTAGAAGTCACTTTAGGGGATAGGAAAGATGTGGGAGGAACCTTAGAATGTAAAATATAGTAACTGAATGGGGACTTAGAACAGAGTGTCAGACCTGGGAGGGAACTTAGAACATTATATACTAGAGCTAGACAGAATTTTAGTTCATGAAATGACAGCTCTGGGGGAGGTCCTAGAATATAGAATGTCAGAGTTAGGAACAACCTTAGGACAGAGCATGTCAGAGTTGGGAAGTCCTTAAAACTTCAAATTTGGAACTGGATAATGTAACAGCAAACACTCTAGCATACCCAATATGGCTGCTTGCACAGGTTCTTTGATCTGCTTTTCTAAAGGAAAGAAACTCAAAAAGGGTTAACAATCTTACTTTAATCAAACATATATATATATATGTATGTATATAAAATTTACTTAATTCATGTGGAAAAGTCATCACACTGAACTTCAGAGAAAATACAAACAGAAATTATAAGCAGACAAAAAATACAGAGAAAGTAATATAATTCATCAGACCAATAGACAAGGCTTCTAGGTGTCTGACCATTACATACATACACACTTTGTTACCAGAGAGAGAAGCACCAGCAACCGGGTTTTCAAAACCAGAAGGTGTGTGGGTGAGGGCTCAACAGCTACCCAGAGTCTCATCTGGCCAAATCACACAACTCTTCCCATAAGTGAGTCCCAAAGTAAAACCTCATCTCAGAGTATATATACCCTTCTTCAGGGTCAGAGGACATCACAACCTTTGTGACCCACTGTCTAATTACAAAGTAACAATAGGTGTGGTCTTCCTGCAAAGTAAGCCTCCATCCAATGAAGCCCCTCCTGTTGGGTCCATTTGAGGCCCATTAAGGGGCAGGGAAGATCTTCAAATTCCCTTACCATTATGGATAGGATAGCATAGATTATAGACTATTTATTAGATAATTTTAGGTCTTTAGGCAAAGTGTGGATGACCACTTGTCAGGTATGTTATAGAAAACATTCTTTGTTAGGTATATATATATATATATATATTGGATCGAATGGCCTCTGAACTCCCTTCCAATTTGGTGCTTCTGTTATTCTCTCTCTGTCTCTGTTTCTCTCTGTCTCTGTTTCTCTCTGTCTCTCTCTCTCTCTGTCTCTCTCTGTCTCTCTGTCTCTCTCTCTCTGTCTCTCTCTGTCTCTCTCTCTCTCTCCACCAATCTTTCTCTACCTGTTGAGTTTTTCCAGAATTTCTGAAAACATTCTCAATTCTTTTCCATTCTTGTAAAAAACCTTTCATTGATTGTGACATCCCCTCAAGCTCTTGTCCTATGAAGCCTTGAAGTAGAATGGAAAGAACACACACTTTAGAATGAGCAAATACAGGTTCATTTCTCATTTCTAATACTATCTGTGTGACCTGGGCAAAGTACTTCGCATCTCTAGACCTTGTTTCCTCACCTGTTAAAATAAGTGAGTTGGAGAGGATGATCTCTGAGGCCCCTCCAAGCTCTGGTTCTAGGATCCAATTATCTCTTCCCTTTCAACATAAAATCCTGAGGCAAACATTGTCTATACCTCCTAACTCGACTTGCTGCCTCCCACAAGGAGCTTCTCAGCATTGTGCCATTTTCTTCTGACACCAACTCTTCTTGAAACTTCTCATTCCAAGGTTACTAGGATCACTTCACCCCTAAATCAGTGGCCTTTTCTCAACCCTCCTCTTCCTCCTTGCTCTCCCTTTAGTGTCAGATGCTGTGTTATTGACATGGATAATCCTTTCTGTGACTAAGTTTCTGTGACACATCTCTTTTCTAGTTCTCTTCCTGTTTGTTCATGGGTTCTTTGGCTCCTTTCCTGAGTTTGATCAATTGATCAACAAGTATTTATTGTTTCATCAATCTCTTGCTCCTATGACAAAGGGGAACCCCAAGGTTCAGTCCTGGGCTTTCTTTTTTTCTCCATTTGTGCTGTCTCTCCTAATGTCCTTACCAGCTCCGATGCGTTCAAGAATCATCTCAACAAGCATGGCCAGGAAATATGTAGATGTAGCCCTGGCCTCTTTCCTTCAATATACTCATGCACTTTACATCCACTTTGCTGGATATCTCTTTTGGATGCCCTGTAGACATTTCAAGTTCAACATTCAAGAGACACCATAAGGTAGTTGAGAGAAAGTTGGCTTTGAAGTCAGAGGACTTGGAGTTTTTGTTTTTGTGACATAGTCCTAAAAAGGGTACCAGGCAGTAAAGGTCACCTGCTCAAGATGATAGCATGCTATCATTAAAAAAAAATACAATTAATTAAAAAAATCCAGTTATTGCCAGATACAGCAGCTTTTAAACTGAGTACTGTCTTGCTGATACAAGCAAAACAGCTGAGCCAAAACAACCAACAGAGAATGTACTAAAAATGTACACAGCATTCTGCCCAAGTAGGCTCCCACATCTCACTGGGGAAGGCATGTTTCCTTATCTGTTGTCTAGGACCATTATTAGTTTTTCATTTGCTCAGAGTCTGGCTTCCCCCTTAGTAATCTATTTATTTATATCACTGCAGTGATTGAGTGTTTGTGTACATATATACATATATGTATATACATACTATATATATGTGTGTGTGTATATATATGTATATACACATATTTTTTTCTTTGGGTTCTGCATCACTTTCCATGGACCTTTTCACATTTTTCTGAATCCCTCATCTTCATAACTACTTCTTCTTCTTCTTCTTCTTCTTCTTCTTCTTCTTCTTCTTCTTCTTCTTCTTCTTCTTCTTCTTCTTTTTCTTCTTCTTCTTCTTCTTTTTTGCTTTTTTTTGGAGGGGGGAGGGCAGGGCAATTGGGGTTAAGTGACTTGCCCAAGGTCCCACAGCTAGTAAAGTGCTAAGTGTTGGAGTCTGGATTTGAACTCAGGTCCGTGCTCTATTCACTACGTCACCTAGCTGCCCCTCTTCATAACTTCTTAATGAACCATCGTATTTGATTATATCCATGTGCTATAATATATTTATTCAGCCAGTTACTAATTTATAGGTCCTTGCCTAAGTACCTAGTTCTTAGTTACTCCTAAGGGGCTGTGTGGTGCTTTTGCAAAGAGTCCTATCCTTGTCAGTGGTTGACTAGATTTAGGGATGGAAGTGATCATAGGCTCATAGAGCTGGAAGGGACCTCAAAGTCAGCTCAATGGTATAGTGGATAGAGTATAGGCCTTAGAATCAGAAATACCTGAGTTCAAATCCTGTCTTAGATGGCTACTAGCTGTGTGACCCTAGACAAGTCACTTTCTCTTTCTGAGTCTGTTTCATTATCTGAAAAATGGGGACATTAATAGTACTCACTTCTCAGGATTGTTGTGGGGTCTTAATGGAATAACATATATAAAATACTTCACAAACCTTAAAGTACTATATAAATCTTAGCTATTATTATCTAGGGCAGCTAGGTGGCACAGTGGAGAGAGTGCTGGTCCTGGAGTCAGGAGTCCTGACCTGAGTTCAAATCTGCTCTCAGACACTTACTAGCCGTGTGACCCTGGGGTTGGCCTCAGTTTCCTCATCCAAAAAATGAGCTGGAGAAGGAAATAGCAAACCACTCTGGTATCTCTTCTAAGAAAAGCCCAAATAAATGGGATCACAAAGAAGTGGACATGACTGAAATGACTCAACAACATTGATATGTATCCCTGTTTCCTTATTCTATAGATCAATGGTTCTCAACCTTCCTAATGCTGCTATCCTTTAATACTCGTATGTGGGTGTATCTGCATGTGGGCAGACCCGCCTGGAGATGGATAGAGGAGTGGTATCTCAGTTCCTAAGACCATCAGAAATATGTGTTTTCCGATAGTCTTAGGCTGCCCTGTTTGACCCCCAAAGGGGTCACAACCCACAGGTTGAGAACCGCTGCTGTAGATGAAGAAAAAGAATCTCAGAGAGCTTTAAGTGATTTGCCTAGAGTCACCCAGCTAGTGTCAGAGGTCAGTAGGAATTCAGCTCCTCTGACTCTTCTTAAAGTCTATCTAGTTCAACTCTCTCACTTTACACTAACGGAAACAAAGAACCAGAGAGTCTTATTGTGGTTTGTCTGAGGTCACATGGAAGGCAGCTCCCAGGACTGGGATTCAACCTGAGGTCCCCTATTTCCAAGAACAACTCTGATCCCTGTACAAGTCTGCCTGTGTGAGGAAAACGTTTCATAGACTTTTTTAGAGCTCATATTTCTACAGAGCCTTTAAAAAAAGCTCACACTTCTATAAACTCAAGACAGAAATGGGAGCCATAAAAAATAACTGTATTAGCATCAGGTCATTTCTACTGTAGCCGTGGAGACACATCTGGTCGGCTCCCACCATAGGCCATGTGACACTGAGTGAGCTCTTCCTCAAAGACTGGAAGAACCTGAAAGAGGAATGGTATGAATGGGCCTCAGGAGAGGCACTGTGATGTGGCATTTTCAACTGAGTTGGAAAAGGAAAAGAAAAAAAAAGGACATGATTTGGGCCCACAATGCCCCCTTTCTTAAAGGGGAAGGCAGATTTATGGGTTAATAAACATCTACAATTAGCGGCTGAAAAAACAGACTCAGGTAGACAGAAATTATTCATTCAAATTAACTATAAATTAAGATCAACCTAATTTAGGTCTATTAAAATGGAAAGCATATTATCTCTCATTCAAAGGAATTTGTATTTGATGCAAATGGAACAAATTCCTAAACTTTCCGGAATGTTCTCTGATTTTCCATTTGCATGTTAACCGAGGGAGAATGGGTCTGTGATTTAAAAACCGGGGAACAGACGGGACAATAATTAGTTATGTAAATAATGTGGCATTCTTGTTTATAATTAGTTCAAGAATAAAATAAAATTCACGCATGTCACAGGACTAATTTTCGTATGCAAATGAACAATCAAAATTATAAACGGTAATAATGCAGTTTGGGAGATGTGACATTCTCAATTTATTAGTAGGAGCATGAGTTACAGATGATGGTGGTTGACGTTGGGAGATTGCAAAGGTGCTGGGACCTGGAAAACACTGCCCTAGCCAGAGGAGAAAATCAGAGTTCATCTCTCTCACCTGTTTATGGTCTCTGAGGGCAAATAGGCCCAGAAGTTCAGCCGAGGTCAAAGAGGGAGGCTACTACAGAGTAGTGGAAAGGGATTCTGGGGGAGATGGTAAAGTGGATGAAATGAAGAGGCCTCATAGGCAGGAGGTCCAGGTTCTAGTCTTGGCTTTGCCTCTGATCAGTTAGGTGACTTTGGATAAATCCTTTCTTTTCTTGGCAGAAACTCAGCTTACTTGTTTATAAGATGAGAGAGTTGAGCCAGATCAGTGGCATCAGATATAAATAGAAATAGATCCTTGTTAGTCACAGCTTGACTAAGAAAACCATCACCAATGGATGAGAGTTCCATACTTCTGGACTGGATGATATCTGTGTCTCCTTTGAGTTCTGACTTTTTTTTTGTTCGGTATTCTAAGGTCCCTTCTCACTTTAATAGTCTATATTCTACATTCTAAAGTCCCTCCCATTTCTGAAATTCTCTGTTCTAAGGTCTCTCCCAATTTTGACATCCTGATTATGATCTGATTAAGGAGGCTGAAGTAGAAGATCTTGGAATTATTGAAACTGAAGAATTGAAACACATTAATTAAGTGCAAAGAAAATTGTAGCTCAGAGGCCTGAAAATATTCTGTAGCCAGAATGAGTGTGTGTGTGTGGGGGGGGGGAAGGGGTGTAGTAGGAGTAGAGAAGGAAGAATGGAAGACCCAGCCCACAGATGATGAACTTTTAAAAGGAATGGTTTTTTTTCATTTATTATTTCAGTGAACCATAGAAGCACAGAATGTCTGAGCTAAATTGTCTTTGGTTAGAGACCTCAGAACATCTTATATTAGTAGTAGAAGAGACTTAAGTGCAGAGATCATTCCTAACCCTTGCATCAGAGACTTTCATATGAACCCCAAGGTCCAAGTATACTTTTTTTTAATATCTCAGAGTCAACCGCCTCCACCAAGAAAATCTGGGAACCTCACTACCTTTTCTCCTGGTCTACTATTTTGCAAGAGGTCTAGCTACTATGCCTTACCCCCTCCCTACTCTCACTCCCTCTCCTACAACCTCTACAACTTTGTTAAGTATCCTTTCTTCACCACCACCCCATTCCACCCAAGTACTGAAATCATAATCTTATCATCTCCACCAGTATCTCTAGATGAGACAGTCAATCTGCTCCCCAAGGTCTCTATTCCCCATTTCTATTACTTTCTGTACTAAAGTTCCTCTCCCACATCCCATTTCAGGGGAAGTCTTAGGAAGATTCTGAAGTTCACCTGGCAGGATAAGGTACCAGATATTGAGTTCATTATTCGAACTAAATCGCCAAGCATTCAAACTCTGCTTCAAAAGGGCAACTGATGGGCTGGCCACATTGTTCAAATGCAAAATGTAAGCTTGACAAAAAGACTTTTATGGAGAAATCACACAGGACAAGCATTCACATGGTGGTCAGAAGAAGGGATACAAAGACACTCTCAAGGTCTCTCTTAAGAACTTTGACGTTGATTGTGTGACATGGGAGTCACTGGCACAGGACCACTCAGCATGGCGTGCCCGCATCATAGAAGGTGCTGTGCTCTATGAGCAAAGCAGAATTGAAACAGTGCAAAGGAAACACCGGATGTTCAAATTTGGAGAATTCACCCCAATGTTCACACTGACTATTTGTGCCTGACCTGTGGTAGAGCATTTCAAGCTCATATTAGTCTGATCAGCCACAGTTGGACACATTGAAACTTTCCTCTAGCATAGTGATGGAGAAAGAAGAACAACAACCAATCCTCTCCCACTCTTCTACATCTGTTGTCTCCCACATAAAAACAATGAGTCTTTGATGTGGTGGGAGGGAGCAACTATTTTTACTTTGTAAGTACTGTGTTTTTCATTCATTCATATAAGATAGGAATCTTGCTTCATTCATTTATATAAGGTACCTTCCATTGCATTATCATAACTCCCCTTGCAAGTACATAATTCATAAAACTGATAGAAGAAAACTTTCATTTATAGGTCAAAGTAAAGAGGTAGAACTCATAAGAAAGTTTATGGAAAACAAAGATTAACAAATGTTTTATATATGCCCTGAGTCACCTAAAGCTATGCACCAGGTAAGGTTTTGCTTTTCATAGTTCCTTCTGCATCTCTTCACAAGCTCCATATGGTGGCAGTGGAAGGAAGGAAGGGAAAATGAAAGGAAGGAAGAAGTGAAGGAAAGAAGACAGAAAGGAAGAAAAAAGGAAGGAAAGAAGGAAAAGAGGGAAGGAGGGAGGGAATAAAGAAGGAAGGAGAAAAAAGAAATAAAGGAAATAAGCATTTATTAAGTGCCTATTATATTCCAAATACAGTGCTAAGCACTGTATGAATATTATGTTGTTTGATCTTCACAGCAACCCTGAGACATGGTTGCTATTATTAATACCATTTTACTGCTGAGGAAATGGAGATAAATAGAAATTCCATCTCTTATCCACGGGTACATTGCTTGTGATTTGGGAGGATTTGAATTCAGATCTTTCTGACTCTAGACATAGCACTCTATTCATGATTGATCTTCAGAGTAGCTCTTCTTTCAGCTTTCTTCTGCTTTCAGTAGAAGACATAAGTGTCACCTCCTTCCTCTATTTCTTGACCTTTAATAGAGGACATATTTCTCTGTCATGTGCTTTATTCTGGTACACCAATCACTTCTTTAACTCAAAACCAGTACCAGCCAAAGGGACCTCTACTATGCAATCCTTTCCTCATACCATGGTGACTACCAACCTCTGGTTTTATAGAAGTCAGGTACACATTTAGCTTTGATTACCACTGAGTAAATCTCCATCACTAATCTAAGACCAACACATTGTCATTACAGAGCCTGCAGGGGGCATCTGTCATCTCCACTTTGTCCCATCTATATCTTATTAATACATAGTTGTTTGCATGTTGTCTCCCCATCAGATTATGAGCTCATTAAAAAAGGTATTGGTTACTTTTTCCTTTTTTTTTATTATCCTCAGCTCTGAACACAGTGTTTGGCATATAGTAGGTTCCTTTTTTTCTTCAAAACTTTTAAAATTTATTTTGTTAAGTATTTTCCAATTGCATGTAAAAATATTTTACAATCATTTAAAAAAATGAGTTCTAAATCCTTTCCCTTCCTCCTGTCCCTCCCCACCCCTGGGAGAAGGCAAGTAATTTGATTTTTATTATACATGAAAGAGCATGAAAAACATATTTCCACATTAGCCATGTTGCAAAAGAAAATACAAATGAAATAAAATAATAAAAGAGAGTAAAAAATAAAAAGCTTCAATCTGTCTCAGAGTTCATCAGTTCCCTCTATAGAGCTAGATAGCATTTTTCATTACGTGTTTTTTTGAATTGTTTTGGATCACTGTCTTGATAAGAGTAGCTAAGTCCTTCACAGTTGATCATCCTTACCATATTGCTGTTATTTTGTATAATGTTCTCCTAGTTCTGCTCACTTCACTGTGCAGCAGTTCATATAAGTCTTCCCAGATTTTTCTGAAATCGTCCTGATTGTTATTTCTTATAGCACAAAAATATTCCACCACAATCATATGTCACAACTTGTTTATCCATTCCCCAATTGATGAGCATCCTTTCAATTTATAATTATTTGACACCCAAAAAAAGAGCTTCTATATTTTTGTACAACTAGGTCCTTTTCCCATTCCTTTGATCTTTTTTCAGACACAGACCTAGTAGTGGTAGTGTTGGATCAAGGAATATGCACAGTTTTATAGGCCTTTAGGTATAATTACAAATTATTCTCTAGAATGGTTGGACTAGTTCACAACTCCACCAACTGTGAATTAGTGTCCCATTTTCCCCCCATACTCTCTCCAACATTTGTCATTTTGTTTTTCTATCATGCTAATCAATCTGTTAGCTATAAGGTAGTATCTGAATTGTTTTAATTTGAATTTCTCTAATAAGTACTGATTAGAGCATTTTTGTGTAACTTTTGATAGCTTTGATTTCTTGTTCTGAAAATGACTTGTTAATACCCTTTGATCATTTATACACTAGGAAATGGCTCTACTTTTTATGATCTGGCTCAGTTCCCTATAGATCTGAGAAATGAGGCCTTTATCAGAAAAACTTGGTTCAAAAATATCCCCCTAATTTCCAGTTTTACTTCTAATTTTGGCTGCATTAATTGTATTTGTGCCAAAGTGTTTTAATTTCATAGAATCAAAATTATCAGTTTTAATTTCCATGATTCTATCTCTGCTTTGATTACAAACTCTTCTCTTATCCATAGATCTGGCAAACATACTTTCCTATGTTCCTTTAATTTATTTATATTACCCTTCATGTCTAAATCATCTATGCACTTTGGCCTTATTTTGGTATGAAGTGTGAGATGTTGGTTGATAGTCTCTATCAAATTGCTTTACAGTTTTTCCAGCATTTTTTCAAATGGTGAGTTCTTACCCCCAAAGCTTGGATCTTTGGGTTTATAAAACACTAGTTTACTCTGATAATTTTCTACTTTGTTTTGTGTACGTAATCTATGCCGCTGTTCCAACACTCCACAATTTAGACAGTTCCAGATAGTTTTTATGGTCGCCACTTCGTAATTTAGTTTGAAATCTGGTACTGCTCCAGTGCCTTCCTTCCCATCTTTTTAGTTATTTCCCTTGATGTTTCTGACCTTTTGTTCCTCCAGATGAATTTTGTTATTATTTTTTCTAGCTCTATAAATAATGCTTTGGTACTTGTTGTTGTTATTTGTCCTTGATTTTCAAAGAGGACCAATGACACCAGGAAGGTGATGTCTTGACTTGAAAGTGAATTGGATTTAAGTGAGGCAGAGCTTTGCAAGGTCACCAGCCTCACTCTCTCCTACAAAGTCATTTGGGTCCAGCGGCAAGACATAGATAAGGATACCTAGAGATGGCCCTGTTTGCAGAGGGAGACCTTTTTTTAAGCTAATATCTTTCCTAGGTTTCAGTTTGTATGATACAACACCCATTCAGTGATTAAGGCTAGGTAAGAAATGAGGGAAAAGACAATCTTTTTTTAACATAGTTTAAAAAATTGATCTGGTGAGGAAAGATCTTCAGAATTTCTAACCAAAACAAGAAACAATTGCTATTTACATTCCCTCTGAGCCATTGAAACCCAAACAATGACCAAAAGAGGCTTGGACTGGGTCTTATTATTGGCCAATTAATGAAAGCCAGAGTGATTTGGGTTTAAGGCTTACTCAAGCAGCAACATTTGAATCCCAGAGGGCCTTACCAAAGTCTGGTTTTTCCAGGGCTCTATTCCAAGAAAACCACTTTCCTTTTGGCAGAGCACCCACATGTAAGTGCATCATTCTCCATGTGGATGGGTGGAGGGAAGAAAGGAGGGAGGGAGTACAAGAGGGAGGGAGGAAGGAAAGAGCGAAGGAAGGAAGGAAGGAGTGAAGGAAGGAAGGAAGGAGCAGTATTGCTCAATTCAACTGGCCAATTGGTTCCCCACTGGGGCAGCTACTATCACTCACAAATTGTTGTTTTGTCCTTCATTCTCAAAGAGGACCAATGGCAATCAGGAAGATGATGTCTTGACTTCCAAGTGAATTGAATTTAAGTGACACAGAATTGTGTGACGTCACTAGTCTCATTCTCTCCTCCAGAGCCATCTAGGTCCAGGGGGAGACATAGATCAGGGTGACTGGTGACGCAGTTTACTCTGATCATTCCCAGGTCTCAGTTTGTCTGAGAGGTAGTTTGATTAGTATGGAACTGAAATGGTGAATTAACTTAGGTAGAATTGCCATATTTGTTATATTGACTCAGCCTACTCATGGCCAATTCATATTTTTTGAATTCTTGAAATTTGTCATTATTTGTGTGAAAAGTGTTTTATCATTACGTTCACATAGCCTTTAGGTTTTTCTTGGCAGATAAACTTCCAAATACTTTATGTTTGCAGTTATTTTAAATGGAAATTCTCTTTCTATCTCTTGCTACTGGATTTTGTTGGTAGTATATAGGAATTTTGATGATTTATGTGGATTTACCTTATTTTTTTTTCATTGGCTTGTTTATTTACTTTTAGTTTACAAGATTCAGTTCCACAATCCCTTGAGTTTCAAATTTTCTCCCCTCCCTTCCCCTTACCTCCCATGGCGGTGTGCAGCCATGTATAGGATCTGCAAATACTTTCACATTGTACAATAGTCTGGTTGTATAGAAGGATTGTAACCAATGGAGTGAACAACGGGGAAAAAAGAAAGAAAACCGAACATGAAAAAGAACGATTGCATGTAGATTGCTTCAGTCTCCATTTAAACTCTGGTCTTTCTCTGAATGTAGATACCTCCTTCCATCCTGAGACCTGTATAGTTGTCTTACCGCTGTGCATTGCTGAGAAAAGTCCAGTTTATCAAGGTTGGTTGTCACACATACGATGTGTCTGTGATTGTGTACAAATTTCTCCTGGTTCTGCTCTTCTCACTTAGCATCAATTTGTATAAGCCTCTCCAGGTACACATGAAGTCCATCTCCTTTCCGTTTCTTATAGCACAATAGTATTCCATTACATTCATATACCACAACTTGTTTAGCCATTTCCCAATTGGTGGGCATCCCCTAAATTTCCAGTTTTTTGCCACCACAAAGAGAGCTGCAATAAATATTTTTGTACATATGGGTCCTTTTCCCACTTCTATGATCTCTTTGGGATACAACCCCAAAGTGGTATTACTGGGTCAAAGGGTATGCAATTATTTATAGC
>CM053587.1:342666840-342704049 GCA_028646515.1 Pseudochirops corinnae | reverse complement strand
CCACCTTAGCAGGGAGCCTGCCTCTTCAAGCTGCCACCCTGCATGTTCCAGTTTTCCCATTTCCTCCTATGTTGCTTCAATCACAACCTGTTATACAGTGTCTCCTCCCAGCGCCCTAAAAAGCTTCACACAGCGTAACACATTGGAACATGAAACCTTTCCGTTCCTTAGCATCAGCACTGGGTAACCTCTTTTCCTCGCCGTCTTTCCCTAATTCCCAGATAAATCTTTTTTAATGACGGTGGGCACATCTAACGTGATAACCTCGCTGATAGTGCAAAGCAGAGGTGATCAGATACTGAGAAGAAACAGACGGAAATAAGTCGGCATAAAATTGGGTCTTGCCGATGGAAATGGATTTGAATTTATGTAAAATGGCCCGGATCTCGCTCAAAGTGTCTTATTGGAATTTCCATATGGATTGTTATTTTCCTTTCATAATACAAGTGGTTCAAATGATATATTGGACGGGTGTTGGATCATGGACAAAAGGAATTTGAATCGTCTGTTTCCCAAGGAATCCAGCCCAGCCCCCAAACCTCTAGGCATCCGATAAGATGAACAAAACAGTAATTTACAGAAATGTGTCACTGGGTAAATTATACAGTCACAGGATGTTAGAGATGGGAGGAACCTGAGAAAATAGAATGGTTAAAGCTAGATGGGGTCTTAGAATAACAGAAAATGTAGAATGGTAGAGTAAGGAAGTACCTTGCACATAAAATGTCAGATGTGGGAGAGACCTTAGAAAACAGAATATAAAATGTTAGCTAGGAGGAGGGAAGCAAACAACCATTTATTAAAGAGCCTACTGTGTGTCGGGCACTGTGCTTAGCACTTTTTAAATAGTATGTCCTTTGATTCTTACTATGGGAGGTCGGTATTACCATTCATTCTCTCCTTTTCACAGCTGAAGAGACTGAGGCAGATGGGGTGAAATTATCAGCCCAGGGTGAATGACTAGTAAGTTTTTGAGACTGAATTTGAACTCAGTGCTTCCTGACTCCCAGGCCCTATGCT
Source organism: Pseudochirops corinnae (assembly GCA_028646515.1). Taxonomy (NCBI): domain Eukaryota; kingdom Metazoa; phylum Chordata; class Mammalia; order Diprotodontia; family Pseudocheiridae; genus Pseudochirops; species Pseudochirops corinnae. Next base: position 342,703,029 of record CM053587.1, on the reverse strand, counting down.
CTATCCATTGCACCACCAAGAGTCATCGTCGTCATCACATTACTATCATCATAGGTTAAAAAGCTGTTCTTTACATCAAGTCTATATGTGTTTTATTACAACCTCCACTCTAATCCTGCTTTCTGGGGCCAAATAGAATAAGCTTCCAGATCAAAACCTTTTAGTATTTAGTCAACTACCATTTACTGAGTACCCACTACGTGCCAGGAAACATTGTGCTAAGTGTTTTGTTATTGTTGTTGTTCAGTCATATCTGACTCTTCATGGTCCCATTTGGGATTATCTTGGCAAAGATACTGGAGTGGTTTGCCATTTCCTTCTCCATCTCAGGAAACTGAGGCAACCAAAGTTAAGTGACTTGCCCAGGGTCATACAGCTAGTAAGTATCTAGGGCCATATTTGAACTCGTCTTACATTTTCCTGGCCCAGTTTTATGCACTATGGCGCCACGTAGAGGCCCGTTCAGTGCTTAGTAAATGCTTGTTCAATTATTCTTTATTCATTGATGGACATACTTCAGAAGGGCTGTCATGACTCTGTAGGGTCTTCTCCTGTCAAGACTAAATTTCCCCAATTCCTTCAGACAATATTGCATTATCCATTTTAACATCCTTTCCCATTCTGACTGGTCTCAGTTTATTGATGCCATAATTAAAATATTTTACCTCTCTCTAGTATAAGCTCCTTGAGGGCAGGTAGTATCTTTGCATCCCTAGCATCTAGCATAGTGCCTAGAATGTAGCAGGTGCTTAATATATCATTATTAATTGATTGTCCAAAACTGAAAGCACTACACAAAACCCAGGTGTGGCCTGGCCAGGGTAGAGCACAGCAAGACTTCTGTTAGTGCCTCAGTCCTGGACACAATACCTTTCTTAATGCAACCTATGACTTCTTCACATTCGCAGCTCTCATATCATCTTGTCAATGAGCGTTGAACTTTTGGGCTAAGTTCCTCATAGGACCTTGAGTCTACTTTGTTCATCATATGCAGTCTTTGGCTCCCAATGCAGACACTGCCACAAGTCATTATTTCTGGAGAACTGGGCAGGAGGCACACCTAGACAGTCATGTAAGTCCAAATCATCCAGTCCTTAAAAATTCATGAGGTCCTTCTCCATCAAAGGGGAAGTCTGATACTTTCTAAGCAGCCTGGAACAGGAAAAAGAACATGGTCCCCAAATCAGAAAACCTGTCTCCAAATCCTATCCTGATTTCTTCATGAGCTGTGCGACCTTGGATGAGTCACTTCTCTCTGGACCTCTTTCCTCATCTTTCAGTGAAGAAGATGAAGACAAGATAATATTAAAGGTCCCTTTGAGCTCTAAATCCAATGATCTTTTGTCTGAGAGGGAAAGGATTCCCTGTCTGGACTGGGAGTCTGCCTTCCTCCTCCAAGCTCATCCCACAAAAGGGAAAGAATGCCTTGAAACTCCATTGTCCTATTGTTTGGCCCACCATCAACTCACACCGGGATTAGCAAGATCAGCTCATGTCTGAGGCCAGACCATTTAACTCCCTTCAGAGAGAGGTTGTTGCTGTCTCCTGGCTGCTGTCTACACACATGTAAACATTGCCCCTACATCTTCTCTGTGGTGATCACACTGAATTGTAAATCTTGAGATCCAAATTCAGCTCTTGGCAGACATCTGCCTGCTTCTGCGTATCTCTGTTCATGCCACAGGCCAGCTTGGCTTATTAGGGAAGATGGTCTAGTGGGCAGATTCCTGTATTTGGAGGCAGAAGAAGTGAGTTTGAATCCCAGTCTGACTCTAATCACCTGGCTCACCTTGGGTAAGTCACCTAATTGCTCTGGGCCATAGATCACTCTTCTGCAAGATGTTGAGCTTGGGATACTTACAACAACAACAGCAAAAGCATTTATAAAAGATTTTAAGGTCTGCAAAATGCTTTACATGTATTATCTCATTTGATCCTCACAATAACCCTGTGAGCTAAGCGCTTTCATTTCCCCTATTTGCAGATGGGGAAACTGAGGCAGAAGCCAAATGATTTGTCCAGGGTCCCACAGCTAAGTGTCTGAGGCTGGATCCACTGTACAACCTAGATGCCTCAGATGAAGCCTAGGTGAGCTGTAAAGCCCTTTCTGCATAAAAAATCCCCTAATTCTATGATTTTAAATGTCATTTCCCTTTCTCTGGACCTCTGTTCCTTTCCAGCTCTAATTCTTTTTTTTTTTTTTTTTTTTTTTTGCTTTTTAGAGGCCAGTTGGGGTTAAGTGACTTACCCAAAGTCACATGGCTAGTAAGTATGTCAAGTGTCTGAGGCGGGATTTGAACTCAGGTCCTCCTGACTGCAGGGCCGGTGCTCTATTCACTGTGCCACGTAGCCGCCCCCCCAGCTCTAATTCTTAAGAGATAATTCTTTAATTTTAATCTTTAATTCTTCCTAATGGCCCTCTTTCTCCTCTCCTCTCTCAGAATGCTGTTTCACCAAGCATTGTATTTCCATGGAACTATTTCTTGAAAGGCAGTATGGACCTACAAAGGCACTGGCATATAGTGAGTCTTGACCCTCAAAACTTTCTCCACTCCTTGCCTACCTTCCCTTCTCTTTGCTGCCCCCACTCAGGAAGTGAATTACTCATTCCTCACAGACTCCCAAAAATATATTGACCTCTGTCTTTTTTTAAAAATTCGTTTAAGCAAAATCAATGAGAAGGTGATTGTTTTGGCTTCATTCCAACTTTGGAGAGTCCAAGAGAATCCTGGCTTGTCAGAAACAAATAGGCACCTTTGAGAAGAGACTAGTAACCTAGAGAAGTGGTCAGAGCACTAGACTTTGGTCAGTCCTGGTCTGAGCTCTACTACCAGCTCATTCTGTGACTCTGACAAATCAGGCCTCTCTGGCCTCAGTTTCCTCCTCAGTAAAAGGGATTAAACCAGCTGATCCCTTCTGCTGGGATATTTTTTCCCTAAGCCTCCTCCCAGGCATGACATTCCCAGTTCTAAGGTCCTCCAAGCTCTAACATTCCGTTCTGAGGCTTCTCCCAGTTCTGACATCTCCTGTTCTAAGGCCTCTCCAAGCTCTGACATTCCCAGTTCTAAGGTCCTCCAAGCTCTGACATTCCCTGTTCTGAGCTTTCTCCCAGTTCTGACATCTCCTATTCAAAGACCCCTCTCAGCTCTGACATTCCCTGTTCTGAGGCCCTCCAAGTTCTGACATTCCATTCTGAGGCTTCTCCCAGTTCTGACATCTCTTGTTCTAAGGCCCCTCTCAGCTCTGACATACCCTGTACTAAAAGACCCCTCCCAGCTCTAATATTCTATAGGTTCAATATTCAAAGTAGTGCTAATCTTATCTGGGTCTGATACGTTATGCCCACTAGGTCTCTTTAAACATAAGCATGGATCTAGTCACAGTAAATCTCTATTAAAAATCTCCCTGTCTTAAAATGATTGTTCAGACTTCTTACGAAGCAATCAAGGCCCTCCATAACCCTGAACAACCTTGTTAGTACTATCTTATTTTCTGTCTTACCTCCATCCCATGCATCCCGTGAGCTAGCCTGGGCTCTCATCCTTCCCTGCCCTGTGAGCTAGCCTGGGCTCTCATCCTTCCCTGCCTTTGTCTATGTGCCTAGAACGCCCTTCTTAATCCCCCTCAGCTATGAAATTCCTCCTCATTCTTTAAAGCTGAACTCTCCCAGAAAGCCTCCTGTGCTCCCCACCATTGGTAATGGCCCTCCCCAGAACCCTCACAAAGCACCCTGTTCCTTTGTAATGAAGACTCCTCTTACAGAGTTCAAATCCAGTCTCAGACACTTCCTAGCTGTGTGACCCTGGGCAAGTCATTTCACCCTGTCTGCCTCAGTTTCCTCATCTGTAAAATGAGCTGCAGAGGAAAATAGCAAACCCCTCCAGTACTTCTGCCAAGAGAACCCCAGATAGGGTCACAAAGGCTCAGGTACAACTGAAATGACTCAACAACAGAAACAACAGTGACACTCATTAGAAGGAAAGCTCCTCGCAGACTTTTCCCATTGTATTTGTATGCCTGGTGCTTAACACAATAGACAGCACATAGTAAATGCTTAAGAAATGCTTTTTCATTCATTCATTCATTCATATATACATACATACATTCATTCATTCATACATACATTCATTCATTCATTCATTCATTTATTCATTCATTCATTCTCTTCCAGCACCCACCACCTAATAAATATTTGTCACATAAGCTCATATAAATTGGATGGAAGAAAAGAGGGCAGTATTAATCCAAAACGAGGCTTTTATTTATTTAATCCATCCCTGGTCCCTGACAAATTTGCATTGGGTGCTGGGGAGGGAGAGGTAGAAATGGGTCTTCTTTGAATTGACTGACATGAATTATTTCAACCTAACTTACTAATTAAGACCTCATTAGCAGCCCAAATTTGTGATAGATCAGCAGTGGACTTGGCACCAGGGCTTAATTTAATGATTTCTTGCATTACTTTGTTAATCATCTTTAGTCTGATTTAATTTATGCCAATGTGACTATCCTAATTTCTAATTAAGGCATTGATGGAGGGGACACTGCCATAGCATACGAATTTCAATCAAGGATAATACTAAAGCAGATCTTGGTTCTTAAGGCCTGATGGAAAGCAATTTGGTGGGTGGTTCTGGACTGTTTTATCTCCCTGGCTGGAATGTTCCACTTTGCTAGAGGAGAGGTGGGGTCTCACTAATCACAGACCTTTAAAATCATTGAAAGCTGGAGCTAGAAGACACGTCAGAGCATAGAGTGTCAGAACTGGGAGGGAGCTTAGAACATAAAAAGTCAGAGCTAGAAGGGGTCTTACTTAAATCATAGAATGTTAGAGTTGAGAAGGATCTTAGCATATAGATAGATTGTCAAAGCTGTGAGAGTCCATAGAACTTCAATAGCAGAACTGGGAGGGTCTTTAGGACAGAGAATGTCAAAGCTGGGAGAAATCTTAGAACAGGGAATGTTACAACTGGTAGGGGCTTTGGAACAGGGAATGTCACAGTTGAAAGGGACCTCATATATAATCTAGACCCACAGATTCTTAACCTTTTTGGGGGCTGTGGGTACTTTTGATGGTCTGGTGAAGTCTAAAGACCCTTTTTTCAGAATAGTGCTTTTAAATACAGATGATAAAATCCAAGGAGACAAAGTATATTCAAATACAGCTATTAAAACATTTAAAAACCAAACTCAAGAAACCCAAGTCAAGAACCCTTCATCTAACCAAATCTCATTAGTTCAGAGAAGGAATCTATAGCTCAAGGGAAAAGGTAACTTGTCCAAGTCACTTGATAATAAGAGGAAACATCAGGGCTTGAGCCTAAGGGTTCTGACTCCCAGTGAACTGCCCTTTCCAAGATACCCAATGATCCCTCAATAGGCAAAGGTCTGGAATCCATGAGTCTATTTGGATTCTTCTTTCAACCATTCAGATTTTGACCCACTGATCTGTCTCACATCACTGTCTGTCATTTTCATCCATTCCTTTCCATGAATCCACTCTAGAGAGACAATAGCTGATATGGGTAGGGTAAAAACATTTATCCCAAACTGATCTGGGCAAGAAACTTGGCCAGAAACTTGAATGAGGAGGAGCTGTAATAGACCTAATCTTTTCAGGTTGATCAGTGTCAGAGGGAAGTCAATTTGAACCAATAAGCATTTGAGCCCCTACTAATTGTTGGGTACAATAAGCAGCTGGAGTGTATGAGCAAAAATAAGACAATCTCTGCCCTCTGCTTATGAAGAAAGAAAGTATACAGATACATGAACAATAAAGGAAACTCTAAGTAATTTGGGAGAAGGGAAGAGACTACAGATTGGAAAGTTGACAAGATAGGCTTCTTGTAGTTGACAAGATAGTGCACTAAACTTCAAAGGGAGAGATTCCAAAAGGGAGAGGTAAGATCCAGTCTCTGTTCCATCCTTTAGAAGACTGAAGGAACTAGGGATCTTACCCCACCCCTTCTACCCCCAACCGCCACCATCACTAGGTATCAAAGCTTGATCAATGCTACAAATCTGAGAAGGGCATTGACTCAACTGGGTGAATTTAGAAAGAAGGAAAGGAAGTTGAATAGAATGGAAAGTGTTAAATGGAATGTAAGCTCCCCGAGGGCAGGAACCATTTTGTTTTTACTTTTGTATTCTCACCTGACTCAGAGCTCCTCCCTGGAGAACCAACCAATATATATTTGTTAAATGAATCCAAGAATGAATGCATCTAGTCATGAGTTATTTATTTCAATGAAAAATATATTTAATGGAATGAATGACATAATTGAACATGTATTTCCTTCACTCGTAAATGTACACATGCATGTGAAGGAGATATATAAAAATACATTTTGCCCCCTTTTCATAGTCATTAATATTTTGATTGTCCCTGGCCTACAGATGTCTACTGAATGAGCATATTTCCTAGATTATGACTCTGGGATAAAACTGACATTTAAACTGTTTAACAAATGAGCAGTTGTTGGACTTTTTTTCCCCCAATTTCAATACATTCCAGTATATTAATAAAATATATTTCATAAACCGGCTCAATAGAGCATGCAGTAAAAAACGCCATGATTTATTCGCAATCCATTTGCTATTAGTTGGGACAGATACTCAAACTGTCATTAAGGTTAAGATAATAATCAATCATACTAATTAGGCTCTATTTTTCATATGCAAATATAATTAAGCATATACTTCTGGGGAACTTTCCAGCAACATTTTCAAAACCACCCAAAAACTGTGGTGCCCTTACTGAAGCTGATAAAATTATGGGTGTCTTACTTTGCAAGCAGGGCAGTTAGGTGGTGCCTTGGATAGTTAGAGTACTAAGCTGGAATCAGGAAGACTCATTTTCATGAGTTCAAATGCAGACTCAGACACTTCCTAGCTGTGTGACCCTGAGCAAGTTGCTGAACTGTGTTTGCCTCAGTTTCCTCATCTGTAAAATGAGCTGGAGAAGGAAATGACAAACTATTCCAGTATGTTTGCCAACAAAACTCCAAATGGGGATCACAAAAAGTCAGACATCACTGAAAGGACTGAACAACAACCAACCTTGCAAGCAAGAATCATGGAAAGGGCATTTGGCTCTGGAGTCTAGAGGATCTGGGTTGAAATCCCACATCTGCTATTCACTACTTGTTCTACCTTGGGCAAGTCACTGGTCCATCTTTGGTCCTCTGTTCTGTGTTTTTCCTTTGAGGGGAGTGGATGGGCTGGATGGTTTCTAAGACCCCTTTCAGCTCTAAATCTAGAATCCCATGAACTACCCTGGGCATCATTGGTATCTAGGAAAGAACTCTTGGCTTGCGGGTCAGTAGACTTGGCTTGGGAATTGGGTTGAGATCTGGGCTGGGCATCTTCCAAGGAGAGATCAAAGGGTCACTTTCTGCCTGTCTTTTATAAAAGACAGCCGATATGCTCTATTTAATTCTAGCATTCTGTGATTCCCTGACAGGGGCTTGGATTCCAATCGACTGTGTGATCACCACTAAGTCACTACGGTTTTCCAGGCCTGTTTCCTCACCTGTCTCAAGACCATAAATTTACGGCTGGGAGGTACTTTAGAGGACGTTTATTCTAATTTGCTCGTTTTCTAAACTGAGGAAATTTAAATTAAAATCAGCAAACACTTTTTAGGAACCTACTATGAGTGTTCTAATACACTGTTCTAAGCTCCTGACCTCAAGGAGCTTACACTCTAATGGGGGAAGCAACATGAAGACATATATGCAAATAGCAAGCTATGTACAGGATAAATAGATAATAATTAACAGAGGGAAGGCACTGGAATTAACAGGGGGTGGGGGAAGGCTTCCTGTATAAGGTGGGATTTTAGTTGGGCCCTAAAGGAAGCTGGGGAGGTCACTAGTTGGAGAGGAGGAGGGACGGTGTTCCAGGCATGGGGACAGCCAGAGAAAATGCCCAGAGCTGAGAGATGGAGGAACTTGTTCGTGGAACAGCCAGGCAGCTGGCATCATGGATCAAAGAGGATGTGGTGGGGAGTGAGGTATCAGAAGGCTGAGGTTCAGAGGGGTGTCAGGAATTTGTGGTGGGGTAGGATTTGAATTCGGGTCCTCTAAATCCAAAGTTAGTGATTACCCATTGCTACATTGCCTCTCAGATGACTGGTATCCTCCACGATACCATGGAGATGAAATGTTAACAGATCTCAGAGCTGATGAGGGAGCCTGAGACCATCTGATCCAATTGGAACATAGATAAGATACATTTCTACGGCATCTTCAAGCCTTACTCACTTTAGGATTGTTGAGAAAGCATCCATCCCTAAAACAATGCCTCCATTCGCCTTGTGTTAGCTTGACTCATTGTCCCTGATTCTGCTTCCCAGGTCCAAACAGAACAAGGTATTTTACAAAATGAGGCCCAGAATATTGAAATGAGGCCCAGAAATATGAAATGCAAGGTCCCCTAGCAAGTCAGAAAGGGAGGTTATATCAGAACCCGGACTTTTGATTCCCAGATCAAAATTCATTCCACTTTCTGATGGTCCTGGGCCTGCAGATGTGGGTCTCTGCACACCTGGGTCTCCAGAGGGAGGCAGAGCACAAATCGGAAGGTATCACAAGCTGTCCCCAGGAACAAGAAGATGGAACCTTCACTCTCAGAGGTTCTGTTCTCTTTCGTCACCCGATGTTCCTCAGGTCTAGCATGCAGAGGAAGGTGGTTTGGAAACAGTGAGGAAAGCACAGGAAATAAGTAAGAAATGTGTCTGTGGGAAGCCAGGCCAGGACTGGGCCTATCCTGATGAATGTTTTCCAGCCCAGGGAGAAAGATGGAAGAGGGGACCCGGGAATAAGCCTGAAATGAGAATGTCTTAGTCATTCCAATTCATTTAAGTTAGTGAAAGTGTCAAGTGGAGAACTTGGGAGAAATTTAGGATGTATGCTCTGGGTTGGACATCTTGTAACCAGAGAACCTCAAGATGTTAGGCGGCAGGACTGTGGAACAGAGTGTAAGGGCTGGAAGGGGTCTCTGAACAGGGGCTGTCAGGGCTTGGAGGGGCCTTAGAACAAGAAATGTCAAGGCTGGAATGGGCCTTAGAACAGGGAATTTCAGAGTTGGGAAGGGTCTTAAAACATGGAATGTCAAAGCTGGGAGGGGTCTTAGAACAGAGAGTACTAAAGCTGGGGAGGAAAGACCCTTAGAACACAATATTAGAGTCAGAGTGGACATTAGAACATCAAATATTGGGGTTAGAGGCAATCTCTCTCTCCACAAGCTAAACAAAGGGATCTTATTAGAGATAGTCCCACAAGGGTCTCTTCCTACTCTAAATCCTGCAACTTCCGAATCCAGAATTAGAAAGGCCTTTGAAATGATTTGGTCCAGTCCCCTTTTTATGGATGAGGAAACTGAGGCCCAGATGGTTTTTGGGTTTGCTCAGCATGGTGCAATGGGCCCCAGGCAGAGTCAGGAATAGAACTTAGGCCCTTCTGTCTCACAGCAGCTCTTCCCACTTACTGAGAGTAAACTGGAGATTTGGCACCTGAGGTGGGAGTGTGGGGGTGGATGGTGGTGATCAAATTCCCCTCATGCCAGCACCCATCAACTCTGCCTAAGGAAAATTCCAGATCAGGGTTACAGGTCTGTCCAAGCCCTGACTAAAGGAAGAATGGTTTTCTTTTTTTCTGTCTCTTTTGGAAATGCTTCTAAATCCTGGGAATAGAAGTGAAAGAAGGGGGAAGAAAAGAGGAGAGCTTAGTCCCAGGTCTGGAGCTGCCTCCATCCACCTCCTGCACTGTCTCTACCTTTTTGACTGCTGCTACTGCTGCTGCTGGGAAGGGTTAATCAGAGATGTTTATTTATGAACTTGGCCTATTACTGTTGCATAATTTGAATACAGTGCCTATGAGGTTTTTTATTGCCAGCTATAATTTCATTTTTAAAGGCTTCTCTATGCCATACTTTAAAAATGATATCTCCAACAAGAAATAAATTCTGTTGTGCAGCTGTGCCCACTATATTTACCCATGGGAGACACTATTTTGTCCTTGACACAAACCCCCCGGGACTTACCAGGGAATTGCTTGGCAGGCACGAATCAGTCTGCAGGGGAGGGGAGGTTGACACTGGCCTGGGTTGGAGGGCAGGGGCAGTCCTTGGTTAATCCAATGCCCAGGGAGAAGGGAGCCTGAGGGGCAGGAAGGGAAGCCTGCATGGAAGGGGCCAGGCAGCTCAGGGTGCACCCTTGGGGGTTCGATGGTCCCCTTCTCACTCTTGCATTTTATGCTCTGTGCCCAGTTCTAATCAGACATTCCCTGCACTAAAATTCTTCCCAACTTGACCGTTTATGTTCTACAGGGTCTCCCTGATCAGAGATTCCCTGTTCTATGTTCTATTCCAGCTCTGAGGTCCCTCTCAGCTCTGATAGTCTATGTTCTAGGGTCCTTTCCAGGCCTCTTCCAGCTTTGACACTCTGTTCTAAGACCCATCCCAGCCCTGACATCCCCTGTTCTGAGGTCCCTCCCAGCTCTGCCATCCCCTGTTCTCAGGCCCCTCCCAGCCCTGACATCCCCTGTTCTAAGACTCCTCCCAGCTCTGAAATCCCCTGTTCTAAGGCTTTTCATAGCTCTAACATTTTGGGTTCTGTGGTAATGAAGTCTTAGGAGACCCCTTAGAGCTGCTTTTGGCTCTGCTTGCTTGCTTTACTCTGAGGACAAGAGGGTGGCAGCTTCAGCTCTGAGAACAGCAACAAGGAGGTACTTGCTAGGTTCAAGATTAGAGGGGAAATGACTTTCTTCTTCCCTCGGACCTCCCAAGACTGTCTGTCATTACAGTCTAAGGCTCCATGATACTTGTTTCAGGCCTCAGTTTCCTCCTCTGTAAAATGAAGGGCCTCTCTGATTCCTCTCCCTCCCTGTTTGCTGGACAGCTCTACAGCAGACGTCCCCCTTCCCAGCCCATCCCCATGGGCCTGACCCAAGAGTTGCCTCATTCCCTAGGCCATCAATAGCAGCCCCTGCCTCTGTCTCTCTCCCTCCATAAATATTCAAACCTTGAAGGCAATAATTAGAGGGAATCCCCCTCAGCCTGCCCCCAGTTCCTGCCAGGCCCTATCACAAAGCTTCCACATTCAAAGACAGCTCACAACTCCTTCCTTTTAATTTCCAGCCTCATACAAGGCATGTGTCAGGCTCCTGGGGCATCAGGCTTACCCATGTCCCAGGCCCCTCCCCTCTCACCCAATACCCTCCCTCCCCTCAAAACAATCCAACAATTGGGGCCCAGACAAAGCAGCTGCCAAGAAGAAGGAGGGTCGTTCCCTCCCTTTGGTAGAGGGTGGAGGTGGGAGAGCTGGGGAGATACTGTCAACTCAGCAACTCTCAGGGGACCCGCATCTTTTTTGTCGATCATGTCGTATCTGGTGCGATGTCAGCGCATTACGGGGCTTGATGGCACCTAATATGCCGTGACAGGGTGTAACATCCCCAAATGCAACACATGGAATGAGATCAAATGGGGCTGAGGTCCCCAGAGACCGATGATCAAATCGGAGTTATGGAAATCCAGGAGGTAAAATGCAAACTTATCTACACCTTCCCCCCACCTCACATCCTTGGAATCCTATTATTCTGGGGACCAAACATGCAACTCATATTTTTTTCAACAGGCGACAGAAAGTGGGGATTATTGGAAGAATGAAACTCTCTCTGGAATTCCTGGAGCTATTCCCATTTATAATGCCCTTCATCCACCCACCTTTCTCCTCTCAGACGATAGATAGCCAAGGGCAACCCGTTCTCAGCCTTCCTGCCTCCTCCCACAGCATCCTCTATCAGAAAGAACCCTGGATGTGGAATCAAAGGAAGACCTGAGTGGGGTCAAGGTCAGCTTCTGCCACTGGCTACCTTCAAGACCCAAGCTTCCACTCTCTGGCCTCAATGTCCTTCTCTGTAAAAATAAATAAGTTATACTATGTAAACTTAATGTTTCCTCCCAGCCATAAAATGGTTCTTTTCTATTGTTGAAGGTACAATCCAGCTTTAGCATTCTGTACTCCAAGAGTTTCCCCAATTTTAAAGTTATTCTAAGGCCCCTCCAAACTCTGACATCCCCTGTTCTGAATCTCCTCCCAGCTCTGACATTCCCTGTTCTAAGTCTTCTCCCAGTTCTGACATCCTCTGTTCTAAGGTCCCTTTCAGATCTTAATGTGTTCAGTTAATGTTTTATATTATATACTATAAATATTATATATCCTAAATATATTTATATCACATTTTATCTTATATAGCCAAGTCCCAGTCTGATGGTCTGTCTTTTCTGTTCAAAGGTCCCTTCCTTCTTTTCTAGTATTCTATGGTCCTGAGACTCAGGTAAGGTTTGACCCTGGCCCTGAAGGAGATTGTACAACTCATCTAAAACTGAGCCTTTGAAGGTCTTGCCCCCAAGTCTTAAGTGTTAGATCAGGACTTGAACCCAAGCCTCACTCCTCTGGAGTCTAGTGTTCTAATGATTGTGTAACCAGAGGGTCCACATCCTTGTTCTGAAGCTTACTACTTGTGTGATCTTGGTCAAATGACTTTCCCTATCTGGGACTCAGTGTCCTCCTTAGAAAAATGTAGAAGGTTTTGGTAAATGGCCTTTGAGATCCTTTCCCTTTTTACATCTATGAGCCTATAACTTTATCCCATGTATAATTATACCCATTTTATATATGAAAAAACTGAGACTCAAATGTTGAGTGACTTGCCCATGGCCAGACTACTAGTGTCCAAGCCAAGATTCAAACTCAGGTCTCTCCTGACTTTTAATATAGTTATCCTTCTACTCCATCACATTACGTCAGAGGAAAGAGGAGGGGTAGGCAGATGGCAAGGACTTAGCAGCCTTCTAGTCTAAACTCTCATTTTACAGGTGAGTAATCTGAGGACTAGGGAGATTAGGAAACTTGTCCAAGGTCACATGGGAGTTGGTGGCAGAATTGACTCTAAAGGGCTCTTCCCATTGAGACATGCTCTGGCTGGTGTGTGTCTTTTGCAGACAGTGGGAGGTGAGATCAAAGTTAAAATGAGAACCCAAGAAAGTTCCTGTATCTCTCCTTCAAAGAAAATTTGGAGTGGACCCACTTCACCCTGAGCACCAGAAGTCCAGAGGGTTCCTGTGGGTAGGGACAAGTTGCTATCTTTATCCTAGCTTATTACTAGAGAGCACTTCTTGGAAGAAAAGGGACTAGAACCTTGAAGGAGGAGAGTGGGAAGGGGGGAAGAAAAAGTGAATAGTGAGAGAAAAGACATTGAGATGGAAATGACTATTGGGGATGAAGGGTATAGTGAGGAAACCAGAGTGGATGGTCTAGACTGGAGAGGAGAGATCAGATTTCTGAGAGGATAAAGTTGGTTGTTCTGTGAGTATCTCAAACTCAGCACACCCAGAGTAAGACCTTCTTCCTAAATCCTCCTCTGCCCTGAGCTTTACTGTTACTGTCCAGGGCACCACCCTCCTCCTGGTCACTCAGGTTCCAACTCCAGGGACATCCTTGAATCTTCAGTCTCTCAACATATCCAATGCATTACCATATCATGTCAATTCTACCTCAACAACATCTCTCTGCTAGACCTCCTTCTCTCCACTCATAGTTATATCCTAGTTCAAGCAATAGCCTTTTTTTCTTCAAGGCTGAGTTTTCTTTGCCCAGGCAGGAAGGGCAGGGGCTACTCATCAGTCTGATCCCACTCTGATCAGCTTTGATCCCCTCCAATCCCGCCCTGAGCCAGTTTACCCCTCCTTTGACAATCTGGCATCCCCACTTTCCAGGGGGTTCACCATCTTAATGCTAACTTTAGGGCAGACACCTGGCATACTGCCTTCCATCAAGTCTCATCTCAAATCCTACCATCCCCCCAACACACACACACACACACACATGTATATACATACACACATGCACACATACATACACACTCACACATACATTCATACACACACACACACACACACACACACACACACACACACACACACACACACACACACCCCTCTAGCTGCTAATGCAGACATCCTGATCCCTATGGCAAGTATGGACCTAGTCATTTACATATCCCCCAAATAGAATGCATTTCTTTGTATCCCCAGCCCGTTCCACAGTGCCTGGCATTAATTTTGTTGTTATTCAGTCATTTTCTTTCTTGGCAGAGATACTGGAGTGGTTTTGCCTTTTCCTTCTCCAGCTCAATTTACAGATGAGGAAACTGAGGCAAACAGGGTTAAGTGACTTGCCTAGGGTCACACAGCTAGTAAATGTGTGAAGCCAATTTGAATTTAAGAATATGAGTTTTCCTGACTCCAGGCACAGTGCACCATCACTGAGTCATCCAGTAAGCACTTCATAAATGTTTGTTGACTGGCTGACTGGCAGAGCTGGAAGGACCCTTAAATCACCAAAAGTCAGAGGTAGGAGGACACCTTAAAGTGAAATGGCAGATCTAGGGTGGGGGTCTCAGAACAGAGAATGTTATCGTCTAAAGCAGGGCTTTTGGACCGTTTTGTGTACTGTAACCCTTCAGCAAGTTGATGAAGCCCAAGGACTCCTTCTAAGAATATTTTTTTTTTAATGCACAATATAAAATACACAAGATTTTAAAGCAAACCAATTATACTGAAACAAAATTGCCAAAACATTTTTTACAAAGAAGTCCATGGACCCCAGGTTAAGAACCTTACCTAAAGAGGTCCTTAGAACATAAAATGTTCAAGATGGAAGGGACATTTGAGCATAAAATGTCAGAACTGAGAAATTATAGAGGAAAAACTGCCTAGATATTTTATATCAAGAGGATGAAATAAAATGTAAAGAACTCACCAATAACCTCCTGAAAGAGATCACAAAGTGAAAACTCTCAGGAATATTATAGCCAAATTCAAATTCCTGGAGCAAAGGAAAAATACTTTACATAACCAGGAAGAGACCAAAGGCTTAGGAGAGACTGGGAGGGTATTTGTGATTTCATTGGTTCAGGGACCTTCCATTATGGAAATTCCCTGTACCAATACAAAGAAACAGGCTTCTAAATATATATCAGTGGTTCTCAACCTGTGGGTCGCGACCCCAGGGGTGTGGAATGACCCTTTCACAGGGGTCGCCTAAGACCATTGGAAAACACATATTTCCGATGGTCTCAGGAACCGAGACACCGCTCCTCTATCCGTCTCCAGGCAGGTCCGCCCACATGCAGTTACGCCCACATACGAGGGTTGCGGCATTAGGAAGGTTGAGAACCACTGGTATATAGGCTTGGAAAGTTACCTAGGGTACTGAGAGATTAGTGACTGTCCCAGGGTTACACTGCCACTGACTCTCTAACGGGTACAAACACTGTCTCTCTAGGAGAGACCTTAGAACACAGAATGTCAGACCTGAGAGGGACCTTAGACTCTTAGACAGCAGCCCTGAAAAGGGTGATGGAGCCCCAAACCCAAACCCCAGACTGGGGGCAGACCAGTGGGGAGAGGGAGAGGGAGAGGGAGGAAGAGACATTTTCAGGCGATGAATTCCGCTGTTGTCAGCAGCCCAGAGAGCCTGCATGGGCAGAAGGAAAAGCTGGAGAGAGAAAATAAACAGCGCGGAGGAGGCAAGCGGAGCAAGCTAATTTCGAAAGGCAAGGTGCCGCAGGGCTGAGGCTGCGTGGGCCGAGGTGCTGCCAGGAAAAGGAAGCTGGAGGAACACCAGCAGATTAATCATCACCGGCTCCCGGACCAATGGCTTTCCCATGGAGGTATATAGCCCCAGGGATCCCTGAAGTCCCTGGGGAGGCTATTAACTCTCCCACATGGGGGTTCAGGGCAACGAGGGGAACTGTGTCTCTGATAGAGACTTGGGGGCCATTACAACATTATTTGGTGTGCATAGAGAATTGCCAGCCTTTTAGCCTCTGTAAGCAAGCAGAATTGTCCGTACCCTTTGGCAGATAGGGAGGAAATCTCTGGATTGGATTTATATTGGGCGTTTAAAAGTCTTTGTCTCCAAATATCTCCTTTCACCCAACCCGAACCATGCTGACATAGCCCTCAGAGTATCCTAGAGCATCAGCCCTGGAAGAAATATTCAAATCAAAAAGAGGAAGAGCTGGAAGGTCGTTTAGCCCAGTGTTACAATTTCACAAAGAAGGAAATTGAAGACCACAGATATTAGTCAGCTTGCCCTGGGCCACTTGGGTAAGTAAGGATAGAGTCAGGATTTGAACTCAGGTGGTCTTATTCCAAACTCGAATGCTCTGACCATTCCTCTGAGCATTGTCTCCCTGCCACACACCATTCAGTTTCCCAACAGTGGCTGTCCCCATGCCTAGAAGGCATACCTTCCCAAGGGCTTTCTTCACAATTCAGGTCAAACCCTGTTTTGCACAGGGTGCCTTTGCTGGTCCCCTTATCTGCTATTACTTTCCCTCTGAGATTGTTTTGCATCTATCTACTCTCTCTAAGTCATTTGTGTACCTAGTTATTGATATGTAGTCTCTTCCATTAGACAGTAAGCTCACTGAGGGCAAGGACTGTATTTTTGCCTTTCTCTGTATTCCCAGCTCTCAGAACAGGGGCTGGTATGCAATAAGTGCTTAATAAGTGTTTGTTGACTGACTACCTCTTTCCACTGAACCACATGGGTCCTCATCATGTGCTAACTAGTGGCAAGGACATGTAGTTAAGCTCTTTGTATGGGTAACCTCCTTCTTCACTCCTTTAGCACTAAGTGGCTGGCCTTGACCTGGGGGTCATTTGGTAAATCCTCAGCTTTACATGTGAAGGCTCTTCAGAATCATTCCCACCTTCCCTACAAAGATTTACTTCTATTTCGCATCATGATCACTCTTTTTCTGTCTGGCTGGGATGTTCTCTATTGTAATTCTACTCATCCTTCAAGGCTGCCCTCAAGTATCATTTCCTCCAGGAAGTCTTCCCAGATTTCCTGCCCACACCCCTATAACTAGATGTGATCTCTCTTTCCCCTGACCCCATCGAGCCTTTCCTTAGGACCTCAATTCTGCCAGCTGTCATAGCTAGCTTTGTACCCTTCAGTAGAGCCAAACTGTATAAACAGTTATCACTTTTCCTCCTTTCTCAAATGAATCCCTAACACATTCCCTGAAGAATCTGGTACAAACTTCTCCTCTCAACTCAACCCTCAACCACACCTCCAGTCCTATTTCTCATAACAAACAAGCCTGCTTCCTCCTTTACTGAGAAAATTAGAGCCAACTGCCATGTGATTCTTTGTGTTCTGCATTATGTACCTTAAACCTGATCTAGATCTTTACCCATCATCTCTTCTTCACCTCCAAAGATGAGGTGGCTCTTCCCAATGCCTAACTCCTTTACTTGTGTCCTCAATTCTATCACTTCTAGACTCTTCCAGAAGCATGCCTGGGCAACCATTCTTTCTCATTTTCCAGTCTTCAGTCTCTACCTATTGGTTCCATCTCCAATGCCTGAAAAATTCTTGAGATCTCCCCCATCATTAAAAAAAAATACTACACTCAACCCTGTCATCCCCTCAGATTTTTGTCTCATATGTATTAACTATTTATTTCCAAACTTGGCAGCTAGGTGGTGCAATGGATAAAATTCTGGTCTAGGAGTCAGAAAAATATTCTGATTTGTCCCTTTAAAAAGCCTTAGCAAATCAATCAACAAGTATTTATTATACTTTTACAAGGGGTGTATGGGAGGGTTCAGGGTTGAGTGGGGCAGCCCCTCTGATGTGAGGGCTGCTGAGCCCTTTTCAGGGCTGCTCGTCCACCTTCGATGTCTACCTGAAACTCAAGTCTCACCTGTGGCTACAAGAAGCTGTAGCCTCCTTATTCTCTCTGCAGCTTTTGACACTGGTGACCGCCAGTCAGTCAGATGAGAAAACAAGCATTTATTAAGTATTTAACTATGAAGTAGTAACTATGCTAGGTTCTAGGGTTACAAAAAGATCAAAAAAGTCACCCCTGCCTTCAAGGAATTCCCATCCAAATGAATGAGAAACAACTAGATACACACATATGATATACCGATTGGAAGGAAGGCAGTCTCAGGGAAAAGATAGTAACAGCAGATGGGAACATGAAAGGTCTCCTGAAGAAGGTACCTTTTAAGCTGAGTCAAATCAAGTCAACTAGAATTTTTTAAGTGCCTACTGTGTGTCAGGCACTATACTAAACTCCAGGAGATAAAAAGAAAGGCAAAAATAGTGCCTGCTCTTAAATAGCTCACTGTCTAATGGATCCTGAAAGAAGCTTCAAAAACTATTAAGGAGAGGTGATAGAGGTGGAGTATTCTAGGCATGGGGCACAGCTAGTGCAAAGCCACAAAAGTGGGAGATGGAGTGGCACATCCAAGGAATGGGACAGAAACCATCCCCTCTAGCTAGATACCCTCTCCTCCTTTGACTTCTGTGACACTGCTCTCCCATGAGTCTTTTACCTAAGTGATTTCTGGTTCTCAGCATCCTTTTCTGGATCATTAATCATGACTCCCACTCCTCAAACATGGATGCCCCCATAAGTCCCATTCTCAATTCTCTCCTCATCTCTCTGCTGATGTTTTCATTTGATGATCTCATCTGCTCCAATGGGGTTGAATTATTCCCCATCTACCAATCCCACTTCTTCTAGGAGACCTTTCTCAGTCCCTCCAGATGCTAGTGCCTTTCCCTCTCAGGTTATCTTCCATCTAGGAGATATATATCTTATATGTACTTAGTTCCCATGTTGTCTTCTCCATTGGTAGGTAAACTCCTTGATCACAAGGCATGGTTTTTATCTTTCTTTTTTTAGCCCCAATGCTTTGCACAGATCCTGGAACATAGTAGGTATTTAATAAAAGCTTCTTGACTGACTCCCACACACTCATCTCTCACTTGGATTCCAGTTCCCATTTCTAAGTCTCCATATGAACATTCCATTCGGCCCCTCAGACTGAAGGAGTAGGTAATACCAGTTTGAGAGCTGACTTGCAGCCTGGGATTTTGAGTTCAAAAGGGTGCACGTTCCTCTCTCAGAGCCAATCCCTCTGACCTACAAATCCCAGGTTGCCAGTCAGCTCCCAAACCCTTATCACAAATAAATGAATGGATGAATGGATGCTGCCTAGACTCAATGAATGCAGAAATGGAAGATGGCTAGGCTGAATAAATGCATGAGCAAATCATGATTAGGCTGAATGAATGCATGTACACATGATGACTAGAAAGAATTAATTAATTAGGTAATTAATTGATGCCCAAGTTGAACATCTTCAAAAAAGAACCTGAGAGAGCCAGGGGAAATATGGAACCCAAAGTCCAAGCTTAGGAGGTCTGCCTCAATCACCACCACCCCATCCCCTTCCCTGCCTGGGTCCCAATGCCAGGAAGAGACTATCCAAGATAGGCCAGATGGTGCCTCTGATTTCATTTAGACTTGATCGGTTAAAAGAGCCTAGAGGATTAACAACTGTAATTTGTACTTGTGCCCATGTGTGGCAGTGCATGCACAGCATGGGACCATGTGAATCAGGGGCTGTGCATGTGAACATACTTAATTAGATATTTTTCCCCTGGTCCTGGTTTTCTCATGGATTAGACCTTTCTAGCAAAGGTCACAGAGCAGAGAAAGCCTGCCATAGTGGAAAGGGCACTGAACTGGGAGTGTGACCTTGAACAAGCTACATCCTCTCTCCAGGCCTCAGTCTCCTCATGTGTAAAATAGGAGATCCCTTCCAGTTAGAATGCATATGTGGGGGGGGATTGTGCCAGGGCTGGACTTAAACTTGATGATTTATTAAATAGTCACCAAACAAATCATCAAAGGCTACAAATCATGGTTTGATTTATTGTTTTGTTGAATATTTAAACTTAAGAAAGTGAGGGAGAAAAAAAATTACTAATAGAGATTAAATTTTTAAATTTGCTTCGCTGCTTTGGAGAGCCAGTTGTTAAACATACCCCTGAATTATGCTTAGCTTGGTAGCTGCAGGTGTCCATTTCTGTATCCTGAAGTACTACTGGCCCTGCAGCTCATACCTGAGACCACACACACACACACACACACCTCCCTAACTCTTTAGACAGCTCTTAGTTGTCTGACAACTTACCTAGAAATTTTGTGCTTGGGACAAATGGGTCAAAGGATGGCCCTCTGATGGGGTACTGAGAGACAGTAGTCTCTGGGCTCCTGGCATGAAGCTGCTGGGGAAGAGGGAGAAGAGGAAGGTTGTCATGGTATGGAGAGGGACTGAGCAAGGACAGGCAGGGGAAGACCTTATCTCATCTCATCAGAGAGTAAAACATGTCAGTAGACTACCCTACCGATTCAGCACCTGGGACAATTCCCAGTTTGCCCAATTCTAGTTAGGACTCTACTAACCACCAATCAAGCCGCATTTCTATATCTTCCCTGTGGGCATTTAATGGAATGGAAAAAGTCTTAGTCTGAGAATCTAGTGGAACCAGATTCTAGCCCAAGCTTTATCATCAATGCATTATGTGGCCTTGAGCAGGCCCTCTTCTCTCCTTAAGTCTCAGATTTCTCCTCTATCTTTGACTAGACCATCTCTGAGATCCCTTCCAGTTCTGACATTCTATAATTTGCCCAAGGTCACAGAGTGAATCCACAGAAGAAATGAGACTAGACATCAGTGTTCCAGTCAAATTTCTCTGCACCCCTACCTGTATCCATATAAGTACAAATGGGCACATACAGTTACGCGCGCATTTAGCCAGCACTTACTACATACATGGTAGGCACTTATCAGAGCTAGAAGAAACTTTAAAAATCACCTAGTTTGCTTTACAGTTTAAGAAGTTGATACCCAGAGAAAGGAAAGGACTTTGTCCAAGATCATTCAGCCAGTAAGTAGCAGAGGCAATATTTGAACCCACGTGCAAATCAGTTGATCCACAAGCATTTATGAATGGCCTACTATGCGCCAGCCACTGTGTTAAGCAATGAGGACACAAAGACAGAACTGATACAGTATCTGCCCTCAAGTGGTTTGCTTTCTGTTGGGAAGTTTAGACCCTGCTGTACACAAAGACACACTAGTGAGTACACACTTGTGAGTGCACACACACACACCCTTATGCTCAAGCACACTCTGTCTCTTGCTGCATTAGCTCTGACTACAAATGCAATTTCTCCACCCTCTCCCCCCCTGCCCTTCACAGGTTAACCTGGATCAATCCTTATCGATTGCTCTACTGCAGAGGAAGAGGAAAGGAGGGGCTGCTGGAGGTGTGCCTAGCTGGGGAGAGGGAGCCAGGTCAGGCTAAAGTAGGGATTCTTTACTTTTCTGCATGTTGTGGAGCCATCTGGAAAACTGGTAAAGCCTATGGACCCCCTCTTGGAATAATATTTGTGCCTAATTGAAGAAAATGCTATAAATTTTGATCAGACATTAGTGAGGATAAAGGCATACTTTCCCCATCCAAGTGCTAAATCTCTATGGCTAACTCAGGGATATGTGAACCTCATTTTGAGAACCCCTGGACTACAAGCTGCTTGTCTGCTTGAGTTTGAGAAGAGTTGACATGCCAGGAATAAAATGCAGTTCTTTCCAGAAGTTGTGGCATTCTCTGACCCTCCCCTTTTCCAAAGACTAAACATCTTTCCTTCCCAAAACTGGACTTTACTCCCTCCCAAGGCTACTCCTCTTCTTTTCATTTCTTATCCTACAATTACTAGGTCTTTCCCACACCTGGATATCTTCCTTTCCTAGAATAGGTTTCCTTCTTCTACAAAGTTGGATTTTCTTTCTTCCCTAGTCTGGTCTCCTCTTAATCCTCAAACTTTGTGCTTGCTTTGTCCCAGAGCTTGGCATTCCTCCTTTTACTATAATAAGACTCTCTCTTTCCACAAATGGGACAGCTTTTATTTTTTCTTGTGGTTAAGATTCCTCTCTCCCTGCCCAAACTTAAGTATGTATAGTGCATGGTTTGGGTGTGCTAGTCCACCCAGGAACAAATATTGCCATTCAAGCAATTAAGCAGTTAAATCAACAGTTCAATAAGCATTTATTAAGTGCCTACTATATGCTAAGCTAGCAATGCAAATAAAAAACAAAACCGGTGCCTACCCTCTAACAGAGAAGACAGCATGTACATAATTAAGTCCATATAAAACACATACTGAGTGGCTGAAAGGAAATTTCAAAAGAGAAGACACCTTCTACATGGAGCTCCTTTCCAGTGCCCCACAGAAGCCCAAGCAATGGAAATAATCACCCCAGGGTGTGCCCACCTACTGGTCCATGTTCCACTCATGTATGTTCCCAAAATTAGACCTTCCTGCTCAAATTAGGATTCTCTTCCTTCCCAAGATTTGACTTCCCTCTTCCCCACGGATGGTCCTCTTTCCTTCCCAACCTTGGTCTCCCGTTAGTTCCCCAACCTCCCTCTTTCCAAAAGACAGATGTCCTTCTGCCCTAAGGTGGGGCCTCCCAATCAATCAATCAACAGGTATTTATTAAGTATCTACTATTATAGGACCAATAATAATACTTAGCATCTATAGAAAACTTTTAGGTTTGCAAAGGGTTTTATGAATATTACCTAATTTGATCCTCACAACAACTCTGGAAATTAGACACTATATTATCTCCATTTTACAGATGAGGAAACTGAGGCTGACAGCAGTTAAGCCCAGGGTCACACATCTAGTACCTTTTAGGGATACAAAAAATGTTTAAAAAATCCCAACTCGCAAAGAGTTTATATCCAAATGGGAGAGAAACAAGGAAAAGTATAATATGAAGTGAGAAGATACAAATATATACGCAGAGTTAACCGTGAGGTAATTTGTGGAATGAAAAGGAGCAAGCAGCTGGGGAATAGGGGGTGAGGGGGGGGGGGGGGTCAGGAAAGGCAAAAATCCAGGCCTGGCCCTCCCTCTTTCCCAGAAAGAGCTGGGAGCTCCAGGCTTGCCTTATTCCTGCAGGGCCCTTCCAGGTACTGCCATTATTCACAGCTGCAAATATTTTAAAGCTTAAGGTGACTGGCTCTGACCTATTGATTTCTTCATTTAATAAGTTGGAATGGCTTTATCTTGCCAATTAGCTGAGTAAATAAACTTTACAGGGGAACCAATGTGGAGCCTTGAGAGGGTTTAGAAACGCAAGTAAAGCAAGTTCACATGGCCCACATCTCCCCCATCCCCAACACACCCCCCCCCAAACCACTCCAAATCAATGGACAAATTGAAATTCCAAAAGGCAGAGGCTCATCGTTGATAGGGCTCCTGGGCTGTGACGGCAGCTCAGGCCATAGAGAATTGGCCTGAATTGTGCTAAGAACTAGGAATCAGAAGACCTGGCCTCTAGTCCCAGCTCTGCCCCTGACTCAAAGTATGACCAAGAATAAGTCACTTCCCTTCTTTGGGATGGAATCCTCTCAAGTCAAATGGGGATGATAGGGGACTAGATTAAGAGCCATAAAGGACTCCAGAAGCCCTTTAATCCAACCATCTCATTTTACAGATATGGAAACTGAGGGTCAAGTGTTACCTAGGGTCACACAGCTAGTAAGGATCTGAGGCAGAATTTGAAACCAAGCTTTCAAAGACTCACAGATCAAGAGCTAGAAGAGACCTCAGGGACCATCTAGTCCAATTATCTCACTTTACAGATGAAGAAATTGAGGGCCAGTGAGATTAAATGGACTTGTGATGTTCATGTGGGTAGTACAAGTGTCAGAATACAAGAATGCATGGGGTGTTCAGGGAGGACTAGTGCTTCTGGGGGAGGGCTGTTCATCAACATTTGGTATCTACCTGTCACTCAGCTCTCACTTGTGGCTCCAAGAAGCTGCAGCATGTGCAGCAGTCACCCCCTGGTAAAAAAAAAAACAAAAAAAAACACCTTGGCTATACCATGTTGAGGGAAACCAAGTGGCTTCAAACCCATTGATGAATTACAGAGGATGTCGACCCCTAGCACATGAAGACTTCCCGCAGTGAAATGGGTGGATGTGAATAGTTTGTTCAGCCACGAAGGTGACTGAAGCAAGGGTTATGGAGCACTTGGAGCTTTGTCTGTCATTGAAGGTACCAAGGTCATTCATTGCATCCTGGGCCATCGCCAGTTATCTTGACTTTTGCCCTGCCAGTGGACTTTGATAAACTCTGGAAAAGAGAGTGAGGTTGACGCCTTTGTACAACTCTGCCTCACTTAAATCCTTGAGTCAAGACATCACCCTGTGATGTCACAGGTCCTCTTCAAAAACAAAGGAAAAACAACAACAATGGTGGCTGTGTGACCCTGGGTAAGTCACTTAACCTCCATGTATCTCACTTAATCTCAGTTTCCTCATTCATAAATTGGGAATAACAATAGCACCCACCTCCCAAAGTTGTTGCAAGAGTCCAATGAATTTACATATATTTACGATTACACTTTGTAAACCTTAAATCCATCCATCTTGCTTGATCTACAGATCTGGTGAGGAAATTTGAATCCAGGTTTTCTGACTCCAGAACCAGTGTTCTCTCCCCTGTACTGTACTGCCTCCCTATGGTAGCCTGAGCAAGGTTAAAGAAAGGAACCATATTTTAAGAATGACAGGGATCCAAGTAGGCTTCCCAAAGAAGGTTGTAGCTGAGATGAGCCTTGAAGGATAACTAGGATTCCAGCAGGTAGAGATGGCAGAGGAGGCTGGAGAAAGGGAGAATATTCTGGAATTGGTAAATGGTGCAGAGAAGAGAAAGCCTGAGAAACCCTCACTCTCCCACCCCCTGCTCAAGGACTGCTATGTGGAGACAAAAAGCCTAATCCCTTTCTGGCTATAAGAAAGGAGGGCTCGTGTGCCTTCCTTGATTTTGACTTGCATCTGTGGGCCCTGAGCCTTCCCATACACACAGTGTGCTCTGCTGCCAGCCCCTTCCTACATTCTCATTTCACAGGAGCCTGGAGCTGCCCTTTCTTCCCCCAAGGGAAACCCACATCCTGGAAAGGGGAGGAGCTGAGGAAATTTTGGTGAGCTTTGAAAACCTGCTCAAACAGTACCTGACCTTGTGTGAGGTCAGACCCCTTGTCTCCATAGCCCAAAGCTTGCTGTTTACCTTTCAGGCTCACTACTGAGAGTAGTAGGTCTTGTTAAGACACTTGACTCCATCTTGGTGGCAAGTCTGGTGTTTAAATGTGATCTCTTCCCCACTTTATGGTTCCCTAAGGGCCCCTAACCCAGTCAAGGCCAGGTCTCTGGAGAACAGTAAGGACTCAGGCCATGTTGGAGCAGACGGGAGAGGAGGGAATGTGTGTGTGTGTGTGTGTGTGTGTGTATGTGTATGAAAGAGAGAGAGAGAGAGAGAGAAAGAGAGAGATTTGTTCTCAAAGCCAGTCTTGGTTGATTTCCCAATGTTCCCAAGGGCTTGAGGGGAAGGCTGTACCTTAAGTTCATTACAACAATTGGCCATTGAGAAATGGTACTTGGTGGAAAGAAAATTGGATTTGGAGTTGTTGGAGTTCTCTGACACTGATAACTGATAGGACTTCAGGTAAGTGACTTCACCTCTCCAGGCCTCAATCTCTTAATCTGTAAAGTGGGGATCCCTACCTCACAAGGTTGTTGTGACCAATGAATGAGCTAATGCACATAAACCTTAAAAGAAATACGTTAGTATTACTTGTACCATCATTGTCACAGCCATATTCTCACAAGCTCCTGTGAGGTAGATGGTAAAAGTCTATTTGTTTGCTTGTTTTTTTTTTATTATTATTCCATCATTGCAGTCATTTCCAACTTTCCAAGACTCTTCTTGACATGGGGGCATTTGCCATTTCTTTCTCCAGCTCATTTTACAGATGAGGAAACTGAGGCAAATGGAGTGATGTGACTTGCCTAGGGTCACAGAGCTAGTAAGTGTCTGAGGCTGGATTCAAACTCAGGGAGATGAGTCTTACTGAGTTCAAGCTCTGTGCTCCATCCACTGTGCCACCTAGCTGCCTGTATTGCCCATTGCTTGTTTTTACTGGATCTGTTATTTCATCTGTGAAGGGGACCTCTGACATTTTCTTTCATAAGACAGACTGAAGTCTGCTCAGTAATAGGAAGGAAGGAAGGAAGGAAGGAAGGAAGGAAGGAAGGAAGGAAGGAAGGAAGGAAAGAAGGAAGAAAGGAAGGAAGGAAGAAGGGGAAGAAAGGAAGGAAGGGAGGGAGGGAGGAAGGGAAGGAGGGAGGAAGGAAGAGGAAGAAAGGAAGGGAGGAGGGAAGG
The DNA here is from genome assembly GCA_028646515.1 of Pseudochirops corinnae. NCBI lineage: Eukaryota > Metazoa > Chordata > Mammalia > Diprotodontia > Pseudocheiridae > Pseudochirops > Pseudochirops corinnae. The sequence continues at coordinate 342,676,843 of CM053587.1, read as the reverse complement.
AAGGAAGGAAGGAAGAAAAGTATTTACTGAGCACTAGTATATGCCAAGCACTATAGTAAGTGCTGGAGATACAAATAGATTAAAAACAAGCCCCAAGACTGCACACTCTCGAGATACACTCAGCCTAATTGTAACAGACAAACTATAAAAGCAAGTTTATCTAAAGTGTAGATGGAAGGGCCCAAAGTCCAAAGAATACAGCGTTGGGACTGATGGCCCACAGTCTTTGGGTTGCATCAGGAGGTCAGATGACAGAGCCCAGGGCTCTGGAAGACATTGAGACCAGAAAGTCGTGGAGGAACACAGGAGAAGAAACAGGGAAAATGGGAAGGCCTGGTGTTCATCCATCTCACTGGAAGAAATAAGAGTTAGTGACTCCTATCTCATCCAAGTGGTGTGCGTAGTCACACAGCCCAGATGGGGCCTGGGTGGCCTTTGGCAGGAAGAAAAGAACTCACAGTCTTAGAGTCACTTGAGGCAGAGAAGGTAAACACCATCCAAGACCATACATCCTGTATGTGTCAGAGACTGGACTTGAACCCAAGTCTTTCTGACTCCTTGGACATCTCCCTACCCACTAACCCATGGCTGCCTATTTGTGTCATATACTGATTTCCCCAGGAGTAGTAAGTATGAAAGCTACAGCAAGTGCTCAGATATAGTGAACCCAAAGTCACCATTTTTTCCACTGTATCAATTGATACAAAGAGCAATAGTACACAGTGCCTGCCCTCAATAAGCTTCTTGGGACACCTCAAACTAGATGTACCAGATGTAGATATCTCAAACACAGCATGTCTAAAACTAAACTCATCTTTCCCCCCAAAATTTTCCTATTACTATAGAGGGCAACAGCATCCTTCCAGTCCCTAAGATTCACAGCCTAAACACCAGTCTGGACTCCTCACTCTCTCTCACCCCCCAGATCCAATATGATGCAAAGATCTGTCGATTTCACCTCTTCAGCATCTCTCATCAGTTTCACCTCTGCAGCATCTCTCATCAATTTCAGCTCTATAGCATCTCTCATAGATTTCACCTGTGCAGCATCTCTCAAATATGCTCCCTTCTCTCCTCTGGCACTGCCCCCACTATTGCAATAGCTGCTAGGCAGGGGGAGGGCTGCCTGTCTCAAGGCCCTCCCCCTCCAATCCCTCTTACACTCAGCTTCCTACACTGATCTTCCTAAAGCTCAAATTTGACCACATCACAATCCTACTCAATAAACTCCAGTGGTTCCCAATCATCTCCAAATATAAAACCTTCCTTTTGGCATCCAAAGCATTTCATCACTCAGCCTTTCCTACTTTTCTGGTCTTCTTACATTTTACTCACCCTGCTCCTATTCCTCACATACAACACTCCATTTCAAATGATTAAATGAGATAATACTTATAAAGCACTTAGTATAGTGATATATATATATATATATATATATTGCTTTATAATACTAGGTACTTAATACAAACTTATTTCCCTTCCCCTCCACTCCCACCCACATCAAGTCTTTTCACTGGCTGTCCTGTTGATTCCTGAATTGTTCTCCATCTTCACTTCCAACTTCCTTTAAGTGTCAGCTAAAATCTAACCTTCTTAAAGAAGCCTTTTATGGGTTTTCCCTTAATGCTAGTGCCTTCCCTCTGAGATTGCCTCCAATTTATTTATTTTAGGCAAACAGGGTCAAGTGACTCGCCAAGAGTCACACTGCTAGTAAGCCTCTGAGACTGGATTTGAACTCAGGTCCTCCTGACTCTAGGACCAGTGTGCTATCCACTGCACCACCCAGCTGCCCCTCCCATATATATTCCATATAAGCATCACCAGGTATCTCTGTATCTCAGTATCTCTAACATCCTTGTATTTTAGTGTATTATTAATATAGCCATGTGTATTGGTATTTTATACCAGTATGTATGTATAGAAGAGCCATCACACCCTCAGAATCAAGAGGACCTGGGTATGAGGCCCATCTCTGGCACACACTGGCTGTGATCCCACTTGTGGACAGCGTGACTTGATGGGATGTTTGTTCCCCTGCATGGAGCTAAAACCCGAGCCCCTGAGTACTTACCCTGTCTTAAAGGTATTTCCTAATGCTGAGCACATGGTTATTTGTTTTCAGTTCCTACTCTATGCCCTCCCCTCCCAGTGCTGGGCTGTTGTAGGCACTTGTCCACCATGAAGACTCACCTGTTAGCAGTGGGCAACCACCCGATTGTGTCCCCTGATGCCAACCTTGGCCTGACCATGGACATTAGGAAACAGAAGCCATAGGACGTCACAATCTGCCTGGATGTTTATCCAGTCCTCCTGTTCCCTTTTTCCCAACTTGGCTTTTATCTTGGGTGGATCCCAGGGCCATAACCTGGGCTTTCTGGAAGCCCTCAGGGCTACAGAGGTTGCTGCACCTGGGCCCAGAGGAGACCTCAATGGGGAACCACAATGGGACAGAAGGTTGTAGCCTTCTTCTCTGGTTGGGCCCATTTAATTAATTGGTTTGAGATGCAAGTCAATGTTTGCAGATTTTGGGTGAGAAGATTACAGAGTTCAAGCTGGAAAAGACCTTGGTTATCTTTGAGTCAGAGGAAACTGAGGTATGTAGAGTCACTTGCCCAGGATCATAAAGCTAGGATTAGAGGCTAGATTTGAGCCTGGATTATCCTGATTCCATGTCCAATGACAAAGCTTCTCATATTTGTGCTTTGGTGTTTGTAGGACAATTTTTCTTTTTCCTTTGCTTTTGTTTCTTTTTTTGAGGGGAGAGGGGTGTATACATACGTCTACAGGTGCACCAGGTATATGGACATGTCTGAATGTTTGCATTCCTAATGTATTAGCATGCAGTAGGCACTTCATAAAGGCTTGTTGCTCACGATGATGAGTTCGTTGTGGGTATAGGTTTGGGAGTATCTCTATGTAACAGTATGTATTTATGTGTATGTAGATCTGTCTCTGAGTTTATATGCTTACCTATCTGTGTGCTTATGGGGACTGAGTGTGTCCTCGGTATGGACATACATCTCTGTGTGAGTGTGTGTATGTGTGTATATGAGTGTGTGTGTGAACATGGGCCCCTATGTGTGCCTGACTGTCTCTGCCTGCAGGCTCTCTCTCCAGGCACAGCAGGCCCTTGGTTAAATGAGGGCTTTCCCATTTCAACTTGCCTGGGGGCCATGCAGACTGTGCAGACACTAATAAGGCCCCCATCCTCACTCCTCGCTCTGCGGGGGAGAGCAAAGAGACCCCTTGTGCAGATCGCTGTCGAGCTCAGCTGAGGATGCAATCACACAATCACTGGGCCTGGCTCTTCGGGACTTTGGGGGACCCCTCCCAGCAAGGCCATGTTCAGCAAACTCTGGCTGGTCCCCTACAGCCAGGCAGTAGCTGAGAGCCCAGGATGTTTATGTGGATAGCCACTGAGGCTGCCCCAATCCCAGATGGGAAGAAGGACTCTTTCCTAAGGAACCCCAGAGCCTGAAGCCTTCAATTCCTGGAGACTGTGGATTTCCCCTGGCCCAGAAATATACTCATGACTTGCCCATCCACACACTTCAGAAAGATGGGATACCAGGTCTGGAAGGGACCACAAAGTATAGAACTGAGAATGTTAGAGCTGGAAAGGCTCTTAGAACAGGGAATATCAGGGATGGGAGGGGCCTTAGAACAGGGGATATCAGAGGTGAGAAGGGCCTTAGAGTGTAGAATCTCAGAGACAGAAGGAGATCATTTATTCCAGTGACCTTCTTTGGCTCAGAAAGAAGTGAAGGCTTGAAGTAAAGGACAGTGGTGGAAAGAACTCTAGAAGTGTAGTGGGAAGACCTGAACTTTATGGGAAGACTTGAATTTTAATCCAAGCTCTGTTACTAATCTAACCTTGGAAAATGCCCCAATTTTCTCTCGGTCTCAGTTTCCTTTTCCATAAAAATCAAAGTTAGATCTGATGCTCCCTTCGGTCCCTTGTATCTCTGATTCTTCTGACTTGGGAAGTGACTTACAAAAGGTCTCCTGTCTTGACCCCTCCTTTCGTGTCTTGGCTCCCCCCCCTCCCCCACAACTCTGCTCTCGTTGTAACTCGATTGGGCCAAAAAGCCTGAAGGAAGAGCTGGGGGACCTGGGCCCTAGTCTTGGTTTTGCCACTAACTGAAGATGACCTTTGTTGTGTTATTGGACCTTTATGGGCTTCAGTTTCTCCACTGTTAAATGAGAATGAGAGCACATGGCCACCATGGCTGCTTTCTTCTCTCTGGTTCTGAGGTCCTGTCCTGGGTCAATACTCCAAGACTCTAGCCTGAAACAGCTCTGAAAAGAAGGAAATGAGCCCTCTCCTCCCTGAAGGCTGTTTGTTAGCCAACCAGGCCAGTTGAGGGGCCAGAAGCAGGGCAAGGGTTGGCTATGTGGCTTCTCTGTTGCCCTACATCTGACACACCATTGCCTTGGAGGCCTGACTATGGCAGGGACCTCCCTGGGGGATCAATGAGCCGGAAGAGAAGGCTATTTACCTCATAACTGTGTCTTAATTAGATCAATTAGCCAGGAAAGCTGGCTCAGGCCTGCAGTGTGCTCAGGGGGAGAGAAAGCTGGCTGGGACTCAGAAGCTGCCTGTCAGGGCAGGCAAGGCCTAGAGAGCCAGGTGAGGCTGTGGAGGGGCAGCCACTGGCCCAGGACAGATTCCAGGTGGCCCCTGGTCACCTTCAACTCTAAGCCATATCACATTTCCACTCAGCTGCCACAAACACTGGCTTCCTCCCACTCATTCATTACTGTCCAAAGAACTGTTAGCACCTTCTTTTTGGCCTAGGAAAGGGCAGTTCAGATTTCTGAGGGCTTTAAGAAACACATTCACAGTGTGTAGCAGACAGTTCAAATCCCACCTCAGACTTTTATTGCCTATGTGACGTTGGAAAAGCCACTGAATTTCCCTGATCCTCACTTTACTTATCTGTAAAATGGGTATGGTATGGCACATACTTCCTGAGGCTATGTAAAGAATACAATAAATGAAATAACGTGCATAAAGCCGTTTGTAGACCTTAAAAGTGTTACACAAATGTGAGCTATAATAATAACTACGATTGTTTGAGCCATTACTATTTCTACAACATTGTCTTCTCAACAACCCTATGAGGCAGGTAGCATCATGATTCCCATTTTACAGATAAAAATACTGAGCCTCAGAAAGGGGAAAGGATATACAAGCTAGAATCACAAGCAAGTATTAGGGGTTAGGATTCAGTCAACCAGCCTTTATTAAATGCCTACTATGTGCCAGGCACTGTGCCAAGGGTTTGAGATGCAAATAAAGATAATAGATCATCCCTGCTCTCCAGGAGCTCACAGACCAACGTGTGTGAAAACGTGCAAACGACAGTGGACAAACAAAATCTACAGGGTGTTTCAGAAGGAAGGCGCTGAGATTAAAGAGGATGGGGGAGGGATCTTTACAAAAGATGGGAATTTAATTGAGACTTGAAGAAAGCCAGGAGGAGGAGATGAGGAAGAAGAGAAGTAAGGCACGGGGGAGAGTCAGTGAAAATGGCCAGGGTGGAAAGAGGGAATCTCTTATGCAAGGACTAACAAGGAGACCTACTGAGGCACAGAGCAGGCAATGGGGGAGGAGGTATAAGAAGACTGGAAGGTAGGAGGGAGTCTAGTTATGGAGGCTTTGAAAGGCAAACAGGAGATTTTATATTTGATACTAATGGCAATAGGGAATCACTGGAGTTCATTGAATGAAAGGAGTGGTGATATGGTCAGCTCTGCACCTTAGGAAGATCAGTTTGACAACTGAATGGGAACAGATTGGAGTGGGGAGAGCCCTGAGGCAGGCATGAGGAGATGAGGGCCTGAACCAGAGTGAGAGCAGCATCAGGCCAGAGAAGGGGGCATAGAAGAGACATGTGATAAGGTTGGAAATGACAAGACCTGAACACAGATTGGATTGGGGGAAGGGGGAGGTGATGAGAGGGTGAGAGATAGTGAGGAGACCAGGGTGACTCCTAGGTTGACTAGGAGGACTGTGGTGCCCTTGACAGTCACAAGGAAGGTAGGAATGGGGGAAGGCTTAGGGAGAAAGACAATGAGTTCTGTTTTGGACATGTTATATTTAAAATGTCTACTGAATATCCAATGTGAGATGTCTACAAGGCAGTTGGAGATGCAAGATTGGCACTCAGAAGGCAGGTTAAGGCAGGATAGGTAGATTTGAGAATTTTTAGCATAGAGACGATAACTGAGTATACTCGAGTTGGTAGGATCACCATGTGAAGTGGCACAGAGGGAAAAGAGAAGGAGGCTCAAAAACAGAGCCTTGGCATAGTACCCCACCCCCAATTAGCAACTGAGACCTGGATGAAGATCCAGCAATGGGAGAAAGATTCAGACACGAATCCCCTGAATCTAAGTGAAGTGTTTATTCCACTATGCTAGTGAGAGACCCTTCAGTCTAACCTTCTTGTTATCCAAATATCCCCTGGTCCAGAGGGGTTAACAAATGAGTGTTAGAAAGGGAACTCTGTCCTAGGTCTTTTGACTTTTGGCCTAATATGGTTTCCATCCCACTGAGCTGTTGTTTTTAAATTAAGCCAAAGGTTTGGACTCCCTGGTAGCCCAGGCTTGAGGACGATGATTGGTTTTATTATGTTACTGCTAATAATGATGATGATGCTACTATTTAGCGCCTGCATGGTGTGTTTAAAATTCCTCTAATATCTCCTGTCTTACTCAGCCAAACTAAGGTGGGCAGAAAAAGATCTGGGGGTTGTAGTGGATTGCAAACTTGACACAATAAACAGTGTTCTACTCGGAAGATAAAACTAACGAGACGTAAGAGAAGCATCAAGAAATGAAGAGATGATGGTTTCTTTGTTAGACAGTCTGTCAAACCACATCTGGAGAATTCTATTCTGTTATGAGAGCTGCATTTAAGAAAGAAATTAATAATATGGGAAATGTCTATAAGAAGGTAACCTGGATGTTGAAAAGTTTCAAGTTTAAGCCATAGAAGAACTGTTTGAAGCAATTGAGGAAGTTTAGCCTCAAGAAGACAACCGGGAGAGGGAGGCATGTCAGAGGTCTTCCCATCACATAGAAGAAGGATGCAACTTATTCTGTTTGGCTCCAGAGAGTCATGACCCCCTTTGGAGTTTTCTTGGCAGAGATATTGGAGGGGTTTGCCATTTCTTTCTCCAGTTCATTTTACAGATGAGGAAACTGAGTCAAACAAGGTTAAGTGACTCCTCTAGGTCTTCCTGACTCTAGGCCCAGCATTCTGTCCACTGTACCACCTAGTTACCCATACCATCTAAATTCTAGGCATTATTAAATAGATATCTATTGATTTAAATTGCCAAGTAGACTGTGGTTACTGTTAGCCTGATCTATAAATAAATAAAAAAAAGTCAGTTAACATTTCTATGGAATTTTATGGCTTCACACACATTTTTCCTTTGGCGTTGTCTATATCAATAAGGGGACAGTCCCATATCAATGGACTTTGGGACAGGGACTACACTATGAAGTAAGACAAATATTTTCTAGATGAAGAAACAGATCCAGGGAAGCTTAAATGAGTTGCTTATATCAACCCAATGACCGTCAGAGATGTGATTTGCATCCAGGTTTCCAGACTCCAAGCCTTATATGTTTCTCACTTTACCCAGATCCAGGGTCACTTAGCTAATAAGTGTCTTAGGCCAGATTTGAACTCAGGTCTTTCTGACTCTAGGTCTAGGTTTCCATCCAAAGCAGCTAGGCTATGCCTTAAGTATTTCTATTTTGTCTCTAAATCCTACAGTCTCTACCGAGAGTTCCAATCCCACTTCATGTTCACTGTACACTTAACAAGATGGCAGAGTGGAACTAAGGGAACTAAGAGCTGGAAGGGGAGATGAAGTCAGGTCAGCAAGCATTTATTGCACACCCATTGGGTGCCAGGCATTAGGGATACAAAAAAAAGACATTCAAGGGGATTTATAGGCTCCTTAGAGGAGTCAAATGGGAATTTAACTCCTTCATTTAACAGATAAGGAAACTGAGGACCAGAGACATAAAGTGACTTACCCAGAGTCACACTAACCAGGAGAACTGGCTTTGATGCCCTTGACTACAGGGAACTTGGAAGAAATGGATAAATATGCAAATAACCGGCATACCAGAGATATGGAGTGAAGCACAAAGGAAAGGATCAGGCAAGTTGCTTATGAGGCTTTCAAGAGGGGAGGAACACTGGGTACCATGGAAAGAACACTGGAGTTTAAGTCAGAGGGACTGGGTTCAAATTCTGGCTCTCCTACTTATATTTTATATGGACATACCTCTCTGTGCCTCAGTTTCCTCATCTATAAAATGAAAGGACTGGACTAGATGGGCACTAAGGTCCCTTCCACCTCTGAAGCTTGTATGCTGAGTAAAGAAAGTAACTCCTGAAGCCTCAGAAAAGGCCGCTAGGTGATGTAGTGGATAGAACACTGGCCCCGTAGTAAGAAGGACCTGAGTTCAAATCCAGCTCAGATACTTCCTAGCTGTGTGACCCTGGGCAAGTCACTTAACCCCATTTGCCTCAGTTTCCTCATCTGCAAAATGAACTAGAGAAGGAAATGGTAAATCGCTCCAGTATCTTTGCCAAGAAAACCCCAAATGGGGTCAAGAATCAAACATGACTGAAATGCCTCAACAATAAGGTCTAGAGTAAGGGAAGCCTGGATTCAAATCCTGCCTCAGAAACCTAGCTATGTGACCTTGGACAAGTCACTTGGCCTCTACTTGCCTCAGTTTTCTCATCTGTGAAATGGGGATAAATAAAAAGGGTTGTTGTAAGCATCTGACGAGATCAGTTGTAAAGGCCTTAGCACAGGGCCTGGCACATAGTAAACATCACCCAAGTGTTAGCTGTTGCTTTATCGTTAGTCTTATTCCAGCTTAACTTTGAACCAGTGATCTGACTTCTCTGATCGGCACTGTCTCCTATGATCCCACGTTCACTGGTGGGGGATGGGGCAGAGGGTCAGAATGTGAGATCCCTGAGGTCAGGGGTGTTCTTCTTCTGTTGCCTTTTTTAAAAGCCTTTGTATCACCAGTGCTTGGCATGGGGCCTGGCACATAGAAGACACTTAATTGAATCAAGAAATGAATAATGGCCCAGGAGAGAGAGTGTCATACTTGGCATTAGTGAATCTAGATTGAAATCCTGGCTCTGACACTGATTGCCTGTGTGACCTTCAAGAAGACTTTTCATCCCTCTGCACCTTGGTTTCCCCACCTGTGAACTGAGAGTCTTGGGCTAGGTGACCTCAGATGTCCCTTTCAGGTCTAATCTGTGAATCAATGCCTTGGCTGCTAAGCCAGGGCCTGAAGGAAGGGAGAGACCTCAAAAGCTGGAGATGGAGAGGGTGCAAGGGCGTTGTGTCTTCAAGAAATAGGGAAGAAAGATGCCCAAAGGCACCCATGCCTCTCCAGGAGAGGCCCAAGATGACTACCAGCTCTCCACCTGCCTGCCGGGGGCCTGGGGGGCCCCAGGAAATGCCACAGCACAGGAAAAGCTCAACCAGCCTGCTGCTCACTTCACTGCTGACAGCCCAGGGCTCATTAGGGCTCTCAAGTCTCTGTGGTAGCCAGGGAAGTGACAGCCCAGAGCCAGGAGCACAGATGCTGAACCTGTCTCTGTGTGAGTAAACAGAACATCGAGTACTTCCATCCCCCCCACCTGCCTTCTGGGAAGACCCTAAGAGAAGGGGGTGGCCGGGGAACTGAAAAAATAATGGTTCGTTTGCTGAGATGAAATGCAAAGGGCCCAACAGGGAGAGGGAGGAAACCTGTGATGAATTTGGGCTCACAGCAGGGTGCTATGGACCAAGCCCTGGGCACAAAAATGAATAGAAGGGAAAGAAAGGAAGGATGAAGGAAGGATGAAGGGAGGGAGGAAGGAAGGAAGGAAGGAAGGAAGGAAAGAAGGAAGGAAAGAAGAAAGGAAAGAGGGAAGGAAGGAAGGAAGGAAGGAAGGAAGGAA
>CM053587.1:342649556-342666340 GCA_028646515.1 Pseudochirops corinnae | reverse complement strand
GGAAGGAAGGAAGGAAGGAAGGAAGGAAGGAAGGAAGGAAGGAAGGAAAGAAGGAAGAAAGGAAGGAAGGAAGGAAGGATGAAAGAAGTCCTACCCTCAAGGAGCTTGCTTACCTTCTAATAAAGAAAGACAGTATTTATCTTGGAACTAGTGTGGGGAAGGTGGGGGATTAGAATGGAGCCAAGGCGATCCTCCTGGCAATATGGTTAGGAGATGCCCAGTTAGTTGTAAAATAAGGTAAAAACTCATACCTCAGAGTCCAAGGTGAAAGGAGTGGGAGTCTGAATGAATCCAACCTATTTTTTTCTACAGATGGGGAAGCTGCAACCCTGAGTTGTGAAGAGTGGTCCAATGCTCCCCTTCACTGATGTGAGTGGCCGAGCTGGCCTGGGACACTTGGTTCTAGAATGCCACCTCCCTCTCTTTTTCCACCCAGTACACCTAGTTCTGATGCCTGGGGCCAGGGCCACCAAGTCCTGTACCCTCTTCCTGTGATGGCCTCTCACATTCATGGAAGTTTCTATTGTGTCTTCTCTCCATACCACTCCTCGCCCCCAAACCTGCTCTTTTCCTGTTCAAATGGGGCATGACCTGGATCTCCTCCTCTGTAACACGTCCCCAAGGCCCTCCCCCATTCTGGCTGCCATCCGCTATACACTTTTCAGTTTATCAATGTCATTATTCAGTCTGAATACCCATAACTGAACCCAGTACTCCAGGCATAGTCTGTGAGGAGGGCAGGGAGCTCTCACCTCACTGACTCTGGCCACTGGACCTCCATTAACAGCCCAGAATGTCACTGATTTCCAATAGGAACCCATTCATATCCAACATTATTAAAAATAATGGTTTATTTTCATATATGGCTTACAAAGTGCTTTACTCTCTATCCCTTATTCCCACAAGGTGCTTTGTGAACATGAGTTCATTTGATGCTCTCAACAACCTTGAGAGGTAGGGATTACATGTATTCTTAACCCTGTTTTACAGATGAGCAAATTGAGAAGACATTCAGTGACCTCCCTGTGTTCACACATGCAGGATATGAGCCGCAGTTGCTCTTGATTCTAAGCAGCCCCCTTTCCATTATACTTCACTGTCTCTGATGTCTTTTGAGGACAGAGCTATGCTCGATAAGGGGCAGAAATTAGGTTAGTGTATGCCATCCAGGTTCTGGGGCTGGGCAGACCATATTCATTCATTCATTCCTTCATGAAAAAAAAAAAATGTTAAAGGACTTATTGGGTATAGAGAGCCATGTTGGGATCTGGGGGAGATACAAGATTGGGGAAAGCAATGGTCCCTGCCCTCCTAAGGCTCATAATCTATTAGAGAAATGAAACATACAGATGGTTAATGCACAAGAAAGTTACAGAAACAAGTGCTCGGTGATCCCCAAGGAGAAAAGTCCTTTCAAGGAAATTAGAGGTGAGAATGAGGGCTGGGGTGGGCAGAAGCGGGGCAGGTAGAGATGCTCTTCAGGGCTCGAGGGGAGGGTCAAGGTGGAGCATCCCGAGAATCAGACTACCTCCTGCCAGATGGCAGATAGGGAGCCCCTGATTCATCAACGCAATGGACCTGAGAGGTGGATGTCACTTGTAAATGGTTTTGGAGGATCATGTATCTCCATTTCCCCCCTAATATATGTGATTAATAACCTTAATTACACATAAAATTGCTGCCATTGAAAAATGGGGCACATGTGGCTCCATCCCGTGACTGGGTCTCCTCCAGACATTTCAGGGTAGGAGACCAACAAGCTTGTGCCAGCCAACGCTCTCCATTCAGGATAGAGGCTATTTGTGTAGGGTTGGCTACACAGAACACACAATGATTTGTTCAGAATATCCCTGGAGATCAACACTAGCATGTCAAACCTGGGAGGGACCTTAGAAGAATGTCAAAACCAAGAGGGACCTCATTTGGCTAAGGGGCACAGTGGAGAGAGCTCTGAGCCAGCAGTCAGGAAGACTTGAATTCAAATCTGGCCTCAGACACTTACTAACACAAGCTAACTCACTAACTAACCCAGACCCTGGGTAACCACTACCTACCTTGGCTTGTTCGAATATAAAATGGGGGTGATAATAGCTCCTATTTACCAGGGTGATTGTGAGGGTGAAATGAGATGTTATTTGTAAAGTACTTAGCACAGTGGCTGGTACACAGTAGGTCCTTCATGAATGCTTATTGCCTTACTACCTAGAATGTTGGAACTAGGTGGTGTCTTAGAACAGAAAATTTTTAACTGGGAGGAACCTTGGAACAGAGAATGTCAGAGCTGGGAGGGGCCTTAGAACAGGGAATATCAGATCGGGGAGACGCCTTAGAACAGGGGATGACAGAGTTGGGAGGGATTTATCCAACCTTTTCACTGGAAAGATGAAGACACTATGTCCTATTTATACTATTTGCTAGTAAAACAATTCCAACCACTCCTGCCCTCATCTCCTCCACTGGAAGTCTTTGCATGGAAGGAAGTTTCTCAGAATGTCTTACTTTAATCCATCTTGCTGCCAGCCCTTCTCCTCAGTGAGGACAGAACATCTGGTCATCATGGCTCAGACAGATGGAGAAGGCTTGGCACCATCAGCACCAGGTCTGAAATGCTGGGTGTTCTGACTGGGCCCTCTCCCATCACCATCCCACACCAGTTCATCATTTCCTCCCTATCCCACCAGCCAGCCAGCCCCAAGCACGTGGCAAGGGGCACACAGTTGTGAAAAGCAGACGGCCAGACTGTTACTATGGGGGTGACACTGCCATCAGTGTGAGTTCTCTGGATCATAAAAGGTAATATAATTAAGTCCCAGGATGGAATGGGACCATTAAAGCCTTTAGATTATCCAAAAGAAGTGATTGTGTTAATGAAAGGTTCTCTAATACCGAATTCGGTTTCCATCTATCTCCATTATGGGGGGCAGTTTACCTGGTAATATCAACACAGAGCTAATCACCTACCAGGGGGTGGTGGGGAGAGGAAAGCTCGGATGTGATTTCCCTGGTGACAAAGGGCTAATTTACAGGCTCTTCCAGTGGCCCCTAACATCAGACTGTGAACCCACCACCAGCACCCCTACCACCAGCCTAAACCAACACTCTCAGCCTAGGATCTCCTCCCTTGTTCTGTTGTCCAACAGCTGGCTGGGAGCTGTGGGAGGCAGCTGGGCAGTGCCCCTATTAGATGCCAGGGGGAAAGGCAGAAAAGGACTGAGAGACTGAGATATTAGAGCTTTGATTGGGGGAGGGAGTAGCCCATTTCGTATAAGCAAAAAGGATGTTCACCAAGAAGAGCATAAAGGAGGATGAGCTTGGAGTTCTTTATCAATCACAAAATCATGGCTTGTCAGATCTAGGCAAAACCTTAGAACAAAATTCATCAGAGCTCACAGGTTGTGTTTGTTCTTCACTCTCAAAGAAGACCATGACAGCATGGAAATGATGACATGACTTGCAGTTGACTTGGATTTGAGTGAGGGAAGCTGTGCAAGGTCACCAGCTTTACTTTCTCCTCCAGAGCCATCTGGGTCCAGCAGCCAGATATTCATCAGGATGACTGGAATTGGGAACCAGGAGGGACCTTAGAACCGAAAAAGTCAGAGCTGGGAGAGGCCTTAGAACAAGGGATGTCAGGGCTGAGAGGGGCCTTAGAATAGGGGATGTCAAGGCTGGGAGGGACCTTACAACAGGGGATGTCAGAGCTGGGAGAGGCCTGAGAACAGGGGATGTCAGGGCTGAGAGGGGCCTTAGAATAGGGGATGTCAAGGCTGGGAGGGACCTTACAACAGGGGATGTCAGAGCTGGGAGAGGCCTGAGAACAGGGGATGTCAGAGCTGGAACAGCCTGAATAAGCCAACTTATCCATCCTTGAACACAAACCCCTTATCTAAAAACCCTAACAAGGAATCACCCAGCCTCTAGTGAAGAAGTCAAGGGAGGGTAAAGTTGCTCCCTCCTAAGGCAGCCCATGCCAGTAAGGGTCACCTCTGCTTTCTAGAGAACTTTAAAGCTATGCAAACACAAAATAGGTACAGAGGGCAGCTAGGTGGTGCAGTGAATAGAGCACCGGCCCTGAAGTCAGGAGGACCTGAGTTCAAATCCAGCCTCAGACACTTGACACACTTACTAGCCGTGTGACTCTGGGCAAGTCACTTAACCCCCATTGCCCTCCAAAAAAAAAAAAAAGCAAAAAAAAATAAATAAATAAAATAAAAAACAAAAATAGTTACAGGGACAAAGCTATGACTAGAATCTAAGTTTCTTATTTCCTAGGCCTGGGCTCTTTCTACAACACCAGGCTGTCTTGTCTGCAGTCACTGAGAAGTCATGTTGACAATGAAGCTACTAAGTCATAGCCTGTAAATGTTGGTAGGGCTATCAGAAGACAGGCACACAAATTTACTATTGGTGGAGAAACAATGACCTGGTCCAGCCATTCTGAAAAGGGATATGAATTATACTCAAATAGCCATTAACCTTTGTGTTTTGGTCTAGCAATTTAAACTGCTAAGTATATATTCAAGCCACATTGACTGCTAGGAATATGCATCAAGAAAGTTAAAAAGACAGGGAGAATAATACTTTGCAGCAGCAAAGAGCCAAAAGGAATTTGGGTGCCCAACAACTTGAAAAGGGGATAAATGAATTGTCAATGTAATAGTATATTGTACAACCAGAAATGATGAATGCATAGATTTTAGAAAAACTTCCTGAGTCCTTTATGAATTGACAAAGAAAGGTAAACAAGAAAGGAATCAATTTATACAAGGATCACAGTAATGTATAGGAAAACACCATCAGAAACTATCGTGACTTTGATTGATTCGGTGACTAATTGGGATTTGATTGAGCTTACAATGAAACATGCCTCCCACCTGTTTTAGAGAAGTGGTGGACCATGGGTACTAAATAAGGCATACATCTTCAGCAATGACCAGTGTGTTTCTTATTTGGTTTGTTCAACTTTACTCATTTCTAGAAGATATGTGCTTTACGTGTTCCCCATCTATGTGCATTTATTTATTTGTTATAAAGATACAAAGTTCTGTGATGGTGAAGGAGGTAATCTTTGATGTGAATGATGAGAAAGGAGACAGAGAGAGAAAGGGAGGGAGGAAGAGAGAGACAGAGATAGAGAGAAGGGAAGAGAGATATTGGATAGGTGGGAAAGGGAGGGAAGGAGAAAGAGATATAGAGAGGGGAGAGAGAGAGAGGAATGAAGAGAGAGCTGAGAGAGAGAGAGAGAGAGAGAGAGAGAGAGAGAGAGAGAGACTGAGAGAAAGAGAGAGAGAGACTGAGAGAAAGAGAGAGACTGAGGGAAACAAAAAGACAGAGAGGAAAGAAAGGGGAGACAGAGAGATGAAGAGAGACAAGATAGAGACAAGGGGATGTGGAAGGAGAACTTCATTAAAACCTTACAAAATCCACATGTCCTCAGTCATCCAAGAAAGCTTTCATGATACTTGCCCATTGAGCTGACTTTGGCCACAAGGTGGACTCCAACGTTTTAAAAATATTTTCAGTCCCAGAGAATTGAAACAGAAAGGCTTTGCTACCTGCTACCATCACCAATTCTGTCCCTAAATCTCTGGGCTATATGGCCTTTAAGATCCTTTGTGACTCTGACCTTCTTTACTCTAAGACCCCTCCTACCCCTGACATTCCCTGTTCTAAGACCCTTCCCACCCTTACCATTCCCTTTTCTGAGGCCCCTCCCAGCTCTGACATTCCCGGTTACAAGGTCCCTCCTAAGTTGCTATCTGTGTTCTAACAACCTTTCCATGAGGTAGACAGAAATATTTTCAACTCTACAACTCTTCTTCTACAAGGAAGACTTTGGTTGCCTAAACCTCCAGTATCCAGAAACTTCATTTTAACCCACAACCTACTGTTCTCACAACCATCGCCACCACACCCCTCCCACATTCCAGAATTCTAATTAAATGAAGTTTAGCCTTCTACACCCTCCTTTCCTCTTTCATGCCATTTACCTGTGCCCGGACAGTTGCTGCCACCTCCTTTGAGAACCAAAGGGTTAACATGTCCCTTCTGTTTGCCAGCAGGAAAGTTCATTACTTTGACTAATTGCTTTGAAGTCAGTGATTCAGCAGCTAATGGAAAAATGTATCTCCGGGTAATAGATTAATTGGCCACTAGTGAACAGCCCTCAGCCTGGAGGGGTACTCGCTTCGGGGGATTCCCATGCCCCTGCCAAGCCAGTCTAAACCAGATAAGGATAGTCTAGAACTTTTGAGCTGACAAAGGACTTTGGTAACCAGCTGATCCAACCCCCTCTCATTTCACAGAAGAAAGTGAGAGCCAGAGAGAAGCATTTGATCATGGTCATGTGTGCAGGAGAAGAAGGAGAATCAGACTTTATAAGCTATCAGGGATTTTAGAGACTGGTCTTCATTGTATATAGTTATAAGGGAAGAATGAGATTTTGAGAAGGCAGTGGCTTGTCCAAAGTCACTTAATAAATTAGTAGCAGAGTCAGAGCTGGAATCAAAGAATTTTCAGGTTGAGAGGTGTCATAGAAACCAGGTCTCATCCTTCAGTGGGGGAAATGGAAGCCTAGAAAGGTTAAGTGATTTGCTTATAGTTATACAGCTAGTAAGTGGCATAACCAGGATTGAGAAGCCAACTTTTTCTGGATTCTGGGCCAGCAGGGAAGCAGGGTAGAAAGAACTTCCTCCTTTCCCCATCCCTCTCTTCCATCTCTGCCTCCTGCTATCCTACTCATCCTTTAAGGTTTATCCAGGGAGCCTTCCTGGATCTCCCTCCACCCTAAAGGACTGGCTCTTCTTTCGACCTTGTAGAAGATGCTGTGAGTAGGCAGATCAGTACAGTAAAAAGAGCCCTGGCTCCATACTGGGCTCAAATCCTACCTGTGATGCCAACTTATTTTGTGACCTTGGGCAAGTCACTCAACCACCAAGGGCCTTTGTTTCTTCATCTACAAAATGAAAACTTGGATTCTAGATCTCCTGCAACTCCAAATCTGTGATCCTTTCTAGTATGCCACCTCATTCTCTTAAGATGGGACAAGAGCTCAGTGTATCTCAATCTCCCCTCTTCTATCTCCTGCCTATGGAAATTCCCCAGATTATAGAAAAACAGAGGATGCCTGTGCAGATAATTTGTCAGGTCCTTTTATGAGCTTCCTGGAAACCATGAGGACACTTAGCATTTCTTCCCATGTTACACATGTTGGAGAAAGGAGCAGGGAATTGGTGCTGGCGAAGAAAGCAGAGAGTTGGGGCACAAAGTGTCTGCAGGAACCAAATGTACAGCCCAAATGGAGAGGAATCGGGCGGGGCACAGGGGGAAGGACATGGATTGAACAAATGGTTTCTGCTACAGCTCTTGCTAGACAGTGCCTAAAGCTGCTGCCTTACTTGCCTTGGGGGTCTGTCTGCTCCTGGCTGGAGATGAAGGAAGGAACAAGGCTTCACTGAGCGTTGACTGGTAGAGAGCAGGCCAGCCTCTGGTCAAAGTGTGAAGGAGGAAGAGGTTGTCTTTTGAGACAGCCTGGGGATGGAAAGGAAAGCATGTACTGGGTTTGGAGTCACAAGACTTGGGTTTAAACGCATTCTATTCTTCTTAGAGGCTGTGGGGACCCTGTGAGCCTCAGTTTCCTCATCTGAAAAATGAGGTTATTCAAAAGGGCTCCTGCAGGATGGAGTGGGTGCCCCCCCCCAATCACTTCAAACTTTTAAATAAAGATGGGATTCCCCTTGCCAAAGATGTTGTGGGGGAATTCTAGTCCAAGTGTGAGTTGGACAGAGACTTTGAGGCTTTTCCCAATTTGGAAATCAGGTCATCTCTAAAATCCCTTCAAGTACTCTACCCTATTATTCTGTGAATACAGCCAAGCCTGATCAAGTCCAGAGGGCAATGCTACTGAAGCCAGGAAAAAAAGGCTTATGCTTTTTAGAAAACTTATTTTAATTGCTAGATTTTGTTTTTATATGACTTATAATTCCCAATGTGCTCCTCCTTCCTACCCTTCCTAGAGAGCAATCTCTTATAATAAAGAGGAAAAAAAACTAGTCACCAAAGCTGACCAATATATTGAAAAAGTCTGATATTATAATGAGTGTTCAATATTCATAGTCCCCCATACACCTCTGTTTAAAAAGAAAAGGTAGATGAGATTCAAAAGTCTCAGATATTTGACAAAAAATAAAAACTGAATGAAACCTCAATGACTAATATGTGATGTCATAGTGCTGGAGTTCAAAGTGCTTGGTTTCATATCCCAATTCTGTTGTTTACAACCTGTGAGAACTTGTAGAAATGATTGCCCTTCCTCCTCCCACTAAAAAAAAAAAAATCTTACTGCCTCACTCACTCTTCAGATGAGGAAACCAAGGCTCAGGGAGGCCATGTGGATCTCAAGTAGAAAAGCAGAGATTCAGCTCCCAAGCCTAAGTCTCCCTTTTCTTTTAAATGAAGGGGATGGACTTAACAATCTCTAAGGTATCTTTCCCAAGCCATAAGGATTAGGACACTTTGACACATTGCCCCAATCTCACCTCCACCCCACCCCTTTGTGCTCAGGAATTTCTTTCCCATATCCAGCACACAGAGTGAGAAAGTCATACAGGCAGAGACAGAGAGAGACAGAGAAGGAGAAACAGAGAGGGAGAGACAGAGAGAGAAACAGAGAGAGACAGAAAGAGAGTGTGTGTGTGAGGTCCTCATGATAGGGTGGAATGGTCACTAGATTTATGTGAGAGGACCAGAGTTCAAATCTCAGTTTATATGTCCTTACATGACCATAAATAAAGCATATAACTTCCCTTGGGCCTCAGTTTCCTCACCTGTAAAATGAGAGGATCATACTAAATAGCCTATAGTGTACCTTCCAGCTCTGAATCTCTGGTCTTCCCTGGACAGCTCCTTGCTTTGGGACATGTCTTGATCCTACTGGGGTATTTAGGAAAACTGCCTCAAAAGATCATGCTTATGGCTAAGCCCGAGATGAAAGTTCCTTCCTTGCCCCAACTATTTACCAGCTATCTAAAAAGCCAAGGGAGGGAAAATGTGGTGAGGGACCCAGAAACAACTATTTGTAGAGCACCCTGAGAGGCTACCTGTCAATGATTGACTTGACATTGATTGACACATGAACCCACTAGTAAAAGGCTGCCCCACCCCCATATTCCTTTTCCCTCCTTCAGCCAAGAATAAAGCCCAAGTCAGCATGTGAAGATGTCTCAGAAATGCTGAATTGAAAACCTCTCCACAGAACCATTTGTCATATGTAGCAGACAAACAAGGCAAGCTTTCCTACTTTTCCCCGCCTCTTCCCATTCAGTCAAAAGAGAGAGAGATGGGGCAGGAGAAAACTCAGAGAGTAGACAAAGGCGCACAGCACCCAAAGAAGACATTCCCTAGACTCATGTGGACCAAGAGCATGTGGCAAGAAGCAGCCCCTCTCCCCTATCAAGGAGCTCCCAGGAAGAAGAGGAAGGATACAGGAATGAGAAGACAGACTGGGTGCAGAGCCTAGAGTCAGTCTGGAGTCATGGAAGTAATCAGGAGTCTGGAGAAACTCCACTCTCAGCAAGAGATGAGCCAAATGGGCACTGCAGACATAGCCCAGATCTGCTGATGGTATGCAATGTCGGAGCTACAGAAACCTGGCTGGAATAACAACAGATGGAGAGCCAGCAGACAAAGCGTGCACTATCTCTACTGGCCAAGAGAACCAGCGCCCAAAGCACGACTCCTAATTGAAGCTGTGAGCTTTTAGAACCTGAGTCTGGACCTTTATTGGAAGAGAGGGAGTTAGGAATGGTACCCATGGGTCATTGGCTCGTAGATCCAGAGCTAAGATCAGCTAGTCCAATGTGCTCATTTTACAGATGAGAAAACTGCTTAGAAAGATTAAGCAACTTGCCCAAGAAGAGCCAAGAAGGGAACTCAGGTCTAATGACTCTTATTTCCACTAGATAATTAGTGACTAACAATGAATTCCTAGCGGAGTTACAAATGGCACAGTGAATAAAGCACTGGGGCTAGAGTCAGGAAGACCCAAGTTCTGATCCAACCTCAGACACGCATTAACTGTGTGACCTTGGGCAAGTCACTTAACCTCCATCTGCCTCAGTTTCTACAACTGTAAAATGAGAATCATAATAATAGCACCTCTCTCCCAGAGTCATTGGGAGTATTGACTAATATAATGTTTGTAAAGTGCTTAGCATGTTTCCTGACACAGAATTGGCTCTGTTTCAATGCTGGCTATTATTACAATTATTGTCAATAATAATTATAACAAATGGGGGCTAGCCATTTCCATGTTTTTCACAATCTTTAAAGTCACTTTACTATGTGTATTACTGTGCTAAATAAATACCCTATTTTAAAAGGGGTAGAAGTTGGGCTACATGGCATAGTAGATAGAAGGTTAATCTTAGAGTTGAGAAAGACATGAGTTCAAACCCTGTCTTGATTACTCACTAGCTGTTTGACCCTGGGTAAGTCATTTAACCAACCTGTTCCTCAGACAACCCCCGGGGATTCATCTACTAAATAATCTTCAGTAGGTTATGATCTGCCCCAGATAAGGCATTTCCCACACTAGGAGTTCTCCCCCCTGCCAAGGAAATCACAGGTCCCCAGCTTTGCCTCATATGCTCAAATAGCCTTGAATGCCTTGAGTCTTGACATGATTGGAATGAAACCTAATACCCCTAGGCTAAAAATGAGCCAGGTTTGGGATGTTTTCCCAAATAAAATACTGGGTGGGGACCCAGGCCATATGAGATGATTAAATTATGGAGAAAAGTAGATGGACTGCACCTGGGGCCATGTGTCTTCAGAGACACTTTCCCCGATTATGGAGGGGCTTCATGAGATCCCTGGACTACCCTTAAGATAAATGAGGAGCTCTGCAGAATATCAGGAACCAAGATTGAAAAGTAAAGAGGGGTCTGGGCATCATCTCTCCCACTCCCACTGTTTCCCAGCCTATATGTCCATCCTTACTCTGCATTATCCCTACTGGAAATGAGCCAACACAGGACATTTGTCTCCTACTGCTGCTCCTCTGTCCAGTTTTTTTTCCCCCTTGTCTTCCATAGTCTCTCTTTTCATAATTCTTGGAATTCCTGGTTCCTTCAAGGCTCACTTTGGGCACCACCTGCTACAGGGATGACTTTGCTGCTTCCCACCAGTATTGGCACTCCCCCCCACCATCCCATCCAATGGACTTTGTATATACTTTGTATTTGTGTGACCCTGGGCGAGTCATTTAACTCTGTTTGCCCCAGTTTTCTCATGTGTAAAATGAGTTGGAGAAGGAAATGGCAAACCACTCCGGTATCTCTGCCAAGAAAACAGCCAGTGGGATCACGGAGAGTCGGACACAACTGAACAATAAATTTTCTTTTTGTCTTGGTATTTCCAGTGGATAGCAGAGGCCCTTGCAGTAATTAGGTAGGGAGCAGATGATTGTTGGACTGCAAGATTCACTGAAGGGGAAACTGGAGCTCAGTGAACCTTCATCCAGACTCCAGAGGGGAGACATCCAATTCAAAGAGGCTTGGACTTCAGAAGGAGAATAACAAGAGCAATACAGACAGAGACCCCCTTGAGGAAGTGATGCCTTTATTATCGTCAACAGATGAGGAAATGAGTTCAGAGGGGATTACAGAGGATGTTATAATTGGGAGGGGCCTGAGAACAGGGAATGTCAGGGCTGGGAGGGGCCTGAGAACAGGGAATGTCAGAGCTGGGAGGGGCCTTAGAACAGGGGGTGTCAGAGCTGGGAGGCACTTTTAAAAAAAAGAGAACATCAAAGCTTGATTCTAATCAAAGTGTTGGTTTGAACAGGGAATATTAGAATAGAAATGAGAATAGCCATATGGGGGCTTAGAAAAGAGAGAGCTAGGAAGGGCCTCGGAACAGAGGATATTACAGCTAGAGGAGATAAAGGGCTTAGAACAGAGTTCAGAGGTGAGACAGGCCTCAGAATATCAAAAATGATGGTGAATTTGAATATGAAATGTCAGAGATGGGAAGATCCCCAGAACATAGAAAGACAGGGCTGAAAGAAACTTCAGACATGACCTACTCATGGCATTTCGGGAGGGCATCAACTGAGCCAGGGCCAGGCCTGTCTTCTCTGTACTGTGTCCCCAGCACCTAGACCAGAGCCTGGGGCACAGTAAGTGCTTCATTAAAGGGTGTTGGATTGTGGGGAGACTGAGGCCCTGAGCCGGGCTAGGCCTGCCCAGGCCACCCACCTTCCTTCCCCAATAGAGAGCAGGCCCTTCTCGCTGCACCACGAGGACTCCTGCTTCAGGACTCCAGGAAGGTTTCCTTTGCTGTTCCTCTGTAAGTCACCTGTGAGCATGATGGATGGGCTCTTCTGCCCTTCCTCCTGCAAGCAGCCCCCAGGGAGATGTTTGCAGAGAAGGACCACCCTCTTTGTATTGAACCATCTTTATCTGATCCAGGGGATCGACTCATCTTTGCTTTACTGGGCTTGGATCCCAGGCCTTGTCAGCAAAGTCCTCAGAAAACACAGAGGCTCAGAACGTCAGGCCGTCCCAAACAACTCATGGTCATCCACTCTCCTTGGAGACCTCCGGTGACGGGGAGCTCACTACTCCCCCAAGGTAGCCCAATCCATTTTGGTATAACTCTGTTAGGGAGCGACTTCTGTTCTCCAATTTAAGTACCAAATCTTCCTTCCATCAGCTTTCCCGATCACTCCCGATCTTGCCTCCAGAGACAGGCAGAACAGAGCAATCTCTTTTCTTTTTTTTTTGTCTTTTAAATGGGCACATTTTAATACATAAATTATAATAAAGTGTTAATATTTAATATTTATATAGAAATAGATTTGTATACACACATATAAGTTGCATAATATGGCTAATTTCTTTCTTTCTCTTTTTTTTGCATTTTAGTAATTTTATGGACAGGTCACTTTCTTAGTACCAGAACATAATGGTATTTTGTTAGGTTACTTCAGCCAACTTAAGTTTACATTGATGGATTAGAAAGGAAATTCTTCAATGAATCTGGTCTTTAGGAATAACTGAAGAGTACATCTGCAAAACACTTCACAAAATGATAGCTCATCTCTTTTCAACTGGACTACCTTTGGTACATTTGATGTGCACTCTCATGGCTTCTCAGCCCTCTCTTCCCAGGTTCAACATCTCACCCAGTCCTTCTGTCTTTCAATAAGCCCTCCTGAATGTACCAAGACCTGGAGTCCCCACATCACCACAGTTGCCTTCTTTGGACACTCACCAGTTTATCCAAGTTCATCCTAAAATATGGCAGCCAAAGCTTAACTCAGGATATGGTCTGACCAGGATAGGCTATGGTTGGAAGATCTCCTGCCTGGACTCCTGACACTACACTACTTTTAATACAGTTTAAATTCACATTTGTCTGTTTTGCTGTTGTTGTTTTAATGTCATAACAAACTATTAACTCACTGAGCTGACCTTCAAGTGTCATCACTAGGAGTCTTTCATACAAATTGCCATATAGCTAAGGCTTCCTAATTTTATACTTGTGACATTTATTTTTTAAACCCAATTGTGAGATTTTACATTGATCCCTACAAAATTTAATCTTATCAAATAAGACCAATATCTTCATAGCCTATCTCTTTGGCAACTGATTGTCATCTAAAATGTTAATTTATGCCCCCTAATTTTATATCATCTGCAAATTGGTTAGGCATACCACCTATTATTTCCTTTAAATCGCAGACAAAAGTGTTAAACAGTAAGGGACCAAGCACAGATCCCAGGTGCACTTCACAAGAGACATTCTCTGTTTGAAGGCTCTGTCCTCAGTCGGCTTTGAATCCATGACTATCCTGTCATCAGACCCAGCTCTTAGCATCTTATTCACAAGAATAGCAGGAAATTCTGTCAAATATTTTGCTGAAAAGGCTTCTCCTGATCTAGTAGGTCAATGACCTTTCTAGAACAGGAAATTCAATTCACTTCAAAATTCAATTCAAAGAATCTCTGTTAAGCACTTACTATAGATAAGGCACTGTGCTAGGCACTGGGGATAAAAAGACTAAAAGAAAAAGGGATCCTGACCTCAAGGGGTTTCCATTCTACTGGGAGAATATAATGTACATAGATAAATAAACAAAAAAATAGATACAAGTTACAAAGAGCAAAGTGGAGGGGGAGAGAGAGGACAAAGAAAAGAAGTCAGAAAGAGGGAGAGAGAGAGAGAGAGAGAGAGAGAGAGAGAGAGATGAGGGAGAGAGAAAAAGAAGAAAGACAGAGACAGAAAGACATGAGAGAGACTGATGGGGCTGTGGAGGGAAGAGAAAGAGAGAGAGAACTGATACTCATATATTCATATAATAGTCCTAAGTCACTGCAATTTCAAAAGCACTTTACTTCCATCACATCATTTTAAACTCATCATAGTCCTCGAAGCGAGGTAGTAAAAGTATTATCCCCATTTTATAGATGAGAAAACTGAGGCATAGTGGAAGTCATATGGATGATAAGTAACCAAATCCCAGGTCTTTCCACTAAATTGTGCTCTCCTCCACATGAGACTAGACTTCAAGCTTCAGTAGGACTAGCCAGCATCATGTCTTACCTAAACTCTGTCTCCACTATCTTTGAGTTCCACTTAAAAGCATACTTAAGTAATGTTTGTGATATTTATCTAATTTTGTGTTCTATTGTGATGAATTAAATCACATTGTGTTGTAGTGAACTGTATTGTGTGGTGACCAATTGAATTCTGATGATTTGTATTTCATTTTGTTTTGCTGGATTGAATTGCATTGTAATGTGATAAATTATTTGTTGTAATAAATTGAATTGTATTGTGAGGAATTGTGTTTTGTTTTGTTTGTTGTGATGAGCTTAATTTAATTGAGTTGTGTTATGATGAACTGAATTGAATCATGGCGGCTTGTGTTAAACTGTATTTATTATGTTATGATTAAATTGTGTTTATTCTGTTGTGATGAATTGAATTGCAGGACATTGTGTTGAATGATGTTCTCTAGTGTTCTATTATTTTTATTTCAATTTAGTTCAGCAAACATTTCCCAGGCTAGAACTAAGAGCTATGCCCTGAGGGATGACACAAAGACAAGATGGAAAACAACACCTGCCCTCAGGGGGCTTACATTCTACCAAGGGATACAACAAACCTACAACGGAACATAAAGTACTAAACTTTGCAGTCTGAGCACCTGGCTTTGATTTCTTCCTCTATTACTTCCTAGCTGGGTGATCCTGGCCATGTCACATCATATTTCTGAGCCCCAGGCATCAGTATCCTGAAAGGGTTAGACCAGAGACAATGTCCCATCTGCTTCTAAATCTATGATGGATCCCATAGTCAATAAGAACAGGAGAAGGTACATTGAGGGGGGGAAAAAAACTGATGGCTTTGTGGGGAGGGCCTGTTTCCATGCATTTTATTCATTCATTCATCAAATAAATGTTTATTGAACACCTACTACGTGCTGGACATTTGTGCATTTGCACAAGCAGTCCCTCATACCTAGGATACATTCCTTCCTTCCTCATGTCTGCTTTGCAGATACCTAGCTAAGCTTCAAGGCTCAACCCCCTCCTTACATCCTTTTAAAAGACTTCCCTGGGGTGGAGCCAAGATGGCAGTGTAGAAGCAGCAAGTTTTCACAGCTTGCACATAGCCACCTCAAAAATCCATAAAGTATGACTCTAAACAAATTTTAGGGCTCCAAAACTCACATAAAAATACAGAAAAACACATCTCCCACT
Source organism: Pseudochirops corinnae (assembly GCA_028646515.1). NCBI lineage: Eukaryota > Metazoa > Chordata > Mammalia > Diprotodontia > Pseudocheiridae > Pseudochirops > Pseudochirops corinnae. Next base: position 342,650,570 of record CM053587.1, on the reverse strand, counting down.
GAAGGCAGCTCAGCACAAAGGACTCAGCGCAGCACACTGGGAGCCAAGCCCAGACCAGGCAGAAATCAGGGCTTGGCCCCAGGGAGGCCAGGAGGAGCCACAGCTGGAGCTTCAGGAGAGTGGATCAGCGGCAGCTGTGGCAATTTCCAGAATTATCATACCATAAGAAACAAGGACTAAGTGAAACGTCAGTGGATCTCAGCTAAATTTGGGGAGAAAAGAGGTCCCAGCCAAACTGCCTCCAGGGCAAGGAAGCAGCCGCCTCCATGTGGCTGCTTCAGAGCTCCTGGCCTGCAGATTGTAGGGGAACCAAGCAATCATTCAAAGGCCAAGTGCTCTTGCATTGAGCAGCTTGGATCTGGATTGTGGTCTTGGGTGGTGGTCCTGAGGTGTGTTTTCAGTGAGCCAAAGCTGATGGGGGCTGCAGCAGCCTCCCAATAATTCCAGCAGCTGTGAAAACCCCAGCAATTTGGGACAGAGCTTTCCCCCCTGGAAGCAGAGTTCCACAGAGCTAAAAAATCAGGTACTTTCACTGGCAACATGAACAGGCAAAGGAAGCAAAGTAAGAACCGCAACCAAACTCTGGAATCCTTTTTTGGGGACAAAAATGATCAAAGTATGGAATGGGAGGAAGACAACACAGTCAGAACTACCACACCAAAAGCTTCCAAGAAACATGAAGACTTCCTAAAAGCCATAAATCAGCTTAAGAAGGGTTTTGAAAACCAAATAAGAGAAGTGGAGGTAAAATTGGGAAGAGAAATGAGAATGATGCAAGAAAATCATGAAAAGAGAGTCCACAACCTGACTGAAGGAAATAACACCTTAAAAGATAGATTAACTCAAATGGCAAAAGAGTCCCAAAAAGCCAATGGGGAGAAGAATGCCTTAAAAAGTCGAATTTGCCAGATAGAAAAAGGATCTCAAAAGCTCACTGAGGAGAATAATTCCTTCAGAATTAGAGTGGAACAAATGGAAGCAAATGACTTTATGAGAAATCAAGATATTATTAAA
>CM053587.1:342623686-342649056 GCA_028646515.1 Pseudochirops corinnae | reverse complement strand
GAAGAAATACAAAAGGGAGAGAAGTGGGGTAGAAAGAGACAGAGACAGACAAAGATGCAAATTGAGGAAGACAGGGGGAGAAACAGATAGACAGAAAAGCTATTATGACTCCTCCCCTGCTGCTCCAATCCCACCTAAGACTTGGGCAGTGCCTGGGAACAAGATGCTATGTATGTTGCTTTGGCCTGTCAATTATGCCAAAGGGGTGGGTGCTGACTTGGTCCTTGAGGTAGGTAGCTTGTTAAGCAATGCAGTGACTGCCTTCTGCAATGATAACTAATGGTCCCTGAGCCCAGTGGTTTGACAGCTGTCAGTCTGCACCTGAAAGTCACATTTTTAACTACAGAGAAGTCTCTGAGCCTTCTCCTTCCTAGCTCTGTCCTTCCTTCTCCTTTCTTTTCCCTGAAGGTATGCACACAAATGGGAGAGAGGAAAGCTTTTTTCTCTCTCCCTCCAAGTTCTTGCCCTTCTTTTCTGTCTTAGAATTTATAGGATCATAAGGATTATGAGACTTTAGAAATCACCTAGATCAGACTCCACCTTTAGGGAGAGAGGGTTGAAGACTGAGTCCCAGAGACAGGCAGTGACTTGTCCAAGGTAACACTAGGGTTAAGTGGAACAGCTGGGATTCTAACCTAGGTCTTATGACTCCAAATTCAGGGCTTCTTTTGGAACTTGGAGATGTCACAGAGGAAAGAATGCCCAATTACCAGCTCTCCTCCCTGGCATATTCTCCCCTTCTTCTCTTTCCTGCTTCCACTGAGTCCTGTGTCTAAAAAAGGACCATGGCCATTGCTGAATTCTGTCCTGGGCTCTATTCCCAGAGGGCAGAACTAAAACCAGTCCCTGATGCCCCAAACCAAAACATCTCTCCTTGGCCACCACTTTCCTATAGACATCAGTCTTCTCTGAGTCAACAATCAGTCAACAAACATTTATTAAGAGCATATTCTGTGCCTGTCACTGTGCTAAGTACAAATACAAGCAGAAAGACATTCCCTGCCCTCAAGGAGCTTACAGTCTAACGGGGGAACACAATGCAATAAAGGTAGCTGAAAAGAGATTGGAAAGAATGGAGGTGCCCAACATGGGAGCATGGAAGACAATGTCCAGACTTCAGCCTGGACTGAAGAAAGTATTTCCGTTTGCTTGTGTTTGTAACCGTATTGCTCAGCATTTAGTAAGTGCTTAAGAAATTATTCATTCATTCATTCATTCATTCATCCATTTTCAGGGGTTGGTCCTACTTCTGTCCTCTATAAAGGAAAGAACCCTTGACTTAGCCCCAGGACACTTCCTTTATTAAGGACCCTGCCACTAGTTGGCATATGACCTTGGTCCAGTTTCCCTCAGTGGGTCTCAGTTTCCTTCCCTGTAAAATGAGATTAAACACAATGGCCTCTCAGGTCCCTTCCACTTAGGTCCCCCACTATGATTTTTGATCCTAGGATAAGATTGTATTCTGGGCACATGAGAAATTTCCACCATGCCAGAGAAACAGGAAGAGGGAAAAGAAAAGTCAGGAAACAAGAAGAAAAGAGGAAAAATGCAGACAATCCCCTTCTCTCAGCCTCCAAAGTAGACTGTGAACATCTCCAAGGAACGTCAGCTTCCAAATTTGATTCTGACATTAGAAAGTTATTAAATTTGAACTTCTAATGAAAAACAGATGGGAAACTGATGAAAATCAAAGATCAAAATATGCTTTTCATATTTTCTTTCCTAAATGAAAAAAAAATTGTCAGGAGCTGGTAATCAGCTTTTGAGAGCATCTGAGTAAAGTGGGATCTCAAATCTGCAGAAGAAAGTAGGGCATCGCTTTGGATAGAATTAAAACCATCACTTCAAGTATCCGGTGATAGACATAGTCTGATTGGAGGGCTGCAGAAGACCCCTTCATCCTTAAAATATCTCCCTGAGTAGCCTAAAAGGGCACTGGAAATCCCCACTATGAGAGTCCCACTTTGGGGTTAAGAATCACAGTATCATCACATTTGAAAACTGAAAGGAACCTCCAAGGCCATACCTAAGAAAGAATTCAGTCTACAACATCTTTAACAAGTGGTCCTCCCTCCTCCACTTGAAGACCTCTGTTGATGGGGGAGTCACTAGCTGATAAAGCAGCTTATTCCCTTTTGGACAGCTCTAATTATTAAGAAGTTTTCCCAGGCATGGTCTAAATTTCTTTCCTTGCATCTTCCCACCCACAGTCCTTCAAATACTTGAAGACAGCTCCATCTCTTTCACAAGAATGATATAAGATACGTTATCAAATACTTTGCTAGACTCTAAGTAAACTCCAGGGCAGTTAGGTGGTGCCATAACGCATAGAGCTCTGGGTCTGGAATCAGGAAGATTCATGTTCCTGAGTTCAAATCTAGCCTCAGACACTTACTACTTGTGTGACCCTGGGCAAGTCAATTAGCCCTGTTTACCTCAGTTTCTTCTTCTGTAAAATGAGCTGGACAAGAAAAATAACAAACCACTCCAGTATCTTTGCCAAGAAAACCCAAAAAGGTGTCACAAAGAGTCAAACACAACTGAAAAACAACAAATTGAACTCTATATAATAATCTTTACCAGATCTAACAATTTAGTAACCCTGTCACAAAAGGAAATAAAGTTAGGCTGGCATGCCTTGGTCTTGATGAAGCCTTGCTATCCCACCATGATAGTCACTTCTTTTTCTAGGTGTTTGCCATTAATTTCTTTAACAATATATTTTAGAACCTTCCCACAAATTGAAGACAACATTATTCGCCTATTGACTACAGATTCTGTCCTTTTCCTCTTTTTTGAAAATAAGGCTGAGGTTTGCCCTTCTCTGGTCATGAGCACAGTATTTCTCCCATTTTCCATGATCTTTCAAATATCACTGACAGTGGTTCAGCAATCATATCTGCCATTTCATATAGGACCCACAGACATAGTTCATTTGGGCCAGGGGATTTGAATTCATCAAGGGCAGCTAGGATGTCTTACTAACTCCGCACTCATCTTGCATTATCAACCAACTGCCTCTAGGGTTCTGTCCTTTCTAGTCCAAAGGTCATTCTCTTTAGCAGAAGAAAAAGAAAAGGAGGGAAAGAAAGAAAGAAAGAAAGAAAGAAAGAAAGAAAGAAAGAAAGAAAGAAAGAAAGAAAGAAAGAAAGAAAGAAAGAAAGAAAGAAAGAAAGGAAGGAAGGAAGGAAGGAAGGAAGGAAGGAAGGAAGGAAGGAAGGAAGGAAAGAAGGAAGGAGGGAGGGAGAAAATGAGTAGCTCTAATTTCTCTCTGTCATCACCCTCATTCTCCTCAGCAGCAGTCCTAATTCCTACCTTGATTCTCTTCTTTCCCGTAATGTAGTTTTTTAAAAAAGAAAAAGAAAAATGAAGATCATTTTATTGTATTCAGCTGCTCACTAACCTATACTCATTCTGAGTTTTCACATTTCTAATATTACTGTTACAGCACCAAGTTAGATTTAATTTGTTCTTTATAACTTGATCTTCCTTCCATCTTCTGTATAGATAAATGGGATAGATAGATAGATAGGATAGATAGATAGATAGATAGATAGATAGATAGATAGATAGATAGATAGACAGATAGATACGTAGATAGACAAACAGACAGACAGACAGACAGATAGATTTAGATTGTTTGATGAATTCTCTGTATCACCTAATCTGTTGTTGTTGTTTTCACACTGAAGTAGCTAGATAGCACAGTACTGGCCCTGGAATCAAGATCTGAGTTCAAATCCAGCCTCAGACAATTACTAACTGGGCAACACTAAGCACATTACTTAAGCTCTCTCAGCCTTATTTTCTCATCTGTAAAATGGAGGTAATAATTGTACCTAACCCCCAGGGTTAATGTGAGGGTTAAGATGATGTTTGTATAAAAAAGGGATAAAATTTATAAAATGCTTCATGAGCCTTAAAGCACTACATAAATGCTAGCTAATATTGTTTTTATCATTAGTTATTATTACTCCAGTTTTCCCCTTTATTTCTCTTCTTGTCTTCAGAATTTCATAGAAATGTTCTTATTCCTCCTAAGTCAACTTCCTTGTTGAATTTCAGTTTGTGGAATCTCCCATGTCCTTCCTTCTGAATCTTTTGAAGACAGAGACGTTATCTCCTGAAAGTCTCTGTTAAAGCATAAATTTGTTCTCTGAGAACTGCAGCCCAGTAACTCGTTAGCACTCATTACCATATTATTTGGGATTCAGTTAGGAACTGGTTGGTTGATCAGCTGGATCTAAAGAGTAGTAGCGCCCAGACTCTACTTGTTATGACAAATCACATAGCCACTCAGTGCCCACAGGCACCTGATGAGTAGCTGATCAGCATTGGTGGAGGGAATTCCCACATTGGGAGTTCCCCTACCAATGAAATACCAAATCTGGACCTACATACACACACATTAAAATATAAACTCCTTGATGACAGAAATTATTTCCTTTTTTTTGTCCCTGGAACTGGGTACAGTGCCTTGAACTTAATAACTGTGTAGGGAATTAAATTCTCTTGTGAGTGACAGAGAGATGAGCAGAGCCCAGGTCTTGATGTCTCCAGGTTTCAGATTCTTTTGACTGGACCATTCCTCATGTCATGAATGAGTGACACAAACACTTGACTTCCCTCTACTCCCCCTCCCTCAAATATGACCTCATTCAGCATCTTTTTGGATCCTGGGAACTCATGATAGAGTAAGAGGTTGTCAAGATAGCTGTTAGAAAGACTCACAAAGAGCCATGAGGACCTAGGTCTGTGACTCTGCCTGCATAAAGTCAGGAATGGCTGCTTCTTCATCTCTCCTGCAATCTGAGCCCAGAACATCAGTTGAAACTGGGAGAAGTCAAGCATCAACTCTTACCTCAAGCCAAACTCTCCCAGGTTGATCCAGCATCCCCTAACCAGGAGAGATTAGAGGGGCATCATGGGAAATGGAGCAGGGGCTGGGGAATTTTGTGTGTGTGTGTGTATGTGTAGATTTTGACATGAAATGGCTTCATGACTTTGTCACTAGACCTGTCAACTTGATCAGGGTAGCCTAAGAGTATGGCATGCATCAGGTCACCTACCCCCTCTGACAAGTCTGGGGTTTGTTTTCATTTTCCCAGACGGTTTCTGGCCATAGTAATGACAGCTCCAACTGTCTCTCCTCTTGTACTAGAGGTGACCCTAGTACAGGGAGGGAACACTCCTAACACTCACTCCCATAGCTCCTGAGCCTTCCCTGTATATTTCCCATTTACACAAGTCAGTCATGAGGACACCATTAACTCTCTAACATGAAACATTTACTAAACCATAACACAAAAGTATGATAATCGTAACATTTACTCTAGAGAAAGCGAAAGGCGAAATAATCAAACATCACAGTTATTCAATGGGAGGCAAAAACAGTAACATCCCAAACATCATAGTCTAACCATAGACCAGAATGACATAGTCCCACCAATGCATTCAGTGTCTGTGGGGGCTACGTGAATGGGAAAATCCACTTACTAAGGACTACTTACAATTCTGGACTATAGGCTTTGATGTTTTTTACTCCTTCCAGAATAATATGAACCACGCAAGTCTGTTTCTCTGTTTGTCCCAGTCTTTTTGTTCCTAACTGCTCTCCCATTGAGCAAAGGGCTTCTCTTCTGCTCTTAAACTGAATGAAATAATGACAAGCTATATAAACTCACAGTTACCTTTAACAAGATGCTGAGAAAGCATTTTTCTCTTTTAGGTAGATAGATAGATAGATAGATAGATAGATAGATAGATAGATAGATAGATTATTATTGTTCAGTCATGTCTGACTCTTCCTGATCCCATTGGGGATTCTTTTTGGCAAAGATTCTAGAGTGGTTTGACATTTCCTCCTCCAGATCATTTGACAAATGAGGAAACTGAGGCAAACAGGGTGAAATGACTTGCTCAGGGTCATGCAGCTAGTAAGTGCCTGAGGCTGGATGAAGATGAGCCTTCCTGACTTCAGGCCCAGCAGTCTATTCACTGCACCACCTAACTGTTCCAATATATATGCATTATAATATACATATATAAACACATATGTACATACATGTGTGTATGCAGGTGTGTATTTGTATAATAAATATGCCTTACGTATAAACATGCATGTGTGTGCATATACATATGCACATACATTTACATATACTTGTGTGTGCATGTTACTTGTGCATGTGTATGCATATTACATATACATACATTGTGTATATACATATACATTCAGAAACATGCGTGCACTCACACACGCCGCACACACACACATATATTTCAGTAATAAGTATAGAGAATTGCAGAGTTTCCCAACCTGGCTCTCTGCGAAATGCAGACAAACAAAGACAGCTCTTCACTCATCAGGATTCTGCTTGCTTCTATCAAAACAAAATCTCTTTTTCAAAAAACATAGCTCACAGCAAAATAGATGCACAAGTTGCATTTCCCTCCGTTTCTGCCTCTCAAATTAGAGAGAGTAATAGAGGGCTACAAAACATCTGAGAGGTTCCCCCTTCTCAGGATATGGTTGGCCCCAGAAAGCAGCAAATTCGCTCACCTCTGTACACAGAAACAGGATTCAGTTCTCCTCCAATGAACACAGAAGTTGAGGATTTCTTTCTCAGCTGAAAAATTCCCCCCCTTTTTTGCCAGCCAATCTCCAAAGAAATAACTCTCTTCCAATCAACAGGCTCCCAGAAAAGCAGTTGGAAGCACCTTCTCTTCTGCTCTCCTGTGCCTTCTGTCCCCAGCTTCTTGGAAATCCTCTTCAGCTGAACTTACTCTCCTGCTTTTTCTTTCAGTCTCTCAAATTCTTCTCTCTCTTACTCTATCTTAATAAATGTTGATGGATTGATTGATCTACTTTCTGGGCTTTCTATCTCTTCTGAGGCCTCAAATCAGAACCTCCTAGTGATCTATAACTCTTTTCTACCTTATGAAGTAGAACTCAAAAAATCCACCTTTCTGACAAGTATTCTGTCAATAATCTTTATTTAATCTTCCCAAGATCTCCAAAATTACTTGATTTTTATCTCAGCTATCAATTTTAAAATTCTGAAAATTATCATATGTAAATGAGCTGATGGACCATAATGCTATGCAGCCGTACTTGCCTCTGTCTTAACTGCATCTTCACAAAGGACTTCAAAGTATGTTTATCAAAAGAACAGTTAAGTCTCTGGTCCTCAGAATAGTCTGAATCCCTCCTAAACATTTCATTGAATGGACTGCGTTTCTTCATAACTTGATTTTCCTTTTGCTTTGCACAAATTGTCTTTCATCTGTCCCTTTCAGCAACCGAATTGTTCACGTACAAAAGGGATGGTACTTTGCAAATTCAAAAATAATTTTATCATTTGTCTCCTCTGGTAAACCTCCATCAATGCAGACAGTAATTGGGACACAGTGGAAAGAACCCTGGCTCTGGATCCAGAGGTATTGGATTCAAATCTCACCTGTGATGTTTAGCACCTGTGTTTGACCTTGGATCAGTCTTTGGGTTTTAGTTTCCACATTTGTAAGATAAGGTCATTGAACTCAACAGACTCTGGGAGCATTTCTGACCTTCAATCTATGAGAATATAGCATAATATCCCAAGGATATCACAAACATTCCACCCCCTAATAAGATAGCCTTGTTGATTTCCTGTGAAATTTCCAAATACCTCATTTGACAAGGAGCCTCTCCAAACTTAGTTGAGCTGGTAGACATCATAACAAATTGAACCCAAAACCAATTGATTTTGGTAGGACTTATTCTTATTTGGAACCTCTTCTAATCCAAATGAGGAAATTGGAACCCAGTGGGGAGAAGCGACTTGCCCAAAACCTAGCAAGTAGGGAATAGAAGTGGGATTCACCCCAGGGTCCTCCTATTCACACTCCATGCTCTTTCTATGTTTATTTGTTCAAATGAATTTGCTGAGTTGAAAGGTTCTTATAAACCTTCCATGGGAGGGATTACCACGACAGCCATCATTATCATTAGTTGTATTGCATTTTTTGTAAGCTGGCTCCTCCTAGGAAAGTCTTTTGATCCAATCCTCTGCAGGAGACATTACACCATGTTCCTATTGTATTTCCTTTGGTTTCAAGGCAGGATGTGCAGCCCAGGCAGGCGGCCCTGGAGCCAGGCCTCTGCGTGCCCATTTGTAATATTGATGGATCAGGCCCCCGCATCAGGCTCGGGCGGGCTGCAGGTAAAGAGTGCCGAGAATATTCATGAGGCAGGACCAGCATTCCCTGATGAGAATCTCTTTTCCTTTATGGCGAGATTATTCTAATACATGTCAGTCTCTCTGAAGCTGTGCTTACACAGCCTGGGCAGACACCCTCTCCTGCCTGAAGCAGAGACCCCAGCTTACCATGAGGACCATCTAGCTATTTGTCAGCGGTCTGATGAAGTATCATGGGAGTCATGTCCATTGGGGGCAACATGGGAGTAGTCTATAACTGAACAATGGGCCAGATTCCCTCAGATATATGTGAAGATGCTGGGCCTCACACCTCCATAGCCTCTCCCAGAGAGGCAGTGGTTCCTGGAGCCTGGAGCCAAATGGAAATCATTTGGTAAGAGCCAAAGGCCTCATCAGAGATATTTGGGGAAGATGGAGCCTGCTTTTCTGGTTAATATTGTAGCCTCAGAGAGGGGACAAAAGGGTCCTTTCCTTACAGTCTCCCTGAAAGGATGAGCTGAGCACATTTTAGCAAATGACCAGCCCTGATGAATAAATGTGCCAGAACATGTGCATTTTTCTTTTTTAAAATCTTTGCAGGACTTCCAGTGCCAAGGTGGTGGAGTGAGGAAGGAATCCTCTGAAGCTCTCCCAAACTCACCTTCAAACACCTAAAAAAAAACCCCTCAGAACTGATCTAGGAGCAGGAAAGCAGCTTACCAGCACAGCAGGGAAGGTCTATTTCACTGGAGTGGAAAGGGATCAAGGTCTAAGAGCAGCAACAACATCTAGCCTCACAGCAGGGAGCCTGCAACAAGGCTCCAAGCCTGAGGCAAACAACCAGTGCAAGCCAGCAGCCTCTGAGGCAAATGAGCAGTCTGTGCAGTGCAGCAAGGACCCATCTCAGCAACCCCACCTCCAACACATTGCTGACTAGCAATGAAGTCCCACTCAGGGACTGGCCAAAAGTGAGACCCTGCCCCTGGGGCTTACCAGAAGCAAGATCCTATTTCCGTAGCAACACAGCAGCAAGGGGTTGACCAGCAACAAGATCCTTCTTCCAGGGCCAGTCACCAGAAAGATTCTGTCACCATAGCAACCCAACAGCAAGCCCCCCCACCTTGGAGGAGGTCAGCAGTTAAACTGTATGACCAAGGGAGGCCGAAAGGGAGGCCGAACCCCCCAGTACAGACAGAAGGGAAGCCTACCCTCTGGAGAAAACAGGCAGCTAAATCCTGAAGCCCAGTGAAAGCCAGAGTGTCAGTACAAAAAGTGTGAGACAGTGTGGGACTAGAATCCAATTCTTACATAAGAATGCTGTTTTTTTAAAAGGGCAGAAAAAATAGCAAAAACAAAACAAAAAAGAGTTTGACTATAGAAAGTTACTATGGTGCTATGGAGAATCAAGACATAAACTTAAAAGAAGATAATAGTATCAAAATGGCTACATGTGAAGCCTCAAAGAAAAATGTAATTTGGTCTCGAGCCTGAAAAGAATACCCAGAAAAGCTTTAAAAGAATTTTAAAAAGCATCAAGAAATAGAAGAAAAATTGGGGAAAGAAATAAGAGTAATGCAAGAGAAACATGAAAAAAGACTTAATAGCATGGCAAAAGATATACAAAAATTTACTGAGGAAAATAAGTCCCTAAAAAATAGAATTAGCCAAATGGAAAGGAAAGTACAAAAGAAGAAAATAATTCCTTAACAATTAGAGCTGAACAAGAGGAAAGTAATGATTCTATGGGAACAGAGAATATGATAAAACAAATTTTTAAACATAAAAAATAAATAAATAAGTGTGAAATTTGCTGCTGAAAAACACAACTGACCTAGAAAATAGAAAATCAACAATAGATTGTTTCAGTACTAGGAAAACTATCATCATAATTTACCATATCAATAACAAAACAACAGAAATCATGTAATTATCTCAACAGATGCCGAAAAAGCCTTTGACAAAATACAGCACCCATTCCTAAGAAACATCAGATTGCATAAGAATGAATAGAACTTACCTTAAAATGATTGGCAATATTTATCTAAAGCCATCAACAAGCATTATTTGTAATGGGGGTAAGCTAGAAGCCTATCTGGTACAATCAGAGATTAAGGAAGGATGTCCATTATCACCTCTATTATTCAATATTGTACTAGAAATGTTAGCTATAACAATAAGAGAAGAAAAAGAAATTAAAGGAATTAGAATAGGCAATGAGGACACAAAATTATTGCTCTTTGCAGATGATAAGATGTTATACTTAGAAAATCCTAGAGAATCAACTAAAAAACTACTTGATATTATTAACAACTTTAGCAAAGTTGTAGGATACAAAATAAGCCCACAAAAATCATCAGCATTGCTAATATATTAACAACAAAGTCTAGCAGCAAGAGATAGAAAGAGAAATTCCATTTAAAATTACTGTAGACAATATAAAATACTTGGGGGTCTATCTTCCATGACAAACCTAGGAACTATATGAACACAACTACAAAACACTTTTCACACAAATGAAGTGAGATCTAAACAATTGGAAAAATAATCATTGCATATGGGTAGTCTGAGTCAATACAATAAAAATGACAATTCTACCTAAATTAATCTATTTATTCAGTACCATGACAATAACTATCACAAATTATTTTTAAGAGCTAGAAAAAATAATAACAAAATTCATCTAGAAAAACAAAAGCTCAAGGGAATCAATGAAAAAAAAAAATGCAAAAGAAGGTGGTCCAGCTGGACCAGATCTCAAATTGTATTATAAAGCAGTAGTTATCAAACTATTTGGTACTGTCTAAGAAATAGAGTGGTGAATCAGTGGAGTAGATTAGGTACAAATTACATTATATTAAATGACCATAGTAATCTAATTTATGATAAACCAAATACCCAAGCTTTGGGAATAAAAACTCATTGTGTGACAAAAACTGCTGAGAAAACTGGAAAACAGTATGGCAGAAACTAGGTATAGACCAACATCTCACACTACATACAAAGTCAAACTGGCATATAATTGGGGCGGAACCAAAATGGCAGAGTAAAAGCAGGGACTTGCTTGAGATCTCCCCCAAACCTCTCTAAATACCTGTAAAAATGACTCTAAACAAATTTCTAGAGCAGCAGAACCCACAAAATGACAGAATGAAATAAATTTCCAGCCCATGAGAACTTGGAAGGTCCACAGGAAAAGTCTGTTGCACCAAGCTGGGAGAAGGGCTAGGAGAAGGGCACAGTACAGCATGGGTCATACCAGCACAGACAGGATCACAGCAGTCCTCAGGGGATTAATCACTGGCAGCTGTGGTGGTTTCCAGGCTTCTCAACCTGAAGATTCCAAAGACAACTTAGAAGGTCAGTAGGAAAGATCTGTCAGACCTGGATGAGAGGGGAGTCTGGTCCAGCCCCAGTCTCAGGGTGGTGCAGTAGTAGCAGTGACAGCAGTTGCTTTGGAGCTCTCAGTTCACAGATTGGGGGGGGGGGGGAAATTATTGAGCAACTGATCAGAGTGGGATTGCAGAGATCTCTTTGCTGGTGCTGAAGCAGCATTCTCTTGCTTTCCCTTTGCTTAGATTTGGGTTGCAGTCCTTGGTGACAGTCCTGGGGTAAGGAGGAGCACTGGTAAGGAAGAGCTTGTGGTGGTGATGGAAAGGGAATCTTCCTCACACTTCCAAGGAAGAAAAGAGTGCCTGTAGTCACTTACAGATCAAAGCACAGGCCAAGAGAGGAGTAAACACCTCTCCTTTGATCATACCACCTTGGAATAACTGAAAAATTTACAGGTCCCTAGAAGTATCTCTGAAAACAGCAGCACAAAATCCCTGAATCTTGGGACAGAACACTAGATGCTGGAAGCAGAGTGCTGCCTTAACAAAGAGTTAACAAGTCAAAAATAATTGACTGAGAAAATGAGCAAACAGCAGAAAAAAAATCAGACTATAGAATCTCACTCTGGTGACAAAGAATATAAAAACATACAACCAGAAAAAAAAACAACAGAGCGAAAGCCCCTACATCAAAAGCCTCCAAGAAAAAATATGAACTGGTTACAGCCCATGGAAGAACTCAAAAAAAAAAAGGATTTTGAAAATCAAGTAAGAGAAGTAGAGGAAAAATTAGGGAGAAATGAGAGTGATGCAAGAAAATCTCAAAAAGCAAGACAACAGCTTGCTAAAGGAGGCTCAAAAAAATGCTGAAGAAAATAACATTTTAAAAAATAGAGTAACTCAAATGGCAAAAAAGGTTCAAAAAGCCAATGAGGAGAAACATGCCTTAAAAATCAGAATTGGCCAAATGGATAAAAAGGTCCAAAAGCTCACTGAAGAAAATTATTCCTTAAAAAATTAGAGTGGAGCTGTTGTTCAATAAGAAATGACAAGTAGGATGATTTCAGAAAAACCAAGAAAGATTGTGTGAACTGATACATAGTGAAGTGAACAGAATCAGGAAAATGTTGTACACAGTAAGCAATATTACAATATTGTTTGATGAAGAACTGTGAATGACTTAGCTATTCTCAGTAATGCAATGATCCAACACAATGCTAAGGGACTAATGATGAAGCATGCTATCTGCCTCCAGAGAAAGAACTGATATTGGTTGAATATAGACTGAAGCATGTTATTTTTCACTTTCTTTCTTCCTTTTTTCTTTTATCCAAGTCTTCTTGTTCAAAATTACCAATATGAAACTATATTACATAATTGCCCATATATAACCTATATCTGATTGTTTACAGTCTCAGAGAGGGGATAAGGGAGTGAGGAATAGAATTTGGAATGCAAAACTTTAAATAATTTTTTTAATTGGGAAAAAAATCTCTGTACTTTGGAGTGGCTGGCACATTTTTACATGCTTTGAATTAAGTATTCATTCCTTATAGTTCTGAAAGTTTCTATTCGATGACTCTGAGGTCCATGAGAGTTCAAACATTATAGGAGCTAATGATCCTCCCAGCTCTGTAACTTCATATACTAAGGCTTCTGCATGTTCTAAACTTTTTGTTCCAAGGTCCCCATGACATTATATATTCTAAGCTCCCTCCCACCTCTGATATTCCAGGTTCTAAGCACACTCCTAGTTCTAATATTCTCTGTTCTAAGCTCTCTCTCAACTTTAATATCCCAGATTCTAAGCTATCAACTCCCAACTCCAAGCTGTAATATTCTCTCTTCTAAAATCTCTTCAGTCTCTGATATTCTAGGTTCTAAGGTCCCTCCCAGCTCTGACATTTCCTGTTCTAAGGAAGGACTCTTGGATCCTTTTGGGGATCTTTTTCCCCTTCCTTTTGGGGATCTTTTTCAAGAGGTGATCAGTAAATTCTTTCAATTTCTATTTTGCCCTCTCGTTCTAGAATATCAGGGCAATTTTCTTTGAGAATTTCCTGAAGGATGATTTCTAGGCTCTTTTTTTATCATGGCTTTCAGGTGGTCCAATAATTTTTAGATTATCTCTCCTGGATCTATTTTGCAGGTCAGTGGTTTTTCCAATGAGGTATTTCACATTACCTTCTATTTTTTCATTTGTTTGGATCTGTTTTATAGTATCTTGATTTCTCATAAAGTCATTAGCTTCCATGCACTCCAATCTAATTTTGAAGGAATTATTCTCTTCAGTGAGTTTTTGAAATTCCTTTTCCATCTGACCAATTCAGATTTTTAAGCCATTCTTCTCCTCGTTGGCTTTTTGGATCTCTTTTGCCATTTTAGTTAGTCTGTTTTTTAAGGTGTTATTTTTTTTCAGTCAAGCTGTTGACTTGCTTTTCATGATTTTCTTGCATCATTCTCATTTCTCTTCCCAATTTTTCTTCCACTTCTCTTACTTGATTTTCAAAATCCTTCTTGAGCTCCTCCATGGTCTGCATCCAGTTCATATTTTTTTCTTGGAAGATTTTGATGCAGGAGTTTTGATTTTGTTGTCTTCTTCTGGTTCTATGTTTTGATCCTCTTTGCCCCTGAAAAAGGATTCTATAGTTTGATTGAGCTTCCTGTTTGCTCATCTTGCCAGCCAATTACTATACTTTTGAGCTCTTTGCCATGGTAGAACTCTGCTTCCAGAATGGAGAGAGCTGTGTCCCAAATTGCTGGGGTTTTCACAGTTGTCAAAGCTGTTGTCAGAACTATGAGGAGGGCACCCTCTCTACAGCCACCACAAGCTCTGGCACACTGATATTCCTCACCCCAGGGCCACCACCCAAGACTGCAATCCAGATCCAAGCAGGTCAAAGCAAAAGCAATTACCCTCTGAATGGTCACTTGGTCCCCCCATGGTTTGCAGACCAGGAGCTCTGGAGGCAGCCACTCAGCAGCAGTTGCAGCTGCTGTGCCTCTGCCATCCTTCACCCTGGGGGCAGGGGCCCCACTGTGCTCTTCCATCACCTGGTTCCAACAGAGCCAACTGAGTTCCCTGCTGATCTTTTACTTTCTCTTTGGCATTTATGAGTTGAGAAGTCTGGAAACCATCACAGCTGTTGGTGATTCACTCTCTTGAAGTCTGCTCCAGTTGGTCTGTGCTTCTGCTCAGGGCCACTCCAAGTCTGGGCCTCACAGTTCATGTGGCCCTGTGCATTAGACCTTTCCTATTGGCCTGCCAGGATGTCTTCAGCAGGAGATTTGTTTCTCTCTATCACTTTATGGGTTCTGTAGCTCTAAAATTTGTTTAGAGTCATATTTTACAGATTTTGGAGGTGGTTGGAGTGGGAACTCAGACAAATCCCTGCTTTTACTCCGCCATCTTGGCACCCTCTAAGGCATTTTCCAACTGAGATATTCTCAGTTCCCTGTTCCAAAATTACTCTCCACTCTAACTCTTCCTGAGTCCTTAATTCTCTTAAAGGATATTGTTTTACTCTGGATTTGGGAGCTGTTCTACCTGAACATCAGTGCCTTTTGGCATCTAGAATGATTGAAGCCTCAGGTGGCATTTCAGTAAGAAGGACAATGGAACCAGAATATTGAGTGGCTCATAAAGTCTGGACTGGAAAATGGGCCTTCCCTTCCTTATCAGCATTTAGAATACGGCTTTCTTCCTTCCTCCCTTATAATATCAACCAGTGTATGAGAAGTCAGTCTATCCCCCCTCCATCCCTTCTCCAACTTCCTGTTTTTTCCTTATTCCCTGCTTTCCTCTTCTCCCTTTATTCTTCTCCAAAATAAAAGCAGCTTGGACAACCTCCATGCTCCAGCCTGTTCTACAGAGTTCATAATCCAACTGCATCTTCTTTTTTTTCTTTCTTTTTTTTCTTTCTTTTTTTATGAGCTGACTTGTTCAACGTGACGGAAGATGCAGAAAGTGTCAGAGCTCTGGCAAGAGATTGGAATCAAAATGACTCTAATTACTTGTAATAATTTTTTTTTGCATTCCAACATAAAACAATGTTACAAAAAATTCCATTACGATGGTTAAAAGACAAATCATTTAGCGAAGCCCTTTCTTTACGGCTTTATTAGACAATGTACATGGCAACATTTTGAACATTTGATTGGGTGATCGCCCAAGGCTATTCAACTGTAAGTCGAGCTAACAGAGAGTTCATCCCTTGTCATTAGTCAGGAAGTCAAATGCAATCACTGTGACTCCAATTGGCTTGTCAAATTAGCCACCATTTCTCATCATTAGCATAGCAGAATCTCAGATGCATCTTCTCCATGTCCTGACCTCCTCCAAACCTCTAGAGAGGCCTTTCCATTCTTCCTTGGCATCATATTCATTAAAGTGCTGTGACCCCATCCCTCTCAGGGCCCTCCCCCCACAAAGTTTCATAGTTGTTGTTGTTTATGGCATCACAGAGGGCTAAAACTCATCATGATTCATTTTGGTTCAATGAAACAAGCATTTATTAAGCTCCTACTGTGTGCCATGAGCTTTGCTACATTCTGGAATTACAAAGACAAACCCAAAATGATCCCTTGCCTCAAACTACCAATTGAACCCTTCCCAGTTAAGCACAATAAAATAGAAAAGACAGTAAATCTCTGTTCTATATGACAAGGGGTCATGTCCTGTTTCTTCTTGACTCCTTGTGACCAGAGGCAAAACATTTTTCCTTTCTGGGATCTCAGTTTCCCCTCCTACAAAATACAGGGGTAGGACTAGATGGCCTCTAAGGTTTATTTCAGCTTTAAATCTATGATTCTGTCATCGAGGAGGCAGGTTACTCATGTGTAAAATGAAAGGATTAGACTAGATCGGGGGTTCTTAACCTAGGTTCTATGAACCTTATTTTTATAAATATTTTTATAACCATATTTCAATGGCATTGATTTCCTTTGTAATCCTATGCATTTTGTCTGATGCATTTAGGAACACTGCTCTGAGCAAGAGACTATTTGTTGTTGAGTTATTTTCATTTGTGTCTGATTCTGTGTGATCCCATTTGGGGTTTTCTTGGAAAAGATACTGGAGTAGTTTGCCATTTCCTCCTCTAGTTCATTTGACAGATGAGGAAACTGAGGCAAACAGAGTGATGTGACTTGCCCAGGGTCACACAGTTAGTAAGTATCCGAGGTCAGATTTGAAAGCATGAAGATGAGTCTTCCTAATTCCAAGGCCAGTGCTCTAGCCACTGGGCCACCTAGCTGCTCTGCAAAGGTCTACAAGCTTCACCAGAATGGCAGAGGGCCCATGATACACACAAGAAATGTGAAGAACTCTTGGAATAGAGAACCTCTAAGGTCCCTTTCAAGCTGGAATTCTCTGATCATATAAAAGTCTCACTGAGCAGAGAAGACTATCACAGTCACTGTGGAAATGAGGCTGAAGCAAGAATCAGCAAAGTCATAACTGAGAAGAGTGACAGGAGCTTTGTCCGCAGTTGTCATAGTTTAGAGGGCTATGTCAACATTTACAGAACTTCAATAGTACAGAATTAAGTTTAGTGCCTAATTAGCAAGAATACAAATCAGAAAGTATCTTAGGTGAGTGACCTCTCCTCCCTCCCCAGCATGTGGCCTCCCCAATAGCATTTGAGGGAGATTTTGTGCTGTTATAATTAGGTGGGCATTGTGTTACTTGCACTGGGGTACAGAATTTTCTGACTCTGAAAACCAGGTCTAAAAGTATGAAGCCTGACGAATTACAAATGGGGGTAGAAGCTGCATAGGAACTGGGATTTCCACCAGGATTCATGGGTAAGATCTGGTCTGAGGCTGTTGAGAGGCAAGGCCTAGGTTCAGATAAGCAACCAGGTATGGTATTCAAAGAAGGACCCTTCATGACTGCATTCTTTGAGGTATCAGATGGTCTGATGCCTGTCTGAACATGGCATTCTCTCCACTCCCTGCTGCTGCTGCCACCCCCATTGTTCTCCATGGCAACAGATGAGTCCACACAGCATTCAAGCATCAAAAAATTTCAGAGCTACTGGGGCCCTCAGAGATCCTTCAGACCCAAGAATCCTGAAATTGGAAGGGGCCTCAGGAGCCATCATCTCCAACCCAAGTCAATTCAACAAAGATTTATTAAGTCCTTGCCATGGACTAGGTAGGTACTGGGGGAGCTACAGAGTTAAGTCAGAAGTCCCAGCCTTTGTGGATTTGAACAATTTAGTAAAATAAAGGGATAAATACTCCTGCCTATAAAGCAACATATAAAAGACCCCAAATTTTGTTATATCATCAGGTGTTGTATTACAGATAAATGTAATGAACAGTGTAAATGGAGATGGAGCATTGGTGCACAAAGGGCCAGATTTGTAGCCATCAAGATTTCTGTGTGTCCTAGGGCAAGTCACAACCTGAGCTCCACTATCCTCATTTGTAAAGGAGGAGACTGGATTCTAAGGTCCTTCCCAGCCATAAAGCTATGATCCTACGTTGTGTTTGTCCTTCGTTCTTGAAGAAGACCATGACATCAGAGAGGTGATGCCATGAGATGCAAGTGAATTGCATTTAAGCAAAGGAGGGCTATGATCCTATGAGCTTAGGTACAAAGCCTGTGCCTGACACATGTCAACTGAGTGACCATGGGCAAGTTACCTAACCTCTCAATGTCCTCAGGCACTTATCTAGGACTATAAATTACAGATGAATTTCTGACCTGCCTTGGTAGAAAGAGCCTCCACAAATAAATAAAATCACAGAAGGAGAGGGGACACTAGAGAGGTGAAAGCAGGTTCACATGGCAGGGGGAAGGTTTTTACTGAGTGGCTTCCTGAAAGAAGTAACAGTTGATGAGAAATTTCCAGGATGAGCAGGAACTCACCAGGCAGAGGGATGGAGAAGGCTTTCCAAACAAAGGAAGTAGCATGAGCAAAGGGAGGAAAAGGTGGATGGGGGTAGGTAGTGAAGGCTTCAATCATAAGCAATGTACTCTGAGCCAAAAGCATTCTGGGTTTAAAATCAGGGACCTGAGTTCAAATCTCAGCTCTGTTTACTTACATACCTGCTGGTATGACTTTGGACAAGCCTTTTCCAATCCAGTCCAATTGAACAAACATTTATTAAGCTCCTATGATATACTAGGCACTGTGCTAAGCCATACAATTAATAAAAATTAATATAGTCCTTGTCCTCAATGAGCTTATAATCTAAAGGAGGAGACAACACAAAAAAAGCAGGCAAGGAAGGTATGAAATCTTGTTCTGTTGAGTTGAAATCAAGTAGGGTAGTAGATGAAAAGAGGAATGACCTGAGAGTCCAGTTTCTCCCTGCTATACAGGAAGGTATTGGAAGGAGTTTGACAGTCCAGTGTCTGGTCCTCCAATCAGAAAGGAGAGGAGGTTAAGGGAGGTGGAGCCCCTTCTCTGAGCCTTGCATATGTACCAAATGGGGAGGTTGAATTAAATTATTTCTGATATGCCTTCAAGCTCCAAATCTATGATATTAAAGTCCCTGAATCTCATTTTCCTCATCTCAAGAACCTCCCAGATTTAAGCTATGTTTCTATGCACCACATATTCTGCAAGTACTCATTAATTGCAGAGAAGATAATCCTTTGGGGAGGCCCATTGGCTGCCCTCAAGTATTTGACCGTCTTTTCTGAAGAAGAGGGATGATTGTAGTTCTGTGTGGTCCCAAAGGACAGAGCCTGGAGCTGTATGGGGAGCTACAAATAGGTCACTTTAGGCTCCAGGGTAGGAGTGACCTGACAATGAGACCCATCCTCCAGTGGGATGGGCTGGAGTTTTGAGCCCCATCCTTGGAGAAGTCTAAACAGAAGCTGGATGTCTACTTGTATATTACATTGAGGATCCATTTCATTGAGGCAGCAAATTGGATAAAAGTAAGGAAGACTTGAGTTCAAATCCAACCTGAGATGCTTACTCACTGTGACCTTGGTCATGTCTCTTCACTTTTATCTACCTCCGTTTCCTCAACTTAAAATGAGGAAAAACAGCACCTACCTCCCAGGGTTGCTGCAAGGGTCAGCTGAGATAACATGCAAAGCTCTTTTCAAACCTTCAAGTGCTGCATAAATGCTAGTCATTATGATTGTTGTTGCTGGAATTGTTGTTGATGACAGATTTGATTTGAGGCTGCTGAGGTCCCTTCCCCCAGTTCTCCCAAATTCTGAGATTCTTCATCTCTCCCTCCAGGCATCAGCTCAAGTGTTATCTCCAGCACTGCATCCCCTTTTTTGACTTCCTTGATGTGTCCAGTTGTTGGTGCTCTCATCTTCCTTACTTCCCCCAGGAGAATTCAAGAGGGGAGGAATTCTTTACTTCACTGTCATAAAGCCTGGTGCCTTACATACTGTAAACACTGAGGAAATGTTGACTTAATTAAAGTAAGTGTAGCTATGTATTTCATTTATACTATCTATTAATATATATAGTATAGTGGTTCCTATGTAAATATAATATGGAAAGTATAGGATAGATACATGTTTGTACATATGTATACATGTGTGTATATGTTTATGATTGACTTTTCTTTACACATATTGTGTCCCCAGTATATTGTAAACTCCTTAGGGGAAGGAGTGTTTTTTGTCCTTCTGTTCCTACTATCTAGTATAGTGTCTGTCACCTAGTAGGTCTTTAAGAAATGTTTCTGGAGTCCAGACAGAGGTATCTCTCTCCCAGTTGGTGGCAATGAGGTGCTGAAATGCAACAAGTGAAGAGGAGAGGACTGAGACCCAGGAAGGGTCTGTGTTTGGTCATAGGGATGCAGCAAGTTAGAAGCAGAGCTATGACTAGAACCAAAAATCTGGAGCCAGAAGAGAAGGTGGAGGCTAGTCAGCCCATCTGTGTTACCTTACAGATAAGGAAACTGAGGCACAGGGGAGTTCAGTGATTTGGGCAAGGTCACCAGATAGTGGCATCAGAAATGGGTTTGTACATGTGTCCTCAGATGCCAGAGGCAAGGCTCTTTCCATAGGACCACACTGCCAGGTGTGTCCACTAGCAGTGGGATAGCATCAGTCTTTCCAGGTCTATGAACTGCTTGATCCAGAACATTCACTATGTCTGCTTGGCATCACCAGTTTGAATCTAGAATGATCCTTTAAGGTCAACCCCTTCATTTTCTAAACAAGGAAACCCAGGCACAAGGAAAGAAAACCTCACAACTGGCCATTCGCAGAGTCCATATTCAGTCTCAGCAATGTACTCTGAGCTCCCCCCTCCATTCTTTCACAAGATCATAGATTCAAAGCTGAAAAGGAGCTCTGAGGTCAAATTCAATACTCTTTTCATAGATGCAGAAATGAAGACATAGAGAGATCAAGTGACTTGCCCAGGGTCACACAGCTGGTAAACGTCTGAGCTGGAAAGTGAACCCAAGTTTTCCTAACTCCAAGTTCTATTCATTATCCCACACTGCCTTGATGGGTCCACAGTCAAGGAGATTTTGTCATGGAATCTCTGCTCCAGCAAGAGAAGGAGGCACAGAGAAGAATCCACAGCAGCCATTTCATCTGTGAGCTGAAAACTGATGTGTTGTCAGTCTACTTTAGCGGGCAAAGCCCCAGCTGGCCTCCTCCTCAATCTGGATGCTTGTGGGAGGCCACTCCCAGCCAGTGAATATGGAGCCTGGAGGGGCCACAGAGGCTCCTGTGACCACTGGAGATAGTGACCAATGATGAGAGAAGAGGGGGGGGGGGGTTAACAGGAAAAGAGAAGAGGCATTTATGAGGCACCCACTGTGTGCCTTCTACTGGCTAAGTGATTTACTAATATTGTGTCAGGCAGAATCTGAAGTAGAATAAGGCACCAGCCCAAGACTGGGGGTGAGAAAGGGCATGCAGGGACCATGCTTAAGGGAGTTGTGGTGGAAAGGGTACTGGTTCTATTCCTAGCCTTGCCAATAAATCACTGTGTGACCTAAGACATGTCATAGAACATCTCTGACCTGCAATTATCCTATAAAATGAAAGGTAGGACCAACTACCTCTGAGATCCCTCCCAGCTCTAATATCCCCTGTTCTAAGGCCCTCCCAGCCCTGACATCCCCTGTTCTAAGACCCCTCCCAGCTCTGACATCCCCTGTTCTCAGGCCCCTCCCAGCCCTGACATCCCCTGTTCTCAGGCCCTCCCATCTCTGACATCTCTGTTCTCAGCCCCCTTTCAGCTCTGATGTTCCCTGTTCTAAGGTGCCTCCCAGTTCTGCATTCTGTTCTAAGGCCTTCTCGGTTCTTAAACTCTCAGCTCAATATTCTAAGATTCGTGGCAGCTCTTATAATGATAATAACAACTTGCACTTATGTAATAGATTAACATTTGCGAAGCACTATTATGTGTGTAGCGTATATATATATACATATATACATACACAGTTACACATACACATATTATATACATATATACACACACATAGTTACACACACATACACACATAAATTCTCATTTGATCTTCACACTAGCTTCCTGAAGTATCCACCATTACAATTCCTACTTTACTGATGAAAAAACCAAGTGTCAGAGAACTTAAGTGACTTGCCCAGGGTCATACAGCTGGTATATATCTGAGGTGAATTTCAAGCCCAAGTATCCCTGACTTTAGGCTCTATGTTCTATCCGCCATGCTACACAGACTCACTTGGAATCACAGAGATTAGAACTGAGTGGGAATTTCTAGATTCCCCATCTAATGCTCTCACTTTACAGATTAGGAAACCAAGGCACAGAAATATGATTTGCATAAGGTCACCGAGGTAGTAAAGAACAGAACTAGGGCTCAAACCCAGGTCCTCTGACTCCAAATTCAATCAATTCAAATTTTACAAGATCCTTGTACCAGTCATTACACTGGGATATGAGAATCCCAAGACAACCATTCAATAATCCCTATGGTCACAGAGCTTGCTTTCCATCAGCATCTCATGCTGTCTCTGCTCCATCACAGTGCTCCTTTGGTGACTTTAAGTCCCTAGACCCCAAGGTCCTAGATAACCAGGGCCAAAGACAAGCAAAGATAAGGAGAGACTGCAGAGAACTGAAACAGAAAAACCTACAATGTTCTCCAATGCCAGGATGCTGCTCTTACTCTGGTACACCATGTAGACCATGCCCTGCTCCTTACCAGCTGTGGGTCCTGGGGGAAGTCTCTTTTCTTCTCTGACATCAGTTTCCTCCTCTGAAAAATGAGAGTCTTGGAAGGATCTCAAAGCACTCTTCAGCTCTTACTCAGTCCTTCACATTCAGAAGAGTCTGGGATGGCCTGGGGAGGATCCTCTTCCATGGAGATTTCTGGTTCTAAGGAGGGTACAGAGGGATTGTACAAGGCATAGAGCCTCAGTTTCATCTGTAAAATCAGAGAAATGGGAAGAAATTGGCAACTCTGCTATAGAATAGCTATACATACATTGTGCTTTCACTAGGTTGGCTGAACTGGTTTTGTTCGTCTTTTTTATTCTTCGACTTAAAATTTTTTCTCAGAGGAAAAAGCAGGGAAACATTGGGAAGCATAGATCATATAGAAAGCAAAAGATAGCAGATTTTAAAAAGGAAACTAGCAAGAAGGCCATTCTCACTGATCTCCAAGGCTCCTTCCAGAGTAAGTTCCTATGTCATGCCCCACAGCTCAGGGAACTCTCCAAGGTACCCTTCTATATGGACTCTGCACATCCTCCCACTCCCACCCCACCCCATCACATCATCAAAGGACAACACAGTGGGTATGGAGCAAGTCACTGAACTCTTCTGGGACCCAGTTTTTCTAATGTTAAAGAGTGGAGATTGGACTAAATGTCTGATGAAAAAGGCTCCCCTTCAAAAGGAGTCAAAGGATGTAGAGTCATCCCTCTGTCCCTGTTCCTGTCCTACTCCTCAATCCATAGAAAAAAAGTTCAAGCAATATCAGAACAACAATAATGATTCCAACAACAAAAACAATAATAATAAAATAACCATGACAACAAGAAAACCATAAAGATAATGATAATAGAAATAACAATAACAGTAACCAAAGCAACAATAATATTAATAAAAATAACTTTTTTTTAACATTTTAAGACTTTCACCACAATCCTATGAGTTTACTAATGCAAAACACCATCCACCTTGTTTTACAAAGAAGGTGATGGGCTAAGAGGGGGAAGTATCTTGTTCCATGTCACATATTTAGTAAATACAGGGCTGGGACTCAATCCTGGGTTCTCTGACACCAAGTTTTCTGCAGTCACATCTCAAGCTCCCTCCCATTTTGGATGAACTTAGGAATAAGTCAACTCTCTGAGCCTCTGTGGGAGTGGCTGTAAATGCACCAACCCCAGAGACATGAATCTGTGAAACAGCAAAGGTTTTCTATTGTTGTTGGTAATGATTGCGAGCTGAAAGCGATGTTGAAGGTCACTGAGTACAATCCATTCATATTACAAGGGAGGCAACTGAGACCTGGAGAGGTTAGGTGACTTTTCCAATGCCCCATAGTAAGCATCAAAGATCAGATTTGAAGCCAGCTCCTCTCACCCAAGAGCCAGGGCCTTTTCTGTTGTATGGTGTTACCTCCCACCATAGTCATGGACTGCCTACCACTCCCCTCCATGAACTCATCATTTTCATTGATAGCTCTAATTTCTAGAGCATTTTGAGGTTTCCAAAGCCTCATAGTAGCCCTATGAGGTTGGCTGTACAACTGTTACAGCCATTTTATAAATCAGGAAATCTGAGTGAAGGGACTTACCCCAAACCACACAGCTAGGAAACATACGAGCCTTGGTTTAGACCCAGATCTTCTGATCTGTCCAGTATTCTTTCCACTATGGCACACTGGCATTCCAACCAGGCTGACACCTTCACTCTCCCCTCAGACATTCTGGACCCACAGCCCTCTCGGAGCCTTTGTGTCAGAGTCTGAGAACAGCTGTGTCCCTGCTGCTCACAGCTGGTAGTCATGCCCTGGGCCTCTTTAAGAAGTGTTATGATATTTCCTATTGAGAAGGGTTTAGTGGATGGAAGAAAACAGCCCCGAGGAGTGGGAGGATTGAGTCTATATATGGGAGAGAGAAAGGAAGAGAGTTAAGATTGTCAGCATGTGTAAACCCTAGAGTCTGCAGCCCCAGGGTTCAGTAACTAAAAATACAAATTTCTGCCATGGGAAGTGATGCTTTGTTCTGGGTCCTAGTCTCCCCACCCCTCCCCTTCGAACACACACAATGATACCTGCATTGGCAGGTTGTGAGGGGAAGAACGAGAAGGTGAGCTGGGATTGCTTCTGTCTTGCACACCCTATCTGAATAGTCAATGCTAAGTGCCTTGTAGTAGGGTAAGATAGAGTGCTGGGGAGATGATGGGGGTGAGAACAGGGTGACAGGACAGAAGAACCTAGAACCCAGAGTGTCAGGGATAGCATACAGAGAGGGATAGCAGAAGAGAGATCCTCTCACAATACTTCTGGCTGTCCACCATGCCTAGAATACACTTCTTATTTATTTCTGCCTCTTAGAATCCCTACCTCCTATACCGTGATTTGAAATTCAAGCACCACCTTCTTCTTGAAGACTTTCCTGACCACTCCCTCCAAAAAATATCTTGTGCCTATAAGAGTCCCAACACCAGTGAATATAACTAACACAGCAAGCGCAGAGGAGTTATAACATACTTATACGTGTGTATGTGGCCTCCCCCACCTAGACTGTAAACTTTATGAGGGCAGGAACTATTTAACTTTTTTTGGCAAGGCATATTGCAATTGTTTTTTATTTTGTTTTCCATTTATTTATTTTATTCTAAACTTCAGAAATAAGATGAGCATTTCCATAACATAGTGGAATAGGAAAAAAGATGATTGTATATGAAACTGCAAATCTATT
>CM053587.1:342590776-342615880 GCA_028646515.1 Pseudochirops corinnae | reverse complement strand
AAAGGGAGGGAGGGAAGAAAGGAGGGAGGGAGGAAGCATGCAAACAAGCAATATTTATTAAGCACCTACTATGTGCCAGGTATTGTCCTAAGCACTTTACAAATATTTTCTCTTCACAACAACCCTGCAAGCTAGGTGTTGTTATTATCCCCATTTTACCACTGTGGAAACTGAGGCAGTTAAATGATTCACCCAAACTCACACACTTAGTAAGTGTCTGAGGTCAGATTTGAACTCCTGAGAACTCAGAGCTCTAACCACTGCACCACCTAGTCTTGCTGTTTGGATGAGACCAAAATTGCCTAAAAGATTAATAAAAATAGAAGCCAACATGAGACATTAGAAGTCTTTGCTCATAGCACAGAATACATTTCAGAGTTGGAAGGGACCTCAGTAGTCATGGTATCCAACCCATATACAAAATGATCCCCTACTATGACATCCTTGAGAAGTGGTGCCCCCAAGGAGGGGGATCCCACCACCTCTCAGGGCAGCCAGTTCCCTATGAGAGAGTTCTCACTGTTGGGAAGTTCCTCCTGACATTGAATGTGATTTTTCCTCTTTGTGACTTGAATTCTCTGCTCCTGGTCCTGACCTCTGGGACCAAGACCAATGCTAATGGCTTTCACATGACACACTCTTTATCTCCTTGAAGATGGCTCTCTCAGTATCTGCATTGACAGACTCTAATCTATATGAAGTCAGGGATAAGTTTAAAAACCTCTGTCCCCTGACCCCAGAATCTTGCACAGTGCCCTCCAGAGGGTAGAGGCTCAATGTATGGGGGGATGAAGATGAGCAGTGTGAGCCAAGTCCAGAAAAGCTGTTTGGAGCCAGAGACCTCAAGAACCTAACCATTGGACAATGAGCAAGATCCAAATTAATCCACTTGGCATATGAATATGGACCCCATGTAAAAGATAATAGGTGCCTCCCCTCCCAAGAATCTTGAGTGACATGATGACACACAGGCTTGAATAGGAAAGGGAGAGACTGGATAAAGGAAGATGGATCAGGAGACTAGTGAAATAACTGAATCAAAGGCTGAGGGTCTCCAAGGGAGTCAGAGGAGGGAAGAGAAGGGAAACAGAGACACTACAAAGAAAGAAGCAGTGGGACATCTGTGAGGCCAAGCTCCCCTTGGGGTCTAGCAGCCGCTTCGCTCCAGGGCCAGGCCAATATGGCCCAGCTCACCCAGCCCTGCTCCTTATGAGCTCTAGCTACAATAGCCAACCGCCAAACTGACCACAATAATGTCCACCAAAATCCATCATCCTGACACTGTGTCCATTATGGCCACTCAATGTGAGAGGAAGTGCCAAAGGGAATGATGGTCACATGACTAATTCAGGGCTAAGTGCAGATTAATGACCAGGCCTCTCTTTTCTAGCCATTCCTAGGTTAATGGCCTCATAAAAAGCAAGCACTATTCTTTTCATTTCATTTTAATTTTATAATCATTGTGCTTAACAGCCTCAGGGAAAGCCAAGAGCTCCCTCCTTCCTCCCAGAGTCCTGTCTGACCACGAGTTTCAGGACCTGACCCCTCTTGAAAGAGAGAAAGACCTTTCCAGCACAGAGGAACATTAAAGGCCTTCTAATCCTCCTCTCTGTTTGCACTGGTCAACCCGCCCTTAATTGGGGTGGGGTAGGCAGAAAGTAGAGGGGTGAAGATGAAGCCTCTTCAGGCTACAACTGTGATGTAGAATTAGGAGACAGAGAAGGTCTCTGAGGTGTTAACATCGGACTGAAACGGACAGAATACCAGTCTTAATCTCAAAAAATGATTCAAAGCTGTTCTGGGCCTTACCCTCTTTGTGACCTTGGGCAAGTCACTTGCTCTAGGTTGATTTTTTTTTTTAAGTGTATATAAAATTTGACATGACAGCAATTAAATCGCAGTGCTTGTATTTTTCCCCTTCTGCAGTTTTTTCCTCCAGAATTATTCTACAGAGGTGCCCAGAGAAAGGTCAGGCTTCCTCTTAGGTAGAGTAAGGAGCCTCAATGATATCATCACCTCCAAAAAACATGAACATGCACCCCCGCCCCTTGGAACCCCTCCTTCACATGCTCAGCAGATAACACTCTTAGGAGCCTTGGTTTCCTCCAAAGCACAGCTCCAATACCACAGCTTATGCCATGTCTTTTCTATCATAACAGAGGCATATGTTACAGTGGGGCTTAATCTCTGGCATGGGTTGCATTAGATGGTCAATAAGGTCCCTTCCAGCTCTGAGATTTGGTAATTCTGTGATCCTGTGATCATGTCTGCCTCCCCACAATCATTTCACATTTGTCTTATACGTAAGTATCCCTATGCATACTGTCTCCTTGCAATAGGATGGAAGCTACTTGAGGGCAAGGATCATTTCATTTCTGTCTTTGCATCCCTAGATCTAGTCCTGTGTTTGGCACACAGTAGGCATAAATAACATGAATAAATGTTTGTTAATGGAACGATCGATTTCACAGGGAATAGAACCTTTCAGCTCAGTATCAAACAGCCAAGGGAGACATGTAAAATCAGCCCATGAAGGCAGAGCAGAGATATTGGGTCTGGACTCTGTCACTTTCCAGCAATACTTTGCACAACTCCCCTCTTCTGTAAAAGGAGGTGATCATACCCTATTCTGGGAACATAGGTCCAGAGTTACAAGGGAGCTCAGAGGAAAGCTGGTCCCACTCCCTCACTGAGCAGAGAAAGAAGCTAAAGATCACAGAGGCTGTGCCTTGCTTCAAGTCATAAGCATAGTTAGTGACCAGGCAGAGGCTAGAATGCAAGTTATCTGTTCCACAGCCGAGCCTCTTTCTCAAAACACCACCTTTCCTCCTAAGGTCCTGTCTGCTCTATCCTGCGCCATTCCCTCAGAAAAGGAACCCATCCATAAATGTGAAGGGCCTACTGTGTGCCACGCACTGTGCTAAGAGCAGCTTTCCTGAGAAATCTGAGAACAGACTTTTGTAGGAAGATGACAAAATCATAGGACCATCCATCTGGAATTGGACAGGAGTTCAGAGGTCATCTGGTTCAGAGCTTCTTAGACTGTGAGTCGTGACTCCATATGGCAGCAGTAAAAGGCTTCTGAACACACAACAACCACAAATTAATGAAAAATTATGTAACAAACCCGAGGTTCTTGCCTGTGTTGCATCACACAACATCACTACAACCTTGATTCTGAACACAAAGCATGTGCACTTTGTACTGCACATGCCCTCAGGCCATGCTGCTGAAATGCAAAAAGAGGTTCTAAGTAGAAAAAATTTAAGAAGCCCTATTCAACACTCTCATTTACAGATGTAGAAACAGGCTCACAGTGGTGAAATAGTAATAGCTAACATTCATAGGATACCTACTAAGTGCCAGGCACTATGCCAAACACTTTACAAATTTTATCTCATTTTAATCTCACAACAACACTGTGAAATAGCTATTATCCCCATTTCACAGATGGAAACAACTGAGGCAAACGTGCCCAGGGTCACATACCTAGTAAGCGTCTGAGGCCAGATTTGAACTTAGGTCTTCCTGATGGTGGCAAAGATGGTTTCCATACCTAGTTCTTCTAATTCTAAATCCAACACCATCCCATGCTACTTCTTTTAAAAAGAGTGAATATGGTTTGGAGTCCAGGAGACCTAAGAACTTAAAAAAGTTCAAGGGAAGTGAAGGGATAAAGAGAAAACATTTATCTATCTGTAGGTTTTGTGCCTAGTCAGTACATGACAAACATAGGATGAATTGAATGTCTTGGAACAGGGAGACCAAAAACCAACTTCCACCAACATGAATGGATAGATGAATGGATTGATGGATGGATGAATGGATGGATAGAGCGATGAATGGATAGATGAATGGATGGTTGGATGGATGGATGGATGGATGGATGGATGGATGGATGGATGGATGAATGAATGAATGAATGAGACATTATTAAGGTCTTAAACATGCTGAGCATTGCGCTAAACACTGAAAATACAAATACAAAATGAAAGGCTGTTCTTGCCCACAGGAAGCTAACATTCTCATTAGAGATTTCAACACATATCGAGGGATGTTGGCCAGGAAAGGGAGATTTGGTCAGGGAAATCACAGAGATGGTAAAATGATGTATAGGGTGGTCACCTGAAGCACCCTTTCCAGAAGCAACAGTACAACTGATTTGATGACTATTTTAAAGCAAGGAGTGGAAAGGATAGTGGCAGTGAAGGGGTATGGAATTGTGTAGCAGGCAGATGTCAAGATAGCCTCAGTGGACAGTCAGATGGGTGATAAAAATAAAGCTTTGTGTGGGTTAGAAAACTACTTACCCAATTAAAGAAAGAAAAATCAGAAGAATACTTGCAATGAACAGGAATTGGGGCATCCTTTCACAAAACAGGTCAGCAAAGGAGGCCGCTCAATCCTTCGGGGGTTGAACTTTTATACCCTGAGTGTAGTAGAGATACCTTCTTTCATCGTCCCTGACTTCTATTGGTTGTGAACGGGTTACAAGCTTAGCAGGGGAAGAGGACAAAGGGCTGAGAGTGAGTTCTAGGACCACCTTCAACTCTCATTGGGCAAAGGGTGGAGTCTTGTTTAGGTGAGAATTCAAACAAAGAGGTCTCAGAGCACCCTGCCTTGCTGTCCCTCATCTCTCCTTGTGCAGAGGATGGGGCGCACACTGTGACATGGGAGGATAACCACCCCAAATTGAGAAGTTTTCACTTATCCCATACAGCTTTAACACCACTGAGTTCACGAATTTCCTGGGGCCCAAACCTGGACACCAACTTGTCTGTGGCCTTAAAACCTTCTGAGATCAGAGAATTGAGTGCAGAAAAAAGCCTTAGACATCATCTAACCTGAACCCTGAATCTTACAGAGCAGGCTGAAGGAGAGTAAGTGACTTATCTAAGGTCTTACAGGAAGTAAGTAGCAAATCCAAGTCCTCTGACTTCATATTCAGGGCTCATTTAGCTGGGCAATCTTGCCCTGTTGTAAAAGAGTTAGAGCAGTCCTGGCCAGAGCTAGTGACCTCCCTCTGACACTACATCTCCCATGAAACCTGTCTAAATCTTTTCTGCACATAGCTATTTACATGCTGTTTCTCCATTAGATTGTAAGCTCCTTGAGGGCAGAGATCAAGTTTTGGTTGCTTTTTTTGTTTGTTTTTTGCCTCTCCTCTTATTCCCACTGCTTATCACAGTGCCCGGCATGTGGTAAAGCACTTAATTAAAAATGCATGTCAACTGATTCACCTTTCCTCTGGGATTCTGACTTGAGTCCTTTGAGGTAAGTATCTCCCTCTAAAGCCTCACAGAATCACAGAATCTCAGAGCTCCAAGGGACATCCAAAGGACAATCCATATCTGAGCCAGAATACCCACCAACATTCTAGCCAAGTGGCCTTCCAACGTCTAATTAAAGACTTCCAGTGAGGGCGAATTCAGCACCACCCAAGGCAGCCCACTCCTACTTTGAGAGGAGGGTATTAGGGTTCTTCCCCCAGACATCAAGTCTAACTTAGCTTCTTGGTCATTTCTTTCCATTGTTCATGGTTCCATGCTCCAGGGTCAAGCAGAACCTGCCAAATCCCTTTTCCACTGGACAGCCTTTCCAAATCTTGGATACAGCTCCCTATTCCCCCTGAGTTTTTTCTTCAGACTGAACATTCCTAATCACTTCAAGTCTGATCCTCAGATGTTTTATTCTCCAGTACCTTTCACCATCTTTTTTGCCCCCCTCTGAATATACTCAATGTCTTTCTTAAAATGAGGCACTCAGCCCTGACCTCAACAGAGGAACTTTCACTTGGTCAGTCCTGGATGCCATGCCTCTCCCACTGCAGCTTAAGCTGCCATTAGCTTTCTTGGCTGATGACTCGCTGCTTCCCACCCTAATAAGCTTGGAAAAAGGAAATGGCCGCCCGAGGCCTATACAGGAAAATGAGCATCCAAGGTAAGACTTGAATCCAACTCTTCTGCCTTCAGAGTATTGAATACAACATTGGACTTGGAGTCAGGAAGACCTGAGTTCAAATTTGGCCTCAGGTCCTTCCTGGATGTATGTTCCTGGGTAAGTCACTTAACCTCATCTGCCTCAGTTTCCTCAACTACAAAATGGAGATAATAATATTACCTGCTTCCCAGGGTCTTTGTGAAATTCAAATGAGATAAAATTTGTAAAACCCTTAGCACAATGTCTGGCACATAGTAGGCACTTAAGAGATGTTTCCTTCCTTCACCCCTCTCCACTGTATAATGCTGTGCAGGTTCATTACAGCCCGAGACCTTAGGATGAAGACACTTAGGTTTGGATCCTTCCTTGGACTCTAACTAGCTATGTGACCTTGAACAAATCACTTCTGAGCCTCATTCTCTTTATCCTTAAAATACAGATGAGTTGCTATGGGGATCAAGTGAGATGTGAACATAAAGAGGTTTTAATGGAGCTTTGACAGATCTGTGATCTCATCAATATAAATATGCTCACCCTCTACTTAAATAGATCTCATCCCATCTCCACATTTCATCCATTATGACTCCTGTCTTTGTAAATATCCAGGTAAATATTCCACATGGGAGCTATCCAGCATATGAAGGACCTCTCTCTGTGTCTCTTGACATGATATGGAACCCAGCACAACATGGGGGTTGGGCATCTGTTTTCCCTCCCTGCTCCTGCCTCCATTTCTGATCACAACATATGTCTCTTTCACGATAGCTTCTAAGGTCACCAAACATAGATTTAAAGCTAGAAAATAGACCTCCTCATATTGGAAAAAAAGAGGCCCACAGAGATAAAGTGTGACTTACCTAGACTCACAGAGCCAGGATTCAAACCCAGGCTTCTGATTCCAGATCCAGAACTCAACACCAACTCTTACAAATGAGCCATTTATCAAGTAATGCATTGGTGCCCAGGGTTCTAGGTGGTATCACAAACATTGTTGTTCAGCTGGCTCAGTTGTATCCAACTCTTCATGACTCCATTTAGGATTTTCTCAGCAGAGATACTGGAGAGGTTTGCCATTCCCTTCTCCAGCTCTTTGACCGATGAGGAAACTGAGGCCAGTTGGGCTCAGTGACTTGTCTAGGTTCACACAATTTAGCAAGTGTCTGAGATTGGATTTGAACTTATAAAGATGAGTCTTCCTGACTCCAGGCCTGATGCTCTATCCACTGTGCCACCTAGCTGCCCACCACAAATATCATCCTTATTTCACAGATGAGGAAAATAAAGCTGAGAGGGTTAAAGCAACTTGTTAAAAGTCTCACAGAGGCAGAATTTGAACCCAGACCCCATGGCAGAAAGTCCAGAGCTCTCCACCACTGCTTGTAAGTGCTTCCTCATTGGCAACATGAAGTAGGCATGTTTAGAGGTATCACAAATATAGCCATTTTACAGGTAAAAATTATGTCTTGAAAGGTGAATTGACTTGCTTAATCCCTTATTCAGAAGATCCTTAGTAAATTCTTTCTAGGTGCCATGTGAGAAACTCTAAGGCATAGTGTAGAGAGAGACCACCTTGGAAGGGAAACTGTTCAAGCCCCTCCTCTGATACATGCTGGCTGTATGAACCTGGACAAACCCCTTAACTTCTCAGCTCCTCTTCCCCCCACCCCAGGCAACTCACCAAGATCTCAGCTGCAGCACAGATGCTGATCTCTACCACTAGAGAAATGTCCTTATCTGGGAGTCCCCATTAGATGAAATCATAGACCCAGTCCCTAACCCTAGCCCTTAATTCCATCCCTTTCCTTGGTGTCAGGCATTGCATTCAATGCCATTCCACCAGGAAAGGGGCAGAATTCAAACTCAGTTTCCATTCTATCACCAGGCCCCAAGTTATCAGCCATAGAGACTTGGGAGCCTTTCCCACAATACATGGGGAGGTGGGACTGGACTGGCAGGGTTTACCCTGGAAGATGGGTCTCCCTTCTCTACCTAACCCAGGTAGGGGAGATAGGTGTACTAGAAGGTCACTGGCCCCCTCACCCCATATACTAGGGAAGGGTGGAAGAACCGAGTCTTCCAGCGGCATCAACAGCCACCAAATGGGCCCTGGTCTAGGCAGATGAAGCAGGCAGCTTATTGGCGCTGACATAATTTAGATGAATGGCGTGGGCCATCCATCAGGCCTGCCGGAGTGTGCGAGAGCCCCGGGAAGAGACAGTAGGGGATCCCATTACTTTACATGTGTTAACAGCCAAACTCCTTTGTATAAACAACAAGCCTACTCTCCTGAAAAGGCCGATTTCCCCTCATTGTCTGGGAAAGGACTAGCAGGTCTCAACATGATAAATGGACCTAGAGCTGGGATTGGCAGCCAAGGAAGCTTCCAACACAGGCAGTGGGGATGTGGCCCACAGAGGGATGCTCTTGCAGGCTAATGGCGACACTGTGTGGCAGAGTACAGGACTGCAGGCTCTGCTTCCCCTTCATTTTGCTCCTGGGAGCCCCAAGGCTGGGCCTAGAATCCAAGGACCATGGATGGCATTCTCTCCAGCCAGCTAATGTCTCAGGATGGGCAGCAAGGGTGGAGGTCATTGCTGACTGAATCCACCTTCCTGACATGTCTAAAGCTGTGCAGAATGGCAGATGTTGGAGGACTGGGCTTGAGAGGATGTAAATGCCCAGATTTGCTGGTTTTCTCAGGCACTCTGCAGATTTCTGGGTGGCCAAAGGAGCTGGGTTCCCTCCCAAGCCCACTCAAAGCACATGCATTCCCTATTACCCATCTCCACACTGCCTATAGCCACCTCCCAGCAACCTGGAGGCTTACCTGATTTACCTGAGTATCAGTACAACTTCTGAGTACAAGGAGGATGGAAAAAATCTTATTATATTCACACAAATGGACATACACAGAATCATAGTCTCAAGGTTAGAAAGCACCTCAGAGGTCGTCCAACCAACCTGAATTGAAACAAGAATCTTAGAATCATTTGGAAGGGACCTTAGAGGTCAATGAGTCCAGTCCACTCATTGTACAGATGGGGAAACCAATAAAAGTGAAGTAATTTAAGATCATAAGATCTAGATAGAGCTGGAAGAAATCTTAGAGGCCATTGATTCCAACCCCTTAGATACTAGGTAAACTGAGGCTCACAGGATGAAGTGACTTTTCCAGGATCCCACAGTAAGAAAATATCTGAAATGGGACTTAAACCCAGATCTCCTGAATTCAGTTCTCTCTCCAGGACATGACACTATGTCTCTCAATTTCTTCTATAATGTTCCCAACAACTGGTCCTCCAGGCTTTTCTTGACAGACAGAGCCCACTGACAACAGGAAGCATCCTCTTCTGCTCCTGGATATCCTAACTGATGCAAATATACAGAGAAAAATTAAAATAGACACAAAGACACAGATTCAGAGGCACACGCAAACACCCAGGCAGAGAAACATTAACGGGATGCCATATTTTAGGAGGGACAATAGAATGTACACTCCTTGAGGGCAGGGAATGTTGTCATTTGCCTTTGTACACCCAGTGCCTAACATACGACTTTGAACATAGTGGACACCGTAATCAACACGGGTGACACTCCAATCCAAAGGCAAGCTGTGATGCATCCAGAGAGAAGTGACCAAGACCATCCAAGTGACTAGAAACAGGCATTCTGAGTGCTAGCTAAAGGAAAGGAATTGGGGGCATTCAATGGAGAGGAGACTTTGGAATGAGAATCAAATACAAAGGCTGTGCTCAGGGACTTGAAGGGCAAAAGCTTTCACATGGTCAAGGGACTAGATTTGCTCTGATTGGCCTCAAAGGGTAAAATTAGAACCAATGTGGGGAAGTCATCAGAAGGCAATAAGACATGGGGGGAAGACCTTGGACTCCATGATTCTGGGCTTGAATCCTAGTTCTGTAATATATTTATGGTGTAACATGACCTTGATTAGATTAGATAGATAGATAGATATAGATAGACAGATGATAGATAGATGATAGATAGAAGGATGTGGATGAATGGATAGATAGATGGATAGATAGATAGATAGATAGATAGATAGATAGATAGATAGATAGATGATGGATAGATAGATAGATGATAGATAGATAGATAGAAGGATATGGATGGATGGATGGATGGATAGATAGATAGATAGATAGATAGATACATGAATGGATGATTATCAAGAGCAATGAGAGACCTCAAAGGACATCTGAGCCAACCTCCTCATTTCACAGAGAAAACCCCAAAGGTAGGACTTAAACCCAGATTATGTGACTCCAGAGACATTGGTCTTTCCTCTGTCCCAAGTAGCCTCAGCTTCCACCTCTATAATAAGATAGGGTTAGACTAGATGGTCTCTAAGGTATCTCTAGGCCCGACATTCTGTGATTCTGTGTGACACCATTTTGTCTCAACATACATAAAAACTTGCTAAAAATTTAAGCTAACACACAATGTGATGAACCTCCCCAAGAGGTAGTGATCTCTCCATCACTGGAGGTGCTCAAGGAGAGGCTAGACAGCCTCTCACTAAGGGTGTTATAAAGGGGATTCAAAAAGCCATTTGACTAGATGACTTTGAGGTCTCTTCCACTTCTGAGATTCTCTGTAGACCACGAGGTAAAAAGCCATCTTTAGTGCATACCTTGATGTAGCTAATGTTGTCCTGGGTGGGTACTGTAAGGCATTCATAGAGTTCTGTCTATATGGAGCTAACAATATAATTGAGGAGCTAAGAGAGGGATGAACATGAAAATATCACCAAAAATGCCAAGTAGCCCATGCTTAAGATCCAGAGAAAGTTAATGACAGGAGTGCTATATGGTATCAGAGGAGGGAAAGATCACTGTAGGATGATCAAGGACAGCAGTCAGAGGAGGAGATGCTTGAGCTAAGCCTTGAGGTTTATATAGGATTTCAACTCTATCCAGTCCAGCGTATTTGTTGTTTTGTCATTTCAGTCTTGCCTGATTCTCCATGACCCCATCTGGGATTTTCTTGGCAGAGATACTGGTGTGGCTTGCCATTTCCTTCTCCAGCACATTTTACAAATGAGGAAACTGAGGCAAATAGGGTGAAGTGACTTGCCCAGGGTCACACAGCTAGGAGGTGTCTGAGGTCAGATTTTAATTCAGAAAGATGAGTTTTACTAACCCCAAGCAAAGAACTTTATTCACTGCAGCAGCACCTAGCTAACCTATCCAATACATTTATCTGTTTATATATCCTATTCCTGCTCCCTCACCCAGTAGGACAAAAACTGCATTTTGTACCTCCAGACCCTAGCATGGTGTCTTACACCCTGAGTCAGGTAGATAATGCAGGGGACCAGAAATCAAATCCAGCTTCTAACATTTCCTAGCTGAGTGACCCTGGGCAAGTCCCTTAACCTCAGTCTACCTCAGTTTCCTTATCTGGAAAATACAGCTAAGAATAGCAATTACCTGATAATAGCATCTCCATCCCAGAGCTGTGGAAAGGATAAAGTGAGATCATATTTATAATGCCTCGAAAACTTTAAAGTGCTGGATAACTGCTAGAAATTATTATTCATAATAGAAAGTTCATAAAGGCTCATTGGATTGTGTTGTTAGAGGCTATGGGAGGGTGTTTCTAGATCAGCAACAGTATGAATTAAGATCCTGAAACAGGCAAGTCATGGGAGACAAGGAATAGACCAGTCTGGCTGAAGCTGAGGATGCAGGTAAGGGGATGGTGAAAGGTAATGCTGGAAGTGTGGGTTGAAGCCGATCACAGAGAGCCCTGAATGTCAGACTGAGTTTGGACTTTATCCAGAATCCTGTTTATCCCAACCTATGGGCAGAGTGAAGATGCTGAGGTAAAACTTCCACAAACTCTGAGAGACTGGGCCATGTCTGTCTTACTCCATTTGATAAATGCTTCTACATTATAATGGACATTTAATGTAAGCTGTAAGTTAGATTCAAATAGGATCTAAGCCTGCATTCAAACCCATGCCTTCCTGACTTCAAATCCAGAAATCCACCCACAATACCCCTCAAACATTGTATAAAATGTATTTGGCCTTATTGATTTACCATCCCCTATAATAAACCTTGGCTCCAAAATGACTGGAAGGGAGGGCAATCACCCATAATGCATTTCACTTTATTAGAATACTGTTACACACAATGTAGGTTGCCCACAGTAGGATGTCATTGTTCAGCTGTTTGTCAGCTGTCTCTGTCTTTCCATGACCCCATTTAGGCTTCTCTTGGCTGAGATACTGGAATGGTTTTCCATTTTCTTCTCCAGCTCATTTGACAGGTGAGGAAACTGAGGTAAAAAGGGTTAAGTGACTTGCCCAAGGTTACACAGCTAGTAAGCGTCTGAGGTCAGATTTGAAGTCAGAAAGAGTTCTTCCTGACTCCAGGCCCCTTTCATTTTATATACCATGGCACCCCCTAGGTGCCCCTAGAACACCATCATTAAAAAATATCCCTTGGCTTTTACTCATGACGTTTCTGACCACACATAGAGTCTCTAAATATATGTCAATAGTTGATAAAATTATAATAATAATATAATTATAATTCTTATTCAATAATTACGTAGCATTTTAAAATTGGCAAAGATGTTTTAAAGGTATTGCCTCCTTTTATTCTCTCAACAAGCCTGTGAGTGATGGGACAGTGATTATTATCTCTATTTTAGAGGTGAAGAAATGGAAATTCACAAAGCTAGGAAGAGACTGAGCCCAATAAACTTTGGCACCAACGCACTCCCACTCCTGAAAATGAAAAGAAATGACTCCAAGAAAATAGATTTATTTGTGATAAGATGTATCTCTAAATATGAGAGAGAAAGAGAAAATAAGTAGGCAAGTAGGTAACTAGAAACATAAATAGATAAATTGGATAGATAAAGTAAATAAGTAGGTAGACAGATTTCTAGAGATGATAGAAGAATAGATAGATGGATGGATGGATGGATGGATGGATGGATGGATGGATGGAGGGATGGATGGGTGGGTGGGTGGGTGGATGGATGGATAGGGTAAATAATGGATATAATAATATAATAATAATAATAATATAATATAATAATGGATGGATAGGTAGATAGCTAGAGATGATAAATAGATGACTGATAGATAAATAGACAGACAGATAGACAGACAGAAAGATATAGATAGACAGATAGATAGATGGACAGTCAGATGGATGGATGGATGGATAGACACACACACACAGATAGATAGATAGGTGGATAGATGAGACTGGATCTGTGATTTCACTGGTACAGGAGAGCACCAGGTGAGGAAACTCTTTCTACCTCCTCTTCAACTTATCACTGCATTCAACTATGCTTCAATTTATTTTACTCTCTGGGATCCCTCTCTTTCATATTATCTGTTTCTCATTCTGGAAAAATCTCTGCCCTGAGGCCTGTTGTCCTGACTAGTAAACAGCCTACTCAGACCACTCTTTCAGGAGAAGCCCCAGCCATGCTCATTTCATTTAGCAGGTGAACACCACTATCCCTACTTCCAACTCTCTTTCAAATGTTGTCTTTCCCCATTAAAATGTAAGTTTCTTGAGGGTAGGAACTGTCTTGTTTACATTTATATCCCTAGCATTTAGCACAATGACTTGCACATTTAAGAGTGTAAGAAACGTTTATAATATAATAATAATTTATAATATAATAATCTGCTTGGGGGAAACACTAAGGAGTGTTTCAGGCTACATGCTTCCTGAAGTCCCTGCACCATAAGCTCGCTATCTGAAAGGTAGGAGGTTGCTCTATGGAAAGAGCTTCCAGTAACTTGGAAAACCCATACACTGGCCATTTGGAAGGCAGGAACCAAGGTTGCAACCCTATAAGGTTGAGGAGTTCTTGCTCAACCATCCTCTCACCTCCCCTCTATACCTTAAAGGCTGATACCTGGAAGTCTGGGACACTGGCACAGGAAGATGGCTGTCAGAAGCTTTTCTAGGCCAAAAATGAAGGAAATACCATAAGGAATAGGGAGGTTCCCTTCAATCAGTAGGCAGTTATTAAATTCCTACTGTGTATCCTAGGGTACAAATTGGACAGCATCCAAGCTGGCCCCTCTGACTCCAGTCTCTTTCTGTTTATGTATACTTTGTCTCACCTCCCTCTTCTGAAATTCTTCTTACATCCTGTCCTGGCCTCAGGAAAAAGAACTAGTTATAATAATAAATGGAAGATGGAGGGACATAAATGGGTCTACATAAAAAAGAATTTCCTAACAATGGGAGCTGTCCAAAAGTGCAAAAAAAAAAAACACTACCTCCGGGATTGTGACTTCCCCAGCACATCCAACAATGGTCATGTGACTTACTTATCTGAGATGTCATAGACAAGATTCTTGCTCAACAAGAGAGCAACATTGGGTGGGGAGGCTTACTGGATAGAGCACAGGATTTGTGTCAGGGAGACCTGATTTCAAATCCCAACTCAGACACTTGTTGGCTGCGTGACCCTTGGTAAGTCATTTAATTTCTGTGTCTCAGTTTCTTCATCTACAAAATGAGAGGATTGGACTCATTGATCTCCAAGGCCCCTTCCAGCTGTAAGCCTATGACCAAATGTCTTCTGAGGTTCCTTTCAGTTCTGAGTTTCCATGACTCTGCTCAGCAACCTTCAATGGCTCCCAGAATGTTGATTTGACAAATGAAGATGTAGATAGGAATATGATTGGCCATTTATGCTTTAAAGTGCCACTGATGAATCATGGATCCAGACAATCTGTAACAAAAACTAGACACTGGAAACAGTGAAACCCCACTGGATATGTCAAGCTCTGTGTGTGAGTTGGTGTTCAGCCAAGCCAAGGTGTATAAGTAATTGGTATCAAACCAAGCCAAGGTATGTTGTGTTAGCTGGAAAAAGAAAATGCTGCAAGGATAAAGGAAGCATGAAACTAGTCTATCTATGCATGTGGTCATTATGGTAACTCATATGGTCGGGTCAAGGTCATGAGAATTGAGTTATTTGTTTACTAAGAGAATGGAGAGACAGAGAAAAGGGGGCAGAGGGAGGGAGTGAAGAGGAAGGAGAGGGAGGGGAGGGGAGGGGAGGAAAAGGGAGGGGAGGGAAGGAGAGGGAAGGGGAGGAAAGTGGAGAGGAGGGAAAGAGAAAAGGAGTGAGGGAGAGAGGAGAGAGAGAGAGAAGAGAGAGAGAGAGAGAGAGAGAACTTATACACATGAAATGGAATGGGAAAACATTTATTAAGTAGCTGCTTTATGTCAAGAACTATGCTAAGCACTGGGAATGAAAGGAGAAAAAGATTGTCTCTGTTCCTAAAGAGTTCA
The DNA here is from genome assembly GCA_028646515.1 of Pseudochirops corinnae. Taxonomy (NCBI): domain Eukaryota; kingdom Metazoa; phylum Chordata; class Mammalia; order Diprotodontia; family Pseudocheiridae; genus Pseudochirops; species Pseudochirops corinnae. Next base: position 342,600,632 of record CM053587.1, on the reverse strand, counting down.
TAATCTAATAGGAGGGGGACAGCAAACAGAGAAGAGTTGAGCTGTAGGGCAATTGGAAAGGTCCAGTGGTACAGTCCTGAGTGTACAGCATCATTTAATGGCAAGACCAAGGGAGTTTAGGGCACACTATGGAAAAGAGGAAATCTTGTCAGGATTTGGGTGGGCAGAGTTGGGCTGAATCCAATGGCAGAAGGAGCTTTACAGTAGTGGTCTCTAGGGGAGCAAAATTTAAGCTGAAGTGGTAGGACAAATGTTTGAGGGGGTCTCATGATAGTGCTGGTGGACACTGCCCTCCAGAGCCATGTGGTGGTCCCTGAGTAGATGGAATTTGGGTTAATCAGACTGGCAAAGGGCAAAATGTGAAGATCTGTGATATATGTATCAAGACATAGGGTACCATTCTCAAGAATTCTAAGAAACAAAAAAGGAAAATTCTGTAATATTTCCTTAAATAATTCTTGTTTTAATATATTGATACTTTGATGGACCTATTTTCATTGAAGGAACCCCTTCCTAGAATGCAAGTTGCAACACATCTATACATACATGCACACATACATACATACGTACATGATCCTATACAACTTTTATCCCTTCGTTCCCATAACTCCTAATCCCTAGGGGAGGGGATGGTGTCCACCTTATGTGCTAGGATCTTTCTCTAGTTCTCCTGACCTTATATGGGAACCAAAGAAGGACATAGATGTCCATCAGTTACCTCTCTTTCTCACTAAATGGCTGGTCCATCTTTCATTTCCAGTCACCTCTCTCTCTCTCTCTCTCTCTCTCTCTCTCTCTCTCTCTCTCTCTCTCTCTCTCTCCATCCTCAATGCCACTTGCATGATTCTTTTTCATTTGTAATATGCTATAGCCTGCTTCCACTACCTATAGGTCTCTGGTGACCTGGACTTTAATACTTCAGAGACTGTGATATCCCATAACTCAAGTCACACAGCAACATGGAAAGAATATTATTGTCAGCAAGATAGGTTTCTATTTCAGTAAAAATATACTTGATGTCATTTAAAGTTATTATTAGATTTTCAAAGGCAACCAGTCCACTTTCTTCCTCCTGGTCAACTCTGAACTCAGTTCAGTGTCCATTTACAACATCTGTCTAAGATGTGGTTGACTGATTGACCAACTTTATGGATTATCTATATAATTTCGTGTCGGAGTCCATTCAATAAACATTCTCCATCCACTTCATTTTCCCTATGTGGATAGTTAAGTCAAACTCTTTGCAGTAGTTATTTACCTCATTTAGGAAAGTCTGCATAGTTTTAGGGCATGACACAACTAGTAGAATTTTTCTTGCAAACAGAGCCATTTAGAGGGCCTCACTATATGATCAGTCAATAAATGCAGGGGACCATAAAAAGGTTAAAGAATAGTACTGGGCTCTAAGAAGCTCATAGTCTAATGGGTGAGATAACATGCAAACATGGATATAATGTTATTGTTAAAAAGATAAGTCTATTTCAGGGAGAAGATCCTTGGGGTCACTTAAAGCACTTCTTGGTTTCCCAAAGGCAATCTAGCCCACTTTCTTCAATTCCAATATGTACAAACAAGATATAGACAAGACAAATTGGAGATGATCCGCAGAAGGTAGGCACTAGCGTCAAGGGGATAGGAAAGCTCCTTCTAGTAGCTTGAGTTCTTAGCTAGGACTTGAAGGAAGCCATAAGAGGGAGAAGAGGAAAGAGAATATTCTAGGCATGAGGACCAGTCACTGAAAATTTCCAGAGTCTATTTTTGGAGTGTCCTGGGAAGGGAACAAGGAGCTAGTAGTACAGACTCTATTTTAAAGTTTAAAAAAAAACTTTGCAAAGTTGCAAAAGTTTAAAATAACAATATTAATGGGAAGTAAAGATGTGTACTGGAAAGTACATGGATTTTCTAGACAAGAGACCTGAGTTCTAGATCCTGTTCTACCATTGACTGGATCAGGGACCTTGAATAAGTCAAGATTCTTGTCGGCTATTTCAACAAAAGCATAAGTGGAATGTTTATCAAATCTGCAGATGGAAGGAAACAAGTAGGACCAAGTAGGACAAGAAATGAGATAACATAAATAAAACACTTTGCTATTATCATTACATAATCAAGACTGGAAGACGATTCACCAAACTAGACGTATGGGTCAAATCTATTAGAAATGAATTTTAAAAGGGGAATTGTAAAGTCCTACACTTTGGGCCCAAAAAATTAATGGCACAACGATGGTGGTTGTATAGCTAGACAACAGTTCAAAAGGGAAAGACCTGAAGAGTTTACATCATTTTAAGATATATATGTGAGTCAACGTCATTTCATAACAAAAAACTTCTGTGATCTTTAATTGCATCAATAGAGACATGATGTCTAGAACTAAGGAGGTGACAGTTCCTCTGCATGCTGTTCTGTTGAGGACACATTCAAAGTATTATGTTTGGCTCTGGGAGTTATAGTATAAGAAAGACATTGAACTGGATGGCATCCAGAGGAAGGTGACCAGGACACTGAAAGAGCATTAAGGTCATAAACCCCATGAAGATAAATATGTGACACTGGGGATCTTTATCTTAGAGAAGGCTTGGAGTGTAGGAGAAGTGGGAAGGGGGAATCATGATAAATGTGTTCAAGTATTTCAATCAAGAAGTGGACGTGTCTCACTCCCTTCCTCAACAATCTTCAGTAGTTCCCTAGTGCCTGTAGGACAAAACCCAAACACTTCCCCTTACCTAGCACAGTGTCTTTTTGTAGTAGGTGCTTAATAAATGTTGATTAGGTTGGGTTGAATTTAAAGTCATTCTCAATATGGTTCCCACGTAAAGTAATCCCAGGATTATTTTACTTTACTCCCCTTCTCATACCATACTATCTAGCCATTCCCTGAACTTTAACTTTTAGAAAACTGAGTGTCTTTCAGGCTCAGCTTAGGTACCACCTTCTGTATGAGGTTTCTCCTGGTCTTCTCACCTGCAAGTATCTCCCCTACAAGTTCACCTTAGATATTCTCACTTTTTCTTCAAGTCCCTCAAGAATAACATGGTTCCTGTCACATAATAAGTGGTTAATATATGCTGGTTTATTAATTGAACACAGATTGTTGGAGTAGAAAGGGGCTGAAATGAAGGATGAATGAATGCTCCCAAAACTGTGACGGTTTCCCACACTTCCTGATAGAAGTGACCTACCCAATAGTCCTGAGAACTTGTGGGTCTTTACTATGAGGATAGGTAGGCATCCACCCCAACAGAACACAGAAAATCCAGACATCTATTGAGTCAGTCAATCAAAACTAGATATAAACACGAGAAATGTCTTGGAATTCATTGAAAAAATTAGACACACCTTTGGCACTAAATACATAATAGAGGGAAATTCTAGCAAATGATCCCAACAACCACCTTCAGAATCAAGCTTCGGGAATGCTTTGAGGAACTTCAAACCTTCATTCCTGTGACTAGAAGGCAGCAAAAAGGAAAGTCTCTGTCTCCCTCTCCACTCACACTCAACTGATCATGTCATCAATGATAATGAACAGTAAAAACAATGCATCCATCTGGGAGCTAAAAGAAGAGAAATTAAACCTATCTTGGAACCTCTTAAAGATTTCACAAAAAAACAAAAAGTGCTTCTATCCAACCGGAGCTATGAGCTCCCCTGTGACACATACAGTTTTTAAGCGCACACACTTTGTCCCTTATCTATATGGACTCGCGTGAGAGTTTGCTCCAAATTTTTCTCTCCCGTTAGACTGTAAGCCCTTTGAGAACATAGACTGTTTTCTGCCCTTTTTTGTGAATCCTCAGTGCTTAGCACAGAGCCTATCAGGTGCTTGCTAGCTATGTAACCTTGAAAAAGTCACTTAACCTTTGTTTACCTGTTTCTTCAACTGAAAATGGTAATAATAATAGCACGTACCTCCCAGAGTTGTTGTGAGGACCCAACGAGATAACATTTGCAAAGGATTTGGCACGGTACCAGGCATTTCATCAATGTTAACTATTATTATTACATTACAACTCATAACAAATACTTGACTGACCGAAAGCTTTTGAGGAGATATCACTGTGCTTTGGTCCTCACTTTGTCTTTTCAGTAAATAGTCCTAGGTAAAATGTTCATTCATATTCATTGGTTTTTTGGCATTAGGGAGATATTAGTTGGTTATGGATATGAGAGAAACACACCCAATGGGGGCTCCTGACCAATAGTAGTACAATCAGTTCTACTCTAACTTGACATACGTACTCCCAAAAAACACAGCACTCTGCAGAAATGCATGATAAAAACCATGAAGCTCGTGGGAGAAATGGGGTTAGGGACATAGTATTCAAAAAAATCATCAGTGATATACAGACAAAAAAAATAGAAACCTAATGAAATGGTAGCTCAGTTTTATACATGTTTAATGATTAAGAAATGCATAAGTACTACCATGAAGAGAGGCCACCTCTGATGGTGCTTGGCCTGTACCCTGGCAAGTTGGGCAGGCCTGAAACTCCTGACCTTAGAGCTGAAGCCAAAGGCCATGGGGGGAAGGGAAAAGGATGAGGATGAGAGTAGGGGTAGTTTGACACACAATAATTTTATCTTTACCTAAAACCTGCTTGTGGAAGTGGATGTGGGAAGGGTTATAGCTTATGAGTTCTTGTGAAATGCTCTTGTGAAGTGCTGTTTTCTGAATTCTGGAAGTTCCTCCAGCATGAAATTGTGCAAAGGCAAACTAGAAAGTGGAATTATGCTCAAAATGTCCCCTGATGCATCAATTTCATTGGAATAAATTTGTGCTTCCAAAACACACATTATAGCAATATTGTACCAGAATTCATGTTCCAACATCTCAGTTACCCCCAAGAACCCTGAGGAGAGAAGGAATCATCAGCCCTCTGGGGCTCTAGCTGCCTGTGGGAGTGTGATGCAGCAAAGTAGCCCTGGAGAAGAAAACCTAATGTCTCCAAAACCAAATTGGAAGAAAACAGAAATGAAGGGGGTGACTAGTAACTTAGCTTTCCAACAGTCTTGGCTTTTTCAGCATGAGAAGCTCCCCAGGTGCCATTCTGTACTTGTTGACAGATAACTGTTTGACTTCAAGGCTGGAAGATGGACTGGTCACCAGGGAGGATGGGCAGAGGGCCCCAAGCCCCAGCAGGGTCAAGTCAAGGGAAGATCAATCAGGAATGGAAATAGAGAGATACAGAAATGCCGATGTTGGTCAACGGGGAAATAGGATTCAATTAAAGCGTAGTTTTTCAGGAATGGATAGATGCCATCCATCGTGTAAGGTGAAGATTCAAGGTCCTTGACAGAGGGGAGCCAGACCTCACTCTGCCCCCTCCTCTAAATTGCAGGCATTTTTACTAAGCAGAAGACCACATGAACTTGTGCAAGACAGTGGAGGGTCAGGGAATTAAGCTTCTTGTTTTATTATTTTAAGAGATAATAAGGTTGCAAGAAGGTCACTATAATGTAATAGGAAAGCTATTGGACCTGGAGTCAGAATTGAACCTGGGTTCAAATTCTTGCTCCCTCATTGTCTAGCTGTGTGACCTTGGACAAGTCCTCTAACTGTTCAGATGCTCCATTCATTCTCCTGTGAAATGAGGGAGTTGGACTAGATGGATGAGAAGACTGGCCAGCCTCTAGAGGTGGATGTTTCTCAGTTCTCACTGACAGAATGTGGGAAGGTTTAGGAGCCCCTAAACTCACAATCTTCACTGACACCCACACAGCTTCTGACAGTCACCTGATGCCTATGAGAAGCAATAGTCCTTCTCTGCAAAATGAGGGGCTTGGACTAGAGAGTCTCTAAGGGTCTAGAGGGTCCCTTATGAATATCGTTCTATGTTCCCTAACCCTATGTACCTTATATACCCTAATCTTCCCAGCCCTGACATCCCCTGTTCTCAGACCCCTCCCAGCCCTGATATCCCCTGTTCTCAGGCCCCTCACAGCTCTGACACCCCCTGTTCTAAGACCCCTCCCAGCCCTGACATCCCCTGTTCTCAGGCCCCTCCCAGGACTGACATTCTATAAGTTTATGATTCTAATTCTCTTGTGTAGATAAGAGGTCCAATAGCCCCCTGAGGCTCAAGGCCCCAGGGCCTTGTTTCCAGCCCCTTACCCCTCATCCTAGCCCTCAGGGACACTCCTGTCTCAAAAATGGCCTCCTGCCCCCCTCTGCCATTGCTCCTCAGTACCCCTTTACACAGGAGCAGCTTCAGCCCCCCTCTTTCCCACAGTCTCCCTCCCTTCCACACCACTCATCACATACCCACCCTCTCCCTCCCTACCGCCCCCTTCTCCTGTACAAAGGGTTGCCAAGGTAACCGTATCTCATAGTTTCCTCTTTGTCTGGCCTGACGTGATGAAATTCATGAGCAGAGTCTGGGTCTGCTGACCCCTACTGACCCCTCGGGGCAGCCTTCTCAATCTCCTTTTTCCCCTCCTCCCAGCTCTTCAGAGCTCAGCAAGACACCAGCCCTGCCTGCACCCTCCCAGCCACTGCCAGCTAGCCACTTGCTAATGAGCCAGGAGACTCCGGACCAGCTGGCGGGCTCCAGGTGGGACAGCCTCGCGCTGACCATCCCAGGAGCAGAGGTCCTTTATTTACGTCCCACCTTCATGGCAATCCTAAACAGTACTGAAGTTACCCATCAGAAGAGGGATCTTACAGCTGCTAGGGCTATGCTAAAATCACCAGGGTTGGGCTCAGGAGGCCTGGACAGGTGCTTAGTGTCCTAGGTCTAGACTGGAAGGGACTAGAGGGGTCATCTAACTCAACTCCTTCATTGTGTGGACAAAGAACCTGAGAAACAGAGAACCCAAGAGACTGGCAGTCCAAGGTCACACAGGTAATTTCACAGGTAACTGAAAGAAGTAACATTTGAACCTAGAGCCCCAATCCGGGACTCTTTACTGTTATGCCCCTCTGCTTCCTAAATTCAAATCCACAAACCAAGTCTGTGCCTTTTAACAAGGTCACCTCATCCATGAAATGGGGATAATAAGATTTGCATTAACTTCACAGGGTTGGAGGCAGCTCTGCAGCTCAGTGGATTAAGCTGTTGGAATCAGGAAGACCTGAGTGTAAATCTGATCTCAGCCACATGTGGCCTCGGAGTTGCAGGTTCCCCCACCCTTGGACTGAATTCATAACTTTTTTTTTCCCTCTCTACTTTAGGTTCACTAGGATTACAGGTTTAAAATGGGGGTATTTTGGACAATTATAGTCTATAATAATAAATGTTATAATAAATAATATTAATAAATAAAACAGAATGGAATAAAAAATAAATAAATCTGACCTCAGACATTTACTAGTTGTATGACGCTGGGCAAGTCATCTCACCCTGTTTGTCTCAGTTTCCTCATCTGTAAAATCAGCGGGAGAAGGAAAAGGCAAAGCATTCCAATGCCTCTACCAAGAAAACCCCAATGGGGTCACAAAAAATCAGACTCACCTGAAAATGACTAAATGACTTATTTTATAGCAATTTTGAGTAATTCGCCCCTTTTTGTTGAGAAAATGCTTAGTCAATCAGGAAAAATTAAGCACTACGTGCTATCCACTGAGTTCAACACTGGGAAAACAAAACAAGGCCAAAGAAAGAGCAAAAAGCCCCTGCCCTCAAGGAGCTCCCAGCCTAAGGAGGAAGAAAACAAGCCAATGAATGCGTCCCGTGAATCTCTGCAGGATAAATAGGAAATAACGAGAAGAGGAAAAGGGCTGGAATCCAGAGGGATTAGGAGAGGCTCCCTTAGGTTAGAAGGTGGGTGTTAGCTGCAACTTGAAGAAAGCTGGAATGAGGAGGGAGAGAATTCCAGGCCGGGGTCACAGCCAGAGGAAATGCCCCAAGTCTGGAGTCGGGGTTTCTGGTAAGGAGACCACTGTCCCTGCGTCAAAGTGTGGGGGAGGGGAAGAAGAGAGCACGTAAGGTGTAGGAAGCCTGGAAAGGGGGGGAGGGCCACTCTGAGGATTCTTAGTTGCTCCCGGAGGTGATAGGGAATGGCTGAAGTTTATTGAGTGAGGGACAACATAGTCAGATTTGTGCTTTAGGAAGGTCACTTTTGGAGCTGCATGAAGGTTAAGCTGGAGTGGGTGAAGGGGAGCTGCTCACATGGCAAATTTAAGAAATGGCTCTCTGGCGTGGCTAGGTGGCACAGTGAGTAGAGCACCAGCCCTGGAGTCAGGAAGACCTGAGTTCAAATCTAGCCTCAGACACTTGACACACTTACTAGCTGTGTGACCTTGGGCAAGTCACTTAACCCCAATTGCCCTCCAAAAAGCAAAAAAAATTTGTTTTTTAATTGAAAAAAAAATGGCTCTCTGAACAGCAGAGCACATCCGGGTGACCACTGACCCTCTGTGCAACCTCTGGTGAACCATAACCTCTTGGAACCTCAGTATTCTCTTCTGGAAAATGAGTTAGACAGGCTATCTCTCAAACCTCTTCCTGAATCCAATCACTAGTTCCAGTCTCAAATAAATCCCTAATTCACATCATGCCCTATCTCAGGGTTTCAGGTTATTCTTGCATTAAAGTAAAGTCTTGATCTCAGAAGGTCCCCTGGGCCCCCATGGGTCTGCCTTTACATTTCAGGCACTTGCGAGTTCCCTGCCCTGGTTGCTTCCCCTTCAAAACTGGGATTGGTCCCTTCACCTCCTTGGTCACTTAGGTCTTTCTCTTTTTCCCAACCCAAGCCCTTAGAATAAGTTGTCTGTCATCCAATAAAGAGAGACAGAGAAAGGCCATTTCTGCCATTTCTTGGCTCAATTCTCCACAGTACATACTGTTAATAGTAAACAAAAAAAAATATATCAAGACTTCACTGACCCAGAAAAAAAGGGCTCAAGTGAGATCCAAACTCTAGAGGCAGCCGACAGTACTGGTTTCTCAACTGGAGAAAGAAGCCCTAGAGGCTGGGGGGAGGGGGCAGGAAGCTTTATGTTCTCCCTCTTCAGATGAGCAGGTCCTGAGCAGCACGAATCTTGGCATATGTCACGAGAACAGAGGAATGTCTCTTAGTTGACAGAGATTCATAAATTGCTAGAGATCCTGGAGCCCTTAAAAAGATAATTTTAGAACTAGTAGAGGCCTTAGAACAGGGAATGTCAGAGTGGGGAGGGACCTTAGAACAGAGAATATCAGACCTGGGAGGGACCTTAGATGTCAGAGTTGGGAGGGCCCTCAGAATGGGGGATGGCAGACCTGGGAGCAGCCTTAGAACAGGGGATGTCAGGGCTGGGAGACACTTGAGAACAGAGAATGTCAGAACTTGAAATTGAGAACATCAGGGCTGGGAAGGGTTTTGAAAACAGACTATTAGAACAGGAAGGTCAAATTAAAGGAAGAAATAGGCCCAAGGGAACCCAATGAAGAAGTTCAAGGTCATATGTGAGTTGCTCGCAGAATTGATAGTCCAACTGGATTCCAAACTGATTCTTCATCCATTGAACCACATCAGCCTTACCATAGGAGATAGATTATCACAAACGGGTCCTTGGATAGGTAGTTTTGTTTCAGGACTAACATAAGAGGGAATAATTCCAAAAGACCCCAGAATTCAGGACAACGTCAGGCCAGATCTACTAAGGTGACCCTAAATAAAAAACAACACAACGTCTTACACTTGGGTTCAAAAACCCAATTTTGCCAGTGCCTGGTGAGGGAAGCGTAGCCAGACTGCACTTTATGTGAAAAAGATAATGGGTCTGGGATTGTACCCCAAAGAGATCATAGAAGTGGGAAAAGGACCCATATGTGCAAAAATATTTATTGCAGCTCTTTGTGGTGGCAAAAAACTGGAAATTAAGGGGATGCCCATCCATTGGGGAATGGCTAAACAAATTGTGGTATGTGAA
>CM053587.1:342572767-342582917 GCA_028646515.1 Pseudochirops corinnae | reverse complement strand
TGTACCAAGACCATAGTTCTATCATAAAAAGAACTTGGTGGCACACTTTCTTTTCCTATTTTTTTCAAAGAATTTGTATAATATTGAAATTAACTGTTCCTTGAATGTTTAATAAAAGGCCAAGGTCTCCCACTTTATCTGGTGCAATATTCAGTTGTCCTGATCTGTATGGAGGCTGTGAATGAGAGTGAGGCTGGTGATTTTGCACAGCCCTCCCTCACTTAAATCCAATTCACTTATGAGTCATGGCATCACCTTCTGGTGTCATGGTCTTCATTGAGAATAAAGGACAAACAATAACCTGTGAGGAGTAGTAGCTGCCCAATCAGGCACCCAACTGGTCAATTCCAACTGGACAATGAAATTCTTTCCTTCTTTCCCTCCTTCCCTCCTCCCTCCCTCCCTCCCTCTCTTTCTTCCTTCCTTCCCTCCTTCCCTCCTTCCTCCCTCCTTCCCTCTCTCCTTCCCTCCCTCCCATCCTCTTTTCCTTCCTTCTTTCTCACCCTCCTTCCCCCCCTTCTTCTCTCCCTCTTGCCCTCCCTCATTCTTTCTCTCTCTGTCCTCTCTCTCTGCCCAAACAAAGAATCATACTCTTACCTATGGGTGCTTTGCCCAAAGGAATATAAATTTTGATCACTGAAACCTCATAAGATATCTTGGGATTTACAGCTAGATTTCTTTCTCAAGGACCATGCCTTAAACCCACATAACTCTGACTTTCACTGATTGGCCAATAATAGGTCCTAGCCCAAGCCTCACTTGGTCATTTTTTGGGCACTGGTGGCTCAGAGTGGGTGTAAATAACAATTGTTTCTGGTTTTGGCCAGAAGCCCTAAGGATCTTCCCTTCCCATATTGATTTTTTTTTTCAAGTAAACAAACTAAGCTATTCTTTGCCACATCTCTTACATATCCTTAATCACTGAATGGGTGTTGCCTCAGTCAACCTGAGATCTGGGAAAGACCTTAATTTTAAAAGGCCAAAGTCTCCCAATGCATCTGGGGCCATCTTCATCCTAATCTATATCTTGCTGTGGGACCCAGATGGTTCTAGAGAAGAAAGTGAGGCTGAAACTTTGCACAGCCCTGTGTCACTTAAATCCAATTCTTGCAAGTCATGGTATCATCTTCCTGATGTCATGATCCTCTTTGAAAATGAAGGACAAAGAAACTATTAAGGAAAATTGTCCTGATATTCTAGAACCAAGCAGCAAATAGAAATTGAAAGAATTCACCGATTGTCTCTTGAAAAAGATCTCAAAAAGAAAACTCCTAGGAATATTATAGTCAAATTCCAGAGTTCCCAGGTCAGGGAGAAAATATTACAAGCAGTCAGGAAGAAACAATTTGAGTATTGTGGAAACACAATCAGGATAACACAAAATCTAACAGCTTCTATATTAAGGTATCAAAGGGCTTGGAATATGACATTCTGGAGATCAAAGGAGCTAGGATTAAAACCAAGAATCACCTACCCAGCAAAACTGAGTATAATACTTCAAGGGAAAATATGGTCATTCAATGAAATAGAGGACTTTCAAGCATTCTTGATGACAAAACCAGAGCTGAACAGAAAATTTGACTTTCAAATACAAGAAGCAAGAGAAACATGAAAAGGTAAACAGGAAATAGAAATCATAAGGAACTTATTAAAGTTGAACTATTTACATTCCTACATGAAAAGGCAATATTTGTAACTCATGAGATTTTTCTCAGTATGAGGATAGTTGAAGGGACTGTGTGTGTGTGTGTGTGTGTGTGTGTAGCACATATACATATATGTATATATAGGTGGGTATAGGTGTGTATGTATGTGTATGCATTATGTACATGTATACATAGAGGGCATAGGGTGAGTTGAATGTGAAGGGATAATATCAAAAAATAAAATGAAGAAATGAGAGAGGAATATATTGGGAGAAGGAGAGGGGGAGAGAAAGAAAGGGATGGATTATCTCAAATAAAGGAGGCAGAAGAAGGTTGTTACAATAGAGGAGAAGAGCAAGAAAGTGGAAGGGAATGAGTCAACCTTACTCACATTGGATTTGGCTTAACGAGGGAATAATATACACACTCAATTGGGTATCTTACCCTACAGGAAAGTAGGGGGAAGGGAATAAGAGGGAGGATGATAGAAGGGAGGGCAAATTGGGGGGGAGAGGGTAGATAGAAGCAAACACTTTTGAAAAGGAACAGGGTCAAAGGAGAAAATAGAAAAATGGGGGGATAGGATGGAGGGAGGGAAATATAGTTAGTCTTTCACAATATCACTACTATGCATTACTACATGTATAACCTATATTGAATTGCTTGTCTTCTCAGTTGCAGTGGGTGAGAAGGGGAAAAGGGAGAGAATCTGGAATTACAAATGTAAAAAAAAATTGTTTTTTCATGCAACTGGGAAATAAGATATACATGCAATGGGTTTAGAAATTCATCTTGCCCTACAAGAAAGTAAGCGGGGAGGAAATGGGGGGGGGGACTTATGTCTCTTATGAGAAGGCAGATTAGGGGAAGGGGTATTCAGTATGCTTGCCGTCTTGGGGTGGGAAGGGGGGGTAGGAGAGAGATGGGAAGAAAATCCGTTGCTCAAAATCTTTGAGAAATGAATGATGAAAACTAAAAATAAATTTTTAAAATAAAAAAGAACAATAAAAAAAAGAAAATGAAGGACAAACAACAACAACAATAGAATTTGCTCATAAATCCATCTGGTCCCAGGGATTGTTTTTGTTTTGTTTTAAATTTGGGATCTCATTTATGGTTTGTTCAATTTCTTTTTCTAAGATAGGATTATTTAAATCCTCTACTTCTTGTTCTGTTAATCTGGGCATTGTATTTTTTAAAAATATAATATTTACCCATTAATTTAGCCTATCAGTTTTATTAGCATGTAATTGGATGAAATTTTCTAATAATATCCTTTATTTCTTCTTCATGTATTGTGAATTAATCTTTTGTCATTTTGATGGTTATAATATGGCTTCCCTCTTTCTTTTTTAATTGAATTAACTAGTGACTTATCTATTTCATTTTTGTTTGTTTTTAAGCTCCTAATTTTAGTTATTAATTCAATGGCATTTTTCCCATTTTCAGTTGTGTTAATCTCTACTTTGATTTTCAGGATTTCTATTTTGATATTAATCAAGGATGTTTAATTTGTTGATTTTTAGATTTTTTTTACTTGCATGCCCAGTTCATTCACCAGTTCTTTCTCTCTTTTGTTAATAAAAGTTTTTAGGATATAAATTTTGCCCTAAAGATTGCTTTATATGTCATGTATTCAGAACATAATGCCTCCAAGTTACTTGTGGTTTAGTGGAAAGAAGATTGGATTCAGTCAGAGGACTTGGTTTCCCATTTCAGGTCTGAGACTTCCTACTTGTGCAACCTTAAACAAATTACTTAACCTCCTTGGGTCCCATTTTCCTCATCTATAAAATGGAGATGTTGGGTTAGATGATCTCTGAGGTCCCTGCCAGTCCTGGCTAAGAGATTGGGCTTTTTTATGATTTGTTCTCTTTAAGCCTTAGTTTTTCTCATCTATAAAACAAAACTAGGTAACCAGATAATCTTTAAGGTACCTTCTAGCTCTAACTACTATGAAATATAAATAATTACTCTTCTTCATTGGGGCCACAATTAGAGAAAAGATACCAGAGGGTCAGTTGCTGTCACAGCAGGATCCTCAGGTGATTTCTGAATACCTCACTCTTCACTTCATTAATTAACTAAAGCAAAGAACACTCTACAAGCTAGGGACCAAGAATAACCCTAAGGAGAAGTACTATCCCAAGCACCTGGGCCTCCACCCAGTCTATGAATTCATTAAGACAAAGAAAGGTAGGGCTCATCCCTGGAAAAGGAAGTTGAAGCTTTAACAAGGACAAGGCCACTGGGAATTTGTCTCAGAGCATGGAATAAGGTTGCTGAAAGCACTTGGATTACTTCAGCAGTTAATTAGCAAGAATAATTAGTTAAAATTAGAAATTAACAAGAGGCAGCATGACATAGTAGATGTCATAGAAGTCCTGGGTTTAATTCTGGACTCCTGGAAGTTATGATTCTTCCTCACATTGGCTGTGAAATACTAGACAAATCTCACTCAGTGCTCTCATCCCACCCCCAAGACTAGAATTTACAGAAAAGGTTGTGACTTATATTGGTCAAGAGGGTTGCTCATTGGGAGCTCCCTAAACCAGTGAAATCACAGGTCTGAATCTGTCTTTAAATGTCTTTAATTTGTCTTTTTGTTGTTATTGTTTTGCTTTTTTGGAGGGGGCAAGGCAGGGCAGTTGGGGTTAAGTGACTTGCCCAACGTCACACAGCTAGTAAGTGTTAAGGGTCTGGGGCCGGATTTGAACCCTGGTCCAGAGGGCTAGTTGGAGTAGGCTCCTTTGAAGCCCTCCACTATTCTTCCTTAACTTCACCCCCTGGCATGGCAGCCAGGCAACAGCAGTTTTGTCTTGGAACAGTAGCATCATAGCCCTAAAGATGTAAAGGACCTCAAAAACTGTATACTTTAAGCCCATCATTTTACAGATAAATAGTCTTAGACCCACAAAAGTTAAGGGATTTCCCTAAGGTCACACAAAAAGTTGCTGACCCAAGGTTTGAACCCAGGTCCTCAGACTGCAAATCTCATACCCTCCTGCATCAGTCTCCCCGATGGTAGTCTATGTCCCAGGTTCTCTATCCTCTCCCATATGTTCCTCCCAAAATGGTAGCCTTGCTCTTCTGGTCCACTACACCATTGCCACAGGGTCTCTGCCTCTCATTGTTCTTCCTGAACTTACCTGAGGCCTCACTGCCTGTCACTTGCCCCAGTCTGGTTAAAGTTTATGGTACTTGCCATTGACACAAAAGAAATTTCTGGTTATGGCTCTGGAGGTCTAGATGGGGTAGATAGAAGAAAGCATTAACCCCTTGGCTCTCTGTCACACCAAAATACCTACCAGTACAGGCATTGAGTCCCTTTATAAGTCCACTGGTAGAAGGTCTGACTGCCCAACCGAAGCAAGGATAGGAAGCTTCTCTATTTCCTGGGCTCTGATCTCTTATTGCCAGAACAAAGAATGGCTGCCTTTGCATCCCTTCCTCTCTTTGGGAATAGGCTGTCATCTCAAGATGGGATTCCAGCCAAATGACAGATTGGTCAAGGAAGTAAGAGCAGAGTTCTGCTGCTCTGGACACCTGGTTAGCTTCCCAACAGGCTCCTGGGTCAGGAGGGATGACCCAGGCTGACAAAATGATTGTCCTCAACCCAGATAAACAGCCTTGTGTGGCTGGGAGAGTTATTCCAGTAGGCGTGGAGGTCGGGTGTGTTCTGGCCATTACTGCCAGCAGTGGCCATAAGTAAGGCCCATGTCAGGCACTGGCCTGTAACTCCTTACTATTTACACACTAACATTAGAGTTCCCAGAAAACAAATACACTGATTTGAATAACCCATCCACCACTGACCCAAGCTGCACAGGAATTGACCCCAAGAAATGCCCAAGAAGCAATGTGTTTCAGGGAAGAAACTAATGGCTTTGCACTCAGAGGACTTGGGTTCAAATCTTACCTTTACCAAGTCTAATCTGTGTGACTTTGGGCAAGGTCACCTGTTGTGATCTGTTTCCTCCCCTGTACATTCTGACATTCCTTTCTAAGGTTGAAAGAGATGACCAATGAGGCTGCTCCCAGTTCTCAGAAATCTATTCTCTTATAATCTAGAACCCAGAGAAAAGAAAGCCATGCCCACCCTCCAATAGAGTCCTCCAAATTGATGGAAGAAGGTGACACCTATGACTTGAGAAGGCTAAAAAGGCACCCTTGTTTCCCAAAATCTCCCCTGCACTAGCCGGCCCCCATTCCAGGAACTGTAGCATTATTCATGTCTTTGGGCTAATGTAGGAAAGTCTCCCAAAACCATGCAATTGCTTCTTGGGATGGAATATACATATATACATATGTACACATATATGTATATGTATATATACATATATATATACATATACATATATATCTAGAAAGATTTAGAGCTGAGAGAGACTATGAAATATAGAATGTCAGAGCGGGGAGGTTTCTTGGAACATAGAATTCTATAGCTTAAAGTCCTGACAATCTCTGTTCTAAGGTCCCTCCCACCTATGACATCTTGTGTTCTAAGGGCCTTCCTACTACTGACATCCTGTGTTCTAAGGTCCTGCTCAGTTCTGATGTTCCATGTTCTAAGGCCCCTCTCTGTTCTTACATTCCCTGTTCTAAGGCCCCTTCCAGTATTGATAGCCACTGTTCTAAGGTTCCTCTCAGTTCTGATATTCTCTGTTCTAAAATTCTGATTATCTTTGATATTTTATGATTGTCTAAATCCCTTACTAGGTTCGAAAGGATCAGAGAAACCAGCAGGGTCTATCAATAGACACTTTTCAAAGAAAGTCAAGACTCTTTCATGCTTCTCCCACCCCCCACACCCCACCCCCAAATTAAAATGTGCCTCCAGTATAACTTGTTATCAAAAATAGAAGCATTTTATCTATCTTTATTGCAGAACAGAGATTGCATGGAGACATTCAATTTGGAGTCAATTTAAATTTCAATTGTCTGTGAAATCAAATCAATAGGCTATAGTTCAATGGCGCTTTAATAAAACAGGACATAACGGAGAAATCATTAGGGATTACATATGATAAGAGATTGGAAACAGTGCCTGGGTAATGGGGGAGGGCCCATTACAGATTTACCCCAAGCGTTTGCAAGTAAACCAAAGGCCTTCTTCTCCTCCTGAGACTGCCCTGAGATTTAATTGTCTGCCAAGCCTAAAAATACATCTCTGTCAGGCCCATGTTTGGGAGACAATTTACAGTGAGTGCCACAAGCTTTCAGAGACCAGGCCCCATTGCTCCATTGGGATGTGCTGGTCCTGGCTTCTGGTCCAATTTTCTCTCTCTCTCTCTCTCTCTCTCTCTCTCTCTCTCTCTCTCTCTCTCTCTCTCTCTCCCTCTCTCTCTCTGCCTGCATTTTCCTTCCTTCCTATCTCTCTTTTTTCCTTCCTTCCTTTTTTCTTCTTTCTTCCCTTCTTTCTTTTTATCTTCTTTCTTTCCTTCCTTTCTCCCACTTTTCCTTCCTCCTTCCCTCCTTCCCTTCCTTCCTTCCTTTCTTTTCTTCCTTTCTTCCTTTCTCTTCCATACAGATTTTTTTCACTCATCCCATCCAGTCCCTCAGCTCCTTGATGTCTCTGGTTCTCACAGCAAAGATACAAAGATGGGAAATAGACAGCTAAAATCAAGAAGAGCTAGACTATGGGGCCAGTTCAGCTGGAATGCTAAGTTTATAAAAACAGAAAGATGAATAAGACAAGCCTCGGGAGTAAATCAGCCATTCTTTGAGACTTTCATAAGGTAATAGGTTTGTAGATCTGGAAAGGTCCTCCGAAATCATTCAGTCTATGTTCCTCATTTTACAGAAAAAGAAACTGAGGCTCATAGAGGTGGAGTAAGATGTCCAAGGTCTCACAGGCAGCAGGTTATAGAAACACCCTCTACAAAGTCATCGAATGGTCATTACTCCCCTTCAGGAAGTATTTGGACCAACCTGACCTTCTTCCCTCTCCTTACACATAACATTCTGTTTCCCACTTCTGCACCTTTACCCAAGCCATCTCTCATGCCTGGAATGCATTCATTAAACACCTCTACTTCTTAGAATTCTTCAGTGTCTTTGGAAGATGCATGTGCCCATGTGGGGCACATATCTACATGGGTTGTCTAGATAAGGCTCACAAGAGGCATGGATAGCCATATCTGGAATCTTGCCCACCTCTTCTCCAAGGGAGACTTTGATTTTAAAGAGAGGCCTTGCAGGGAACAGGAGAAGAGCCACAAGGCTAGATGTTCTTTTCTCTGGTCAATGAAAGGGGTACTGGACTAGAATTGTAACTGTTCTCCTAAATATTGCGAGTCTAAGGGCACAAAAACATTCTTCTCTGTGACTGGCCCTTAATTTATATTTGCCAGCTTGTCTTCTTCCCACCAAACGCTACTTACATAAGACCATAGAAAATAGCAAATCCATTGATTTAAGCAAAAAGCAAACAGAAGAGGGAGATATTCTACAGATTCACCTATAGCAGAAAGTATACAAAAGTAGATAGGCTCTTTAGATAGGAGCAAAGTAAGATCTCGGATCAACTAAGGGGAAATTCCCTGAAGTCTCTAGGGAAGCATGTTGGGAAAGCAAAGACATGTTAAACCAGCTTCCCCTACATGTCTGCAACTCTCTGTCTGTCTCCTCTCTTCCTCTCTCTCTCTCTCTCTCTCTCCCCACCCCTTCTTTCCCTCTCTTCCCCCCTTCCCCCAGAAGAGCCTTGTGTCATGATTGTGCAGTGGAAGAAAAAATTATCCCTGTCTCCAAAACTAAGGAATCAACTCCACCCCTCACATGGTTCTTGAGCTTTGAATGTGAAATCATTCCTAAGTAGCAACATGCAAAATGCCCCCAGACTTGGCTAGAAACTTGATTTACACTTTCAAAGTTGAACTCACAAGTCACTTTTTACAGGAAGTCTTTCCTTATTCTCCCCAACTTCTAGTGAAACACCACCCGAAAAATCACCAGTGTATATGAACCAATGGATGGATGGATGGATGGATGGATGGATGGATGGATGGATGGAAGGATGGATGGATGGATGGATGGATGATGCATGGATGGATGCATGGATAGATGGATACAAGTAGACACAAGTAGAAAAAGTTCATCCCTACTTTCAAGAAGCTGACCCTCTGTGGTAGAATTCAGCTTCAAAGCCAATGGCAAGTCCCAGAAGACTCAAAGGGACCTTCCTAGTGTATGTGGGAAAACCCAGGGGTCCTGAGGGTGCTTTGGTTCTTCAGATTGCAGCCCTCAAAGGTGTTACATCAGGGAAGTTGGCAAAACCTGGAGGTCCTTCATCTTACTGAAAGGATTAGAGTTGGTGACTCCCTACTCCTCTCAACATGAATGATTATTTCTGCTCTACATTGGAAGGAGATGGTTAGAAGATTCCAATAATCAATACTTGGAGGAAGAGAGTGGGTCTGAGAGTCTGAATCCAATGAGGATTCTACATTCCTTCCCAAAGGGGTGAGGATGAGTATAATGGTAATGGAATTTAAAGATCCCACTGTATTGCCTTGGTTTTCTGGTTGAGTGTCATGTTATGGAAATCTGAAGATCTTCCCTGCCCCTAGGCCCTTTGATAGACTTAAGTGACTCTGAGAACCTTCCCTGATTTGAAAATGTACTCTGCCCCCTAATAGGCTGAATGTAGTCACATGGAGCCTGTGATGGGAGGCTTGTTCTTCAGGAATGCCTACACCTTATTGCTTTGTGTTTGGGCAGTGGGTCAAGAGGGCTGTGACATTCTCTGATCCAAGAGAAGGCTATATATAACCTGATGGGAGTTTTTGCTTTGGGGCTCACTTTGGAAAGAGTTGTGTGATTTTTCCAGATGAGATTCTGGGAAGCCATTGAGCCCCCTGGCTTTGAAAACCCAGATGCTGGTGCTTCCCTCTCTGGTAACTAACTAGGTATGGATGTAATGGTCAAATGGCTGGAAGCCTGTCTGCTGATCTGTTTCATTTTCTGCTTCTACTTCTATTTGTATTCTCTGAAGTTCAGGGTGCTGATTTTTTTCCCCGAACTAGGTAAATGATATATGTTTGATTGATTAAAGTAAGCTTGTTAACCCATTTTGAGTTGCTTTCCTTTAGAAAAGCAGATCTAAGAACCTATGGCTAGCAGCCATCCTGGGTATGCTAGGGTGCTTGCTGATACAAAAGGCAGAGAGAAGGCCCAAGCAGAGAGAAGGCCTAAGCAGAGAAGGCCAGAAGGACTTTTGGAGAGCAGTATCATGGAGGCAGAGAGAATTGCCAGAGTTGCTGAGAGAAAGACTTCTGAGGGCCAGTTGGAGCTGCCCAGGACTCTTGAGAACTGCCACCTGGATCTGCCAAGAACTGAGGAGGCATGGCTGTGATACCAGTATTTTGTCTGTCTATTTTGATGTTGTTTTGCCAGATTCACCTGCTGGTGAAGGACAGTGCTGCTGTTGCAGAAGTCCTGGAACCTTGTTGTTTCAGAAGCCCTGAAGGAGGATTTTCTTGTTGTATGTTTACAGAAATCCTGGA
>CM053587.1:342531112-342572667 GCA_028646515.1 Pseudochirops corinnae | reverse complement strand
TGAGGACACTGGCAATGTATATTGTGGATTTGTTAAGCTTTGTCTCCCCAGGAACAGAGATTGCTGAGAACTTGCCTCAGTGTCAAGATGAAGGAAGGGCCTTTCCTTGAGTTTTCAATGCTGTGATGTTATCTTAACCTTGTTGTAGCTTAAGGGTGGATGGCCTTTTGTGCTTCCCTGCCCCTTTTGAGAAAGTGCTTGGCATTAATGGATGGTATTGTAATTCAGTTGTGATCCAAGGGTGGGAAACTTTTGACTTTTTTGTGCTCTTTGACTGAACAAATGAATGTACTTTGTTTATGATTGGAAACTAACCTGTTTGAGAAGAGAGACTTTGGGTGACCGACTAAATGAATGTACCACCCAGGGGTGGGCTACTTGGACCTTGGTACTTAGCAATTGAATTGAGAACTTACTTGCTAAATGAATGAGTTACACTATATTTTGATTTTCCCTGTTCTGTGAATGTTTTCCCTTAATCTGTCACTGAATAAATGGAGTTTGCTATGCTGGTATTCCGGACCTTGGAAGTCACTTTTGCTTGGCATTACAGTGAGGTAGGTCAGCGTCCATCCAGGTGAAAGGAAAAGGGAAGGGACCTTGGTAGGAAGGTTAGGGAATAATAGTACTCTATAGCATTTGCTCCATCAGGTTCTTTGCCATCTGGGTGGTCTGGGGGCAAGAAGGAGAGAATAGAACACACATACACACACACTTGCCTAGAGGCTACATTGAACTATGGGCTACCTAGAGTCATGGAGAAGGTAAGGAGAGACCTCTTTGTTATGACAGAAGAATTGTTCTCCTGCCCAATGGCCCCATGGATTGTAGGCTATTTTTTATATATCTTGTATTACATACTCAGGCTGTCTCCTGTGATAGAATGTAAGCTCCTTGAGGGCAGGAGGTGTTTGATCATTTTTGTCAATGTATCTCTAGCACCCAGCATAGGGTCCAGAACATGGTAGGAGCTTAATGAATGTTCATTGACTGACTGATCCAGCCTCTGCTTAAAGACCTGCAAGAACTCCAGCTCCCATCCATCCTACTCTGAAACAGCTCTACTTGTTAGGAAGTTCTTTCTCTCATCCCACCCTAAATTAGCATCTCTAACTCTTCCACTCTTGGTTTCCAGCTGTGTACTCTAGGACCTGGCAGAACCAAGTAACCACTTGTCAAATAAAAGAATGGTTAGATAATGGAAGAGAAATGGAAGGTAGGAAAAGAAGAGTCATCTGAGGACTTCTGGATACAACTCTGTGCAGGCCTATTGAAGACCAATCTCCCTCTTCAATCAATGCTTATTGACTTAATCTCTTAACCTGTTGACTTAACATCTCAGGATGTTTATTCCCTCCCACTCTGGGAGTTGGGAGGCACCCCACTTTTTGAAGGTCTTTAAGCGGAGGCTGGATCAATCAGGCACCCCCTCTGAATAACCCAAAGTTACTCCATGGCCATCCCAATCCCCACAGCTCAAAACAAGATCTCTGCCCATAAACACAGGACAGTCACCCTCTGAAAGAGAAGGAACAAAGTGAATTCAACCTGAGACATGCACAAAATTGGAATTGGATGCCTCAGTGGATGGTGAAGGTCTTTGAGAGTTGGTTGGGTGACTTGGCGATTAAAGAAGGTATTTATGAGTAGGATAGTAGGTTTAGACTAGAGGACATCTGTGTTCCCTATTAACTCTAAGATCCTATGAAATCAGCCAACTTTGAACTATCTTTGCTAATGTGAGAGTGGGAAGCAGTACAGATAATAAAAAAAATTATAAAAAATTTATTAACTTTGAGAATTTAGAATTTGTAACCCTCTCCCCACCAGATTCATGTTCCTTATTATGCTTTCCTGAGTAGTCTGTGCAGATTAATGATTTCACTGGGGTAGGAAACCTTTTACCAATGCAGGTTGGCACCTTCCCTACAATGTAGAGTTTTCTGGGGCACTGAGATATTACATGACTTGCCCAGTGTCACATACACAGTATATATTGAAGGTAGAATTCAAACCCAGGTCTTCCTGAGTCTGAGGTCAATCAATCAATCAAAAAGTCTTTATTAAGCATAGGTTATACAGCAGGCACTGGGCTAAGCTCTAGGATCCCAAGGAAAGGCAAAAGCAGTCCCCGCCCTTAAGAGTTTCCACTCTAATGGGGGAGACAACATGCAAATAATTATGTATATACCTTTTATTTGCAGAGCAGATGGAACGTAATCTGAGAGAGGAAAGTACCAGTACTTTGTTGTGTTTGTCCTTCATTTTCAAAGACGACCATGGCACCAGGCAATGATGACATGACTTGCTATTGACTTTGATTTGAGTAGGGGGGGGCTGTGCAAGGTCACCAGTCTCACTTTCTCTTCCAGATTCTTCCGGATGACTGGAGATGGCCCAGGATGCAATGGGAGACCCTGGCCCTTTTAAGCTAAGGCTTTTTCCTGTACTCGCTTAGAGCGAGGCAATACCCATTCAGGGAAAAGGCCTGTTTAAGAAATGAGTCAAGGGATGGCCCCTTTAATTAGAAAAAAGAAAAAACATTAAGCTGGGAGGGGCAGACCCTCAAGCTTGCTTCTCCAAAGAGAAACAGTTACCACTGAAATTCACTCTAAGGCAAGAGAGCCCAAAATACAGTTAAGTTAGGGGCCTGGGAAAACTCCTTTAGAAGGTAGGACTGAAGGAAGCCAGGACAGCTTTCTTTTGTCCTAACTGTGACCAGCTTTATGGGGGGTGGGTAAGTGGATAATTTATGAGACTCAGGAATAATGCTAATGCTAGTAGCTAGCATTTATACAGTGCTTTAAGTTTTACACAGTGTTTTATGAATATTGTCTTATTTATCCTTACAACGACACTGGGAAGTAGGTGCTATTATGAGGTAGTTGCTATTACTCTCCTCATGTCACCACTGAGGAAATTGAGGCAGACAGATTAAGTGATTTGCCCAGGGTCACACAGCTAGTAAGAATCTCTACTCAGGTCTTATCCACTGTGCCACCAAGTCAACCTTTAATTAACTACCTCAGAGCATCCACAAAGTAGACAATCCATAGGAGAATAATCTGGAATTGACTCAAGATATAATTCAAATCAGGAACTGCCCCCCAATCTCCCTCAAAAAGAAAAAACAATAAGCAGACAGAGAATTTGCTATATGAGTTCACACATTCTAGAATCCAACCAAGCTTCAGGCAAGAGAGAATGAATAGGATCCCATAGTTTGGGAAGATCTGGTCCTGTAAAATCTTTCTACTCACAATCATGGCTCTGGGCTGGTGAAAATCAGACTGGGCTGGAAGGTGATAGACTGTATCTGCAAGGTTAAAAAGTGAGATACAAGGAATCTCCAGCAGCTAGCCTTAGGCTCTGACTACTGGCCCAGTGATAGTGCAGTAAAATGAAACGATTTCATTCTCCACTACTAACAAGGTTTATTAACTTGGGAAAATTGTTAAACAGAATCAAGGAACCTCAGGCCTGGAAGGGACCTCCGGGAGCAGCTTGTCTGGTATTTACCTGAATTAAAAGACCCTTTATGATATCGCTAGGGCAGCTAGGTAGCACAGTGGTTAGAGCAACAGACCTAGAGTAAGGAAGACTCATCTTCCTGAGTTCAAATCTGGTCTCAGACATCTACTTGCCATGTGACCCTGGGCAAGTCACTTAATCTTGTTTGCCTCAGTTTGCTTATCTGTCATGGTCAACCACTCCAATATCTTTGCCAAGAAAATCTCAAATGGGGTCACAAAGAGTTGGACATGACTGAACAACAAGAATACAAAGTGATACACAGTGAAGGAGGCAGAACCAGGAAAACAAAATAAAAAACTGAAAAGTGACTAAACAACAATAAATAGTATCCCCAGCACATTTGTTTCAAGATCTCCACGAAGCGGGAACCCAGTACCTTCCAAAGCATCTGATTTCACCTTGGCACAGTTCAGATTCTTAAGTGGCACACAGTGTACAGAGTCCTGGAGATAGAATCCCAAAAATCTCAGTTCAAATTCTGCCTTGTGGATTTCAGAAAAACCCAGAAAGACTTGTATGAACTGATGTGAAGTGAGTGAAGTGAATGAAGTGAGCAGAACCAGGAAAACCGTGTACACAGTAACAGCAACATTGTAACAATGATCAACTGTGAATGACTTAGCTCTTCACAGCCATACAATGATCCAAGACAATTCCAAGACCCATGATGGAAAATACTATCCACATGCAGAGAAAGAACTATGGAGTCTGAAATTTTCCCTCATTTTTTTGATTTTTTTTCTTTCTTGTGGTTTTCCCTTTTCTTCTGACTCTTCTTTCACAACATGACTAATGTGGAAATAAGTGTAATATGATGTAGGGTGAATGGAGTATCAGGTCTTCCCTGTCCATTCAGGGTGATTTACATTGCCTTGGGCAGGGGGGAAGGGATCTTGCTTAGGGGGAAGCTTGTGGGTTGTGATGCCTTTTGGCTCTGAGGCTATTAGTCAAAATTATGTGTGTGTGTGTGTGTGTGTGTGTGTATGTGTGTGCATGTGTGTAGGGAGGTTGGCATTGTACTTTGGGGCTCATTCATGGGAAGAATGTTCACATGAGGTCTTTGTGATTTGATCAGATGAGACTCTGAGGAGCTGTTGTTAAGGTCCCCCCCCCCAAGCTTTGTGAACCCAGATGTTGGTGCTCTCTGGTCTGGTGATTATGTATCTATCATTTTGTTTAGACAGTTGAAGCCCTATCTATTGGATTCTTCCTTGGATACATGCTTCTACTTATCTGTCTGCATCATTTAATTAAAGTAAGATGGTTAACCCCTTTGAAGATGTCTTTCCTTTAGAAAAACAGATCAAAGAACTTGTGCTAGCAGCCCTGCTGTGTGTTAGTATTATCGTTCTTACACCTCCACAGTAGCTGCAAGTATCATTAATGATGCATATGATCATAGATATATAACCTATATCAAATTGCAGGCCATTTGGGGAGGGGGAAGGGGAAGGAGGAGGGGAAATTATAGGTAAAAATCTTTAAATGGGAATGTTGAAAAATAAAAATAAATAAATATTTTTTTTTTAATTCTGCCTTAGACATGAGCTGAGGGACCCTGAGCAAGTCATTTAATCTCTTTGCCTCAGTTTCCTAATATGTAAAATGAAAATAATAATAGCACCTACTTTGCACTGGTGGGGACCAAAAGAGGTAACATACAAATTGAAAATCTCTTAGTGCTATAAACTCATTAGGCTTTATTATTATTATTGGAAAATTTCCCCTTAAATCTGTATCCTCCCTTCTCCCTTCTCACTTCTGCCCTTTGGGATAAAGCAGAACAAGACTAATCATTCTTCTATTTTGAAGTCCTTCAAACATTTGAACACAGATATCATGCCCCTCCCATTTTCTCTCTTAGAGGTTAAGCATACCCAGTTCCTTCAACCAGTTCTCATGCAGCATAATCTTGAGATCCTCTGATCATTCTGGTATCTGGCCACTCTGGTTTATGTTGGCTCTCACTTATCTGGGGTAACGGCTCTAGTTCTGCTCACCTAGGTTTAAGAACACATCAGTGGAGGGTGTCCAGAGGAGGCAACCAGGATGGAGACAGGCTAGGGGAGTCTGTGTCCCAGAAAGATCAGCTGAAGGAAAGAAAAATGATTCTCCTGGCAAACAGACGGCTCAGGAGAGGACATGAGACCCATCTTTGAATGTCTGGAGGATTTATGTGTGCAAGAGGACTAGACATGTACCATTTGGTCCCAGGGGGTAGTATTCGGAGTGTTGGGTAGAAGTTACAAAGAGGAAACTTTTAACTGGAAGTCAGGAAAAATTTCCTAACAATGAAACATTACCAAAGGTGGAATGGAGTGCTTCAAGAGGTAGTTTGGAAGTCTTTAAGTGGAAACTGAATAATCACTTACCAGGTATGCTCAGTGGTGTGATAGTATATGTTTAACAACCAGGTCTCTGAAAAGAAAAAAAGGACCCACAACACACATTCGAGTTTTCTATTCATGTATGGGGTTGAATAGTACGATCATTTAGGTCCCTTCCAACCCTCAGATTCTGTGATACTATGTCCAGATTCTATGTTCTTCACAAACTCAATGCCCAAAACTCAACACAATACTTCTGCTATGGTCTCCCCAGAGCAGAGGAGAACAGGCTATGACCTCTCACTCCTCCAAACTCTGTCTTTAACGTAGCTTGAGATCTCATTGGCTTTTATAGCTGCTATATCACAGTGTTAATCCATGTTGAGCCTGTGGTCCATAAAACCCCCACATATTTTTCCCTTCATAGAAACCAGAATCTAGTCATGCCTCCTGCTATCTTAAATTTCAGAATTTTTTCTAATCCAAGTATAAGACTTTGCATTGGTCTCTGTTCAATTCCATCACATCACTTCAGCTTAAATTCCCTTCCCTAAATCAATTTTTTTTAATTGATAAAATGAGGGCAATATGTGTGATACCCACCTCAGAGCACTGTTGTGAGGAGAGATGAGATAACATACATCTGACAGGCTTCCCCTTCGTCTCAGATTCCTCACATTGTAAATGAAGACGATAATGGCATCTACCGCCCAAGGTTGTTGTGAGGATCAAATGAGAGAGCATTAAAGCAGTACAGAAATAATAAAAGCACAATAGAAATGTTGGCTATTATTATTGTTGTTACTGTTACTGTTACACAATTCTAAAATGCTATACAAATGTAAATGATTCACCAGGCAAACACCTTCCTTTCCCAATAAGACCAAAGCATCTGTCCCTTCTCTCTTCTCATTTTACTCTCTCTGTCTCTCAGTCCTATGTCCTGTCTTCTCTCCCCTCCCTCCGTCCCTCTCTCTCTCTCTCTCTCTCTCTCTCTCTCTCTCTCTCTCTCTCTTTCTCTCTCCTCTCTCTTCTCTCTCCTCTCTCTCTCTTCTCTGTCTCTCTCTTTCTTTGTCCTATCTCCTATCTTCTCTCTCCTCTTTGTTCTCTCTCTTCTCTCCCACCTGTCTTCTCTCTTTTCCTTCTATCTTTTCTCTTTTCTTCCTTCTTGTTCTCTCCTATCTTTCTACTTCCCCTTCTCACTTCCTCTTTTTCCTTTTTCAGTCTTTTCTTCTTTTCTCTCTTCTGTTTTATCTTTTTCCTTTCTCTACCTTTTCTCTCCTTTCTTTCTCTTTCCTTCTGTCTCCCTCTCTTCTCTTATCTCCTCTTCTCTCTCCCACTCCCCCAATGCCCTAACTCAGGAAAGCCTTATTTACAGGTTAGCAACTTCTCTCACTTGCTGCTTCTCTTCCCTAAATCCACTCCTATTGGGTCCCATCCCAGGGCCTTTGGATTGGCAGCCAGGATCCAGAAGAAGCCTGCTGAGGAAGCCTCTGCTGGTAATTTATGGCTTCCTCCCTGCCATTAGTGCTAGCCCCCAAACTGCATTACTTAACTTTTATTTGCATTGAATAATAATTCATTTTGCCTTGGCTAGTTGCAAATTATCACAATCAGACTCGAGGCAAGATTAAATTTCATCAACAGTTGGTTATTCACATAGATTATAGCATCATCTACATAGTAAAGATGGGTGTAGAAGGACAAGGGGGAGACAGACCGATGATGGAAGATACAACTTGTTCATTCTGGACTTCAAAAGGCTCCTCTCTCATCAAGCTGCCTATTTGCTTATGTTTCCATATCCAGCCTTTGGTCAAAGAAAGCAGAGAACCACATTCAGGACCATGGAAAATTTGGGCAAGTCTCTCTGCCTCTCTGTCTGTCTCCTTCTGTCTCTGTCTCTCTGTCTCCCTCTGTTTCTGTCCCCGTTATCTCTCTGCCTGTCTCTGTGTCTGTCTTTGTGTCTCTTTACTTCTCTCTCCCTCCTCTCTCTCTCTCCCACATTCTCCCTCTCTCTCTCCTCTCTCTCTCTCTCCCTCCCTCCCTCTCTCCCTCCCCTCTCTCTCTCTCTCTCATTCTCTCTCTCTCTCTCTCTCTCTCTCTCTCTCTCTCTCTCTCTCTCTCTCTCCTTCTCCCCCCTTCCATAAAGTGGTGTGTGTGTGTGTAAAATCTCACTCAGTTTTCACAACAATCCTGTACTATCATTATCTCCATCTTGAAGATGATGAACCTGAAGTACAGAGGACTTGCCCAGGGTGATACAGCAGGAAGTATCCGAGTTGGGATTTCAGCCAATTGGACCAGTCCAGCTTCCTCCTATGGTCCACTCCCAAACTAATCCACTGTCTTTGGGGAATATCCTGAAGAAAGGTGGAGTGATGACATCATAATCATATCTAAATGATCTCCATTTGACCATGCCGCCCTCTGTGACATGAGGGTGGAGATAGAAAAGTCTGGAGAACATAGAATATGTTCTAAAAGACCCCTCATTATCCTGTTATCTCAGCAGAAATCCTGCATAGTGGGCCCTACATTGTCCAATCAATGATCACATGGTCAGTAAAGGCTCACCACATATAGAGAGTCAGAGTCATGAAGGAGATAAAGAGTTGACTTGGGCTCTGGAAAGATCAGGGTTTAGGTCATGTATCTGATCCATCCTGACTGTGTGACCCTGGACAAGTCATCAGTACTCTAAACAGCTACATAGGATTGTAAATTGCAGAGCAGGCACCTACTACATTGGTAAAAGGCATTTGTTCACTTGGGAATGTTAGAGGTCCAGTCTTTATTCCACCACGTGTTGGGTACCAAGGATGCAACCATCCCTTTCAACTACTTCAGGTCACCTTTCCCAAGTACCTGGGGCCAGGAGAAGGGGCCAAGGAGGAAAGAGGGGGATCCCTCCCATCAGGGAACTAGGGAAGGTGTGGCCCCAAGAAGAAGAGCTAGGAGAATCAATGGGTCTGCCTTGCTCTTGAACCTGCCATAATCCCAGAGAGCCCTCCTCACTCTGGGACCTCAGAGCCCCAGGGTCTGGGGACCACACTCCGAGAGCAGAGATGCTCAGACTCAAAGGCCTCTGGAGAGATTGTTGCTGACAGCAAAGGGAGAAGCGTTATCCTCCACCCATCACACTGTAGGGAAGAATCATGGCCCGAGGGGCTCTTACATCACCAGGGAGAGGTTGTAGATCTGTCCATGCTGTCACCATCCCACAAGAGCATGAGGAGGGCTCCAGAAACTACAAAATGAACAAACAACTTTGTAGCCCTCTCGGAGAGGAGAGAGGAAGCAGCCAGGAGAGGCCTTTGCCTGGTGTGGCCTCTAGTCCCCAGGGCAGACAATGGAGTGAAGCAGAAAGGACATCTGACCATGAGGCAAGGGCTCCTGGCCCAGCCCTGGCACCAAACCTGCGCACCAAGTTCTGCCTCTCTCCAGGCCTTAGTTTCCTTTTCTGTCAAAAGGTGGTAGACTCTACAATCTCTAATGTCCCTTCTAACTCTGATAGTCCAAGATCTCTCTTCCAGTCCTGACATCCCCTGTTCTAAGGCCCCTCCCAGCCCTGACATCCTTTGTTCTCAGGTCCCTCCCAGCCCTGACATCCCCTGTTCTAAGGCCCCTCCCAGCTCTGGCATCCCCTGTTCTAAGGCCCCTCCCAGCCCTGACATCCCCTGCTCTCAGGCCCCTCCCAGCTCTGACATTCTCCATTCTAAGGATCATTCCAGTTCTACACTCATAACCTAAAGAGTGTCATGGTCAAATGTGGAGAATTTACATATTTTTCCCCCGTCTACAGTGTATTTTGAGTTAAGAGGGGCCACAGAGGGGTATCGGGCTTTGATAGTAGGAGATGGGGCACCTGGTTACACCACACATCCTCTGAGAGGCCTCCCAAGGTTCCGATTTTACGGTTCTCTTTGTGATCTTCAGAGTCACAGGAAACACTCAGAAAAGTCTCCCCAAGCAAACCAGACTTAGAGAGATGATGCAAGGACTTATTCAGAAGCAAAGGGCAGTGTGGTGCAATGGAAAGAAGCTGGATTGGGAGGCAGGGACCTGGGTTCAAATTCTAGCGCCACCACTTCCTAGGATCATAGCCATTCCAATCATAGATTGGGGCGAGCAGTCATGGAGCCCAATTCCCTTCATTTTCATTTCATTTCAACCCGTATTTCTGGCCTCCTTGTACATTCCTGACCCTTATTCTCCAGTGCAACCAAACAGCCTTCTCTCTGTTCTTCCCACATCTCCTGCCTCTGCATCTTCGTCCTAGACCTCTCTCACACTTCACCTAGGCCTCATATCTTTCTTTTCTTTCTTTAAAACATGCCTAACACGGCACCTTCTACATGTAGCTTTTTCTAATCTCTCCAACTTCTAGCAGCCTTCCTTTCTCCCTTTCAAATTCCCTTGAAGTTAATTATTTTGTATGATCTTTATACTTATTCTAAATATACCATACTATGTACAAATTATCTTCTCTACTAGAAAGTAAGCTCATTGAGGACAGGTACTATTTCACTTTTGCTTTTATAACTCTAGGTCCTAACAAAAGGCCCCTGCACATAGTAGTTTTCAGGAAGGGAAAGTCAATGTGCATAGGAGGGCTTTGTGAAGATGGTGGAGCTTGAAAATGGGATGCCAATGATTTTGCACAGCCCTGCCTCACTTCAATTCAGTTCAAGATATCACCCTCTTAATGTCATTGGTCCTCTTTGAGAATCAAGGACAAACAACAACCTGTAGTAGCTGTCCCACTAGGGGCCCAACTGATTGGTTCCACTCGGGCAATGCTTCTTCCTCCTTCCCTTCCTTCCTTCCTTCCTTCCTTCCTTCCTTCCTTCCTTCCTTTCTTCCTTCCTTCCTTCCTCTCTCCTCTCCCACTGTCCTCATGGGGAATCATATCCTTATATGTGGGTGCTCTGCCCAAAGGATTATAAATTTTGATCACTGAAATCTCATGAGATATCTGGTGGTTTGGGGGCTAGATTTTTTTTCTCTTCCTTTCTTATTTATTTTATCATGTTTTTAAAACTAGGACAATTAATTCTTTGGCTCCATGTAGTTTCATTTATGATTTTGTGAAAATCATGTTTTGATAAAGCCCATTGGGATTCAAATGGAGCTACTAGACCTAGCCTTAAACCCAAATCACTCTAACCAAAGTCTCCCACAACATCCGGAGCCATCTCCGGTCATCCTGATCTATGCCTTGCCACTGGACCCAGAAGACTCCAGAGGTGAAAGTGAGGCTGGTAACTTTGTACTGCCCTCCCTCACTTAAATCCAATTGGTTTGCAAGTCAAGACTTCAATTGTCCCTCTTGATGTCATTGGTCTTCTTCTAGAATGAACAACAAAGACCAACAAAGGGTAGTTAAGATTTGGATAGATGACGAGAGGAAAAGGGAGAGATGGTTTTCCAAACAGAGAAAAACCATGTAAAGCAATGGTTCTCAACCTTCCTAATGCTGCGACACTTTAATACAGTTCCTCATGTTGTGGTGACCACCAACCATAAAGTTATTTTCATTGCTACTTCATAACTGTAATTTTGCTACTGTTATGAATCGTAATGTAAATATCTGATATGCAGGATGTATTTTCATTGTTACAAATTGAAAATAATCCATAGGTTGAGAACTGCTGATGTAAAGGAAGGCACAAAGCAGGGGTTGAGGAATAGTGGGTTTGTAAGACACCGAGGAGACTGCTCTGCCTCAAAAGGAAGTAGTCCTTAAAGTTAGAAAGACTGGGGCTCTATTTCTGCTGCTAACATGACTTTGTGATCAAAATAAAGTAAACT
The DNA here is from genome assembly GCA_028646515.1 of Pseudochirops corinnae. Taxonomy (NCBI): domain Eukaryota; kingdom Metazoa; phylum Chordata; class Mammalia; order Diprotodontia; family Pseudocheiridae; genus Pseudochirops; species Pseudochirops corinnae. The sequence continues at coordinate 342,560,992 of CM053587.1, read as the reverse complement.
CTCTGAGGTTAGAGTCAAGCCTTTAAGGCTAGAAGGAGACAGAGTTTACCATAGAAGAAACATTATCCATGCAATCAGTTGGGTTCTAATTCTACCTCTAAGTGACCACTAGGTGGCGCAGGATTGCATGGAGTACTGGACTTGGAATCAGGTAGGCACATCTTCTGAGTTCAAATTCGGCTTCAGACACTTACTAGCTATGTGACCCTAGGCAAGTCACTTCACCCTGTTGGCTTCATTTTCCTCATCTGTAAAATGGGCTGGAGAAGGAAATGGCAAATCACTCCAGTATCTTTGCCAAGGAAACCCTAAATGGGGTCACAAAAAGTTGGACTCAACTGAAACTCAACTACCTCTAACTGTTACTACCTGTATGGGACATTGGGCAGGTCCCTGGATCCTGAATTTTCTCATTCTAAACAGGAGTGGCCTCTGCACCTCCTTCCAGCTCTACCCACTAGGTAGTTATTCACACTAGGCTGGTAGTTCGATGCCATAGTGATTCACAGCTTCTGAGTTGGAGGAACCTCAAAGGGCATCTAGTTTTAGATAGTCATTATTAAAGAGATACCTCTTTATTTTACTGATGAGGAAACTGAGGTTTAAATGCCCCAAAGCCCACAAAGTTCTTAGAAAGATAAGCCCAAAGATTTGAAGCTGGAAAGGACCTTTGAGGTCCTCCAGTCCAAATGCCTCATTTTACAGATGAAGAAAATAATCCCAGAGAATTCTGTGATTCCCCCCAAATACACAGGTTCATGGGCTCATCAGATCATTAGATAACGGATTTAGAGCTATGAGAACTTAGAGGTCATCGAACCCAATCCCTTCATTGTCAGGGAAGTAAACTGATGCCCAGAAGGGTAAAGGACTGACTGAGAGTCACATAATGAGGAAACGAGTCGACATTTGAACCCACATCTGATGCTTCGCCAGCCAGTCCATGCTACCCAGTGAGACATAAAATGAGTTGCCCAGGTGTGGTGGGTGGTGTGTGAGAGTTCCAGGGGGGAGGCAAAAAGGAGACCTGGGAAAAAGCAAGGGGAATGAGTAACTCACCCAGCTCTCCCCTCCATCTCTTCAGACCCAAGTAGGCAGCCCTTCACCATTTCCAAACACAGCAAGATGGACTTAGGAGGGCAGTCAAGATGCACTTCTTTGGCCTTGCCACTAAGAATTACTGGGGATCAAGCAGGCAGAGAGGCAGCAGCCCAGGAAATACTACCATGCCAGGGCAGAAGCCTAATGAGAAAGAGAACAAGAGGAGACAGAAACTTAACAAGAAATACTGGACAAGGCCCCCAAGAAAAAGAACCTACAGCCTCTGCGGGCTCTCCCCCCGTCAACAACCCCCATTCATCGATTGGTTCCAAGGAAGGCGCGGCTGCCTCTGGAAAGTAGATAAACCAGAAGATATATGGCAAGAGGGTACAGACCTGATGAAAAGAGGAAAAAATGCTGCTTAAATCAAAGGGCAAATACACCGGGAGAGGAAAGATAATAGGATTTGTGTTTATGGGTAACACGGAGAAGAGTGGCCAAGGTGGTGGGAGTGAACGGTGCCTAGAGAAGAAATGGAAAGAGGGGAGTTGGGGAAATATGGCCCAAGGGCACACAGTAGGTACACAGACTCAAGTTCTCTTCAATCATTCATCAAATGTACAGTAAGTCCCTACTGGATGCAGAATCCTATGAGTACTGGGACAATCCTGAGTTGAGAAAAGATGAGGTCCCTGCCCTCGTGAGGTTATAGTCTAGCAGAAGGATAAGATCCACCATTATAACAGCCAACATTACAGTGTAGAAAGACAGTGTTGCCAGTGGATAGAGAATTTCATTCTGAAATGATATGAGAAAAGATTTGACTGAGAGGGTAATATCTGGAAAAGCCATGGGCTGTTATTTTCAAACATTGTTGAATGTTTTCTGCAATTCTGGATCTTAGATTTATGATACTGGGGCTCAAGTGCCCTTACACTAGAGAACACAAAACGTTGGAATTAGAAGGAGTTTAAAATACAGGCTGTCAGAACCGGAAGAGGATGTCAGACCTGGGAAAGGCCTCAGAACAGATGTCAGGGCTGGGAGGGGCCTCAGAACAGGGGTTATCCAAGCAAATCAGAACACTTCGGTTATAATAGAAGCTTGTGGGCAGTGTTATCGAGGAAACAGAAGCAAACAGAGACAATGTGACTTGCCCAGGGTCACACAGCTAGTAAGTGTCTGAGGCCTGATTTGAACACATGAAGATGAATCTTCCTGATTCCAAGCCCAGTGCTCTATGCACAATGGCTCTATCTCCTTTAAGTCCCAGTCTTAGCTTAGGGAGGTGTGTTCTGAGTTCGGATCTGGTTCTGATACTACCTATCTGATCTTGGAAAAGTCATTTAACACCCTCCATCCCAAGCCTCAGTTTCCTCATCTTCAAAATAAGAAGTTGGAATGGAGATTGGGGCAGGGGATGGAACTAGACAATCTCATAGGTACCTTCCATTTGCAGATCTATCATCTTCTGGGGTAGACAGAGCAGATATAGGGTGTCCAGGGTCACTGAGCATAGAAGCATGACTGAAATGAGGATGGAAGTAGTGGGAGCATTTGGAGAAGTGAGGAGGAAAGGCTGCTGGGTGGGGATGGAGAGGGAGGCAGGAAACTGTCTCCTCTGCATACAGGGTTCTTGCCAAGTCTCCTGGATCATTTATAACCCTGCCACACAAAGAAGGCACCGAAGACCAATTATCCCTTGACTCTGGGGTTAATTAGAAGAGCTGAGAGATTTTTCTCCCCATCATTGTGGAAAGTCTCTATGTTTCTCTCTGCCTTTTAAAATGCTATTTTCTATGATCTCTAAGCTCCTGCAAGTTTGGTAGAAAGAAATAACAGTCAGATCCTCAGAGTGCTGACTGACACTTAAACCTGATGGAAACTCAGCAAAGTCACCACTTCTCAAGGTGGCATTTTTCTTCCTCCATCAAATGAAGGGGGTAGACTAGCTGGCTTTTCAAACCCCTTCCAGCTTTAGATCTGGGTTTTCATTTATTACTGCTCAATTTGGAGTCAGAAGGACAGGGTTCAAATCCCAACTGTACCACTAACTGCCTTGGGCACGTTCTTTTCCCTGAGTCTCAACTTTCTCATCTTTGTAGCAAAACTAGGTCACCTCTGAGGTCCCTTTGAATATTAAAGTCCCCTGATCCCTCCCACCCTAACATCCTGTGTTAGACATTCCAAAGTTCCTTATAGCTTGGGCATTCTAGGTGTGATATTCGGAAGTCCCTCTCAAGTCAGGCATTCTATGCTCATCAACCAACATTTTTAAGTACCTACTACATGCCAGGAGGCACTATACTAGGTCCTAGGGATCCAAAAACCAAAATGAAATAATCCCTGCCCTCAAGGAGTTTACATTCTAACAGAGGACACACACACATGTGTATGTGTGTGTACGTATATGTATATACACAAAAATAAATACAAGAAAATTAGGGGAAGCCCTGCAATGCATGGGTAGGGGCAGGATAAAGATGGGCTTGATGTAGGATGCTTTGAGTGACACTGGAAACTGTAAGAGGTAGAGATGAGGAGGACATGCATTCCATACGTTCCACACATAGAAAGACACAAAGATGGGAGATGGAAATGTCATGAATGAGGATCAAGCTAGTTTACCTGCATGTAGAGTATGTGAAGGGGAATAATGTATCTTTAGATTAGAATTGCAGTTGATTTATTGGCTAATATGACAAAAAAAGAAAATGATAGCTGTTGGAGGGGATGTGGGAAAACTGGAACCCAAATGCATTGTTGGTGGAGTTGTGAACTTATCCAACCATCCTGAAGAGCAGTTTGCAACTATGCCCAAAGGGCTATAAAACTGTGCATATCCTTTGATCCAGCAATGCTATTGCTAAGTCTGTATTCCAAAGACATCAAAAAAGGGGGAAAGACCTAATTATACAAAAACATTTATAGTAGCTTTTTTTGGTAGCTATGCATTGGAAATCAATGGGATAGCCATCATTTGGGAAATGACTAAACAAGCTGTGATATATGATTGTGATAGGATATGATTGTGCTATAAGAAATGACAGCAGGATGATTTCAGAAAAACATGGAGAGACTTACATGAACTGATGTATAGTGAAGTGATCAGAACCAGGAGAATGTTGTACACAGCTAACAGCAACATTGTTCAATGAAGAATCATGAATGATTTAGCTCTTCTCAGCAATACAATGACCCAAGACAATCCCAAAGGACTAATGACAAAGCATACTATCCACCTCCAGAGAAAGAACTGATAATGTTTGAATACAGACTGAAGCAGGCTATTTTTCACTTTCTCTCTCTTTCTTTTTTTTTTTTATTCAAATCTTCTTGTATAAAATGACTAACATGGAAATGTTTTATATGATTGCATATGACTTATATCTGATTGCTTGCCATTTCAAGGAAGAGAGAAGGAAGGGAGAGAGAGAATTTGGATCTTGAAATTTAAAAAAATGCTAAAAAATGTGTTTTAACATGTAATGGGGGGAAATAAACGTATTTTTTTTAAGTCAGGTTGAAGTTAGGTTGTAAAAGACTTTAAATACCAAACAGAAGAGTTATTGTTTGAAATCCTAAAAATGATAGGGAGCCAGTGGAGTTTATGGAGCAGGGGTGTGACATTGTCAGATCTGTGCTTTTGTAATATTACTTGGTCAACCATATGGAGGATAAAATGAAGATGGAGAAAAGAAGAAAAGCGGGAATACCAATTAGGAAGCTATTGAAATGACTCAGGCAAGAGGTGACAAGGGTCTGGACTAGAATGGTAATTATGAGAGTGGAGAAGACACGCCAAAGGCATTATGGAAATACAATCTACAAGACCAAGCAATCGATTGGTTACATGAGGTGAGGGGAAATTGAGACTTGAAAATGGTGTCAAGGTTACAAATCCAAGTGATTGGACTTATGGAAGACAGAGATAGGTAAGTTCACAACACTGGTAGGTTTGGGAGAGAGCAATTAATGGACTCCATTTAGGACATGTTCAGTTTGGGATACCCGTGATTTGTCTGAGTTGGAAATGTCTAATGGAGGTGGTTGGTCCAGTGATTCTAGAAATCAGTTTGGAATCATGCCCCAAAAGCTGCTAAACTGTGAATATCCTTTGAGCCAGCTATATTACTACTAGGTCTAAACCTCAAAGAAAGAGAATGAAGATGCATATGTACAAAAATATTTAGAGAACTTTTGTGGAGGTAAAAAACTGGACATTTAGGGTAGCCATCCATTAGGGAATGACTGAATGAGTTATGGCATATGAATATAACACAATATTGATTATGAATATAACAGAATTGTGCTGTAAGAAATGATGAGGGGGATGGTTTCAGAAAAACCTAGGAGGATTTGTATGAATTCATGCAGAACCAGAATAATTTCTACAATGACAACTATATTGTAAAGACCCATCTTAGAAAGACTTGAGAATGCAATGACCAATCACAACTCCAGAAGACCAAGAATGAAGCAAGACTACCCACAAAGGAAGGAGGACTCAGGAAGCAGAAGGAGATGTATTACATGGCCAAGGCAGGGATTCATTTTGCTCTATTATGCATATTTCTTACAAGGGTTTTGTTTTCCTTTTTCGTTTTTCAAAGAGGGATGGAAAGGATTGGGGAAAAGAGAAAATAAATTTTTGTTCATTGGAAAAACTAAATTTAAAAGAAACAGGGAAATATCCAACAAGCAATTATGAATCTGGGTCTGAAGAACTCAGGAGAGAGACCAGGGCTGGTTATGTAGATCTGGCAGTCATATTCATAGTTAATAATAGATCCGATGATGGTGTGTTTGATGTTCTAAGGTTCCTTCTGACTCTAATGTTCTTTGTTCTAGATAATAGTGGCAACATTCTATATTTGGAGTCTCTTCCAGGCTCTGTCAGCCTAGATCCTATGTTCTTAGGTCCCTCCACGGTCAAATAATCAATGTCCAATGTTCTAGCTTTAGCATTCTTTATGTTTTAAAGTACTCAATACCTGTAACCTTCTAGATTCTATGTTCTAAGGTTCCTGCCAGCTTCAACAATCTGGGCCATGTGTTCTCTTGTCCCTTCTAGGACTGATAACCTATTCTCTTACGATCCAAGGTAGCTTCCTTCACTCCATTTCTCTATCCCTCCCCAGGCTGTAGCACGGGGACTGTCAGGCACAGGTGACTGGCTGCCTGCTTGCCAAGATGGATACACACATACACACACACACACACACACACACACACACACACACACACACACACACCTGCAGGAAAGGAAACATTTCTGCATCCCAGGTCCTCCAGCTGTGTTTCTTGCCTTCTACAAACAGTAGTAATGAATGTTATTCCAATTTCTCCCCCAAGAGCCTGATAAGAAAGTAGGAGATTGAAATGCTACTTTTCCATAATAAATCCCATTGCTCTCTTCTCCATACCCCCCTGCCATTTCCCATACCTCCTTCCTGCACAAGGCACATCTCTGGCAAAATAACCCACAGCACAGCAGGGTTCACATTTTTTTCTATTCTAGTCACAAGCTAAGAGTGAACTAGCACTCAAAGAGAGAAAGTAATTATCCCCACCCTCCACCATTCGTCATCTCAAAGATATCAGGGTCCTTCTGTGAAGGGTATTTGATTGGCTGATATTTTTTAACACCACCCCCAAAGCCTTCTTTCATCCTACTCTCCCAGAACAGATAAGCCCAAACAGCAGCTTTCTGAACCAGATGGCAGGAGAGGGGTGGCTCTGACTAGAGTATCAATGATAGTAGCAGGGGATGGAACAGGAGAAAGAGTTACCCAAAAAAAGCATATTTAGTCTTGGTGACATAAGAAACTTCCTAGCAATGAAAACTATCCCAAAGAGTAATGAGTGGACTCAGGAGATAGTGAGAAGTCCCCTAGCAGAGTCTGGACAGTGACTTATGAGGTATGTAAGAGTGAGGATTCTTTTAAAGCATGGGTTACATCTGACGCTACTGAAATCTGTTCCAAACCTAAAATTCTGTGATTCTATAACTCATAGAATCATAGATCTAAAGAGTGTTAGAACTAGGAGGGATTTTAGAACATGGAATGTCAAAACCAGGAGGGACCTTAGAACATGGAATGTCAAAACCAGGGGAGATCTTAGAACATGGAATGTCAAAACCAGGAGAGACCTTAGAACATGGAATGTCAAAACCAGGAGGGACCTTAGAACATGGAATGTCAAAACTAGGAGGGACCTTAGAATATGGAATGTCAAAACCAGGAGAAACCTTAGAATGTGGAATGTCAAAACCAGAAGGGACTTTAGAACATAGATTATAAACTGTCACAGATGAAAGAGACCTTAAAGGCGAGAGTATCAAAGCAGAGAGTAGGAAAGGTGCCTTAGAACACAAAATGTTAGAATTTAGAATAACTTTAGACCATAGAAGGGCAGCTAGATGACCCAGTGGATAGAGTGTCAGGGTCTGGAGTCAGGAAGACTTGAGTTCAAATGTGACCTCAGACTAGCTGTGTGACCCTGAGTAAGTCACTTCATCTGGCTGGCCTCAGTTTCCTCATCTGTAAAATGAGCTGGAGAAGGAAATGACAAACCATTCCAGTATCTTTGCCAAGAAAACCCCAAATGGGAACATGAGTGAAAAACAACCAAACAACAACATAAAATATAGAACCTTAGAATTAGAGAGGACCTCATAGCATAAAACATAGAATATCATAGGTGGAATGATGCCTAATGCATAAACAAAGAATTTCAGAGTTGAAAGAAACCTTGGAGAACACATAATCCAATTCCCCTTATTTCACAAGGGAGGTAACTAAGCCCCAGAAAGGGAAAGTGACCTGTCCGAAGTCACACAGACAGCCAGTGGCAGAACTGGAGCCAGAAGCCAGGTCTTCTGATTCTGAACATAACACATGGAAGGCAGGGCAGTCTATAATATCAATCGATAAATATTTATCAAGCCCCTACTACGTGCCAGGCACTGTGCTAAGCACTGGGGATGCAAAAAGAGGCCAAAAACAGCCCCTGCTCTCTAGGAGCTTACAGTCTAATAGGGAACATGTAAACAAATGGGTGCAAACAAAGCTACACACAGGATAATTAGGAAATAATTAACAGAGGGAAGGCAACAGAATTAAGAGGTGGCAGCAAGCCCATTGCTAAATTTTCAGTGTGAGCATTTATACCTGGAAAACTGGACGTGTTTATTGTTTTGTTGATTGTCTGGATTGAAGAAAATGATGGAGAAAGTGTAAATAATGCAGATTAAATTTAGAAGTGTCTCTCCCCCCAAGCAGATTGTTAAACATTTACAAGCACTTCTTTGGAAGCAGATGTGATTGAGGAAGTTAGAAAGGGTGGGTGGATCTCCAGTCTCTCCCTGGGCCTACATACTCAACCTATTTTAGAAAGAGAGAGAGACAGAGAGAGAGAGACAGAGAGAGAGACAGAGACAGAGAGAGAGAGAGAGAGAGACAGAGAGAGAGAGAGAGAGAGACAGAGAGAGAGACAGAGAGAGACAGAAAGAGAGAGAGAGACAGAGACAGAGAGAGAGACAGAGACAGAGAGACAGAGACAGAGAGACAGAGAGAGAGACAGAGAGAAAGAGAGAGACAGAGAGAGAAGAGGAAAGGAGAGGAGAGGAGAGAAGGAGAGGAAGAGAGAAAAGAGGAAGAGAGGAAAAGAGAAGGAGAGAAGGAGAGAAAGGAAGGAAGAAAGAAAGAAAGAAAGAAAGAAAGAAAGAAAGAAAGAAAGAAAGAAAGAAAGAAGAAAGGAAGGAAGGAAGAAAGAAAGAAAAAAAAAGAAAGAAAGAAAATGGTACCGAATACTAGATTCCCATTCTTGCTAACTGTTGGCAGCCAACTTCTTTTGGTGAGACATAGTTTCCACAGTTCAGAAAATATGTCTAAGCCCTTCAGATTTGTGGCTCATCTCCCCACTCCCACAGAGCTCCACATCTTCCTCTGCCTTCTCCCTCCACAGCTGTATTTGATAAAGAGCAAGGATGACAACAATCAATGGAGGGTGCAAGGAGGGAAAGACGGAGAAGAGAGGCAAGAAATCCCAGGCTCTGGATCTGGGAGGGGCCTCAGAGTTCTTCTAGCTTGGGGGATCGTGACCCTTCTGTGTGCCTTGGATCCCTTTGTTACTCTGGTGAAGCCTTTGCCCCCTTCTCAGAATGATGTTATTAAATGCATAGAAGAGAATACAGAGGATTAGAAAGGAAACCTAGGGTAAATAAAGATGTATTTTTCCCACCCAAATTCACAGGCCCCTCCCCCTTCAATTTGGCTGTGAATCCTTTAGGAGGTCTGTGGACTCCAGGTCAAGAATAATTGATCTGGAACTGATTTTGCTGAAAGCCAGAGAGGTTAATTAAATGACTTGCCCAAGAACACACAGCTCCAACGATTGGATTTAACTCAAAGCATCTGACTTCCAAACCATTACTCTTTCTATTGCATATGTCTAAGCATAGCTTAAAGACTTTGAACTGCAGAAAAAGGTTCCAATCTGCATTAGTAGGGGAAGGTTCCCCACCCAGGCTCCCTATACTAAATCATAGATCCAGTCCCTGTCGGACCTATATAGGAGGAATATACTGTTTCCCTTCCCCTCCCCCCACTACAAGGTAAACTTGTTAAGGACAGGGAATGTTTCACTTTTGCTTTCATGTCTTCAGTGTCCTGTATGGTGACTGCAACATAGTAGGCATCTGATAATGAGTGCTAATTAACTAATTGATCTAGAGATTCTAAGAGGTAGAAATAGAAAAGTTCATTTCAACCATGACAGGCACTATAGAAAGGAATAGAGGCAAGGCTTGGAAAGAAATTTGAGGAATGGGAAAATAGGCCAGTTTAATTGGGTAAAGAAAGAGTGCATGATGGCTACTAGTGTGTGATAAGCCTGATGCAGGTAAAGTGATGCCAGATTGGGGAGGGCTTTAAATGTGTGAGGAGATGAGGAGTTTGGATTTTATCTCAGAGGCAAGAGAGAGAGCCCAAGGACCACAAAAGTAATTTAGTTGACTTAGATGCTTCCCAGCTGGCAATTTTCCCAGATGGACCCACTGACTCTCTCTGATAGAATGGAAGCTAAACATCATTGAGGAAAGAGAGCAGAGGCTGCTGCAGAAATAGATAGAGACAATGGATGATTCCAAATCCTTGGAAGCACTTAGGAGAGAGGGACAGCACTGGTAGATACTGGAGTAAGAGAGTATGAGAAAAATGAAAGAACAAAGAGATGAGTATGGGAAGGAGGGTAGCAGAGGGTGCTGGGAGGAAGTGGGGAGGAGTTGCTTTCAGCCACATAAAGAACCAAAAGGAAACAACCCAAGGTGCTCCTTTTATAGAAGATGAAGTCCAGAGAGGAGACATGCCCCAAGGTCATACAGTGAGTATCAGAGCCCAGAATCAACCTTGGGTCCTTCAGTCCTAACTCTAGTGTTCTCTCTGGTATATACACTGCTTTTCTTTCCATGTAAATACATACACCATGCATGGAAAGGGGTCAAGAATTGGGATCCTAAGAGAAGAGCATCCACAATCTGAGACCCTAGAGTTAAGGGAGACTGGTCAAGTGTTGTGAAGTCTGATAGAGGAGGGTTGTGATCCTCATCTGAAAAATAACTTGTGGAAAAATGACTCTCACTGTACCAAATGATCACAAGCTTTTAGAATTATAGATTAAGGACTGGGAGGCACCTCAGAGGTCATTTAGTCTAACCTCTTCATTTTACAGATGGAGAAACTGAGATCCAGTGAGTAGCAGCTCACCAAGGTAATGAGTGAGAGATTCAGGCTTCAAACTTTCTCATGTGAAACAGAAATGAGTTTGGGATCAGAAGCCCTATATTTGAATTCTGACCTTTATCTCTGACTGCATATGGGAGTCTCTTCAACTTTTCTGGCCTCAGTTTCCTCACCTGTAAAATGAAAGGGTGAGACTTGAAGAATTCTAAGGTCTCCATCTGAACCTATGATCCTATGATTTATTCAGATCCTCACAACGACTGAGAGGGAAGTCAGGCATTAATAATCCTAGGCAGGTTGCTATAAGGATCTGAGTAAATCGCAGGATTTATAGTGAAGTAAGTAGAGGGAAGTAAAGTCAGGCCCATAGAGAAGAGAGAGATTGCTTTACTCCAGTGTGCTGAAGGCATAATCTAAAGTATAGAATCTAGGTCATAGGCGGCATTAGAGGCTCTGAGTTAGAAGGGACCTTAGGAGCCATCTAGTTGGACCATCTCCCTTTATGGAGAAGGAAAGAGTAATTTGTCCAACATCACACCAGTGTTAAGAAGAAGCACAGGCAAGTATCCAACACAAGTCCTCAGTTGCCCAACTCTGCTTTTTCCACCACCCCATATTATCGGCTGTATCATAGCTCACTGCTCAGAGTTCTTTCTAAATATGCTGTTGCCCTTGAGCTCAGATTGCTGCTTAAACTATCCCTCTGATCATCATCTATGTTGTGATAGAGTCAAGAGTGTTTGTTTAATCCTTCACACCAGGATCGTAATAATGTGGAGGAGGCAAATGGCCCCCTTCCTCAATAGACAAGGAAATGGATATAGCCTAGCAAAGCAAAAGCCTATCTCTGTGATAGGACTTAGATCCAGACACCTCTCTCCTTTGCCCTTTCTCTATCCTCTTCCTTCTTTTTCTCTCCTATCCTGTCTCCTTTCCTTCTCTCCTCTCTTTGTCTCACCCTCTCTCTCTTCTCCTTTCTTCTCTGCTTTTCCTCCTCTTAACCCACACATACATACACACACATACACACACATCCCCTTCTTGCTCCTTCTGACAAATATGCTCTGTGCTACTGTCACCATGGCAACCCAGCAGGTCAAAGGTGACTGCTTGGTATGCACATGATGCTAAACAGCCACTGCCCACCATCAGCCCCTGTTGCTAGAGGCTGAGGCATCAGGAAGGGGGGAGCGAGGGCTAAGGTGTTGCCAGAAGGGAGAGTCTGCCCACCAGTCTAGCCTCTGACATGTACCCTGAGAGAAGGATGCCCCGTGCCAAGATATATCAGGTTGCAACTTCCAGCTTGGTCCAGAGCAGAGGAGGAGAATGGAAACAGGCAGTCAGTAAATCATTTTCCAAGGACAAGGCTTCTGTAGTGGGCAACACTCTGCAGAAATGAGGAAGGTCTCTGTCAAATGCTCCCTGGAGCTAAAGCCAAGAACCTTCATTGCAACCCTAGCCATTTTCCTAGGGAGACTGCAATGCCCTCATTCCCACACTGTTTACTTCTATAGCCCCAGATATAGAAACAGACAAGGGAGGGATTGAGAGAGGGAGGGAGAGAAGAAAGAAAGAAGAAAATGGATGAATAGATGGAAAAAAGAAAGGAGAGAATGACAGGAAGAAAGGAAAGAAGGAAGGGAGAAAAGGAGACAGAAGGGAAGGGGGAAAGAATAGGGAAGGAAGGAAGGAAATAAGGGAGGAAGGAAAAAGAGAGAGAAAGAGGGAAGGGAGGTAAAGAGGAGGAAGGGAAGGAGAGAAAATAAAGAAGGAAAGAAAAAAGAAAAAGAGGAAAGGGAAGAGTCTGGGAAGAAGGACATGATGGAAGGAGAAAAGGAATGAAGGGAGGAAGGGATGGAGGAAAGGAGGAAGGGAGAGAAGGAAGAAAGAAGAAATGTGGGAGGGAATGGAGGGAAAAGGGAAGAAAGGAAAAAAGGAAGGAAGGAGCAAGCATTTATTAAGTCCTTACTATGTGCAAAGCCCTGTGCTAATAATCACTGGAGAAACAAATGTTTTAAATTGACAGTCCCTGTTATCCAAAGTAAGATGAGGGACATTCCAGAAGCCACATCCTCCAGGGGATGCAGACGTGATACATTCTCAGGCAAGGAAGGGAACCCCAGAAAGCCCGAGGCTTCAGAGACAGGGCCAGGAACTCAGCCAGATGGAAGAGCTCTCAGTCTATCCCCATTGCCAAGGCTCTAAGCATGCTCTTAAAGCTTCCATTCATTGTTAGGAAGCTTTTCTGCCTTTCTGCACCTCCCCTCACCCTCATCTCCTACCCAAATATTGCACCTGCTTCTGTTCTCTTGTTTATGTGGTGTAAAGAATACAAGATTTGAAGCCCTGGGTTTGAATTCTGCCACCTACTACCTGTGTGACAATAGGTAAGTCACCTCCTGTCTCTGGACCTCAGTCTGCTCATGCGAAAAGTGAGGGGGTTGGATGAAACAGTCTCTGAGGTGCCTCCCAGCTCTGAATCAAGGATCCAATGGTCAGATCTTAATCCTTCTTGTGGAGGTAAGTACTTGGATTTATCATCAGAAGGGACCTTAGAGGCCGTCAAGTCTGAGTCCCTCATTGTGTACATGAGGGAAACTGAGGCACAGAGAGATTGAAAGGTTTGCCCAAGGTCACCCAGTAACCAGGAAGAATCTGAGGCAGGATTCAGTCTCCAAGACCCTTTCCCTGTCTTAACCAGGTCTTGCCTCCAGGCTGATATGCCCAGTTGTGCCCATCCCTCCCCTCGTACTTTGGTCCTGTTCCCATCTTGACTGCATGTCCTAGACACTCCCAAACTCCTCAGCGAAGTTAATCATGACCCCTGCCTGAATCAGATTCACAGGGTTCTCTCCCCGCACTCCAGGCCCACACATTGCCCTTTCCTTTATCTACCCAAATATCCACAGAGTATGAATGATACTGTCTAGGGTTGGAAGGAAACTTACACACCAATGGTCCAAGGTCTTCATTTTGTGGAAGGGTAAACTGAGGCTCAGAAAAAAATGGTGATTTGCCTAAATTCAAATAGGTACTAAGTGACAGAGTTAGGATGAAGGAAGGAAAGGGAAGAAGTCTTTATTAAATGCCTACTATGTGCCAGACACTGGGCTACGAACTCTGTGAATATTACCTCATTTGATCCTTACAACAACCTTGGGAGGTGGGTGTTATTGTTATCATTCCCATGTTACAGTGAGAGAAACTGAGGTAGAGATTGAATGGCTTGTTAAGGGTCACATACGTATCAAAGGCTGGATTTGAACTCAGGTCTTCCTGACTCCCAGCCCAGCTCTCTGCCCATTGCTCCATCTTGTGAAAAACACAGTATCTCAGTGTTGGAAGAGACTACATCTGAATCCAATGTGCACCTAAATAAGATTACGCCCATTACACACACACACACACACACACACACACACACACACACACCCCTGAGGAGGAGTGCAGACCTCCCCCTCCCCCAAAACTTGAAAGCTTCTGGGAAGAAGGAACCCCCCTTTCTCCATGCAGTATCTTCTACTTTGAGCTCACTTTACTCCTTAGAAAGCTCTTTTGCTTTTCCATACCTTCACCCCAAATCAGCCCCTGTGCCACCACCACCCATAGCTTCTAGTTCTTTTCTCTGGGTTCAAGATGAATAAGTCCAGTCCTTCTACCCATTGTCCTTCAAATACCTGAAGATAGCTATTGTTCCTCCCCACCTTTGCCCTGCCTGCTAACCCCACTGGCCCAGTCTTATCTTCTCTAGGCTAAATACCCCTAGTTCTGGCAATTAGTCCCCATACCACATGGCCTCTAGTCCATCCATCATCTTGGCTGCTTCCTCTAGACGCTGAACAGATTAATGGCCTTCTGAAACCATGGCACTCAGAAGTGGACAGTTTTCTAGATGTGGTCTGAGCCTGGTGGAAGACAGCAACACCATCATTTGCTTTTATTCTCTACTATGCCCTTCTAAGTGCATCCAGAGGTTGGTGTAGTGTAGAGCCTATCAGTCAATATGTGCCAGGCACTGTGCCAAGCTGGTGATACAAGGAAGACAAAATACAGTCCCCACTCTTGAGGGGCTCTCAGTCTGATGGGGGAGACAACAAGCAAACAAATCTATACAAAGCAAGCCATCAACAGGAAGAAGATGAAATCATGACCAGGAGGCAAGCACTGCAATTAAGAGGGGTAAGGAAAGGCTTCCTGTAAAAGGTGGGATTTTAGGTGGGACTTAAGGGAAGCCAGGAGATGGAGATGAGGAGAGATAGCAATCCAGGCATGGGGGACACCCAGAGAAAATGCCCAGAGCCAAGAACCAGAGTGTTTCATTTGCAGAAAAATCAAGAAGCTGATATCACTGGATGGCAAAATGCTAGAAGGGGAGTAAGGTGGAAGGAGACTAGGGAGGTAGGAGGCTAGTTATGAAGGACTTTGAATGCCAAGCAGGAGATTTTGGATTTGATCCTGGAGGTGATAGGGCCACTGGAGTGTATTGGGGAGGGGAGGGGCAACCTGAGACCTGTAGTCAGAAAGTCCTGAATTCAAATACAGCTTCAGACACTTACTAGCTGTGTGACTTTGGGCAAGTCATGCTTCAAGTTTCCTAAACTGTAAAATGGAAACAATAATAGAATCCACCTCTCAGAGTTGTTGTGAAGATCGAATGAGATGATGTCTGTAAAGTGTTTTACCAATCTTAAAGTGCTTTTATAAATGCTCATTATTATTCTTGTTATTAATAGTCTTACTACCATCACATTAGCACTGACTGGCATTTCATGCATATGCCCACTACGATGCACTGAAAATTCCCGGATCTTTTCCAGAGGTTGGCTAGTCACACCTCCCCCATTGCTCTTCTGGGAAAATTGATTTTTCTAATCCAAGTGTAAGACTTCCCATTTGTCCCAATCACATTTCATCTTATGAGATTCTGCTCAGCTTCCAAAAGTGTGTCAAGATACTTTTGGATCCTGATTCTGTTATCTTGTTAGCAATCCCACCCAACTTTGTGGCATCTGCAGATTGATGAGTGTGCTATCCATGCCTTCATCTAAATCATTTGTAAATGTTGCTGAATAGCACAGATCCCATTGCCGATCCCTGGGGCACTCAACTCAAGACCACCCCCTGATATCCTGATAAGGAGAAATATTCCTCTAGGTCAGTGGTTCTCAACCTTCCTAACACCACGACCCTTTAATACTTGTATGTGGGCGTATCTACATGAGGGTGGATAGAGGAGCAGTGTCTCAGTTCCTAAGACCATCAGAAATACGTGTTTTCTGATGGTCTTAGGTGACCCCTGTGACCCCTGTGAAAGGGCTGTTCGACCCCCAAAAGGGTCGCAAGCCACAGATTGAGAACCACTGCTCTAGGTGTTTGGGGAGTCAGGAAGATCTGAGTTCTAGTCCCTCCTCTGACACTTATCAGCTGTGTGGCAAGACATATCATTTGCCTTAGTTTCCTCATTGGAAAAAGGAAGATGAGGATAGCATCTACCTCCCAGAGTTTTTATGAGGATCAAACGTGATAATGGGTGCATAGCACTTTATAAATGTTAAAGTTCTATATAAATGCTATCCAGTGATTAATACAGTACCTGGCACATAATAGGTACCTAATCAATGCTTTTTTGACTGACTGATCCTTCCCTCCCTTGGGAGGGAGACCAACCTTCCTTCTGTCTTTGAGTGACTATTATATCAATTTTGGCAGCAATGCTCATTCTTTGCAAATTCGCCACAAAATCTTCCTTGCCTCCATACTCAACAGAACCAAGATCCTCAGTCATTTCTTGTTCTTGGGGGTTACTGTGGGGCTGATCCTTGTCTGCTGTTTGCTGCGTAGTTGCTGGGATTTTCTTACGATAAATTTCCTCACTTTTCACAAGTTGGCATTTCTCTACTCACTGTAAAGGAAACAGTTTAATGCTCAGTTTAATACAATCATAATAAGATCATTGATGTAGATCTGAGAATAATCTTCAAAGTTATCCAGCCCAACCCCCTCTTATTTTACAGATGAAGAAACTGAGGCCCAGGGAGGATAAGAGATTTGGCCAAGATAAGAAGTGTTAAGAGGTGAGATTTGAACCTAGATCCCTGACTCCAAAACCCAGTGCTCTTTCTGCTGAATCACATAGTCTCCCCAGGAGCTGAGGATCAGAGGGTTTACACAACTTTACCAGACTACCATAGATCATAAGTAGAAAAAGGAGGACTCAAACCCCAGTCCTCTAGGCCCTGAGATGATCTCTTGATTATGGGATTTAAAGAGTCTTTCGAAAAGAATGAGACAGACCAGAAACTAAAAGCAAAATAGCTTTATTAGGGGTATCTTTTAACCTCACCCAACGGAAAATTGATGACTTAAGGGGATGTCTAAGGGTGACCACCAAGACCACCAAGAATGAAGGTGATAATTAACAAGAAAGATAATATGTGTCCTTATAAGCACATGGGAAGTAAGGAGCACATGTATGAGCATGTGATCAAGGGAATTCCCTGATCTTCTGGAGAGGGGGAAACTCCCATAAAGTTACCATATGTGATTTGTCTCTGTGCGCTTCCTGAAGAACATTCACAACCAGCAGGTGGTTGGTCCCATGACCTCTTTGACTGTTGTTGCACTAAGGAGAATTGTTGACCCCCTTTTTAGGCTAAAGGTTGGAGGAGAGATGTTTTCTAGCCTTTTATGAAGTGGCCCCTTTGTTGGGACACAGCTAACACAGCTCCCCCTTAGACTTCCAGTAACAGATGAGGAAGGAAGAAGGGATTTCTCTCTCTTTCCCCTTTTTTGGCAATAATAGTGACTACAAGGAATGTGTTTACCTAGGTAAGCCCAAGAGTGGACCTCAAGTCCCTGGCTAACTCTTCTGTTTCATTTGTCTTTCCTTGAGTTCAGATTACCGACTCCCTACCAATCCTAAGAGATTTTCATTGCCAGTCCTGCCAGTAATCTCATAATTTCCTGAGTCAAGGACTGGATACTCAGCGTGAGGTGCTTCCTGAGACCCCCCCTTCTTTGTTGACCAAAGAGGTAAAGCCCAAGCCATGTCTTAGCTTGTCAAGACATACAAATTCTGAACTGCAAAGATGGGGGGAAATAAGAGGTGAAAGTAACATCCATCTTGCAGTCTTACAAAATTATCCTTGCCTCCCAGGAGAGTATAATAGGAGTGATGGGTTACTGTTTCATGTTAAGTATCTAACTCAACTTTTTAGTCTTTTGTGTTTTAAGCATTTCTTTTGTGGGAGAGGAAATAAATAGCTGCCCTATACCTGATATCTTACTAGTTTGCTCAGTATTTGCTTTTCTAGAAAGAGCTTGTTATTCTTCTTTGGGAAGACTTAGATGTGAATAATACACAAGTTTTATTTAAGAGATTTTTCCCCTCAAGTTCCAAGATGAAGGCTCAAAGAACATGAGATAAGCCTGACTACCCTCTCTTACCTCTCTCTCAAAGTACCTTAGTGTTTTAGCTAGACTGGTTTGTCTGACCTGTGGTGCGAGTTGGTGGGCAATTGGTGGGGATGACTGGCCTTCTCCAAAGCATCCTGAGATGAAGGCAGCAAGAGCAAAAGAACTAGCTGGGGTTGGGGATAGGAAGGGGTGCTCCCAGGTAGGGCAGGTATTCCAATGCCCATTTTACAGAGGGAGGAAAGGGAGACCCAGAGATGTGCAGTGACTTACCACAGTCATACAGAGAACAGCAGAATGAGAAGGGAAAACAAGGACCTCCTGGATCAGTGGTTCTCAGCCTTCCTAATGCCATGACCCTTTAATACAGTTCTTCATGTGGTGACCCCCCAACCATAAAATTATTTTTGTTGCTACTTCATAACTGTAATTTTGCTACTGTTATGAACTGTAATGTAAATATCTGATATGTAGGATGTATTTAAATTGAACATAACCCACAGGTTGAGAACCGCTGTCCTGGATCCTCATTAAAAGCTCCCACTACCTCAATCTAATCCTAAGTGATGCTACAAACTGACCAAACGAACTAATGAAAACTTAGGAGACAGTTACAAGAGGAGAAGGTAGGAGCATGGAGAGGAAAGAGCTTCCCATTTTGAGCCAAAGGAACTGGATTTGAATCCTGATTTTGTTACTGATCAGTGGTGGACTGTAAATAAGTCACCTACCTCTGTGGGCTTCAGTGTCCTCTTCTGTAAAATGGGGTTAAGGACTAGGGGTTCCCTAAGATGCCTTCCATGGCTAAAGCATGAATTTCTAGAATGTTATGGTGAGGTTGTCATGAAAATTGCAGATTTAGGGCTAGAGGTAGATATCTCATTTATCCCAGAATTACACACGACCACCCCCAACCCAGGGGCCAGAGAATAGGGAGGATAGGACACTTCCACAGAAAAACCGTGAGTTCTCTTTCTTTGAGTCATTAGATTGGCCATGCTCCACACCTGGCATGCTCTCCCTCCTCATCTCTACCAAATAATATCTTTGATTTTCTTCAAGACTCAACTCATGCCCATCTCCTACATGAAGGTTCTCCTTAGGCACCTCCCCCCAGCTTCTATTGCCTCCTCTATATGGACACACACACACACACACACACACGTGTGCATGTATACATCATGATGATATATATGTTCTACTTGTGAAGATCCTATCAGAGGGGCAGTGTGTATGGGAAGTAGAGAGTCAGCCTTGAAATGAGGAGGAGCTCACTTTGACATACACTATCTATGTGACCCTAGGGAGCTCACTTAATTTCCCAGTGCGCTAGGCATTTCTCCAAGACCATAAATTGCAGAAAAGTAGCAAACCTGAGGCTGGAGTAGGAGTTCCCTTGTCTGAGAGTTCCCTATGGGACAGTAATACCAGGTCTAGACCCCATGTCTACGCTGTCTACCTCAAAAGAATGCAAGTTCTTTGAAGAGAAGGATTGTTTTGTCTCTGACTGTATTCCTAGCATCTGGCATACAGCATGTGCTTAATTAATGCTTGTTGCCTAGAACATAAGCTCCTTGAGGTCTCGTTACTATTTTTGTGTTCTCAGTGCCTAACTCATAGTAAGAACTTTCTAAATGCTTGTTCATGATTGCTCATTGGTAGCATCATCTACCTGATAAGTGGGGGTGAAGCATTGGAAGTGAGAGTCAGGAAGACTTGAACTCAAATCCCACGGCTGATCTTACTAGCTGGGCGACACTTCATCTCAGTTTCCTCATCTGTTAATTGGGAACAGTGATACATGGGGTACTTACTTACCTTAGAGCTGGTGAAAATAAAAGTGAAAATTTGTCTTTTTTGTCTTTGTTAGAGGAGCTGACTCCGTAAGAAGGAGGAGATTTGAGGGAAGACCTGGAAATGAGTGAGATATAAAGACCAAAAGGGTTGATAAAAATAAGAGAAAAGAAAATTGCTATAGAAAAAAAAGCATTCTGTGGATTGGACGAGACACTGTAAATGAAGCTCTGGATGAATGCCGGCTAGGTGGCCCAATGGTTAGCTCTGAGGTTGGAGTTAGGAAGACCCGAGTTTAAATCCAGTCTCAGATGGTTTTTAACTGTGTGACTCTGGACGACGGACCTCTATTTGCCTCAGTTTCCTGATCTGTAAAATGGGGATAATAAGACTGCCTTCCTCCCGGGATTGTTGTGAGGATAAGATGAGGTACAGCCAAAAATGCTCACTATACGATGCTTTAGAAGACTTAATGTGCTAAACAAACATTAGCTATTATTATAACATAATATAGCACTTGGGAAACACAATGTAAATGTTGCTATTATTATTCTCACATAAGATATGTAACATGCTTTGGAACCCTTAAACCACTACATAAATGTCAGTTACTCTTATTCTGAAGGGGAGTCCCATCTGGCCAACTTCGATGTCCTTTTGGGGAAGCAGCCCAGGCACAGACAGGCGGGTAGCAAGGGAGGGATGGGGAATCAGACCCCATAGGGGCAGCAGAGTAATTTCTAAGGAGGTTGGAAGCCATTGAGAAGAAGCTTATTAAGATCTGTTCAGTGGAGTTAATTGGATGCCTCTAATCAGCCAGAAAGTTAAACAGGAAAGGCAGAGAGAAGCCCCATTCAAAGCCCTTGTTTCTTGGAAGCAGGGCTGCTAATGGAGGCCTCATGAATATGGAGCAGGCCTGATTGGGTGGGAAAGGGCAGTCATTGAACTATAAACTCAGCTCTTAACAAACAAAATCTGATTATGAATCATATCCAAGCCACCCAGGAGAGTGAGCCTCTCCCCTTCTAGCTCCTATCAACTCCCCCCACCTCAGCCAGGCTGTCTAATATATACAGGCTTTCAAAGCAAGCAGGGTGAGGAAGAGGGAGCAGACTCCACAGTGGAATAGGGAGAGCAGCAGCCTGGAAGTTAGGACTTGGGGGCTGAGGGAGAGTCTAGAACTAATTAACTATCTGACCTTCGGCAAGTCACTGAGAGGCAAGGGCCACTCGGGGTCCTGTTTCTTCACTGACCAAAGTGAAATAGTAATCTCAAGCTCACAGTATCCTTGCTAGGATGCCGTATGTTGAATACTTTTATTCTCTACACCTATGTTTTCATTGCTGTTTAGAACTCCCAGGTCAGGAAAATTCTTCTACCAATGCAGATTGGCACCAGCTCTGGGGATACACAGCAGAACAAGACCATATTTCTCTTCCAGATCATTGTCCGATTTCCCACCATGATCACCATCACTACAAGCCTTCTACTCTTCAGAATAATCATCCCCAGTTCCTTCAGAGAACTAAACACCCCTAGTCTGGCCTGGTGTCTAGTTCCCATCATGGTCAATCTCTTCTTGATGGTCTCCAGTTCATCAATATGCCTTTTGAAATATGGCACCCAGAACTGGTATGTGACTAGGACAGAGGACAAGAAGACTGACCTCTCTTTTTTTTAAATTTTTTTTTAATATTCATTTACTTTTAGTTTATAACATTTAGTTCCACAATCCCTTCAGTTCCAAATTTTCTCCCTCTCCCTCTCTTCCCCCATGGAGGCATGCAATCCAATATAGGTTCTACAAATACCTTCTCATTAAACATTAGTCAAGTTGTAAAGAAGGATTGTAACCAATGGAGTGAACAACGAGAAAGAAGGAACAAAACACAAAAGAGAGAGAGCAAGTAGTTTGCTTCCATCCACATTAAGACTGAAGCTCTTTTCTCTGGATGTGGATATCCCTTTCCATCATGAGACTTTTGGAGTTGTCTTATAACCTTGCATTGCTGAGAGAAGCCCAGTCTATCAAAGTTAGTTGTCACACATACATTGTATCTGTAATTGCATACAAAGTTCTCCTGGTTCTACGTTTCTCACTCAGCATCAGTTTGTATAAGTCTCTCCAGGTTATTATGAAGTCCATCTGCTCCTCCTTTCTTATAGCCCAATAGTATTCCATTATATTCATATACCACAGCTGTTTAGCCATTCCCCAGTTGATAGGCATCCCCTTGATTTCCAATTCTCTGCCACCACAAAAAGAGCTGCTATAAATATTTTTGTACATACAGGTCCTCCTTCCATTTGCATGATTTCTTTGGGATACAGCCCTAGAAGTTGACCTCTCTTTCTAGGTAACAGAAGGGTAGGCATTGGAATCAGGAAGAGAATTGGAGTCAAACCCTACCCACTGTATGACTTTGGACAAGTGACTTAACCCCTAAGTGGGCCAGCAAGGCTATAAAAGTAGAGGTGAGTTGCTGATGTGTGCTGGTAGAGGGAGTTTACACACAAGGAGTTCCTGAAAATGAAATTCCGGCTCTGGATTCCATCCCCCACAAAAAAAATAAAAAGGACCCATTGACATTTAGCTGTTAAGTCATGCAGCAGACCAGTGATGAACTTTTAACCCCCTATACCCCCAAGTCTGGGGCAGCTAGGGGGTGCAGTGGATAGAGTGTTGAGCCTAGAGACAGGAGGACTTGAGTTCTAATCCTACATCAGAAACTAACTGTGTGATTCTGGGCAAGTCACTTAATACCGATTGCCTCAAAAAATAAAATAAAATAAACTCCCAAATCTGGTAGCAAATTCCCTTTCCAACTTTCTTTCTTATTACTCTATATTCCCATCAAATTGGAATAATTGCTGTCAAATGAGCATATCATTTCCCCGCCAGTCTCCAAATCTTTGCTAACACTGTTTCTTGTGCCCAGCCCACTGTCACTACTGTTATTCACCAGTTTAATTCCTGTCCATTCTTTAAGAGGGTAAAATGTCCAATAATCCTGCTCCAACAAGACTTCAGTCAACAAGCATTTATTAAACACCTACTGTATGCCAAACACATAGGTGTTGAGGATACAAAGACAAGAATGAAATTAAGCCTACTGTCAAGTTGACATTCTATCTGGGGAGGCATGTTGGTGTTGGTGTTGTTCAGTCATGTCCAACTCTTCATGACCCCATTTGGGGTTTTCTTGGCAAAGATACTGGAGTCATTTGCCATTACTTCTCCAGTTCATTTTACAGATGAAGAAACTGAGGCAAACAGTGTTAAGTGACTTTCCCAGGGTCACACATGCTAATAAGTATCTGAGACCAGATTTGAACTTAAGAAGATGAGTCTTACTGACTCCAGACCTGGCACTCTGCACTTTGGTGCCACCTAGCTGCCCTCTGGGGAGGCATGCACACATACAAAATATATTTTGAATAGGAGCATGGTAATTTGGGGGAAGTTCTACCAGCTGGATGATCAGGAAGGGCTCTATGGAGAAGATGGTACTTGAGCTGAGATTGAAGGAAATGAGTAGTTCAAAAAGGAGGAGGTGAGATCAGAATGTATTCCAGGCATGAGGGACTGCCGATGCAAAGCCATGGGATGAAATAGGAAATGGAGCAGCATGTACAAGGACCTTCAGCTACAGACATTGAGTGTAAGAAGAGTAATATGGTCTATGGCTCAAGAAGTTCTGGGGTTCTGAATGCCAAACGGATTATTTGTATCTGATCCTAGAGGTTAAGAGGGAATCACTACAGTTTATTGGCAGTTAGGCAGGACCATAGTGCACAGAGTGCCAGGCCTGGAGTCAAGAAGACTCATCTTCATGAGTTCAAATCTAGCCTCAGACACTTACTAGTTGTGTGACCCTGGGCAAGTCACTTAACCCCTTATGCCTCAGTTTCCTCATCTATAAAATGGGTTGGAGAAGGAAATGGCAAACCACTCCAGTATCTTTGCCAAGACAACCCCAAATGGGGTCACAGAGAGTCTAATACAACTGAAATGACTTAACAACAGAAAAAGTCTACTGAGGTGGGAGGTAAGGGAGGGTGGTGGTGAGACCTGGAAAGTCACTATGGTGACCATGAGGAAGAGAATGTATTATGTCTCTTGGCATCCCAACATAGAGCTGTGGGGATGATGATGATGATGGGGATGATGATGATGATGATGGTGATGATGATGGTGATGATGGTGATGATGATGATGATGATGACGATTCTCATTTCTCTAGCATTTTAATGTTCAAAAAGAAATTTCCTCATAATACTCCTGGGTAGTAAAACATTCAAAGAGGACTTGCCCACAATCACACATGACTCAAAAGCACTGGATTCAAACTTGAATCTTCTGTCTCCCAGGTTGACCACTTTTTCTACTGTAACATTCTGGTCCAATTACCCAATGATCAAACACTTTTGATGGTAAAGTGATGTGGAAAATCAGTTTTTAGCCAAAAGAAGTACTCTGACCCAGTCCAGTAGAAGGCTTTGATTAAAATGCTGTTAAGGATTGAGTTAGCTATGAGAGATTGGTGAAGACTCTTGGTGATTGTCTGGCCCACCTACAGTTGATTTCAGCCTTTTTGATTTGCTAGACTCTATGGTCACTATGGAGAGGGAGGGATCTACAAAGGGGCTTACGTAGTCCATGACTCAAGCTATATCGTCTTGCCTAGACTAATGCCTTCCTCTCCATTAGAGCCTAGTAGACCCACAAAATGGACATCAGGCCAAGATGACATACTTTGGCAATGGCTAATTTCTCAAATTAGACCCAGCCACCCTCTTGCCAATCTCCATCCCCCAATGCAGCCTAATGATCTCATTAATACATAGCACGGCAAAACAGAGCCATAATTAGATGCTAACTGAGTTTGCTGTAAAGTCAGGGGGGTGGAGGTCACCAAGGTATGACTGGAGTCAGCTGATTGTTATTATCAATCAATAACCTATTTATTTTCCAACATTCCTATTAACCTCTGAGAGCCAATCACAGTTTCAATTTGAAAAGGCTGCCGTTGGGTTTGCTGACTGGACGATTCTGATTGAAAAGGGAACCAGGACACGACCCCAAAGGCGAAATCCAATTAAAATCATTTTCACTCACAGATTAATATTTTTTAGCATGTTCTACATCCATTGCTCCATCATTTCACCCAGTAACTGATGTCTTGTTATGGCAGCAGTGGATGGCAGTTAATAGAATCCTGAAAAGGGAAAATCATCCAGAATGAGGTCATCAGACAATGAGAGTTGTCTTTGTTGGGGACTGGTTTGAGCTCTGGGGCTATCTCAGGAGGAAACCTGGTTAAGCTGGTTTTGTGACAGATTCCATAAAGATGGGCCATGGAATGGATGACAGAGGCAGGATGAATAGGCGATCCACCACAATATTCATTCTCAGTCACTTCATCTCCATGTGCCTTAGTTTCTTTCTCTGTGAAATGAAGGGATTAGACTCAGAGGTCCTTTCTGTGATCCTATGATTTTATACCTATATTGTTCTTAGAGTCCAATCACAAAACCACTGCCATCATCATCAATGATAACAAGTCAACAACCTGTGCTTTGGATTACCTGCCTTGAAAATTATCCATCAGAAGTTATTAAGGACCCAATCTAAAATTAGAAAGAGCCTAGAATTATAGAATGTAAAACATTGGAGCTAGAAGGGGCCTTATAGCAGGGAATATCAGGGCTAGGAGGGACCTTGGAACAGGGGATGTCAGAGCTGGGCCTTAGAAGTTCTCTAGTCCAACCCAATCATTTTTTGGAGAAAAAAAACAACCCCAGAAAAAGAACTCTTCTAACATAACATAACTAAGTGGTGGTAGTGGGACTTGGAATCAGAGGACCTGGGTTGAAATCCCTCATTCTTCCTATCCATTACCCTGCTGCCCCATGATCTGGTAGAACGCCACTGGTTTTCTACAGAGACCCCAATAGACCAGACTTTCCAGGTCCCAAATTCTGTCAGCAAATGAGCAACTCTAACCCCTTTCAAGGAAAGAAAGCTGCTGGGAGTTTTGTGGAAGTTCAAGTGGGAGAATCCAAGACTCTCTTGCTTCTTGACCATGTTCCTCTTTATCCATAAAGAGAAAGAGGAGTGTCTCAGGTCAACTTCCCTTACAGAAATGTTGGTAAGAGGAATTTCAAGGAATTCAACAGGCTTGAATATAATACCACCCTGACAGCTTTGGAATCATTACTGTTCCCAAGCATGTTCTGAAGTGGAATAAGGGAATCTATATTTTATATATTAAAAGTTTTTAAAACAATTTCTATAAATGCAAAATTATATATTGGATCTCAAAAAATCAACTTCTTAAGTATAGAATGTGCTAAACACTGGGGATACAAAAAGCGGCAAAAGACAGTCCTTCCCTCAAGGAGCTTACAGTCTAATGGGGGAGACAACAGGCATATAAATATGTACAAACAATTCATATGCAGGATAAATAGGAAATAATAAATAGAGGGAAGGCATAATCTCTAAGCTCCCCTATATTTCTGAAATCTTATGGCCCCCACAGCTTCTATGTCACCCCAGAAATATTATCGGTTTTCTTCTCCCTTGACGTAGCCTCTGAGTGGGATGTTGGGGTATTACAGGAGGACTGGCAACTCTGGTGGGAGGACTGTCGAACCCTTTTCAAGGCTGTTCATCCACCCTTGGTGTCCATTTGCCACCCAACTTTCACCTGTGGCTTCAAGAAGTTGTAGCAGTCATGCCCCAGTATCATGGCAAACAGGCTAAACCAGATTGAGGGTAACTGACTGACTTCAAAACTCTCAGGGAGTTAGGGGGGTGTCTATACCAAGCAGGAGAAGACTTTCCCTAGCAGAATGGGTGGATGAGAATAATTTGTTCCAATGGCCATGAAGGCAACTGAAGCAGACATTGTAGATCACTTAGAACTTGGTCAGACATCAAAGACACCCAGGTCATTCCAGGTCATCATCAGTCATCTGGACTTTTGTCCTACCACTGGACTTTAGCGACTCTGGAAGAAAGAGTGAGTCTGACGACTTTGTGTAACTCTGCCTTGCTTAAATCCAACTCACTCAAAAGTCCAGACATCACTCATAATGTCACTGGTCCTCTTTAAAATGGACAAATGACAGCCTCTGAGTAGGATAGAAAACTCTCTAGAGTGGCCCCATGTTTACTTATAAGAAAAGAAGGACTAGTAAAAGCCAGTTCCCTGCAAATTAGAATTCCCAGCCCAGTCTGGTCTCAGTGAGTCAGTATACTTTCAACAGAGAGATCTGCTGAGGTTGATAACCAGGCCATATGTTTGGTGTATGTGTCAGGGTGGGGATAGGAAACAAGAGGATTGTCCTAAATATATAGAACATAACATCATAAAATGTCAGAGATGGTCAGGACTTCAGAAAATATCTAGTCCAACATCAAACTAAAATGGAAATTTCTCCTATAACATTGATGACAGTTGGTCATCAAACTGGGAGTGTTGGTTAACCAAAATCTCCCCTTCAGGCAGATCCTACTGGACAAGCACTTTTGCAACCGTCAGGCTACCTAAGAAAGGTGGCTAGCACTGAAGGAACTGAGAGGGACAACTGACCTAAGACAGCCTC
The DNA here is from genome assembly GCA_028646515.1 of Pseudochirops corinnae. Taxonomy (NCBI): domain Eukaryota; kingdom Metazoa; phylum Chordata; class Mammalia; order Diprotodontia; family Pseudocheiridae; genus Pseudochirops; species Pseudochirops corinnae. The sequence continues at coordinate 342,533,384 of CM053587.1, read as the reverse complement.
AGAGATGTGGATAAAAAAGTTGACCCACCCTCTCAAATATGGCCAGCAGAAATAGCAGAAAGGAATCCTAGAATCTAGTTTAACCCCTGCCTATGACTCATTGTATAACCTTGGAGTCATTACTTCCTCTCTCTTTGTCCCCCTTTCTTCATCTTATAGCACATTCCTCTTAATTACTAATCTCAACCCCTATTTACCAGGCCAATTGAATCTCCAGAGAGCAGCTGACACTTTGGTTCTGGGCGGGGGGGGGCGCACCTATTGAAGTAGCTCACAAGCCCCCATTGATTATCAGTCAATATCTACTTATATCGACTGATAATCAATTAGTCAATCAGACTTAATTAGCTTCTAGAAAGCAATATTTACTAAGCTAGCGTAAGAACAATTAGAAAAAGAAAAAACAGCCTCCCCAAGAAAAGATCTGTGATACAATCTCCAAGAAAGACATACAAATGAGCTTGAGCTTAAGGCAGATGTGGCAATGGGGCCAAAAGGACCCGGCTCCTGGAAGTCATCAAGATGTCCCCCTCAGGTATAATGTAGATTGTAAAGTTTTACAGCTGCTTTTAATAATAATGACAGCTAGCATTTATGTAACATCTACTATATGCCACGGCGCTAAGTACTTTACAGACATCATCTCATTTGATCCTCACAACAGCCGTGAGACGTATGTGCTACAATTATCGCAATTTTACAGTTCAAGAAACTGAGGTCAAGCTTCTATGACGTGTCAGAGACTGCATTTGAACTCAGATCTTCCTGATTCTAGAGCCAGCATACAACTTGTCCCCAATTCTCAAGGCAGATACTTCCATTCCAGGAGTGTTTCTGGGGCACCAAAGAGAAATCCCTTTGAAGCTCACAAGGTCCTCCTCTAACCAAGGCAGGCTTTGGGGAGGCACTCTCCTCTTTCTTAAGCAATTATTTCAAGGGCTTGGCTGGAATCATTTCCACCACAAAGTAGCCAGATGTTCTCATTCTTGCCTTCTGAACTACTTTGCTATTTTGTACAAAATCCACAGGATGTGATTAATTTTTTTCTCAAACCATCTCAGCACACCTCCGGCTGTAACATCATTCCATCTCATCCTGTGACTTGCAAAGGATTTCTCCCACCTTGCCTAATGACCTTGACTGAGTGACTGGTTTAATAATGGTGTCCTCACCTGGTTAGAGTAGCAGGGCTAGAGCATTTTTCTAGTTACTTTAAATAGAGTGGAACTATAGATTGATGGATTTGATCAACACTATCCTAATGATCTTTAAAATGGGGATAAGAGGGGCAGCTAGGTGGCACAGTGAATAGAGCACTGGCCCTAGAGTCAGGAGGACCTGAGTTGAAATCCAGCTTCAAACACTTAATGAAAACACCAAACTAGCTGTGTGACCTTGGGCAAGTCACTTAACCCCAATTGCCCTACCTTCCTCCCTCCAATAAGAGCAAAATAAATGAATGAATGAATGAATAAATTAAAATAAAAATAATAATAAAATGGGGATAAGAATCCCTTTTGAAGCCTGTCTCAAAAGGTGGTCCTGAGAATGAAATAGGATAATGGAAGTGAAAGGCTTTGAAAAATAAAGATCATATACTGTAAGTAATCTGGGAAAGCAAGGAATAGTTTACCTGTCAGATTTATGGAGTAGGGAAGACTTTATGACCAAAGAAGAGTTGGAGAGCACTATAAAATGCAATATGGATAATCTCCATTATGTTAAATTGAAAAGTTTCTGTACAAACAAAGCCAAGGTAACAAAGATTAAGAAGGAAGTGGGAAATTGGGAAAGATAAAGGCTTCATTTCTAAAATATACAGGGAATTAAGTAAAATCTATAAGAATACAAGTCACTCCCCAATTGATAAATGGTCAAAGGATATGAACAGGCAATTTTCAGAGGCAGAAATTAAAGATATCTATAAGCATATGAAAAAATGCTCTAAATCACTATTGATTGGAGATATGCAAATCAAAACAACTTTGAGGTACCACATCTCTCCAGCCAGATTGGCTAAGATGACAAAACAGGAAAATGACAAATGCTGGAGAGGATGTGGAAAAATTGGAACACTAATGCATTGTTGGTGGAGTTGTGAACTGATACAACCATTCTGGAGAACAATCTGCAACTATGCCCAAAGAGCTATAAATAATTACATACCATTTGACCCAGTAATACCACTTCTGGGGTTGTATCTCAAAGAGATCACAGAAGTGGGAGGAAGACCCATATGTACAAAAATATTCATTGCACCTCTCTTTGTGGT
>CM053587.1:342516422-342530612 GCA_028646515.1 Pseudochirops corinnae | reverse complement strand
GGGGGGGGGGGAAGAGGGAGGGGAGAAAATTTGAAACTCAAGGGACTGTAGAACTGAATCTTGTAAACTAAAAGTAAATAAATAAATCAATTTTTTAAAAAAGGTTGCCAAAAATAAAGATCATAGAATTCAGGCCTGGAGAGGTCTTAGAGACCAGCAGACTCAATCCTCATTATGTAAATGAGGAAATGAAGGTCCAGATTCAACAGATATTGGTGTCTACTATTATACATGGCAAGGCGCTAGACCCCAGAGATTCCAAGATGAAAACAAAACTCTGCTTTCCAAAGACTAGAGGGACTCGGGGGGGGGGGGGGGAGGGTGAAACAATGATATAATATGTACATAGATAAGTAAATATACAAAGTCATTTCAAGTGAAAATGCAATGACAGCTGAGATAAGCAAGGGTCGCCAGGAGGGGATGTCTTTTGAGCAGAGCTTTGAAGGAAGCTGGGGATTATATAAGAGGCAAAGGTAAGAAGGACTTGCATTCCAGATATTGGAGAAAGTTATATGAAAAGGCATGGGATAAAAAAGGAAAGTCAAGTATTAGGAAATGCTAGGTAACCCATTCATTAGATTAGAGTATGAGTGAATGGGAGTAATACCAAATGGAGGTGCATAGGGTGTTGAAGGAGGACTAGTGCCCATGGTATGAGGGTTGCCAAGCATTCTTGAGGACTACTCATCCACCTCTGGTGTCTACCCGGCACTCAACTCTTACCTGATGTTCCAAGAAGCTGTATCATGGGCAATGGCCACACCCTGGTAAAAACTTTCTCAACAGATGGGCTAAACCAGGTTGAAGGCAACCAAGAGGTCTCTCACCCATCAGCAAGTTAGGGGGATGTCTACACCAAGCATGTGAAAACTTCCCCCAATGGAATTGGGAGGATGATAAAAATTTGTTCCAACCACCACAAAGGTGGCTTAAACAGGTGCTATGGGGCACTTAGAGCTTGGTCAGAAATCAAAGACACCAATATATTCACTATCTACAGATAGATAGATAGATAGATAGATAGATAGATAGATCCACTATATCCTGGGTTATCACCAATCATCTTGACCTTTGTCCTGACACTGGACTTCAATGACTCTGGAAGAGAGAAGGAGGCTGCTGGCAACTCTGCCTCACTGTAATGTTAAGGGAATTTGAAGATCTTCCCTGCCCATTAATAGGCACACAGAGGCCTGGCCCAGAGCTAATCCAGCCCTGGGCTAAGGGGAGTTTCCAAATAAGTGCTGGGGCACAAGAAGTCTCAAGCTTCTTGGCATTAAGTCAATCAGATGCAGAGTCTTTGTTATATATTCTAGGAGGTTGGCATTTTGCTTTGGGGGTTCACTCATGAGAAGATCTTTTGATTTCCTTTTGATTTCCAGAGTCAAGACTCTGAGTAGCCTTTTGTTAAGAGCCACCCCCAGCTACCAGATGTTGTCTGTATTCCCTCAATCCAATGATGTATGTAAAGTGCATAGCAATATTGCTTTACTCAGACAGTTGGAGCCCTGTCTGTTGGTCTTTGTGCTAATTTCTCTGCTTGTATTTTCTCTGTTTCTTTTTTATCCAAGTTCAAGGTGCTGACTTTTCCTCTGAATTAGTGAATGTAATTAAAAGTAGGATTGTTAGCCCCTTTTTGAGCAGTCTTTGCTTTAAAAGCAGATCAAAAAACCTGTGCTAGCAGGTCATGCTGGGTGTGCTAGGGTGCTTGCTGTTACATTCACTTAAATCCAGTTCATGTGCAAGTCAAGACATCACCTATACCTCATTGTGATTTCACCAGTCCTCTGCAAAAAGAAAAAAGAGATAAACAACAAAAATACCAAATTGAAAAGATGAGGAGCCAGATAAGAAAAGGTTAAAGTTAAGAATTTTGTATTATGGCCTCACAACACTTCTTAAACTATGGGTCATGATCATATATGGGATCACAAAAAAAAAAACGGCAACAGTAAAAGGTTTCTGAATGCTCAATGACCAAAAATTAATTAAGAATCAAATGCATAATGAACCCAAGATGTTTCTGGCAGCACTTGCCTATGTTGCATCCCACAACTTCACTGCAGCCTTGGTTCTGAACACAAAGCACACACTCTTTGCACTGTGCATGCAATGATTGCTGTCGAAACATAAAAAGGAATCCCAAGAGGAAAAAGTTTAAGAAGCCCTGGCCTAGAGGTGGTTAGGTGGCACAATGAATGGAGTACCAACCCTGGAATCAGGAGAACCTGAGTTCAAATCTAGCCTCAGACTCTTAACATGTACTAGCCGTTTGACCTTGGGCAAGTCACTTAATCCCAATTGCCCTGCCTCCTGTCCTCCAAAAAAAAAAAAAAAGAAGAAGAAGCAGCTCTGGCCTAAAGGAAATGGGAAGGCATTGAAGGTTTTTATTCAAGACCACAGATGAAATCCAAGTTCACTGCTCTTTTGAAGTGATATTAGAATCCTTCAGGTATACAGGTTGGTCTCTGGCCTATATATTTGCTCTTTTCTCTTTTAGGTGAAAGGAGATAGGATCCTCTGACCTTGAGAGTTTCAAAAGTCAGAAAAGCAATCTGGAATTCTTAGCTGCCACTCCAGATTTCAGAGCCAATGCAGCCTCAATGCACCAAGGAACAAGAAGTGAACTTTGGGAGCAATCTTTGAGACCCCAAACCAGTAGACAAGAGATAAGGACTCAAGTGGAAAAGTGAGCACTTTAGGATGGAGACTTGGTGGGACCATTGCTATGTAAGAACTGAACTAAGTTTTGAACCTGTTCTTAGAGAACAAGGTGGCATGGAGGAAAGTATCTTCCTGAAGTATTGAGGAAAACATTTGTATTTTGTTCTTTTTATATCCTTGAATAAATAATAAATACTTCTTTGAAAAAGTTGACCAGAGTTACTGCCACCTAACAATGGGGGAATTCAATCAGTGGGGGCTCAAACTGATAGCTGTCAAAAAAGAGATACTACACAAATCTCTCAGGGTACCATAGAACTCTAAGGGGCAGGAGTGGAGCAAGTTCAGCTCTGGGGAGAGAGGTCTAAATACACAACCATAACAAAGAGTCAACAAGACTTCATCAAAACAAGAGAAACCTCATTTCCCTTTTTGACAGAGTTACCAAATTGATAGATGAAGGGAATGTTGTAGGTATAGTCTTCACAGATTTAGCAAAGCATTGAGGGCAATGAGAGCAAAGCTAGAAGCCCTCCAACCCTCCCCCCCTCCCCCCGTGAAAAAAAGGAGTCATTAAGTAATCCTATGTCAGTGGAACCATTGGTTCCATGACCTTGGAAGGGTCTATTGGAATGCCACAGAGATCTATGCTTAGTCTTATGCTGGTTAACATTTTTTATCAATGACATATAAAGGCAGAGACTGTATGCCTATATTTGGATGACCCAAAGCTGGGAGGGATGGCTAATGTACCAAATGATGGAGTCAGGATGCAAAAGTGCTTGACAGACTTGGCCATTGGGGCAATTCAAGCAAGATGCAATTTTAAAAGGATAAATGCAACATCTTATACAAGGGTTCAAAAATCAACTAAATGGGAGAAGTATAAACTCAAATTCATGTTATAACTATGGTTGTTTGGCCTGGTTAGAATGTCCAATAGGCAGCAGTGAAGCTGGAGAGCTGCCTTCAAGTATTTGGAGATCTATGAAAAAGATTTCAACTAATGGTCCCAAAGAGGCTAAGTGACTTCCCCAAGGTCACTCAAATACAGGATTCAAACTTAGGACCTCTGAAACCAAATCAAGTGCTCTTTCTCACACTTGCCCCTCAGTGGTTGAGGCCTGAAAAGTTCCTTTACAAGGGATTTCCTGTTAAATCATTTTTCAATTGTGTCCAACTCTTAGTGACTTCATTCGGAGTTTCCTTGGCAAAGATACTAGAGTTGTTTGCCCTTTCCTTCTCCAGTTCATTTTACAGATGAAGAAACTGAGGCAAATAGGGTTAAATGACTTTTCCAGGTTCACACAGCTAGTAAGTGTCTGAGGCCAGATTTGAACCCAGGGAAATGAGTCTTCCTGACTCCCAGCCTGGTGCTCTATGCACTATAGCGCCACCTATTGGCCCTTACAAGAGACAGAGACCTTGTAATTCCAAGGTACACCAACACAGTATCAGACTTATAAAACTGGAAGGTAACAGTTTATGTTTCAAAAGGACGAGATAAGATAAAAGAATGTTTAGGATTACTATTTCTGTGACTTCTCCCTGTGGGCCTCAGTTTCACCATTGTCATATGGGGCAGTTGGACTGTAAGACTGCCAGGGGCCCTCTCAAATAATGAATACACAAATGGACTTGTTATCTCATTTCTTACCACACAGATCACCATATTTCCATCACCTCCCACTAATTCATCAGAAGGGATCCACCCAAGAAGCTGGAGGACTTCCTCACTCCCTCCTGACTTCATCAGGATACTTTGTTAGCACTTAGAATATCCACTCATCATCCCTCAACCTGCCCATGTAACCAGCCCATCTTTTCTTCTTACTGTACATTCCCCCAAAGACAACTATTATTCCTAATCTTCAAAAATTCCTCATCTATCATATTCTTCAGCCTACTCCCACCCACCATGTACCTCTCCAATGCCCTTTGTATGATAATCATTTTCCGTCCTTCTGGATGATTATAGTCCACTTCTTGTAGACACATAATAATAGTATAATGTTGGCATATTTTTAAAAGATAGACTTTTGTTTCTGGGAGAAGTTTTGAGTCCTTACAAGGTATCTGCAATTTCCTGACAGCAATCCAGCCTGATTTCCTCTTCCTGTTTAATTCTTGGCTTAACATGTTGTTAATTGGCACTGCCTTTCCCAGATTTGCACACATTTCACGCAATGCGTATAATGACAAATTTCATAGGTTGTTCACCCAACTACATCATAATCTGGACAAGAGACATTTTTCATTCACTTGATCTTTCCGTATGTAAATTATAGGATCAAATTCTTTTGAGTGGTTAAGGATCTCTTCCAGAAGAAGGCTCTACAACAGTGGTTCTCAACCTTCCTAATGCCTAGACCCTTTAATAGTCGTATGTGGGTGTATCTGCATGTGGGAGGACCCACCTGGAGACGGATAGAGGAGGTTCCTAAGACCATAGGAAACATGTGTTTTCTGATGGTCTTAGGTGACCTTAGATATGACCCCTGTGAAAGGGTCATTCAACCCCAAAGGCGTCGCGACCCACAGGTTGAGAACCGCTGCTCTACAATGTTCTGGGGCTTGATGTAACCAGCATGGTATCAAGTACACATAGAAGAATCTAGAGAACCTTGGCATCTACAGGAAATACCTCTTCCACTTGGATTTTATGTGAGATCTCCTCCTTCACAGCAGCTAAAACTTTTGGTGAAAATATCTTTTTTGTGTGTGTTTGGTCAGATTTTTATAAGAGGGTCTTTGAACAAAGTGATTTCTATTCTCATACTCTGACATAGTCAGTACTTAATAAATTCTGTATCTAGCTACCTGTCTATCCACTATTAGCTATCTATCCCTTTCAATATATCTACTTATCTATTCATCCATTTTCTACCTATCTATATACTTCCTTACTCATCTATCTTTCTATCTATCCACCTGTTATCCATCTACCTATCCATTTATCTATTATATATCTATATACTTACCTATCTATCCATCCATTATCTACCTATCTGCCTATTTGTGTATTATCTACCCATCTTTTATCCACCTATCCGTCTACCTTTTATATCTCTATCTATCCACGTATCTCCCTATCTATTCATCTATTATCTATCTATATATCTACCTATCTATCTACCTACCATCTACATATCTGTCTCTCCAACTATCTATTTTGATGTAGGGATGGGAGATACTTGGTCAGAAGTAAGTCTTCAAAAGGCATTTTGTTCTACTGAATCAAATGCTTTTTTTTAAAGTGAACCTAGGGGATTCTTGTATTTTCTATATCTTTTAGTCAATTGTTTGATGGCAAAGACATCCTATGCAATAACTTGCCTGTTCCCTGCTAATAATTTCATCTAGGATGTCTATGATGTTAGAATCCAAATATAGTGGCTCTGCTATAATTGATTATCTTTTTTTAAAGATTTATGGAGCTTGGCCCTCCAAAAAAAGATATAGAAGATCCCTCTCCTCAATCTTTTGTAGAAACAGGAGGTTTAGGTGTATGGAACATTACATTACATAGACATCAGATTTTTTTGAATGTGTTGATGAGTTTTACTGAATTTTTTCTTCTCTTCTTAAAAAAATAACCTTTATTATAAGGATAGTCCTAAACTTCCATACATAGAGAAGAGGGAAGAACACAGGGGAAATCTAGGTGATGTAAAGACAATCTATATTAGTAAAAAATCTCTTATTTTAAAAGTTTGCTATAAAAAAAGCATTGCAGAACTTTTCCAGCTTTTTTCTGTTTTTCTCCTCTACTTTCATCCTTGAATATCTTTATCATGACTGGGTTTAACTGAATCTCTTGCCAAGTTTCTTTAAACTGGTTTTACCCTCTACTCCTACTCTTCTCGGCTTTATGAGGCAATACTATTCTTAGTTATCCAACATCCTTTGAAAGGATTGAATGAAAAAATGAATGAAAAGGATGCAGGGAATATGAATTGGGGTTCCAAGAGCCATGTTAGGTTGTAAAGGAACAAATACGAAATTGAGACAGTCTCTACCCTCAAGAAGTTTACATTTTAATGAGAAAGACAAAACATATGCAGGAGTAGTGTCCAGGGAAGCTAGATATGAACTGGGAAGTTGAAAAAAAAACGGTGAATGGAACAATAGGGCAATCCATTAACATATTATTTTCAGAAGTGAATGAAAGGGTTGATTACAGTCCTCAGAGCCCAAAGAAGAGTTGGAGGAAGAGGAGAGCACACATCCTGTACCAGGACAGGAAATGTCCAAAATGAAGATGAGGCTGCACAGTCCCGGAATATTATATAGAGTCAAGTGGCTTAGCTCCTTCTGGGCGTGGCCTCCAGAGGTTTAGTTTGGAGGGTGATGCAGAGGCAGGTAGTAGGATGATCAGGTAAAGAGGAGGAAAGAGGTAGAAGGGGAAGGGAATGAGAATACATATAGCGCCTACTACATGCCAGATCCTGCACTAAACTTTTTTAACAAGTCTCTCATGTGATCCTCACAACAATCCTTAGAGGTAGGTAATATTATTTCCCTCATTTTATGGTTGAGGAAACTGAGACAAACAAAGGTTAAGTGACTTAACCAGGGTCATGCAGTTAGTGTCTAAGACCCCATTTGAATTCAGGTCTTCCTAACTCAAAGTCTATTGATCCATCCACTACTCCACCTCTGAGAAGGCAGCATGGTGCCAGGGAATACTGGGAGCCATTCATATGATAAACTGACATTCTCTTGGGCTACCATCTCTCTCCACTCAGCACTGTAATCGCTGCCGCCACCTAGGTTTTAGGTTCTTTTGGTCTGCTTGTTATGGAGATGGATTTCCATTGGTTAGACTCCTTTATAAAATTACAGGCTGAGAAGCAGTATGGCATGGTAGATAGGGAGCTTTCCTAGGAGCCATGATAGATCTGGGTTCAAGACCTGCCTTTGACACCTCTCAACAGCAATAACAAGCAAGCAAGCTTACCATCTGCCTGCCACTGGGCCAAGTTCTGAAAGACAAAACCAGTGCCTGCCCTCAAGGAGCTTACACCCAAATGGGGGAGAGAATATGCAAACAACTGTGTACAATCAAGATACAGACAGAATAAATCAGAGACAATTTCAGACTGAAGATACTAGTCTTGAGAAAGAAGGGGAAACATCTCTGGGTGGTCTAAGCAACTCCCTAAGACTAAAAGTTGTACATAAGAAGGTGCCAACCTGCCCTGGTAAAGGGATTTCCTCCTCAGGGGCTCCCTCTGCCAATGAAATCACAGGTTCTATCCCCATAAAATTATGATTATCCATGGCATTGCTACAGCCCGTGACCCATTTTTCGTTTTCAATTACTTGTTTAAATAGTTCAGGATTGAGTTGTTTCACTTGCCTGCTATGTCTTTTTCTCATTATTATTCTTCCTTCTACCTTTTACCAACTGTTCAAAGACCTGATTTTTTACTAATTATGACCTCTGTGCTAACAAGTCGATGGTCTGCCTGTATACCAACAGCTCATTGAGAGATAATTCCCATATCATTAATGAGTCCTTTCCTGTCTGTTCAAATATAATCAATTCCATTTTTGTGCCCGTGTGTCATGTTATTCAATTCTTGCCACATCAAGCACTTACCAGCTCTTTTCTTGAAACAAGTATTAGGGATATGAAGGCATGATGCTTCTCTCTCATCAGCACATCTTTGGCCTTTCTCTATCCTTCCTGATCCACACTTTCCCATATCATTTGTAACACTCCCACCTTTGCATAGAAATCACCAAGTATCAAAGTGCATGTTGATTTCATTCAAAGGGGCTTAGCATATTTCTCATAGAATTTCTCTACCACCTTGTTCTTGGCAGCTAGTGTTGCTACCTAAGCCACAATTCTTTCCATTGTGTTCTTTTGGCAACTATTTGTCATGATGGCTTCAATACAAAGTAACCAAATGTTCCCTGAAATGATATTTCTTATTTCCTCTGGGAATAAAGCCAACCCCTTTCTTTAAGTCTCCAAAGAGGACCTGGGGGTCATCTTTCCATGTTGCTGAATTTTCCTTCTTTCTTCTGATTTTGTTTATAGTGAGAAAATCAAGTGATGACTCAGACCCCTAGCTATCTTCCCATTTATTTGTCATTAATCAAGACTTTCACATTAAAAGTATCCAAAGTCAAGCCAAGGTTTATAAATGGTCTCCAAACCATACGACTCTTAGTAGCTCCAACCCAGGACTATCCTGGCCCCTAGGCCAGCTACTGATCCCTTACACCACACATTACACAACTCTCAGTGTGTGATTTTTCACAGAAGTTTAATTAGTATTCATCAACTGTCTCTGTATCCAGCCCTAACCTCTCTCAACCCCCTTCCCCCATTTTCTGTCATTCCCACAGAAGCAAAAGGGAGATGTACAGAACTATGGGGCATTAGGTATTTTCATTTATTTCATGGGGTGATATGGCCAAACAAGCAATCCCCACATAGCCAGACTACCACTGATGAGCTCCTCTGTATTTAGCCAGACTGGACTTCAGTCCATTGCCAGAACCACCCCCTGAATCCTTTCTGATGTGGAAGACAACCTGATGGAACTTAGTTTCCAAGGCAACTGAGTAAGACTTGAGTGAAGAAACCTCTGAAGCCCCTTGTAGATCTAAATTTTATACCAGGGGCCTTCCTGTCACCTCGAAGATGATATTGATGGCCAGGCACTTTCAGTCTCTTTACCCCAGCTCCCTTCACCTCCCTGGCTAGGTAAATGGCAAGAGATTCTGCCTTTGACATCTTCCTATACTGGTCTCACCCAGAATCCTACCACTAGCTAATGCTGAGAGAGAGAGACAGAGAAAGAAAGAGAGAGAGAGAGAGAGAGAGAGAGAGAGAGAGAGAGAGAGAGAGAGAAAGAGAAACAGTTACAAAGACCATAGCATCATAGGGTTAAATCCGGAGGGGTCCTTAGAGGAACAATGTCAAACTCAGCAGTATATTGACTTAGAAAACTATTAACATTCTCTATATTCTATTGTATTTTAATTTGTTAAATATGCCCCAACATGTTTTAATATAATTCAGACAGCACTCCAGAGTGTTGCTAGAGACCTGTGGCCCCTTTTTTGATACTTCTGACTCAAAAGTTTTCTACTCCAATCCATCCATTTTACAGATGGGGAAATGAGACCAGAGAAATGAGAAGACCTCTCTGAGGTCCCATAGGTAATGGTGGTTCAGGTGGAAGGTGACTACTGATTTCCATCCCAAGGCTCTTCTCACTGTCCCACATTGCATCTCTAAGCTTATAATTCCTAAGAAGGGGTCCTGGTATTGTCTTAAGAAGCTATTTATAAGGTTCAATGGAGAATCTTTATCCTAATTCCCACTGTTTTTGTTCTCTGTCTGGATGCAAGAAATAGAATGGAACACTCTCAGATAGCTGTTCTCTGACACTATTTAACATTTACAAGGTGCTTTATATAACTCATTTGATCTCCCCAACAACCTTGAGAGTCAGAGGCTGTTATTATCCCTATTTTGAAGATAAGGAAGAGAGGTTAAGTGACTTGCCCAGGATCACCTAGCTAGGAAGTGTTTGAGGCAGGATTTGAACTCAGGTCTTCTTGATTCATGTGCTGTATCCACCATACCACAAAATTGCCCCCATCTAGACTGATCAGGCTGACTGTGAGTAGGAATTCTCTCTACATTATTCTTTATAAGGATTTCTATCCAGACTCTATTTCAAGACCTCCATTTATAGGCAACTCACTTTTTCTTGAAGTAACCCATTCCACTTATGGACAGCTATAAATGCTCAAGTTTTCCCTTGCATGGAGCTAAAAACACTACCCTTTTGGAGTTTTCATCCATTCAGACTAGACATGTCTTCTAGAGCAGAGCAGTACAAATATATCCTCTCTTTCATGTAACCTTCTGTTACCTATTGGAAAATAATGACTATGTCCCACCACACACATTCCCTTCCTACCTTCTCTTCTATTCTCCAGGATAAATAACCCCAGTTCACTTTACTTGCCCTTATGGTTTATCTGTGGTTCTCAACCACCATTAAGTTGGTCATGCTATCTTAGACAGATGATATCTCAAAAATGCATCTAAGGAAGATCTTATCCTCCCAGACTGATCTAGTATTTGAAGACTCACCTTCAGCAAAAGGGAGGTACCAGGCAAGGGAGGCACTTTGGCACATTGGAGAGAAAGTGGAGTTTGGAGTCAAGCGAACTGACTATAAATCCTGACTCTGTCACCCACTGCCTATATAACCCAGAATAAATCATTTAACCTTGGTGGACCTCAGTTTCTTTATCTGTAAAATTAATCTATGACACCCCCCAAGGCTCCTTCCAGCTCTAAATTTATCATCTTATTAGTACAGCCACAATACCCAAGACATCCAGGAGACACAGACACATGCTTGACTACCCTGGCCATAGTCAAAGGGATTAGAATGTTGGGGGGATGCACACAAAGACTCACATAAGAGAGGAGGTCATCTGGGCATCAGAGCAATTCAATTACAACTTTCCTAAACCCCAGAGATACACCTGAGTACCTGAGTCACTCTCAAAAGTCAAGTGCAATTGTCACAAGGTTTCAGGAATGTAGTCAGTCTACATCTCAGGATGGCAAAATTGTAGAACTGTAAGGGACTTTAGCCGCCATATTGTCTACCCACCAGAGAATCTCTACTACAATATTCTTGTTAAGTGACCATCCAACCTCTGCTTGAAGATCTCTAATGAAGAGCAATCCACTGCCTCCCAGGAAGTCCATTCTGCATTGGGACAGCTCTAATTGGTAGGAAGTTGAGCCTAAATTGGTCTTTTCAAAGCTTCTTCACACACATACACACACACACACACACACACACACACACACACACACACACACACACACCCCGAGGCCAAACATAATTGATCTAATATCCCTTCCACATAATACCCCAGCTCCTTCAACTAATCTTCATATGGTTCTTCACCATCTTAGTTGTGTCTTCTTTCTGTTCTCCAACTTGTCAATATCCTTCCTACCAATACTCCTAAGGCTGTCTGAGCAGAACAGAAGGCAGCAGAATTACTACATCCTTATTACCAGAAGCTGTGCCTCCCTTAAATGTAGTCCAATATTAAATTAACTTTCTTTGGCTGCCATATCACTTGACTGCATCATATTTGAGCTTTCATGACACAAAAATGCCTAGATTTTTTTCAGACAAACAGTTGCCAATCCCTAATTTGCCTGAATTGAACTTGGGAAGTTGATTTCTTGGTCCTATGCATAACATTGTCAGTTTATCCCTGTTAAACTTTGTCTTGAATGCAACCTAATGTTCTAGTCCAGGGATGGGAACCTGTGGCCTCGAGATCACATGTGGCCCTCTAGGTCCTCAACTGAGGCCCTTTGACTGAACCTAAACTTCACAGGACAAGGTTCTCCACCCCTATTCTAGCCTTTTGAGAGCTTCCTAGAGCCTGACTCAGCCATCCTGTGTATTAGATGACTCTCCCAGTTTGGTGCCATCTACAGATCTGATAAGAATGCAAGCTATGTCTGTATCTCAGTCATCGATAACAACATTGAACAGCAAGACCTGGGACACTCCCTTAGTGACCACTCTGGTGTAGTAGAAAGAGCATAGATCCAAGAATCAAAGGACTTGGATACAAATCTCACTTATGACCACTTACTATCTATATCAGCTGAAACAAGTCATTTACCTATCTTGCCTCAGTTTCCTCACCCATAAAATGAGAAGGTTGACTCAGTGACCTCTGAGGTCCCATCTATCTCTAAATGTGTGATATTGTCTTTCCAGCCACCATTTCTAAACTGTGTTGCTTGTGCTCTAGTTACTAACCTCACACGCCTTCCCCGCTCCCCACTAGGACTTTGGACTCTGATCTAACAGAGGTATCAAACTAGAATCCCTCTGGTTTGAATTGACTTCAAAAACTACTAATTAACATTATCTATGTTTTATTGTATTTTTATTTATTTTCTGAGACATTCCCCAATTACAATTTAATCTAGTTAGATTCCGTCCCCCTCCAAGTTTGCCACCTCTGCCTAGGACCCCTAGCCTTTGGTAGGTAAGCTTTCACCTTATCCATGCCTGGAACTAGACTTCCAATGGAGAGTACTTAGCACTGACCAAGGCAAGTCATTCTCCTTTTGGACACCTCTAATTGTTAGGAAGTTTCCATTTTTTTCTAGCATTAAGCTTAAATTTGCCTCTTTGCAGCTTCAACCCATTACTTCTGTCTCTATGCTCTGGGGCCAAGTAAAACAAGTCTAATCCCTTTTCCAGGTGGCTCTCTTTCAAATACTTGAAAACATCCATGATATCCCTTTCAAGGCTAAACATTCCCATTTAGTTCCTGATCTTAATATGGCACCAAAGGGAAGATTTTCTTTCCAATTTAGGTTATGACTTGCATTAGGTTTTACTTAGAAAAAGGGGAATATTAAGTGTACAATATGATTCAGGTAATGGACAGGTAATTTATTCCTACACCCAAAAGAAATGCTAAACATAACAAGACTCACAAGGTACATTCTTAAAAACAAAACAGGATTCAATAACTTTATAACTACTAGTATAATTTTCTGGGAAACTGATACCTACATGTCATCATAAAGTAGTTTGCAGGTCTGCTAATTAAATACTTTATATTTCACTTTGATTCTGCTTTGTCCAAACAATTCCTTGTCTTTGTCTGCTAATAAATTGGCTAGGTTTGGACCAATCCTTTTATTGGTGGCTGTCTATTCCACAAGCACTAAAGTAGTTTCTAGGGGTTAATCAACTGCCCATGACACTACTCTGACTTGATGAGACCTCTGGACTTCTTGAGCTCACAAGGTCACCTCTAAGCCTAAATATCTTGGATTAGGTAATCATTTCCCTAAGATCAGGAAAGAAGCAGCCTGAGCCCAGGCTTAGGCAAGGTTTTTGCTTAGATGCCATATGGTCATGGTCCCATGGAAACCTGGAAGGCAGAGAATAGGACAAACCACCCCACCTCTCAGGAAACAACTCGAAATAGTTCTGACACAATTCACAGCCAAAAAGAGGCTAATGAGATGGTCACTCCTTTTTGTACATTCCCTGAGTCACCAGCTCTTTTAGACACACAGGTAATAAGGCATGGCAACATGCACCAGTCACTTACTAAGCACAGTATACATGTCAGGCACTGAGCTAAGCACTCGGGATACAAATACAAGGAAAAAGAAAAAAAAAGAGTCCTTGACCTCAAGGAGCTTCATTCTAATGGGGGAAGATAGCACACAGAAGGGAACTGAAAAGAGAAGGTGAGTGTGTGTGTATGTGTGTGTGAGACAGAGAGAGACAGAGACAGAAAGAGACAGAGAGAGAAAGAGACAGAGTGTGTGTGTGTGTGTGTGTGACAGAAACAGAGACAGAGAAACAGAGAAAAAGACAGAGTGTGTGTGTGAGAGAGAGACAGAGAAAGCCAGAGAGAGACAGACAGACAGACAGAGACAGACAGACAGAGACAGACAGACAGAGACAGAGA
>CM053587.1:342475017-342515017 GCA_028646515.1 Pseudochirops corinnae | reverse complement strand
TATGCTTTTTGGTGCAACGTCTCCATCTGCTGATTGTTGTTGGGTACTTCAAGTCCACTTCAAGAACCCCCAGGACCCTGTTTGCTGGGGACGCCAAGGGTGAGACCAACCCACCAAAATGTCAGAACTGGAAAGGAACATAGAGGCAATTCCAATCCCCTCATCTGACAGAGGAAAATCCCATCCAGAGAAGAGAAGTAAGTTGGTCAAGATCACACAGCATCAGTAGTAACAGCCACTTGTAAATATCACTTAAAGGATTATATACAAATCATTTCACTTATAACAGTCCTACTGGGCTGGTAGTTCAAATATTATTATGTCCATTTGATAGATGAGGAAACTGAGTCTCTGGGAAGGAGAGTGGCTTGTCTAGGACCACATATCTAACTCGAGTTTCCTGATTTCATTGGTTTGGTCTGTTTTATGGGGCATCTTGATGAAAGAACTCGGCACCCAACAGGCAACTTTCTGGTGAAAAGCCCTCTGACAATAGATCCAGATATACAAGCTATGGCAGAACCATTGATTAAAGTATTTGGCAGACCTTTGGACCTTGTCAGAGATTGTCTTCTGCTGATACAGTCTTTGGCATTGCCAGAATCATCTTGACGCCTTAATGGACACTTAGAGGGTTGGTATAGGGACTAAAGAAGCATTGCTTGGTGGGAAAAATGTGTTGTGTGTATGAATACCTTGATTCATGTCTAATATTATGATTAAAAACTGCACATAAGGCATGGCTAAGTGGTGCAGTGAATAGAGCACCAGCCCTGGAGTCAGGAGGACCTGAGTTCAAATCCGACCTCAGACATTTAACACTTACTAGCCATGTTATCTTGGGCAAGTCACTTAACCCCAAATGCCCTGCCTTCCCCCCTCCGAAAAGAAAAAAAAAAAAACCACAAACAAAAACCTGCACATACAAAGATCTTCTTAAGAACTTAAACTGGAAGGCCTGAAGAAAGGAGTGAGGAGAATGGGGGACAAACTCTGCTCTGTTTGGGGGGAAGAAAACCCTGAGCCATACCCAATATAGCCAAGAATGCCAACATCACCCACCAAAGGGTGGAGCCATGAGGTGAGTGGCAATCAGCTACAGGAAAGTTGCAACAAGCCACAGAAAGCTTTGTGGTTGCCCACATGACCTCTGGTGTGGGGTGTCATAAAGAGCCGTGTGGCACAATGGCTAGATCACTGAACTTGGAACCAGGAAGATCCAGGTTTGAGTCCTGTCTCGGATACACAGTAACCATGTATGTGTTTGTTTACACATTGTAAGCTCCTTGAGGACAGGGGCTGTCTTTTGCCTCTTTAGGTATTCCCAGCACTTAGCACAGTGCCTGGCATTTAATAAATGTTGATTGATTGGTTGGGCAAGATTGTAGGCAATCTCTGCTTCACCTCTCTGAGAGTCAGTATCTTCATCTGTAAAATGGGAATGATGATAGCGCCCATCTCACAGGACTGTAGCAAACCCAGAGTAAGATCACATATAGAAAATGGTTTGCAAATCTTGAAGAGCTGTGTAAATGTAAGCCATTTATTGGTGAGGCTGCTGAAGATGACCAGGCACAGGTCCTAGCACTCCCCACATGAGGAACAGTGCAGAACCATGAAAAGCACACCTGGCCCGGAGTCAGGGGCCTGTGTTCTGCTGACTCTTCCTAACTGTGTGACGATAGACAGGTCCCTTAATAGCTCTAAGCCTCAGTTTGTCCAGCCATAAAATGGAACGGTAACTATGGGGCCACCTTGAAAGAGGTGCTATAAAAACTCAAATTGAGATAATGAATATAAAGTGCTTTGGGAACCTCAACGTGCTACTGAAATCTCAGCAACCATCATTCAACCATGTGGTGGCTGCTTGTCTCAAGCACTCTCTGTGGGCTCAAATTCTACCTCAGATACTTCTTACCCAACCTCCTTGAGCCTCGGTTTCCTTATCTGTAAAAGAAGTGTCTCTAGAGTCTCTCCCAACATCAGCCCTAGGATTCCAGGCTCCAGTCCTAGCAAGTTTCCCAACATCTCTGGGTCTAAGTTTCTTCATCTGTGAAAATGAGGTTAAACTAGATGATGCTTGAGGTCCCTTCCAGCTATAAATCTATGGTTCTAGGTTGCTATGTTACACTAAGGGGATGTATGGCAGCACAACAGATAGTGTTAGACTTGGAGACAGGAAGACCTAAGTTTGAATCCTGCCTCAGATACCTACAAGCTGCGTGACCCTGGAAAAGTCATTTAACCTCTCTCAGGCTGTTTTCTCATCTGTGAAATGGGGGTGATAATAATAATTCTGAGGAAATGTGAAAAACCTCATAAACCTTAAATGCTATATAAATGCTGCCTGGCTAATCTTGTTCTCTCCAGCCAGTTTCTTCCCTTCTCCTATTCCTCTCTTCTTCTCTAGCTCAATGGCAGACTATGTGGTCAGAATGGTTGTGGGACAGGGAGGAAATAAATCAGAGTTGGAATGTTGTTATGGGTGAGCTGCAGCTTTAGAGGTAACCTGAGGATGATAGACAAAGGAAACTTCTCCAGAGGCCACCATCATTCCTTTCTCTTTTTCATGATTCAGTGGGATAACAAATCAGAGAGGCCAATATGGGAAGTGCTTCCTGTGTGACTCCTCCTACAGGCCAGATGGTACAGGCTCCCTCTGTGCTATCAAAATCATAAAACCTAGGGGGCAGCTAGGTTGCCCAGTGGATAGAGCACTGTCTCTGGAGTCAGTAGGACCTGAGTTCAAATCCAGCCTCAGACTAGCTGTGTGACCCTGGGCAAGTCACTTAACCCCAAATGCTTGCTCCAAAAAATCATATATCCTAGAACTGGCAAAGACCTCAAGTCATCACCCAGGCTAGTCCCCTGCCCTCAAGCAACTAAATAGGCATTATAGCCATTTGTGCAGATAAGGCAACCAAGTCCAGAAAGGGTAAATGATCTACATGACACCATATTAGTCAGCAACTGCTCTGGAGCAAGGACCAGAATCCCAGTATCTCTGAATGAGAAAGAACCTCGGAAGGCCCCTGGTCCTGGACAAAAGCTCCCTTTACAACAGTCAGCCTCTGGTTAAAGACCTTCAATGGTGGGGGGAACTCAGCACTCACAGAGACAATACATTCCCCTTGGGGATGCTTCTCATTGTTAGGAAGTTTTCTTTACTTGAAGTTTAGATCCCCATTCGTTGCCATTAATTTCGTCCTAAAGCCAGGAAAATCATTCCAATCTCTCCCCACGTGACAAGCCTTTAAATGCTGAAACATAGCTCCCACATGACCCTGAACTTTTTCTCCTCCAGGCTAAAAACCCCAGTCCCTTCACCTAATTCTTATGTGGCATGACCTCTAATCCCCTGCCCACCTTGGCCATCCTTCTTGGAATGTACTCAGATTAATCCACGTCCTTCCTAAAAATGCGGCACCTGCCTACTCTAGAAGGGAAGGGGTCTTACCAGGGCAAGGTACCTTGGACAGAGCACAGAAGACATTGCTGTAGATGCACTCTCTCTTAATACAGTCTAATATCCCCTTAGCTTTGGAGGCCAAGATGTTACAATGTGGATTTTTGCTTAGTCATTTTTCTGTCACATCTGACTCTTTAGGACCCCTTTGAGGGGTTTTCTTGGCAAAGGTACTGGAGCAGTTTTGATTTCTTTCTGGAGCTTTTACAGATGAGGAAACTGAGGCAGAGTGAAGTGACTTGTCCAGGGTCATTTCGCAGACAAGAAATGTGTTTGAAGTCAGGTCTTCCTGACCCCAGGCCCAGCTCTCTATCCACTGTGCCACCTTAGCGACCCCACACAATGTAGATATACATAGCAAATGAAAAGTCCCCTAAACTCCACAGATCTTTTTCATGTGAACTACCTAATTATTAGCTTTCACTGTCCCCAGCTAACCCTGTCTTCCCCATCATACATTTGTGCTATTAATTTTTTAACCCAAATTTAGGGACTTTACATTTGCCACAGGGCTCTTGACTCTAATCAGAGAGACTTTTTATTTAAATTAGTTAACATTCAATGCCTCTCTATAAAATCCCCTTACTCCCCAATATGCTGAAGCAGGATGAGCTAGGCTCTCTCAGCATTCCCACTTGGAGTGGGGAAAGTATTTATTAAGCCCCTAAGATACTCAAGATCCCACACTACATTCTTTCCTGTCAGTGACTGACATGATCCCTGCCCTCTGTAACCCATAAAAGCAAAAATGCAATCACTTAGTCACAAAAGTATATATTTTGGATATGTGTATAATGTTTAAAAGCTTTATCACATTAAGTACAGTTTTATTAATTCTTGATATCATTGTTTTCCCCTAGGGAAGCACATTTCCAATTTTACAATGAAGGTCACTAGTTAAAAAGACTCAGTATACAGAAACTCATTTTATATAGTCTCAGGAAACAGTTCTATTCCATAAAGTAAGGTTCGCTTTTGTGTACCATTGATACCATTGGCAATACCACATTATCCTGGGTTATAGAGTCCTCTCAAATAAATGCTGACTGGAGTTCAAATTTTGTTGAAATTAATTCTGAAAGCTGAAATTAGTATCAACCTCTTTTTTTCCTTCATTTTCTTCTCTGGGGATTCCTCCAAGGCACAGAAAATGTATTTGGAAAGGAGAAGTGTCCATCCTCATTCTGGTACCCAGAACCAAGTAGAGGGCTGAAACTTGGCCCTAGTACTAGAGTCCTCAACTGGCTTGATGTAGGTGCCTTACATGGTGATGAGTAAGAACAGGAGAGAACCACAGGATCTTAGAATTTAGAGTCTGGAATTGCTACCCCCACCATCCCATTCCTAACATCAGGGTGTTGGTGTTTATTTTTTGGTTGGTAGGTTGTCGGTTTGTTGTTTTTTTTTTCATTTTTCTCCTTTCCACAGTCCCTCTCAATGACTTGAGTTTTAATTTGAGACTAGATGATAATTTGGCTGGAATTTGATAATGGGGAATTCTTTCCAGGTATGGGCTAGGCTAGATAATTTTTGAAGGTCCCCTTCCAGATCTAAGATTCTGTGATTCTCCTGTCTCAGAGGCACCATAACCCTCCCATTCTTTATATTCTCCCTTTTCAAAACCCGATCCCATATCCATCATTTATACTAAGGACGATGAAACTAAGAACAGCTTAGAATCTTACCCTTTCCAGATTGCCTGCATTTTAACCCAGTTTAAAGGCAGGATAGTGGAGTACATGGATTCTGATACCTCTGGACCCCTTCTCAGAGTCAGATTTTTAAATGCATAACAAAGTACAGAGGATTACAAAGAAAAACAATTATATTGAAACATAACTACCAAAATACTTTTTCTTTTTTTAAAGAAAATTCACAGATTCCAGTTTGTGACCTCCTGGTACAGGGGATAAAGGAACTGGCCTTGGACCCAAACCTGGATTCAATTCCTGACCCTGACGTAAGCTGGCTGTGTGACCCTGAGTAAGTCACTTAACCACTCCATGCCCCAGGCAGTAACTACAGGCTACAGACGGTCGCTGATTGAGAACAATAATGCATCAGTGAACCCACACAACTGGCAACAAATCCATGACTTTTTAAATAGAAAGGAGACTTTCCAATAGTGGAATTTCAAACTTCCATCAGAGTGTAGGAGGATTGGGGGCCTGGGAGGAGAATACAAGGGCCTTCAGAACATCCCTGGGGCATCATTCCAGCTGAGCAAGGTAGCCAATCTCAGGAGGCAGGGTGAAATGCAGTCCTTCCTCAAGAACCCCCTAAGGAAGACCCTATAACCCCTATTTTGACAGGTATTTAAATTGATACAGGGGAGACAAATCAGCTACTTTTCCTGGGACTTCCTCACTTCAAAAGATTTCAATATGGGCAGTATTGTGGTGAGAGAAAGAAACACAGGACTTAGGTTTGAATAAATTGAGATCTGCTGGCATTTTGGCCAAGTTCATTTCTCTCCCTGGGCCTCAGTTTCTCCCTCTGCAGATTGACAGACAGGGTTGGACTAGATGGTCCTGAAAATCACTTTATACTCTAAATTCTGTCATCCTTAATCCTAGCTATTTCACTGACTCTATATGTGCCTGGACAATTTACTTACAATTATCTCTGAGTCTGAGTTTCCTCACTTATGGGGGGAGAAAAGGAGAAAGAGAAAGAATAACCCATGCCCTGGCACCTTCATAGACACTCTGAGGGGGCTTAAATAATGGATGGCAAAGCCCTTTTCAAATCTAAAATACTACCTGTATAGGATTCCTCCTATTTCAAGTGAAGGGAAGAGATAAGGCTAGAACACCCTCACTCCTGGCCTTCAGCTTTCTTCAAACATCAGCTCAGTTTCCACCTTCTATAGAAGGCATTTCCTGATCCCTCACCACCCACCCAACAGCACCCCAACCCCCCTACTTCATATCTGTCTGTGTCAGATTCATTCATATCTCGGTAGATATGTGGTCTCCCTTGAATAAGAAGATCATTGAGGGCAAAGACCTTCATTTTTGCTTCTATAACCCCAGAGTCTTCAGGGAGTAGGACAGTCTATACGAGGGTTGGCTTTTGAGTCAAAAATTCTCCAAGTGCCACACCCCTTCCCCATATATACTGTGGGCAAGTGACTTAATGTCTCAGTCTGCTGGGCAACTCTCTAAGCCTATAAGGGAAACATTTAAATAGGAAAAAACAAAATATGAAGGGGACCCGAGAGAGAAGACAAGCCTACATGAGTAGGAGTTTAGCCTTCTGGTAGTGGCTTCTACTAGGCAAATCATAGATCTGGTCCCTATCCCTAGCCTCAATGCCTACAACAGGTCTGGCAAGGTAGTAGGAACTTAATAAAGTGCTTGTTGAATGAATAGATGAAACGTCATATTATATCCCTTAGGCTCAGGTTGTAAGAGGCAGGTAAGGGTCAGTAGGTAGGTACAGAAAGGAAAGAAGTTGGACATTGAGGCTGCCACACCTGCCCCATCCACATTGGCACTGGGACCCAGAGCTTTCCCCAGATTGATAACATTGGGCCTGCGGAGGTTGGATACAACAGATAAAGGAATTGACAAACACAGGCCAGAAGCAGAGTCTAGAAGAAGGTTCAGGGACTAGAAGGAGTCTTTGGGGAGATAAAACCCAGAGGCTGAAAAAAACACTGAATTTGAAGTCAGAGGATTTAAAATTCAAACCCCAGCTGTGATACTACCTCTGTGACATTGAACAAGTCCCTTGATCTGTCTCTCCAGGTCTCAGGTTCTCTTGTTGGAGTTTCTGTGACTCCTGACATGAGTGACTTTCCTGGACTCCGTTTGCCTCGTCTTTGTGGACAGGAACTCATCCAGTTGGCCCTGACATCCTTCTCTCTAAGCCTATTCTCTCACCATTGAATGTCAGGAACCACTGGGCCCAGCCAAGCCATCCTCACCTATGCCTTTGCTCCCCAGCCAGGAAGGCCCTTAGAATCTACCCTGCTTCCTAAGCTCTACTTAGCCTTCAAGGCTTAACTCAAAGCCCTCCCTCTAGGAAGTCTTCCCTGACCACCTCCAGCCCATGGGGCTCCCTTCTCACTCTGAGCTCCTCACCAATCCCCAGAGATGTCTCCCTTAACCAAGAAGTCTGTTATCTTTTCATTGGTTAACCTTGTCTCAAGCAGCAGGGTGACAATCACTTGTTAAAAACTCTAGAGAGGCAGTTCCTGTTCAGGACAAGATAATGTCCAAATTCAGGAACCCTGGAGGGCATGTAGTCCATCCCTCCCTTTCCTTTTACAGAAGGGGAAACTGAGGCCAGAGAAATTGAGTGACTTGCCCAAAGTCACACAAGCAGCTCCATACCAGTTCTAAGACTCTGTGATTCTGTTCGGCCAAGCAGACCAAGGACCCTCTGAGGCCCGTAGCCTTCTCATCTTCCAATTCCCTCTCCCAGTGTCCAGAGAACTTAAAATTTTTCATTGGATAAAATCTGCTTTCCAGCCTCATCTGACACTTTTTGCTAGTACAGAGAAAATGAGCACTAATTCTAGAGACCAAGGATCTGGGTGCAAATCCTGCCTCTCTACCATGGGCAAGTCACTTAACCTCCCTATGCCTCAGTTTTGCCATCTGCAAAATAGAGATTGGCCAATATCACTTGTGATAGCCTTTCTGGCTCTAGAACTCTGCTCCCTCATAAATTCCAAGGTTTCAGGCGAAGCAGTACACTCACCTTCCCCCAAAAAAGCAAGCCTTGCATTTTGGGATCACTGAGCCCAGGCCATCGCCCTTCTCTCATCCCTGCCCAGCTTTAGTGAAACTGTCTATATCATTCGAGTCCCAAAGTAGATGCCGCCCCCTTCAGAAATCTCTCCTTGCTTTGCTGTCCTCTAGCACCAACCCAAAGGGCTCTCTCCATCCCCTCAGACCTCTCAAGACATACAATACAAAACATAAGGAATAATCTGATCTCTTCCTGCTAGGCTGCTGGCTCCAGAAGAATTGGCAGAATTGCTGTTCTTTAGCTGCCTTAGACCTCTGCCTACCGTCCCACATTCAATCAGTTTCCACATTTCATCTTGATAATCTCTCTTCCACATGTCCCCCTGTGATGTGGAAAGTCAGTAGCTCAGACCTGTCTCATCCCTCCCTAACCAGACTGGATTCAGGGACTCTACTGATCCTTGACTTGACCAGTAGGCAGTACAAGAGACTTATTACCTACCCAGTCACCTTCTTCCTTCTGCATCAGTCACTAGCCCAGGACCAAAGATACTACACACCTACACACACACACACACACACACACACACACACACACACACACACAAAATAATCTACTTAACATTAGAGTAAGGCTTAAAGTAAAGTGAATTTAACTGAAGGTACCTTAAACATGCCTCAACCCCTCTGTATTCAGCTTGGTCCCAGGATTCTATTGACATCTTTCTTGACCACAGGCTAGGCATATACTTTCTACCACATTCTTTCACCTCTTGCTCAGAGATTGATAAGTAAACCAACATGACCTCAGTTCCATGAAAGGGAGCTGCTCTATAAGTCTGCTCAGGGCATCCCTGTGCTTCTGAGATGTAGGCTGCCCAACCCAAAGCTCCCTTCCCTGGCCACCCACCCATCCCAGCTTTCCCTGCATTTCCAAGGGTCCCTCCAGAAAGTCTACAGCTAACACATTACCTTTACTATTAAGACTTCTACTTTCTCCTCCCCTGAGGGGAAATGCCCTAACCATTACAACATGCTGCCTATCGATTTGTGAATATCCACTTCCCCCAGAATGGGGAGTGTTTTGGTCATTGAATTCACCACTTTTGCTTGATGCGCAGCAGAGAGCATGGCTACCCTGTGTAATCAGTATCTCTACTGCTTCCAAAACAAGAGATAGCTGAGCCCAGGAACAGCGGCAAAGTTTGACTTCCCCTTGCTTCCATCTCCCTCCCTCCCTGTGCTCTCCAGGCGACACTCCTTGGTATATAGCAATATTTACTTATCTGTGTTGTTTCCCCATTAGACTGTAAACTCCTTGAGGGCACGATTTCTTTCATTTTGTCTTTGCATTCCCAGCTCCTAACTTCACCAGAAGTGCTCAGCACATCAAAAGCACTAAATGTTTCCTGAATTAAATTGAATTCTCTCCACTGGCACAGCATCCCCACCCCCATCCCAGTCAGTTCAGCCCCCCCCCCCCCTCCAATTCTACTTTCCCTTCGTATTTGTTCCCCCTGCCTCTGAAGAGATTCGATTCAATTCAGTTCAATTCTACAAACAATTAGTGAGCACATGCCATGGACCAGGTGCAGCCATAGACCAGGTGCAGTCCCTCCCCTCTCCCAGCCAACCTAAACAGTCACTACAGGGAGCTTTCTAAGGCACAGCTCTGATTCCTGTACTCAAAAACCTCAGGGGCGGCCAGGTGGCACAGTGAATAGAGCACCAGCTCTGGAGTCAGGAGCACCTGAGTTCAAATGTGGCCTCAGACACTTAACACTAGCCGTGTGACCTTGGGCAAGTCACTTAACCCCAACTGCCCTGCCTTCCCCCCCTCCAAAAAAAGAAAAAAAAAACACCTTGGCTCAGCTGCTCTTCCCTCATTGCCTCTGGAATTAAATAGGAAAGCTTTTTCACTTCTATCTTTGTATCCCTGGACCTTGGCACAGCAGCCACACAGCAAGTGCTTAATAAATGTCTGTTGATTGATTGATCCGACTGGTTGATTATGGGCCTCAAGACCCTCCACATTCTGTCTCTGACTTACCTTTCCAGTCCCATCATCTCACCTGTCTCCCCATCACACACACTACATCACCACATTTCAGCCAGATTGGACTGCATGCTATTTCCTGATCTCATAGCTACTCTTCCCACCTCCATGCACTTGCATATGGCATTCCCCACACTCCGCATGCCTGAAATGAAACTCCCCATGCCTCATCTCCACCTGTTGAAAGGCTTCTCTTCTTTTGAGGCTCAGCTCGGGTGCCATGCTTTCTGCAAAGCCCTCTCTGATCCCGCCAGAAATGGTCCATCCTTCCTTGAACCATGGAGGGTATTCTCTCCCTTAGTCTTCAGGCATTCTAGCTTTTGTTATAGTTATTTGTGTTCATGTCCTATTTCCATATGAAATCATAAGCTTCTTGAGGGCAAGGACTCTGATATGTCATCTTTGACAGGAGAACATGATGGATTTGGAGTTGGAGAACCTGAGTTTGAATCTTTTCTCTGCTACATACTGGCAGCTTGACCTTGGATAAGTCACCTAACCTCTCTGGCTAATAGGAGCATAGATTTAGAGCTGGGAAGGACCACAGAGGCCATCAAGTTCCACCACATGCAAATATTTACAAATGAGGAAACTGAGGTGAAGTGACTTAGTGTCACACAACCAGCAAGTTTCTGAGGTGAGATTTGAACCCAGGTCCTCCTGATTGATGCCAAAGCAGGTGTCCTAACCATTACCACATGCTGCCTATCAATTTGTGAATTTCCACTTCCCCTAGAATGGGGAGTGTTTTGGTAACTGAATTCCCATTTTTGCTTGATGCGCAGCAGAGAGCATGGGTACCCTTCACATAATACCTGTGTAATGAGCATCTCTATTGCTTCCAAAACAAAAGATATGGGTGAGCCCAGGAACAGTGGCAAAGCTTGACTTCACCTTGCTTCCACCTCCCTCCCTTTCTGTGCTCTCCTGGCTGTATGTCACAAGCCCAAATATTCAGTCCCTAAATCCTAGCTACCTCTAAGAGCTTGAGAGCTATTGTCCCAGCTTTACATCCCATTAGTATATGGATGGGAATGGATGGGAGTATTTCAACAGGTGCCTTAACCACCACCACCCCCAAGAGTGTTCTACTGGTGGAATTTCCAGCTTGGAGATTTGAGGTGAGGATTTCAAAGAGTACAGTATTAGAGCTCAGAGGTCATCATCCAATACCTCCCTGAGGCAGGAATCCTTTTACAATGCCCTGTCAAAAAATAATCATGTAGGCTTTGCTTGAAAACCTCCATTGGCAAGGAACTCATTATTTCTTTACTCGGTCCATTCCTTTATTGTATACCTCTAATTGCTAAGAAACTCTGTCTTTTATGGAGCCACAATTTGCCTCCTTATATCTTCCATTCCCTGATCCTAGCTCTGTCCCCCCTGGGACCAAAAGAGTTAAATTCTCCTTCCACATGCCACTCTTTCATCTATTTGAAGATAGGAATCTTGC
Source organism: Pseudochirops corinnae (assembly GCA_028646515.1). NCBI lineage: Eukaryota > Metazoa > Chordata > Mammalia > Diprotodontia > Pseudocheiridae > Pseudochirops > Pseudochirops corinnae. The sequence goes on along the minus strand of CM053587.1, from coordinate 342,503,342 downwards.
CTCTCTGAGTCTTCTCTTATAGAGAGGATTCTTGGGCAGGCATAAATTGGACAAGATGACCTCTAGAGTCCCTTTGAGTTCTGACATTCTGTAATTCTGTGATTCCTCTCCAGTCTAGACATCCTCAACTCCTTTGATTGTTCCTCCTTTAACACAGTTTAGAGCCTCCTGATTTTGTCTCACTGGCCTCCAGCAGATCCATTCCATGTTATCAGCACCTTAACCAGAATGATCCTCCCAGAAGTAAGCTTAAGAACAAGGCAGAAGATAGTAGGGACCACAAAAAGGGACCCGTCCCACTGATCCACCCAGGTGAGAAGGAGGCCAGAGGAGAGTCCTGGTGATTGGAATCACAGAATGTCCAAGGTGGGTGGGACCTCCCAGGTCATTTGGTCCCACCTAGAACTGAACAGGAATCCCACAACACAGCCAATAAGTGGTCACCTGTCTCTGCCTGGAGACCTTCAGTGATAGGGAGCTGACTAATTCCCAAAGAAAGACATTACACTTTCAGAATAAGTATGCCTGGGAAGATTCTAAGATCACTGAATAGCAGTGTTTGTCCCATGATGCTGGGATACCTACCTTTTTCCAGAGATTACATGACACTTGCCTGTTTATCATATGATGGGAGTCATAAATCAATGAAAATGGCATTCCCAATCCCCCTAACCACTAGTACCCTCCTGACCTACCTACCTTGTATGCAATGGTTCAGTATTTATTCTATATGTTATTATATGTATACATCTTGTTTCCATCAAAAGAATGTAAGCCCCTTGAGGACAGGGACCATTTTACTTTTGTTTTTGTATTCTCAGCACCTAGGACAGTGCCTTCAATATAGTAGGTGCCTATTAACTGCCTATGGATTGATTGATTGATTAAATGAATTCCATTCTTAAATGCCATAGACTTCAGGTGTGTGATTTTCAGAGCTACATTCCTCAGTGAAACAAAATGTCAAACATTTTGGTTACATTTGCACAAGCCAAACATGAAAATATTGACTTTCCATGTCATTTGGAGATAGCATGGAAATTGCCTTCTCCAGTCTTCCACCCCTCAGAGTTGGGCCTAAGACTTTCTGCAGACCTGGATTCCTCATCTCCTCTTCCCATATTATACACATACACACCCAGCTCACCCCAGCCCCAACTTGTTGCTACTTATAGTACTAATCACCAACCCGAGTCCTTAGATCCCTGAGGAGAAACCAGGCTGGAGTAGAGTCCCTATTGGCCACATCTCTTGAGTGCCTAAAGTCATACTTGCCTGGAATGTCCTCCCTTTTCCTCTTCTCCTGTTGAATTTTTATCCATTCTTTAAAACCCAACCCAAATGCCACTTCCAATAGGAAACCTTTCTAGATTCCCATCCCAAGCCCCTAGTCACAGGATAAATAGGACTTATCTCCATTCACTCCCATAAAATCTGATCATTCAATTGGATTGCTGAGGAAAAGGTGAAGGAGAGAGAATGAAGGCATATTCATAGCTTCTGGGCAGAAAGAGTACAAAAGCGTGCACATACCGTGATTCCATTCCCCATCCCAGGCTCCACCTGAACGTTTACTAAAATAATCCCCAGCTAAAAAAAGGTTTGGGACAAAGCATTCACATGGGATGGTACAAAAAGGCTTGATCCTAAGAATTTACAACGGTGCTTCAGACATGCTCATAGAATGTCAGTGCTGGGGGTGGTGGAGTGAGTGGGAAAGAGCCTTAGAACAGGAAAAAAGTCAGCTAGAAGGGGCCTTAGAACAGGGAATGTCAGAGCTGGGAGGGGCTTCAGAATTTCCCTAGTGTTCATTAATAGAGGCAGCCACTCTTAATATCAGGAAAGCTGTAGCAAAGCAAGTTGACAGCCCTAAGCTGTATGCACCTCTCTGGATGTTTCCTCATTTATAAAACAAGAGGGTTGGACTAGATAGCCTCTAAGGGCCTTTCCAGCTCTGTCATCTTATCTATAGATTTGGCTGATCCATATTTTATTCATAGGGCTGATTCACAGGACATAAGCATCAACCTACTTGCCACCAACCTTATACTTGCATTACTACCAACACTCTCTCAAAACTGGCAAAACAGGTCCATTAGACATCATTTTTGAGATAGTCAGACTTTGAGGATGCTGCTTTAAAAACTGAAAGTATCCCATTTGGGCAGGGTTTTGCTAACATCTTGGTAGGAAAAATGTTTGTTATTAGCCCTTCATGGTGATCAAAAATCTGGTACAAACTCATCTACTGATTTACAGGCATCCAAAGGACCTCAGGAGAGTCAGAGGACCAGTATTCAAATTCCCATTTCTGCCACTTCACTTTGTGAGTAGGCAGGCAAGCCACTTAATATCGCTGACTTCAACTGGGCCTCAAGATCACAGGAATTCAAAAAAGACCTCAAAAACCAATTAACCCAATACCTAGTTCTTAGACTTTATACAATTCCACTCCAGCTCCCTCGCTCTCAACTGGTTGATTTGGGCTAAGTTCCATCATCTCTCCCGTAAGAACAGAGACTCTCTTTTGCCTTGCTTTGTATCTGCAGCACTGCTTGGCACATAATAGGTACTTCTCTAAGTAAGCTCTGTTCTCTTATAGCTCTCAACTGGGCTGCAAGTGTAGACATAGATCCTAGTCTGAACCCTGCTTCTTACTATGAGACAATAAGCAAATTATTTAATATTTCAGGGTTCTAAGCCCTTTGAGGGCAGTGAATGTGTCATTTTTATCTTGGCATCCTCAATGGCTGTCACATCGCCGGCATTTAATAAATTCTTTCTCGATTGATTTGGTCTCAGGATCATAATATTTGGACCGAACTAGTCCAAATCTACCACTTTTATGCACGAGAAAATTCAAGCCCAGTCCTATTACTTTTGATGTTAGGAGGTAAATTACCTCTGGACTGCCCCTCAATCTCACTTTTCTTATCCTTGCACTGCCTAACTCACAAGTGAAAATAGACTGAGATAGTCTCCATGAGAAGTTTGTTACAAAGTGTAAAGCATGTGAATACCAGCTGTCTATGGCCAGAACAGTTACCCTCGTAATACCCAGGCAACAGGAATCCACTAACATAACTTGCTTTAGAATGCGCTGCCTGGGTTGAAGTGTGGCAAATCTCCCACTAGAGGGAGCGAGTCTCTTCCACATCTGGATACAGCAACAAAGGTCCTACTCTCAGCCCAGGAGACCTTTGTGAGGCAAGCAGAAATGGTCGTATTAGAATTCCAGTGGGATCAGTCTGGGGTGGCATAGGGTAGGTAGAACAATTTTAGGAATGAGGAGGTCATAGCCCTGCTGTGTCCTCTGCCCTAGTCAGATCGCATCAGGAATGTCGCATACCTCACTTTAGGAAGGATACTGATAATAGCTAACAGACAACTTACTAGATGTGTGACCCTGGACAAGTCACTTTACATCTGTCTACCTCAGTTTCCTAATCTGTAAATTGTTTTTAAACTCCAATCCAACCCCATCACCCAGGATTATTGTGAAGGTCTAATGAGATCATATTAAAGTAATTACTCGATTCCAATTTGCTGTTACATAGTGATTTAAGCTTCACAAAGCACTTCACAAATATCTCATTTGGTCCTCACAACCTGGGAGACAAGTGATGTTGTCTTCATTTTACAGATGAGGAAACTTAGCTTGAGAGGGGTCAAGTGACTTATGCAAGATCACACAACTTAATGTGTCTGCAGCAGGATTTGAATTCAGGTCTTCCTGATTCCAGATCTAGTATTCTACTGCACCACCTAGATGCCTTCTTAAAAAGCTGAAGAGTGTCCAGAGATGGCAACCAGGATAGGGAAGGGCTTCAAAGGTCTCATTTCATGTGAGGATCAGTTAAAGAAGTGGTCATGTTTAGCCTGGAGAAGAGCAGATGACTCCAGGGAACATGATGGCTATCTTCCTGCATACATAAGACTGTTATGAGGAAGAAGACTGAGGTTCCGCTTTCCTCTAGAATCAGAACTAGGAGCAAGAAGTCAAAGTTTCAGGGAGAAGATTTAGGGTCTGATATAGCCCAAACCTTCCAGCCATAGAGCCATCCCAGAGGAGAGTGGGGATGCCTCCAGAGAGAGTGGGTTTGGAGGTCTCGCTTCTTGGTGGTTATATGGTAGAAAGGATGCTTGCTCAAGAATGGCCATGGAAGTAAGTACCTCCCAGCTCTGAGCTTCCAGGATTCTATGGGGGAGGGGGCCTGGGTGCTTAGTATCCTTCCCAAGCCTTCCTAACACCTCACTTCTCACTTACTCCATCCACAGCTCAGCCAAGTAGAACCTGGCTCATTCCCAGGAGGCCCTAGAGCTAGGTGGCTCCTCTCATCCATCAACCCCTTGTTACCAGCTCTGCTCAGTTAGCTCTGAGCTAATTGACATTTGAGAACTCCTGGCTGGAGGCCAGAGCTCAGAGGATGGGACTGCGCCACTCCAAAAATATTTATTCAAATGTCAGGGGAATATATCCCCGTGTGTCCTGAGAACCCTGGAGGCCAAGGCACCATCTGGGCTCCCCTCAGTTGGTTCACCCAGATCCCTTCTCCTTGACTCAAGATACACTGGAGCCACTGCTATGAATACTGGCGATACTGGGAATCTGCATGCTGCCTTCTACAAGCTGCACCATTAATCACGGGACTAATTTCCCTTCTTACCTGCTGGTCACCAAGCCACCTGGAGGCCAGGAAGACCCCAAAGACAGCACCAAAAGAGAATTCTGCCTCTGAGGCCCTCCCACCTCCCTGTCCATCCCCATTGGCTTTTCTACTTGACACACAGGACGTCTCCAACCTCAGGATCATGCATACAACCACGGGTCATAGGACATGGACCGTAATTTAGGGCTGCCCCCATTTTAGGGATGAGGAAGCTTCCCCAAGGTCACCCAGGGAGCTGGTAGGAAAGAAAGGATTTGAAGTCAAGTCCTCTGGCTCCACATCCAGCTCTCCTTCCACACCATCACATGCTTCTCTCACAAAACAAAGACACACAACTTCCTGCCAACTCCGCCCTTACCTGACTTATCTGCAAGCCCCCACAATCCAAAATGACCCTTCCTCTCCCACCAAAACTCCCATTACCTCCGCACAGCTCTTCTGAGTATTAAAAGCGAAGCAATAAGTCGGTTTTCTCATCTGAAAAATGGGCATAATCAAGGCACCTACTTCACAGAGTTGCTGTAAGGATCCAATGAGATAATAATATAGAAATAATTCTATAAACTTTAAAACACTATATAAATGTCAGCTTTCCTCATCATCAGCTTTATCATTAGATTAGCTCATGCTAAAATATGAATGACCTATAGCTGCCTAAACTTCCCAGGAATATTTCTCTTTGAAAGCATGTGGAAAAGGCGACATGAGATAGAGGACTGAGGACTGGCCTGGGAGCCAGGAAGGGATCAAGGTCCACATCTGCCGTAGCTTGGCTGTATGATCCTGGGTAAGTCACTTAACCTCCCAATACTCCAGGAAACTCTCTTGAGACTTTAAATGGCAGAGCAGATGCCATTTAATAGATAGAGGGAGTTTCCTACTCTGGGAATCCCATAAACTAATGAAACCACAAGTCTCATCAGGCAGAAAAGAAAAAGAAAATTGAAAACTTCACAAAAGAGTGGAATTTCTGTCCAGGAGGGCCATCTGGAGGATGGAACCCCTTAAGTCACATCAAAGGGCTACTACATGAATCACAAAATATTGTCTTCATGGGCCAAGGGTCCAGTCCCTTGATCAGTGTCCCTCAGAGAACTAGGCAGAGGAGAAGGTAAGGAGACCCTGTGGGCCCAGACCAGCCACCAAGTCACACCTCCACTCCCACCGGGTCCCGCCCCACCCCCCCCAACACAAACATACCTGATTAGATATACTCTGAACCACAGATTTCAGGAACCCCCACCAGTCATGCAGACATTCAAGCTGTTAACCATAGAGAGCTGGACCTGCTTGTTAGTGGAAAGGAGTTAGCAAGCCATTAGTTTCTGCTGAAAGGAACTGAGTGGGGAGGGGTTAGTAGTGATCACACAGAAGAGGTTAATAGGATATGGTGAGAGCCGTGACAGGCAGGCCAGTGGCCTGGGCACTCAGGGGCCAAGCGGAGGCAGTGCCTGTTAGTGGTTAGAGAGCAGGGCCAGCCAGGGAGAGGCAGGGTTTAGCAGAGAAGCAGCTAGGGTTAGTGTCTGGGAGCCAAAGGTGGTGCAGGAGGGAGAGGGGCCCACCAGCTGGGCAAGGTTCATAAAAATAGCTCAAGACCTGATCCTCACTGTCCTTTAAGTCTATCCACCCAGGTACTGATGCTCTCCCAGCATCCCCACCCTTAGGAGTATATGGGGATAGGGATAGTACAGGAATAAGGAGTTGGGGAATTCGAAGACTGTAAAACCCCAGCATTCTTCAGGAATCAGTGCACCAATCTGGCCTTTTTTTGTAACCCAGCACTTGTCACATCATAAGCGTTCAATCAATCCCTGTTGGCTGCCTGACTTTGGAGTCTTAAAGGTCTGGTTTTCTCAGGTGAAGAGGAACAAGATGAGGAAAAACAAAAAGAGGAAGAGGAAGGAAGAAGAAAGGAGAAGGATCAAAGAGAGAGGAACAGAGAAGAAGGAGGAGAAAGGAAGAATTGAAGAGGAAGAAAAGAATAGAAGGAATAAGGAGATGGGAGATGTGGAGAAAAAGGAAGGAAGAGGAAGAAAGGGGAAAGCAGGTGAAGAAATGGGAGAATGAAGGAGAAAGGAGAGTACAAAGTTGAGAGGAGAAAGAAGGAAGGAGGAGGACCTAGGAAGTGAAGAGAAGGTATGGGGACAGGCAAAATAGCCTCACTCGGTGCCAGGCCTTTCCGCGTGGCTGGATCTCCACCTGTGCAGAGCACCTGGGCTAACCCAATCTTCTTCCATCCCCTTTTCTGAGCCTCTTCACTCTGTCTCTACTCCCCACCCAGCTCCATTTCCTCCCCTTCTTCTCACCCCACAGCCTCTCTTCTCTTCCACTTTTCTTTTTGGATGAGATGCCTAATTTAATCTGTGCTTCAGCTGCTCCATCTGTAAAATGGGGACACTTATTCCTCTCAAAAGCCTTCCCCCACCCATGGATATCAGGAATATAGCAGAAGAGGATCGAAGGTAGCAGATTCCTGATACGGACTGGAAAAGGTTAGCCTCCAATGCACTTTCCTCCCAAGAGTTTTTTGTGTGTGATAAAGAATGGAAGCCTTCTGTACCCTATGGTACCGACAGGAAGCCTGAGGGTCGGCAAAGTGAACGGACTTGTCCTAGGCAAGAGCAAGGATGCAAGCCAAGGTCCTCTGACTCCAAATCCCAAACCATAGACACCCATCTACTAAGACATGGCCTTCCCAAATCCTTGCTCTCAATACCCTCAAATAAAAGAGGAGAGTAAAGGTAGGAAGGAAGCAGACTGCAGACATTAATGTTTCTCAGCCTTGGCAGTAGTTCTGAGCCACACTGTAGATGGCTACAGGGAGAAGAAGTAGAGGAAGGTAATGGTGGTGGCTTCCCAGGGGTGGATCTCAGCGATGGGTCTGGTACTACATAAGCCCAAGACATACCAGACTTCTCCCCCAGGACACCCTAGGGAGCCAAAGGGCCAGGATGGCCAGATTCTCACTGTTCTAGTAAGTGAAGGAGCTGGGTATCCCCTCCCCAGCTCAACCATCTTTCTATGAACCAAGCCTTCAGCTGGCTCTCATGGGTAGCTTGAAGCCAGCATCTCTCCACCTCCATGGAGTGTCTGTTAGTGATAAATCAAAGCAACTCAGTTAGTTTCTGCTGAAAAGAAGAAAAGAAAAACAGTCTACAGTAAACATAACAGGAAGCAGGGCCCTAATAATCCTGGGAGAAGGAAAGGCTCAGGCCTTGGGAAAGGGGGAGGAGGAAGATAGCAAAGCCTCTGCTTTCCTGAGACACAAGAGCACCCATAAGCATGAAAGGAGGGCTTTGTCTTCCTTCCCCACCCTCTCCAAGCCAATTAATTAGGGCAGCTCTGGTTCGGTGGGTACTTCTAATTAGGGCTCAGTTTTCCAATCTTATGTCACTCTGGGTGGGAAAGCCCTCCCACAGACACACTCATTATGTGAAAATCTGCCCAAAATGCATTAGAAAGTCCACTCTCCCTCTCAATCTCCAGAGAGAGCTCCCTAACATGAAATCTTCAACCCAATTCTGATGGTAATCAGGCTGCCCTCTTGAGCCAAGATCTATGAAACCCATGACCACTGTGAACAGGATCATAGAATCAGAAGTTTTACAGCTACCAGACCCACCTAGGCTAGCTTCCTTGTGTCATACAGGATGGAATGGAGATCCAAACTCACCAAATTTCAAAGCTGGAAAGGGTCATAAAGATAATTTAGTCTAACTTTCTCATTTTACGGAGAGAAACATGGAAGCCCAGAGGAAGAAAATTATTTGCCCAAGAGAGAAGACCCTATGCCAATCAGCATGACCAACTTTTCCTGTCATCCAGACTTCTCTGGGAAAATCATAGCAAAGGTTTGCTGTTCCCTGACCATCTAAGGAGAGTTCTGTTTCCAAACTGGCTGACTTTGACTGTCTCTATAGTGGATAAATTAATAACAAACGAAGATTTTCCAAGTTCTTTCTATATGCCAGGCATTGTGGTGAATATCAGACTTGGCATTGGAATAACCTGGGTTCAGATCCCACCTTTGCCATTTTACTAGCTGTGGGATTCTGGGAAAGTTGCTTAAATTTTCTCAGGCTCCATTTTCTCATCAGTAAAATGGGGTGATTTTAGTACCTACCTCCCAGGATTGTTGTGAGAACCAAACGAGATATTTATAAAATACTTTACAAACCCTAAAGCGCTAGATAAATGCTATTACTAATCATTTTTAAAGCACAACATAAATATTTGTTAGTAGTAGTAGTAGTTGTAGTAATAGTAGTAGTAGTAGTAGTAGTAGTAGTAGTAGTAGTAGTAGTAGAAGTAGAAGTAGTAGTAGTAGTAGTATAAATGCAGAAGCAATTACTGGAAAGCCTAGACTTCAGGGTTGGAAGACCCCTAGGCATCTGTTCTCCATGACGAGGGTGTCTAGCAGGCGCATTAGGACTGGTGTTAGTAAGACAGAAACAAGGACTCCAAGATCAGAGCATGGGTTAGTAAGGAACAGCATATCACCACCAGCTGGGGCATCTCTGCAAAGGAATAGGTATGAGCCACTAGGAGAGAAATGGAGATAAGCAGGGAACATTAGTCGGTTAGAAGCAATGTAATTGAGGCATTTGCTCGAGTTAGAAATGGGTTAGTAACAGGAAGAAAAAAAAGTAATCACTGAAAGCTGGAGACAGGTAGGAATGGCCTCCATAGGGAGCCAGAGTGGGATTACCAACCTCTGGTAATCCCCACCCAGGACTCAGGGTCTATGAACAGAACACACACCTTAGGGGGGTGAACATGATGGGGCCCTGGGCGCTGCCAACTGGGCTTCCCCTCCAGGAGTCTCAGGTGCCTGGCAGGGGTAATTCTCATGCCTGAGGCTAAGCTAAGGAAGCCTGTCAGGCAAGAGGTGGTGATGTTCCTGTTGATGGTGGGATCCCCAGCCCTGATCTCATCAGCAGCTGCTAAGAGGGAGTGGCAGGTTCCCTCTGGCTGAATGGACTGTCAGTCTGCCCAGAGATCCTGGGACTACAACCCAAAATGATCCAGGGTTTCCCATTTCCCCTTAAAGGCCATCTTTGCTCCATGAAGTTAGGATAGGGTGGGGTGGGAGCCAAACAGAAAAACAGTAGTTAGTACAAAGCATGCTTCAGGTCCAGTTAGTTGGTTAGTCTGCCGGCAAAAGACACACTGAACAGCCCATTGCCAGGCACATGTCCTCAGTACCAGTGGGGCCTCAAGACTCCCTGGGGTTAGTATGTTAATGGTACACATGCAGCATTAGTCCAAGGTTATTCCTTGGTCATCTCAAGAGTCCCCTTCTCCTCTGAGTGCCCCAATCCCTCTCCCCATCCTTGTACCATTCATCGCACAAACTCCCAAAGCTTCCCTCCGAAAATGCCCTCCCTCCAACCTTGTAGCCCCATCTCCATCTCCATGCAGAGCCAGAACTAGGATGAGGAGCTTGTAGTTTTGCCCCTGTGCAGGAAATCAAGAAGATCCTAAGGCCACCATCCCAGGGATGCTTCGTCTCCCTCCCCTTGGAGGGAGCAGCCACAGAAGCCTTTTCCCAAGCGTAGAGGCGCTGATCTTTTCAGCAGCTTGGAAGCCTGGTATCTGAAGGGCTCCTGCTCCAAGCAGAGCACCACCCAAGGAAGCCTCTCCTCACCTCCTCACATCACTGCTGCTGATGCCACTCAGCCCAGGTAGAGAAGCTCCTAGTTATGGCTCTGCCTCCCTCACAGCCCATGCTTTTTCCCTTCTCCTTACTCTCTTGGCTTTGCTTCACAGGATCGCAGACCTAGTGCAGGAAGGGACCTCAGAGGCCATCTAGTCAACCCTCTGTTTTATGGAGAAGAAAACTAAGGCCCAGGAAGTTGAAGTGATTTGCCCAAGGTCACACAGGTAGTACATAGTGGAGGAGGGATTTGAACACGGGTCCTCTGACTCTGAATCCAGAGTTCTTTTCTCTGAGCTACGCTGCCATTCCCAGAGCCTTATATCAGCTTCTGTTGTTCTCTGATTTACATGCATAAGTCTGACCTCTCCTGTTAGACCAGCGGTTCTCAACCTGTGGGTTACGTTCAATTTGTAACAATGAAAATACATCTTTTATATCAGATATTTACATTACAATTCATAACAGTAGCAAAATTACAGTTATGAAGTAGCAACAAAAATAATTTTATGGTTGGGGGTCACCACAACATGAGGAACCGTATTAAAGGGTCGTGGCATTAGGAAGGTTGAGAACCACTGTGCTAGACTATAATCTTCTTGAGGGCAGGACCAGGCTCTCCTCGATCTCCAAGTGCCTAGCACTGTACTTTTTTCCATGCAGTATAGGAGTCAATAAACCTCTGGTGGGTTGAATTGGACTGAAATGAGGCTAAAGACTGAGAAAACTTCCAGACTAATAGGAGAAATGTGGTTGTTGGTTTTTTGACACATTTCCTCTGAGCTTGGGTTTCTAACTCCTGATGATCAAAAATATTGATCATTGGAGATGTCTGGGGATGGGGGGCATAATCTTGCTCAAGTTTCACATTCCACTCATTTTCCCCATCTGACTGCTAGGCACTGTCCTCTAACTGAGCAAGGCAGGACCTAGGCCCAAGATCTAGACTGGAAAACCTGGCAGTCTCTGAAGCCATGCTGTTCTGGAATACTGCTCCCCTCCTCTCACATGGAGAGGAAAAATGGTCTGCATTCACTTCACCTGCAAAACTCACTTCCTCCTCTTCACCAGTCTGCACTGAGGTTCTCCTACAGGGACCATGTCGAGGGTTCAGGCAGCATAGAAACTTAGGGTGGGGCTTTTAAAATGTTTACAAAGATTCCTCCAGAGAATTCATCAGAAAGTATTTTTTCATGTCCCAAGCCATCAGGCAGGAGCTAAAGTAGGAAGGACAGGTTTCCAGTTTGGGGATACTAAACACCGAGACAGAGGAGTGAAGAACTGGGACCACCACCAACCTTGCAAGTCTCCAGAAGAGTAGTTTTAGCTTCAAGGTCATCTTGCTCATTGCCCTGATTTTGCATAAGAGGAAACCGAGGCTCAGAGAGGAGCCATGACTTGCCCAAGTTCATGCAGACAATTTGCAGCCAAGCTGGAGCTAGAACCCAGATCTCCTAGGCAAAGGCTCCTCACAGTCATGGTTCTTACTGACTCATGAACTCTAAGAGGATCGATATGCTGAGCAGATAGTTATCAAGAAGAATCATTGGAACTCACAGAGGAGAGACTTCCTTAATGAGTCATTGCACAATCATAGATCTATGGCTGGAAGAGTTTCAGAGGTCATTGAGTCCAACTTCTTCATTTCATCAATGAGAAAACTGAGGATTAAGTTAAGGGACTTGCCCAAGGTCACTCAGAGAATGGAGGTGGGAAATGAGCTCAGTTCCTCTAACTCCACACCCAGGGTTCCTTCCATCACACCACAGAAGTGGGGACCCTCTGGGTTATATCCCAACCCCTTCTGGAAGATCACAGAAGATAACCAAACCCTCTCCAAAACTTCTCCCTCCACAGCCCTATCATAGCTAAGGGCTGAAGAGCTAATGGCATCCCCCCCAAGGAGGTCATTACCAATGGCCTTAAGCACCTCCAGCCCAATCTCCTGCCTAATGACAAGAGTATACAAACCTACAGCTTCTACTTGACCTCCAGTGACAGGACACTTGCGACTCTCAAGGCAGCCACTGTGTTTCCAAGTTTGCACCAGACCATATCCCACCTCCAGAAGTCTTGCTACTGTAGAGCAGGAAGGCATCTCAAAGGTCATTTAATCCAGTCCTCTGCCTTCCAGAAGGTGAGACCTCATTACCCTTATTTTGCAGAGGAATCAAATGGAGCCTAGAGGTCAAGTAGCCCCAGCTGTACACCCAGTTCGGGGTCTCTCTCCTGCTTGCCTCCCTCCTACCAACAGGCAGAACTTTGCAATGACAGGACAACAGCTGTCAGAAAGGAAAATCAGGGCCAGAGGGGTTAAGGTGAGATCTATCGCCACCTCAGCTATGGTTTGACAGATGGCCAAATTGGACCCTAGCCACCTTTTGCCAATACTTATCCTACTGAGCAAGATCCACGGTCAAAGGAGGTGTCTACAGAATTGGGGGAGGACAGTCTTGCTCAAGTACCACGTTTCACTCACTTTCACCATCTGACTGCTAGGTGCCTGTTCTCTGGCTGAGCAGAGCAGGACCTTGGACCAAGATCTGGACTGGAAAACCTGGAGGCCTCTGAAGTCCTACTGTTCTGGAATACCAGTCTGCATTCATTTCAACTGCAAAACATTCCTTCCTCCCCTCTACCAGTCCTATTCCAATGAGGGGAAGCAGACTCTCCCCTTATGATTCTGGGAGATCCTACCAACCCTCAAGAAAGGTGATGCCCTTGAGGAACAATTGAACAGTAAAAGACGGGAAAAAGAGAGGTCTCTATGTAGGAATCCAAGCTCCCTGTACTTCCTCCACCACTCCCCCCTGAGGCTTTCCTCTTCCAATTTTGCATCTTTATCCTCTCCTGAAGGGGCCTTTCTAAGTGGAGTCAGAGAAGGCATTATTGAGAGGATGGTTTTGGCCATGGGCTGGGTGCTCTAGTAGGAATGAGGAGGGGAAAGCATTAGTTGGTGGGCACTGGCAAAGAAGCACCAGGCCTAGAGTTAAAAAGACCTCTAGAGATCATCCTTTTGCAGATGAAGAAAACAAGGCCAGAGAGGTGAAGGTACTTTCCCAAGGTTGCAAGATTCCTCAGAGAACCTGAGTTCTAACACAGGTCCTCTGATGCCAAATCTAGTGGTCTTTGCTATATATTATGCCCTTCCCTGGGTTGGAGAATCCTTAAGCTTGACCCTGAATTAGAGTCAACATCCATCCCTCTATCCCTCATGTAGAAAAGGCCAGGATTGAAGATCAGGGAAAATCTCCCAGGTAAGCAGCTGTGCCATGGCTGGAACTCTCCCCAGAGCCCCATACTTGTGCCTTTACCTGGGATTCTGCCTCTGTAGGCAGCATTATTGTGGATCTCCTGTTCAAATTCAAAGGCCATCCTTCTCTGTGGGATGGGAGCCAAGTCAGGAACTCACTAATAGGTCCTTAGGTCACAGATCTAGCATGGAAATGTCTTCTGAGGTCCAACCCCTCTCATTTTACAAAGGGAGAAACTGAGGCCCAGAGAGTTGAAGCAGTCTGTCAGAATTCACATAGATAGAAGTAGGAGGGCCAGGACTCAAACCCATGTCATCCAACTCTAAACGCAAGGCTCTTTCCAGCATTCTCTGAGCTCTGGCACTCACTCTGCTGGGTGGGAAAGGGACAGGGTGGTGGGGAGGTCCTGAGAAGAAGCGTCTGTCAGTCAGCCCAGGCTGAGTATCCTCGATCTGGGACTTGGAGGTGGAACTCTGGTCGATTACTGCTCGGGGGAAGAGTCAGGATGTAGCGGCAACTGGAATCCGGAACAGGGAGACATCTGGTTGCACAGCCACTCTGTAATGGATCAGCATACATGAGATGAAGTCTGGGAGATTCTTCTGAACCCCCATTCTCTACTCCTTACTGCCACTCCTCCCTTACTTCCATACCTATCACACTGAAGGAGGAAGATTTCTGTCCTATTCTGCTTAAATAAACTTGATCTCCCCAGTTAGACTCTAAGCATGGCAAGGGCCACGTCTTACCTAAACTTTTTATCCCTCCCAAGCTCACCTACTTATACCCATGACCAGAGCAGTGTTTTGTATACACAATATGTACTTAATATATGCTTTGATATTGTTACTTGGGTCTGGACAGAAGGGAATGGTCACCATTTTTATACTTAGAGAGGGGACAGAAGGAAAGTAAGGAAATAGTTATTTATTAAGTACCTACTATGTGCCAGGCTCTATGTTAAACTCTTTAATAAATAATATCTCATTTCAGTCTGTCAACAACTCTGAGATAGTTGCTATTATCATTCTCATTTTACAGTTGAGGAAACTGAGGTAAACAGAGGTTAAAGGATTTGCCCAGGGTCACACAGCTAGTAGGTGTGTGAGATCACATCTGATCTCCTGTCTTTCTGACTCCAGGGTCCAGTGCTCTATTCACTATGGCGCCACCTAGCTGTGTGATAAAGAGAAGCTATGTAGCCTTATTGAATCTAAAATCAGGAAGATGCGTTTAAACTCCACCTTAGACACTTGGCTGCTTGTGCGACCCTAGGCAAATCCTTGAATCCTCTTAGTTTCCATTTCTCCAGCCATAAGAATAAGGAAGATAATAGCACTGACTTCCTAGGGTTGCTGTTAAGATGAAATGAAGTGACCAATGTAAAATACTTTGTAAACCTTCAAGTAGTATAGAAGCGTTCTTGTTCTTTTAGCTGTTATGATTATTCCAGTTTTTATTTATACATTGCCTTGACATCTACAAAATCATCTCCTCTAAAAAACCTGATAGTGACATCCCCTACAAACTGTTTCATTTCTCATACTCCCTTCTTTTCTTTGTCTAAGCAGTGGTTCTCAACCTTCCTGATGCCGCAACCCTTTAATACTCGTATGTGGGCGGACCCACCTGGAGACAGAAGAGGAGCGGTGTCTCAGTTCCTAAGACCATTGGAAATATGTGTTTTCCGATGGCCTTAGGCGACCCTTGTGACCCCTGTGAAAGGGTCGTTTGACCCCCAAAGGGGTCGCGACCCACAGGTTGAGAACCGCTGGTCTAAGGAAATGCTTCTGTTTGTTGATACTTGTTAATCTCAGAATAAAAAGGGAATTTTAATCTTAAAAATTAAATAAATGAAATCAGTAGAAAAAAGATGATGAATAGAGGTGAGGTGGCATAGGAGATAGAGAATCAGCCTCAGAGTCAGGAAGGTCTGTGTTCAATTTCTAACTCTGACATGCAATGGCTGTCTGTCCCTGGGGAACCCAACAAGCCATAGACAAATTCCTAAGAGCAAAAGCCAAAGAGAAGTTATGGATGCACATTGACAGAAGGAACTTCCTTTTCTGGAGTTCTTGAAAATAATTAAATCACAAGTCTAGTCCCAAAAAATGTATAAAGAAGCTGAATCTCAGAGAGGTTTCACACATTAAGTGTCAGAAGCGGGACTTGGACCCAGTTGTTTCTGATTCTGAGTGCCTAACTCTGGGTCCAGAACTCATCTCACTACCCATTTCTATTTCTTTTAATGTACATTTCTAGAGTACCTTAAAGGTCTCCCTCACAATAACCCTCTGGGACTGCAGTATAAAGATTATTGCCTTCATATGACAGATGAGGAAACAGCATCTTGGAGGCTAAACCATTTGCCCAAAAACAGAGATATTGTAAGTAGAGGAAGGGTAAGAATAAAGTAGAAAAATCTAATTCCCAACTGTAGAATGAGAGAAATTATTTTACTATTACACTAGTAACAAATTATTAATTTGGAATCTAGGTTTTTCTCCTTTATTTCCTCATGTAAGGTCCAGCTCTATAAAAAGTCAGTCTCTAAAGGACATAATTGGTTGATGAGATTGTCCTAGCCCTCAAGCCACACACTTTTCAATCTTGGGACCCCATCCAACTAGGAACCCATGCTTCTCTTTAGAATGTAAACAGAATTCCATCTAAGTGAGTTCTTACACTAAGGAAATGAACTCTGTCCTTGTATCCCTCTATTACAGTTTAGAGAGATACAGCTCATGAAGGAGAAAACTAACCAGAGTGATCTAAATGGAGATGGATTCCCCTGTCCAGATTGCTGGAGGTGCCTGAGTCTCATGATCAAGCCATGTTCTCAGCAGGAGGAGCTAAATTCCTCTGACCTACCCCTTATTAAATATCCACCAATCAGGGTTGATTTTCATTTGGCAGAGTCATTCTCTTTCAAAAAATATCTAAGGCTTTCAAGCTCTCCATGTTTTTGTCTTTGGTTACCCAGAAAAACCACTGACCATCAATTTATTGATTGAGGGCTAGCCTAATTAATAAATATATTATTAATTATCCAGAAACTCTGTCTCACAGGGTTTTTCATTCATCACATAGATTCTCTGGCTTTTGGAGGGTATGGGGCAGAGATCTAAGCAAGCTCTCCAAGAATCACAGAATGTCAGAACTGAAAGGGATCAGAGAGAGCAGCTCATCTAACCTATGCCTAAACAAGAATCCTTTCTACAAAGTCACTAACAAGTAGTTTGCTCTACTTTCCTCTCTAACTTATGGGCTACTCTTCAGATTGATTCCTCTTGGTTCCTACCTGAAAGTGTCCAATCAACTGGCTGACAGTAAGAAAGAATCAAGGCAAGCATTTTTGAGGTTTCAGATCTTCAAAGGGCTTGTGAATTGTCCAGGTTGGGTCCTTAGTGGCTGGAAGAGAAAACAACCGAGCAAAGCAGCAGAAGAAAACAAGATCCCTCCCCAACCCCAGGGTCTTTTAACTAGTGAGAAATCCCAGGAACCATAAGTATCCTAGAATCTGATCAACTGCCATCTCACATCCATCCCCCACACCACCCCACAGACACACAGACACCAAGACCCATAGCTTGTATGAAGAAACAGACATTGATATTGCTGTCAGCACCATGGTCAGAGAATGCCAAGGAGCAGGGACCTATTTCAGCCCTATGATAGGGGACAGCAACAAACAGCAGGGTCACGATGGACAAGGGCAGGCTTTGTGTAATGAGGGAGATCCAAAGAAGAAAAAGCCAGCCAGTTTAATAACCAAAATAACAACAACAATAATGAAAACAATACCAGTATCGGCAACAGAAACAACCAACATACCGCCATGTAAAGATTATAATACACTACCAGGCATTCTCTTTTGGAGCTTTGGGAAGATTTGGTTCCTTGCAGAGAGCATCTCAGACTCAACTGAGCCCCTAGATTTGGTAAAGGTGCATTGATGAAATGAATAGAAGCTTCCCTGGTAAGAGTCTGTCTAGGTATGTCCCTCCCAGTACCTTTGCTCTTGAGATACATAACATGCTTCAGTGGCTTGAGTACTGGACTTGGGGTCAGGTAGACTTTGGTTCAAATACTACCTCCAATACTTCCTAACTACATGATCAGTCTCAGTTTCCTAATCTCTAAGATGGAGATGAGAACACCTGTAGTGTACTAACTTTCTAGGGTTGCTGTGATACTCTAGTGAGCTAAAGTGTAAGAAACACTTTGAAAAATCTCAAAGAGCCACACAAATTCTAGTTATCTTTATCTTTAACATGGTTTTGTGGGTGTCTGTAGAGTTTTTTTTTCCTTTAGGGAATAAATCTGGCTTTGCTGGATCCCCCCACAATAGGTGAAGATAAGCCATCTCACAGTGAGTCCCCAAAGATAAGACCTTCCTGAGACCATATCTCTGTTGCATTGACAATTTGAGACTCTAAACCATTAGAGATAGTTTGAAAATGCCCTGCCTTGGGCCATCCAAAGATAATCATGAACTCATGAAGATAATCAATCTCCGAAGGTAGAAGGAGAACTCACTTAGGTCATCCTTAAAGTATATGGAGTGGGATCAGGTGGCAAGACTGAGGATGTTCCTTGGCAGTATTGGACTCCAGAGGTTCATAGTAAGGAGCTGAGGGTCCCGGTCTTTGAAAAACCAGTCAAAGCTCCCAATCTTATCACCCAATGTATTTATCCTGGTAAAATCAGACACAATAAACATCGAGGTCCGCTTTACAGGGCTAAAAAACAAAGCCCCCAAATAGAAGCTGGAGGTGAAAGAACAGATAGTGCCTCACCTTTTGGTGAGTGGCATGGAAGTAGTTGGCATGTGGACAGAGGCAGCTACTATCATGATTCTTCATGAATCCACTACAAAACTGGCTCGTCTGCTCAGGAGTGGACCAATATTTTCCTCACTCCTTTCCCCACAAAAATGCTTAGGCTAAGTGGGTCAGAGTGGTAACTCTGAGGAGATGTCTCCTTCTATTCTTCAGCACCCTATGAGGTATGTAGCTGGTCAGAAAGACTTTATTGACTATTATGTGCCAAGCACTGGAGTTAGCCCTCAGCCTCTACTGTAGACCTGTGGGGAAAGGACATATCCACAGAGGACAGTGGCACTAGGTCTGGAGGTAGGGAAGGGGGAAGCTAAATCCACCTTTTGAGTACTTTTTTCAAAATGTGAAGGGAGCAATAATGATCTAAGCCCCCAGACACTTAGCCCCCTTTCTATTCTTGCTCTGAGTCATTAGAAACAAACTCTCCTATCTGTAAAGTCTAAGGGCCAGTCAGGCAGTGAGAATGGAAGAGAGGATTGCTACCCAGGGAATACAAAGCAAAAGAAATGGGAATTCTCTGTGGAACTGGGAATGAAAAATTCAGAAGCACTGTGGTCTGGTTCCAGTCCTGTCACTAATTCACTATGCATTCTGCAAAAAGGCATTTTTCTTGCCTGGAGCCATTTTCTCAACTGTAAAACTAGGGAATTGGCCTGGTTAGAAAAAAAAAAAAGGCACTACGATTCAACAGATTCTGTTCACAGCCAGATGTCTTTTACATTTTATTTGACATTGTTTTCATTTCACCGAATAATGGTTAGTATTAAGTATGTCTCGTAGTCACAAGGAACATGCTGATAAGCATACTACCCTGTCAGCCACACTGTACTTTGGACAGTATTCACCCCTATGGTTCACCTTAACCTTACTGTGAATCAGTTTTAAATAAAACAATTCCTATTAAAGACCATAAAAAAACTTGGTCTAAAAGCTGTCTCTCTAAAATCAGACATTTCTCTGGAAATTTATAAGTATTTTCAATCTATTCATAAGGAATTATTGACATTTACATGGAACTGTAGGATAACTTGTTCCTGCTTGCAATCTTTTCCAATCAGTCAAAAACAACAATTTCATTGTTTAAAAAAACCAGGTAGAAAAAAAAAAAGAAATATAGTAGGTGCCTGTGATTTTACTTGCCTTACCTTTGCATGGAAATGAAATCCCTAGGTTGCATTACAAATAAAATAAAAAAAAATGAGGTAGAACTGAATGCCCAAAGAAGTCCCTCCCAACTCAAATATTATATGGCCTATGTTCTAACATTTTATACCGTAGGGTTCTTTCTACATCTCACTCATCTGATCTGCATTCTTTGTCCTAAGTGCCTTCCTAACTCTGACATTCTTTGTTCTAAGGGCCCTCCTAGCCCTGACATCCCTTGTGTCAAGCTTCCTCCCAGATCCGATAATTTTGTTATCTTAGGTCCCTCCCACTCTGACAGTATAATTCTGTGCATCCTTCTCACATTGCAACAGAATCAAAGAGCTCTAAGTCTGTGTGAAAAGTAGATCAGAGGGCTCAGGCTATATTTATAAACAAGCTTCTGTTCCCTCAAGATGCCCCATGGTTCCTGGCCACACAACTGTAAAGAAGAGAGAGTGGGGATTCTGTCCTGGATCTAGTCTTGGGAACAGGTATACTTGGCTATGATCATCAGAGTTCTAGAACCAGAAAGGATTTTTAAAGGTCATCTAGTCCAACTGCCTCATGTTACAGATAAGGAAACTGAGGTCCAGATATATTCTATATCATTATCTGCCACAGTCATTGTGCTATATTGTAAAAAAAAGTGAAAATAAGAAGACTTTTACCTAAAGGTCTACATAAAGTATATTTTGGGGAGCAGTATTTGGTGCATATAAAGAAGGTGATATCAAATCATCAGGGTCTGACCAAAGTCACAGAGGAAGTGAGGGTTTAAGAACCCCACTCAACAGGTCAACTGGGTTCCCATACTCTTTATGGTAGTAATACCAAAAAGGATCTCAATACCTTTGACCCAGCATAAGAAATTGAGCTTGGAACTAAAGAGAGCCCAGAATGAGAGGTAGACCAGAAATGATGTAGAGTTGCCTTCTCTGGGACCCCCTAAAGCAAAGGAGATGGGCTCTAATCTCTAGATTGCCACCTAGAGGCAGAGGAAAGAAAAAGATGACTTCTCAAGTTTCCTTCCTGACCCAGGATCTTATGATTCTGCCTTCTCTGTGTTCTATTCAATTCCCCTCAACAGGAACACTTACTAAGCATCCATCCCATGCTAGCTTTTCTCAGAGCCAAAAAGACTAGAGAGATGAGGTTGGTAAGTTTGGCATACTTATCTGCAAGGCTCCTGCCTGGCATGGTAGGGGATGCCCAGCAGATGGAGTCCTGGAAATGCCCTTCCTTTATCACAGGAAATGGAAACACTCTGGAAACTGATTCCACAACACTGGTTTATACTGGAGAACACAAAGGCTCTTCTGGTGTCCCACACAGCTTCCTTGTCCTGAAAGTATGTAAGCAGGGTTCAGTGGAGGACATGTAATTCTAGGCATTGCTTTCAAGTGGAAGGAAGACTAAAATAGTGAATCTGGAAGTCATATGTCAAGAGGAGGCACTATGGGCCAGGCACAAATGGCCTGGATTGGACTCCAGAAAGAGGCCAATACAGTTCTTTGCACAATCACATAAAATGTGAGGCCTCCAGCCCTGGTCAGGGGTAATCCCATTGCTTACATGGAGATTACACTGTCTCCACCCATTCCAACTTCCAACTGATTTCTGACAATGAATTCCCTTAGCCTTCCAACTTTCAATCTATGACCCTGTTACCCTCCTGGCCAACACTTCCCCATGCAGAATGCATTCTGTAATCTATTGTCATTAGAATCTCACTAAACATTCCACTTGGGGAAATCCCCCCCTTCACTTCCAGGCTCCTCCTGCCAAGTGATTTTGGGGGCTCTCCAAGACCCACTTAAGCCAGTGGGAAGAGTGAAGACTATTACCTTCCAAGGGCTTCCTTCAGTCTCCTGGCCATGGATCTCCTCACCAGCTCCCGGATCTCTGGCCCCATGTGAAAACATCCCCTAGAACTCCACCTCTGATGACCATTGCTGGGGAAAGTCACACCACTGTGATGAGACTACAGTATATTACCTAATCTCTCTGCAAGGCAGTATAACATAATAATAACGGCGATAATAGATAAAATTTCTATAGTACTTACTACGTGCCAGGTCGTGCACTAAACACTTTATAATTATTATTTCATTTGTTTCTTACAACAACCCTGGGAGGTAGGTGCTACTATTATTCCCACTTTACAGATAAGGAAACTGAGGCAAGCAGAGGTAAAGTGACTTGTCAAGGGTCACACAGCTAGGAAGTGTCTGAAACTGGAGCTGACATGAGGTCTTCCTGACTCCAGGGCTGGCACTCAATCCACTAGTGGATGTGCTGATCTAAAAGCCAGGAAGGCCTGGGTCCATGCCCTACCACTGTTTGACCAAATCACTTCACCCCTCAGTGCTCTGACTAAATCTCAGACTATTGAAGTGCAGAAAAGGTCCTAATCTTAATGGATAATAGGAGTTTCCTCATCTGGGGATCCTCCCATAGTTGGAGAACCTTCAGCCTAGAGGGCCACAGTTGGCCTCAAGGCCTCAGATTCCCCACCCCCGCAGGCCTATACCAATGAATTCCCAAACCCAATCCCTGTCCCTATCCTATCTAATCTCCAATGCTCCATGGAAATTATTTAGATTGTCCTAACTGAATTTCTACCACACTCCCCACAGAATCTGTGCCACACCTCTGTTCACCCCTCCAGTCACCTTTACCACTCCCTTCTCCCCATCTCATCAGAAGACATCAACTCATATTTCACCAAAAAAATGGAGGCCATCAGATGTGAGTTTCTTCTCTCAAATTAAACACCTCACCCCTATAAGCATCTTTACCCATTATCTTTTCACCCCTCTGGATGTCCCCTTAATCCCATCCCAGCCCATCTCCAGGAGATAGACCCTGCTTCACCCACTAATTTTCAGCTTCTCTTAACCTACTGGCTCTTTCCCTGTTGCCTATAAACATATTCAGATCACCCCAATTCTAAGAAAAATCTTCACTTTGCCCTACCATCCCCTCAAGAGATTTCTTCTATTTCTTTCCTCTTTCATTTCCAGGCAAACTCCTAGAAAAAGCTATCCACATGAAATGTCCATATATTTTGACCCAGACATCTCACTATTTGGCACATACCCCAAGGAGGCCGATGACAAAAAGAAAGAACCCATATGCATCAACAAAACAGTCCTCTTTCTCATGTCAAACAATTGTAAACAAACTGTGCCCATAAATATTGTGGAATATTATTGTACCATAAAAACCAACAGATGAGGAATTATAAGAACCAAGAGATGATTTCTATGAACAGATTCATAATGAAGCAAACAGAACCAAGAAAACAAGATACACAACAGTTATCACACTGAGGAACTCAGGTGGCTCAGAGGAGTGGAATGGTGAACCTGGATTTAGGAAAATCTTACTTCAAGTCAGACACTGACTCTAGATGTATGACTTCAAACAAGTCACTTAACCGCTGTTTGCCTCAGTTTCCTCAACTGCAAAATGAGAATGGCTAACTTGCTAAGCAGCAACTTCACAGGGCTGTTGTGAGCATGAAATGACAGAATATTTGTAGAGTGCTCAGCACAGAGCTTGGCACATAGTGGATGCCATATGAACACTCATCCCTTATTCCGTATTCCCCCATTTACAATGAGGGAGGGAGACAATGAAACAATACCGGAAGAATTCTACTGACCAAATTTTTCCCCAGAGAAAAAACATCTCCCTTCTTTCATTGGAGAAGTTGAAGGAAAGGGGGTCTGTGTGTGTAGGATGTTGCACATACTGGCAAATGCTTTTGCTAGGATTGTTGGTTCTGCTGAGCTATTTGTCTTTTTAATTTCTTTTAAAACTTTGGGACAAAAAAAGGCTCACTGGGTTAGTGAATGCAGAAGGATATATTTATAGATGAATGAGATACAAAAAAAAAAAACAAAGTAAAAACATCGGCGGAGGGGGAGGGGTGGGGGGGGTGGGGGAAGCTGTCTACAGACTCATTGCTTCCATTCACTTACCACTCAAACCACTGTGGACTGACTTACAACCTGCCCAACCCAGCAAAGCTGCTCTTTCCATGGTTCCCTATGACTTTTTTTTTGTAGGAGGGAATCTAGGCAATTGGGGTTAAGTGACTTGCCTAAGGTCACAGAGCTAGTAAGTGTCAATGCCTGAGGTCATATTTGAACTCAGGTCCTCCTGATTCCAGGGCTGTTCTCATCCTCCCTCCCCCAATTTCTTAATTGCTGAATCCAGTGGCCTTTTCTTTTGCTTCTGGACCTGTCCACAATGTCTGATAGAGTCAACCATCTTCTTCCCCTGGGTGTCCTTTCCTCCCTGATTCTTCTTAATAATGCTTTGGAATCCTTTGGAATATCATGACCTATTTGCCACCCTCTATTTGTAGAGGCACTCCAGGGCTCTGGAAGGTAGGTGCTATTTAAACTGAGGCAAAGAGATGTTAAGTGACTTGCCCAAGTTCACACAGCTAATGAGTGTCTGAGGGCAAATATGAACTCGGGTCTTCCTGACTCCAGACCACAGTGTTCTATCCATTATACCACCTAGCTGCCCCTGGTATACACCTATATGTGTGCCTGCTGACCCTCCCAATAGAATGGAGGGTCCTTGAGGACAGGAACTGTTCAGCTTTGTCCTCTCCTACATGTATCACTTCCTACTGGAGGCCTTTACTGATCCTCCAATGTCCAGCACCTAGCACCTAGAACATAAAGGTTCTTGCTGATTAATTATTATTAGTTGAAATCTAGACCTGGATGTCTCATAGCCTAAAATCTGACATGTCCAAAAGAGATCTCCAAATCTTTTACTAAAACCCATCACTCTTCCCAATTTCCCTGCTTCTTCTGAAGGTACCACCATCCTTCCACTGAACCAGGTTCACAGCCTCCCAAGTCATCTTCAATGACAAGTCTGTCTCACCCTTGGGTTTTTATAGATGTTGTCTTCTCAAGAGCTGGGAGCCTTCTTTTTGGATATGACGAATTGTCACCTGCTTTCACTACCAGACAAGAATTCTCACATCTTTATTTAGGCAGAGCCGCTAAACTGGATTGTATCCCCAAACCCTGTCCTGCTCCAAGTCAGTTCCCAGGATTGTGAACGACATGGTGAATGTCCTTAAAGGGTCCACTCTCCCGCCTCCTGACATCCCTAAGCCTTCTTAATTCCCATCTTCTTTGTCTCTAATTGTGTAAATATGCCATTTTATTCACTGACACTGTAGGGATGTGAGGACTGAGTGAAACCTCCAGCCATAACTATTCACAATAAACTTTGAACACTCTGCCTGCTAATCAAAATGTGAACTTTCCTTTTAGTATGAGTTCAATCCCAGGATAGCCTGAAATTAAGTGGGCTGCTGCTACCAAGCCCGGATATCTCCCATTATGTTTTGCCTACCTTTCATCCACACACTTAGCACTCACAAGGGGTCCCCTACTGTCTGATAGAATCCTGAGCTTTCTTTCTACAAGGCTCAGTTCAGTGGCCCCTACCTACATGGGGCCTTTACTGAGCTCCCTTTTATTAGTGCTCTCTGCCTCTTTGTATTACTTTAGAAAGACATAATTAAGAGGCCCCAAGACCCAAAGAGGAAGTACCACCTCTTCCATATACCAGCTCTGACTCTGGGCAAGTAACTGAAATTCTGGTAACTTGCTAAAATAGTAACATGGATTCACTGTCAATGTGCCTGGATGGAAAGAGTTCTTTCCATGGATAAAATCCCATGTCCAAATGTTGGGACTGTTATAAAAAGGATACTTGTTTAGCTGTGATTTGGTCAAGAAAGATCCACCCCAGTTCTGACATTCTATGTTCTAAGGCCCCTTTCAGCTCTGATATTCCTTGTTCTAAGGCCCCTCCTAGCTTTGATATCCTATTATAAAACCTTTCCCAGATCTGATATTCCCTGTTCTAAGACCCCTTCCAGTTCCAACATTTCCTGTTCTAAAGCCCCTCCCAGCTCTGACATTCTAAGTTCTGAGATCCTTCCTAGGTCTAATATTTTGTTATAAAGCTTTTCCCAGTTCTACATTCCCTGTTCTAAGACCCCTCCCAGCTCTGACATTCCCTGTTCTAAGACCCCTCCCAGCTCTGACATTCCCTGTTCTAAGGTCCCTCCCAGCTGTGACATTCCCTTTTCTAAGGTCCCAGTATTCTAAGGCCCCTCCCAACTCTGACATTCTCAAATTTAAAGAATGTTCCTTGAATTGAACTGAATCCAAGCAAACTGACCATATTTTGTGAGTCATAAAGTCTTCTAGAAATATCGCCAGTTTCAGGACTGGAAGACATGAATTTTTTCTTTCATTTGGGCAGATCATTTCCCCTCTCAGAGACTTGCTTTCTCCCTCTGTTAAAGAAGAAGGTTGGATGAGAGGATTGCTTAATTCACCTTCCATCTGTAACACCCAATCATTCTGCCCCATTCAGGGGTAATATGACTAGCCAACGGGGACATGGCATAATTCTCTAGATCTTTTCCCAGATATTATGACTGCATAAAGGAGTTAATATCTGTAAAGTCCTTTGCCAACCTTAATGCAACATCTAAATGCTAACTATTATTATTGTAAATTAAATTTTTGTTCTTGTTCCGTCATTCTCAATTATGTCTGACTCTTCCTGACTCCATTGGGGGTTTTCTTGGCAAAGATACTGGAGTGGTTTGCATTTCCTTCTCCAGCCCGTTTTACAGATGAGGAAACTGAGGCAAACAGGGTTAAGTGCCTTGCCCTGGGTCACACATGGAGTAAATTAATATCTAAGTCCAGATTTAAACTCAGAAAGATGAGTCTTCCTGATTCCAGGCCTGGCACTCTACGCGTTGTACCACCTAGTTGCCCTGTAAATTAAGTACATAATTTATTATTGTGTAAATAATAACTAATACATAATTATTAATAATTAAATACATAGTATAAACAAACACTAATTTATTAAGCACCTACAATGTCCCAGGCACCATGCTGGGTGTTGAGAATACAGACAATGCCAAAGCAGTCTCGTCCTCCAGGCAATTCTATTCTATTGGATGAATAAAATGTATTCGTGGAAACCTAGATCCAACATAATTTGGGGAGGGAAAGATCATTAGCAATTTGGCAGGGCAGTCCAGTGGCAATAGCACTGAGGAAAGGCCATTGGGAAATTTCCCAATTGGGAGACTGTTACCAACCTTGGAGACAGCCATTCCTAGTTAAGTGATGTGGGTCAGAAGCCAGAATTCACAGAAAGTAGGGAGGACATGTAGACAAGAGGTACACAGGAAGCCTTCTAGGAGTCTGGCCCTGGATGGGAAGAGAGAGAGAAGATGTTACCTTGAGGAGACGAGAACATCAAGTGATGACCTGGAGTTGTAGCCATGGCTGTAGGCATCAGGGAAAGCACCAGTGAACATGAGAAAAGAGAGGGAGCATGAATGAGGAGGCAGCTCCCAGGGAGATGGAAAGAAGTGACATCCAGGACAAATAGAAAAGAAACGACTCTCACAATCCTCAGAGAGGATTCCTCTCTTCCTCAGAGGAAGAAGAGAATGATGGGAATCAGGAGAGAAGATGGCTCATGGCTCAGTCTCTATCATCTCAGAAATGGAAGTGAGGTCCTTATGGGAGACAGAGTTGACTGGGGAAATTGTGCAGGGAGCCTGTGGAGCTAGATGAATTATGCCATTCTAAGTCCCCCCCCCCCCTCCTCAGCTCTGACATTCCCTGTTCCAAGGCCCCTCCCAGCTCTGACATCCCCTGTTCTAAGGCCCCTCCCAGCTCTGACATCCTCTGTTCTAAGGCCCCTTCCAGCTCTGATATTGAAGGTTCTAAAGTTCTTCCTAGCTCCTGACATTCTGTTTTCCAGATTCCATGTCCCCTTCCTGTTCTAACATTCTATGTTCTAAAACTCTAGAATTCTATGAACCTGTGTTTTCCTAAATATGCATTAAGCTAGTAATAATGCCCCTCATCTATGGTCTTAGTGGTTTGACTCACATATGGTTTCTGAGCACAGAAGGAAAAACAGCATCCAGTATCTATGAGATTTAGGGTGAGCAGGGGGAAAAATAGATGGGACATTTAGGAACTGAGCTACCTGGGGGCAAACAGCTACTAAGTGTAGAAAAGTGGAGGCAGCAGAAAGAAGACTGAGCTCAGTCCCAGAAGTCTTGGGTTCTAGTAGCCTGGGTGAGTACGTTCACTGCTCCAGTCAGTAAAATGGAGGGTACGATACCATCCGTGGCTGTATCCCAAAGGTGTTATGGGGACCATTCTCTTTTCAGAGAATGAGTGGCAAGGTACTTTAAAAACTAGAACATCCAGGGGAACTGAAGGAGAGAACCAGGGGCCTTTATGATGCGGCAAGAAGATCAGAAATGAATGGGGACCAAAGACTTCAGCTGTCTATAGAACAGTATTGGTCTCTCTCTCCCTGTTTTACTCTTTCCACTTCCCTCCATTATTTTTCTCTCTCTTCTCTCTCTCTCCCTCCCTCCATCTCTGTCTTTCTGTCTCTCTCTCTGTCTCTGTGTGTATGTCTCTCTCTCAATTTCACTCTCCTCCCTCCCTTCTCCTCTCTTCTCTTTCTTTTTAGATGTCTCCTTCTGCCCCCTCATTACCTCCTTCCTCCTCTCTTTCTCCACTCTCTGTCTCTTTTCCCTTTGTATTCCTCTTTTCTTCTCCTCTTCTTCCTCCCCTCTCAATAACCCTCTGTTACTGCTTCCTCCTCTCCTTTATCTCTCTCTTCCTCTCTCATGTCTTTGTCTGTGTCTCTTCCT
>CM053587.1:342431578-342474517 GCA_028646515.1 Pseudochirops corinnae | reverse complement strand
CGAGCAACAGCTGCTGCCGGTCCTCACCATCCCCCTCCATCCCCCAGGGCAGATTGCAGTCTATTCTTTCTGTCTGCCCAGACCAGCTGGGCTGCCATGGCAACAAGAGCCGCGCTGGGCCCAGGAAACCAGGCCGGAGAGGGATGGAGGGGGTGAGAAGCGTCACCAAGGATCCCCTCTGCCTTCTCCAGTCTTCATCCCCCACCCCCATCCCATATCCTTCTGGACCAGGCAGCTGCGCTGATGTACTCCTATGCTGAGCCCTGCGGCTCTAAGATGGGAAGCTTCCCCAAGAAGACTGAAGCATTGGGGATCCCCTCCTCTACCTGCATCCCTCCCCTCCCCCATCCTCCCCTGTCCCCCCAGACTAGTTCTGAGGACAATACTGTACGGTACAATACAATACAATCCGTAGAGTCATAGGAGGACCCAGCCAGGCCTACCCTATGCCCTTTACCAACTTGGTCTCCCCCCTCCCTACACTCTAAACAGAATCTAAACAGTAGGGCTCAGAACCAACACGAACATTGCCGCCAACGTCTGATCCCGGGCAGCTGACAGTGGAATTATCTCCAACCTTGACCCAGCAGCTAGGCCATCTTTAACCTAGCCTAAAGCCCCACTCAATGTTGCAGTTTCCTTCCAGTACATTGTCTAAGGCCACACAGCCCTTATGTGTCAAAGAGAGGCCTTGAACCAGGTCTCCCTGGCTCAGAGGCCAGCCACACCACACTAGGTGAAGTGCCTCCCTTCAAGGTGCCATAGAGGAAGAAGTCCTGCTGCACCAAGAAAATCATAGGGTTTTTCCCAGGGTTGGGGAGCTGGGGGCTTCAAGGTCACATGTGACCCTCTAGGTCCTCAAGTGCAGCCCTTTGACTGAATCCAAACTTCACAGAACAAGTCTTTTTATTAAGGAATTTGTTAAGGCTACATTGTCTCCTTAAGTACTCCTTGGTACTGTAGATACATCCTGACTTCTGGTGCATTAAGGCCCCCAGGTCTTTTTCTCATAAATGGCCCATCATCCACAAACACACACATCTACACATATACACACCTTTGTTTACACTTCTCCAGTGATTTTGTATACTAAAGCTGAAATGCAAGGTCACTGAAAGGACTACTTGGCTCGTCTTTTTATGCCCCCCCCCCTTGTTGTTTAGCTGTGTCCAACTCTGTAACCCCATTTGGGGGTTTTGGGACAGAGAAATGGCAATAGTTTACCATTTCCTTCTCCGGTTTATTTGACAGATGAGGAAACTGAGGCAAACAGGGTTAAGTGACTTGTCCAGAGGCACATAATTGGGAAGTATATGAGGCTGAATTTGAATTCAGGTCTTCCCGACTCCAAGTCCAGCACTTTATTCCTTGTGCCACCTAGCTGCCATAGTAGGTCTGTATACATGTGTCTTGCACCTTTTCTAGATTATGGCTCCATGAGGATAGTGGCATCACATCTTATTTAAACTTTGAGTCTCATTCAGTACCTAGCATTTGCAGGGTACCGCAAATCATAAATCATAAATCTTGATCATAAACTTTGCTACAAAAAAGGTCTTTTATAAATAAATCATTTAATCCTATACTCATGCATACCCTAAACTTAGGACTTTACAAGTATCATTATATTTCAGCTTTGTGGTCTGGTCATAGAGTTATAGCTTATGATGATCTTTCTGAATCCAGAGCCTGTCATTTAAGGGCTATCCCTCCTACCTATGGGGAGGGGGGAGGGGAGGGATAGAGGGAGGGAGAGAAGAAAGGAGTAAGGAAGGAAGGAAGGAAGGAAGGAAGGAAGGAGGGAGAGGAAAAGAGAGAGAAAGAAAGAAAATAAAAGAAATGAATTAATGAGCCTCCCATCCAGGAATTCATTCAAGTTGTGGATAAAAAATGTTGAACAGAGCCAAGGGCAGATCCTTAGAGCACCTGACTTAAGACCACCCCACACGGAAACTGACGTTAATACATTAATCACTACTCTTTTAGTAGAGCTTTTCAACCATTTATAAATCCACCAAACAACAATAATCTACTTCACACCTTTCCATTTGATCTCTAAGAGTATAATGGGAGAATGTCAAATAGCAGATCAATATCTACCATGTGATGGTATCTCTATATAATCATGGAATTTACAGCTGGAAGACACCATAGAGCTCACCTACTCCAACCTCCTCACTTTACAAATGAGTTACAGCATTTCTCCAGGGAAGCTTAGTAGCAAGAAAAATGAAAGACTAGGCATCTCTCTTCAAGTAAGTATGGAGAGTAAGGCAAAGAGTATGCATAGAGTATAAGGCTTGTGTTTCTGCTAGAGCCAAGTGAATGCTCTCTGTACTTAAAGTGTAAGAAAGTGGGACTCCAAGAGAAGAAGGAATGACTCTAACTCTCCATAATAAGAAATAAGAATTAAGAGAGAAATAACACTAAGGAGGGAAGGGGAAGATGTGTCAATGTGGACATGGAGAAAAAAAATCTGAAGAGGAAAGGGGAGGGGGTCCTGAACTGTTTCTGGAGGGTACCCATTAAAGAGAAAGGGAAGAAGGACTACTGAGCACCTAAACCAAAGAAATAAATATAAGGCTCTTCTTGAAGAGGAGGGAGCTGTATGCACTGAAGAGAAGACGCCTGTTTGTTGTCCAAGAGGATAATGACATATATTCAGATGAGTGATCATCCAGTATGTGTCAGAGAAAGATGAAATGAGTAGAAGTGTTTGAAGCTTCCCTCCCAAGGGATAATAAGGCAGTAGTGTGTTGCCATAATAACAATAGTAAAGAGGTCTGCTATCTCCATGTTCAAGATATGACAGAGAAATTCTTGAAACTTGCCAAGCCAAATGGCTACCCATCACTTCTGGTGATTCAAGTTGGTCTATAAATGGGGGAACCTAGGAAGGATTGTTAAAGATGAAAAAATATTGAGCAACAAATTCTAGGGCATCACCTGAAGACCTTAGTTATTTTCTCACAGCAGAGCTAACTAAAGGTGAGGGCTTCAGAAAAGAAAGGCATATTTGAGAAGTGAGCATGTGGTTAAGAAAATTGCAGCTGAAAAAAAAGAAAAGAAAAAGAGAAAAATTACATCTGAAATTTGGATTTTAATTTCTGGGCCACAGCTTGGAATATAAGTGTGACAGCTTCCTGGCCAAGGATGGAGCATACCTAGCAAAGAATGATAAATATTTACATGAAATCCTACAAATCTAATCAAAAAGACTTTAAACTGAAAAAGAAGAGAGGATAAAATTGCATAAGTGTATTTATTAAACTAAATACCACTATAGAGAGCAGCTACAACATAGAAGGAAGAATAGCAATGGATTCCAATAGATCAGTGGCCAAAGGATATGAATGATTTTCAAGAGAACTGTAGACTAGAAGTAACCACATGAAAATATGCTCACTAAAGAGAAAAGCAAAATAAAACAACTCTGAAATTTCATCTCACTCTGTGAAAATTGGCAAAGATGACAAAACAATGAAAGGGTCAGTGGCAGAAGGGTTTCTGAAAGACAGGCAAACCAATGCACTGTTAATGGCATGCAAAGGAGGTCTATTTTTTATATATTAATTCATAATTATGAAAGAAAAATGAGTAAATCCACCATACCCTTTGAACTCTCAATCTTACTCCTATGCATTTACCCCAAAGAAGTCAAAGACAGAAACAAAAGTCCAACATATAACAAAGCATTCACAGCAACCCTGTTTGTGGTAGCAAAGAACTAGAGACAAAGTGGTTACCCATCAATAGAGTAACCACTAAAAATAGCATGTGGATTTAAGAGCATTTTATTATATAGTACAAAATGACAAATGTGGGGAGTTCAGAGAAACAGAGGAAGGTTTGTATGGACTGAAGCAGAGTGAAATAAGCTGATAGAATAAGATATACTATGACTATAAAATGCATATAGAATTATCACTAAAATGAAGTACAGTTCTTGAGTAATCAAAAAACCATGAGGAATCCAAAGAACAGATAAAGAAACACATCTCCTTCATTCATGGCACAAAATTGGGGAAGCTCTAGGACATAATATGGCATGCATTGTAAGATGCCATCACTGTAAGACACTGGGTCAAGAACTGGGAGGGGAAAACATGGTAAAGTGTGTTTAGGTGAAGATTGGGGGGGACAGAAACAGCTGATGTCTCCAGACCATCTGAACAGCAAGAGTGAACAGAGGAAGACATCAAGAAAACAGATGACTGACCACCTTAGTGAAGAGTGGTGATATAGTTGTGATGTGATGGGATGCAATTAATCTAGCTATCTGCCAGAGTTCTGTCCACCCAAAGCAGAATATCAAAGAATCCCCTAATTTTCCTTAATGCCAATTTAATCCTTCAAAAGGGGTAGAAATCACAGTTTTATAGTTAGAAGAGAATTCAGCAATTATCCAATCCATCCCCCATCCCAAAGGGATAACACATCTAACAAATGGCTAGGAATCCACTGCTTCAATAAAGGGGAATTCCCATGGGATCCCATCATATTTATCGGCTACTTGAGTCACTGCAAAGTGATTAGTTTGGTTTGGTTTGGTTTTGGACCCTGACATCAAGCCTCAATTTGTTTCTTTGCACTGTCTAATCTGGATTGGATTTTCACCACCAAAATAGGAACTGAAGGCAAATGGAAATCATGGAAATGTCACAAGGAAGTGAATCATCTATCTTAGAAATGAAAAGAAAACCAGACACATACCCTACATTTAAGGAAAACTGATTTCACCAAGAAAGGATGGGCAGTACCTCATGAAATAAACAAGCAAAGTCGACTCAAGGGACACGAGATACTCTCAAGAATGGAGTTCAGAAGCCACCAGAAGGACCTCCCATTTGTTTCTTGGCTCCACATTCAGGGTCCTGCTCTCCCTTCTCCTCTGGGACCTTATTCCACCCTCCCACTTTCTCACAAAGGGATAGACTTTCCTTTTTCCTCGGCATATCCTTGTTCTTCTTCAAGAACTCTAATGGGCTTCTTAAACTCAGGTCTTGCCACTTGCCTCACCTACTTAACACAATACTTAGCACATTTCCATCTGTAAAATGAGTTGGAGAAGGAAATGGCAAACCACTCCAGTATCTTGCCAAGCAAACCCCAAATGGGGTCATGAAGAGCCTGGCACGACTGAACAACAAAAATGTGCCAGGTTTTGTGCTAAATGCTTTACAAATGTATCTTATTTTATCCTCACAACAACCATGGGAAGTAGGTGCTATTACCATCACCATTTTATAGTTGAGGGAACTGAGCCAAACAAGGGTTAAGTAACTTGCCTTGGGTCACAGGGCTAGTAAGCGTCTAAGGCTGGATTTGAACTCGTCTTCCTGACTCCAGTCCCAGCACTCTATTCTTTGGGCTACTTATGCAATAGCCATCCCTGAGTACTTCAAGGGTTGTAACATGGAAGACATAATAGACATGTTCTCTTTGCCCCAGGAAAACAGAACGGGACTCAATAGGTTGATGCTACAGAGAAGCGACATATTTAGGCTAGATGTCAGGAAAAACTTCCTAATTAGACCTATGCAAAGGTGAGATGGTGGCTTCTTCTTCACTGGAGATCTCCAGACTGAGAAGTTATTCTTATACAGACAATGGGTTGACCAGTTGGCTTCTGAGGTCTTCTTCACTCTGAGCTCCCAGAATTCTGAGGAACTGGGACCTAGTTTAGTGACTTGGCTAAGGTCATACTAGTAGCCAAGCAAATCAGACTCTTCTGATTCTTTTTTTAAAAAATCTTTCTTTTTTTCTATCCACTTCATAGTATTTTGGGTTTTTTTTCCCCAATATCATGTAAATATAGTTTTCAACCTTCACTTTTATAAGATTTTGAGCTCCAAATTTTTTTCTCCCTCCCCAAGACAGCAAGCAATCTGATACAGGCTATACATGTACAGTCATATTAGACATATTTCCACATTGGGCATATTGTGAAAGAAGAATCAAAACAAGAGGGGAGAACCACAAGAAAGAATTTAAAATCTGCATTCAGACTCCACAGTTCTTTTTCTGGGTGTGGACAACATTTTCCATCACGAGTCTCTTAGAATTATCTTACGTCGTTGTATTGTTGAGAAGAGGTAAGCCTATCAAAGTTGATCATTGTGCAATGTTGCTATTACTGTGTACTGTGTTCTCCTAGTTTTGCTCACTTCTGATTCTTCTGATTCATTAATCAGTGATTTTTCCATTCTACCATGGTCCCTCCTATAATAAATTATGAATAAAATTGTACCTTCCCAACAACATATGTTGCATTGCATTTATTATGAATGCTTCCTTCCAAAGCTACTTATTGAAGGGGGAAAAAAGCAAGACCCAATTACCTTAATGGACCAATTATCCACATAGAGAACAGATGAAAAATTGATATGAGAAAAGTAGAATGCCAGTGGAAAGATGGCATTCATCTAATCCATTAGATTATTAACCCTGCCAACAAAAGATATGAGAGTACTTTGAGATGACCTTTATTTTTTCTATGCAAGAAATAATTGCTTACATTTGTCTAGGATTTTAAGGTTTACAAAGTAATTCGTATACATTGCTATTACTATTCTTATAATTATTAAACCCATACTGCCTCCTAGTGATCATCTCCTTCTTTTCTAAGTATCTGCAAACTACTGAATAAACTCACACTTTGCTCATCTGTAGGTTCTGGAATTTTCCTTATCCTCATGTTGTTGAAAATCTGGACAGCGTCAGCCTCTCCAAACTTCCCTGCTTCCTTGCAGATGGACCAACTGGAAAATGGAAGACTGGAGAAGGTCTCGAAGGCCCCTTCCTTGGAGACAGCAAAGTGTGGCATGTAGAGGATTGGATTTAGAATGAGGTTGTCTGGGTTCAAGTCTGCAATTTGTTATTTTCTCTTTGTATGACCCTAGTCAAGTCCCTGCATCTCTCTGAGACTTGGTTTCCTCATCCGTAAAATGAGGTTTTACTCCGTGACTCCCTTACAACTCATAGACTATTTTACTATGATCTTTCTGGCTCCCAGATTACTAGATTCTGTCATTCTCCTTTCACGTTTGTCAATGATCCTATCCCCTACCACCCCACCCAGAATCTACGTTGAAGTTTTGGAGCTCAAAGGAGCTCTAGATACCTTAAGTAACCCAAATACAGAAACCTGACATCCTTAGACAGGTGGCATCCAATGGTGAACTTTGAATTTGGAATTGAAAGACCTGGGTTCAAAATCCAGGTCTGCCACTCACCTTTGAGACCTTGGGTAAATCTTGAACCTCTCTAGGACTCAGTTTCTTCTACTGTAAAATGGGAAGGTTAGACTTCTTGTTGTTCAGCTGTTTCGGTCATGTCCGACTCTTTATGACCCCATTTGGGGTTTTCTTGACAGAGATACTGGAGTAGTTTGCTATTTTCTTCTCCAACTCATTTTACAGATGAAGAAATTGAAACAAACAGGTGACCTGCCCAGGGTCACATAGCTAGTAAGTGTCTGAGGCCAGATTTGAACTCAAGTCTTCCTGACTCCAGGCCTGACACGCTATCCCCTGGGTCAGCTGCCTCTAAGGGTTTGCTACATCTTAAGCTGACTGTAGGCAAAATCTGAGAGGTTTGTCCTATAGATCAGGAGGGCTTTGTGCCAGCTTGGGGGCATGTGTAATGTGGAGAGACAAGGATGGGGGAGGGAAGAGGTATGAATTGTACAGTTTGACTAGGCCAGCCAAAAAGGCATCATCCATCCCCAAAAGATGTTGAATGAACCTCAGTTCCCATCTGTAAAGGGAATAATAGTAATAGCACCTACCTTCCAAGGTTGTGGAGCAATCAGGTAGTGCAGTAGATGGAGCGCTGGTCCTGGAGTCAGGAAGACCTTAGTTCAAATCTGGCTTCAGACACTTACTAGCTGTGTGACTCTGAACAAGTCACTTCACCCTGTTTGCCTCAGTTTCCTCATCTGTAAAATGAGCTGGAGAAGGAAATGACAAACCACTCCAGTATCTCTGCCAAGAAAACCCCAAATGGGATCACAGAGAGTCAGACAAGACTGAAATAAACTGAAAAGCCATCAAAGGCTGTTGCGAGGATCACGTAACTGTTGATCGCTTAACACAGTGCCTGGCTATGTAAATGTTAAACAGTACTATTGCTATTGTTAGTTAACTGGATGTAATTACTTCATACTTAATCACTCTATACTGGGTTTTAGATGTGATGAGTACAAAATACCCAAAGAGAATGATTTTCTATGGAAGATAGATTGGAAATGCATTCAACTGAATTCATATCATTGGACCGGTAACAGTTTGTTTCGTGTTTTAAATACATGCTATCATATGCGTTATTATTGTGCTTCTAAAATCTCTTATATTGGGAAACTGGGAAACCTTTGCAGCAGAAATGCTGGTAGAATAGAAATTTCTCTTTTAATCCAGATGTTGTTAGATTACGAATTGAGTTGCTAAAAAATGTGGTCAGAATGTTTAAAAACATAAATATTAGATTGGACATATTTTTGTTCTTAAATAGTTAATAATTCGCTGTTTGGGAGGAAAAAAGTAACAAAGTCTTCTCTGTCATAATTACCAGTGGGTTCCTTGGGGCTTTCTGCTTGGGCTGGATCATAAGACCTTGTTAGCCCTGCTGACCACATGTTGGAGCTAGGACCACTCCCAGAGTGGGGAAACATACTAGGTTCTTTTATAGTAAAGACTGAACTTTATCTGATAGACTATGTGGTTAGCACTTACAA
The DNA here is from genome assembly GCA_028646515.1 of Pseudochirops corinnae. Lineage (NCBI taxonomy): Eukaryota > Metazoa > Chordata > Mammalia > Diprotodontia > Pseudocheiridae > Pseudochirops > Pseudochirops corinnae. The sequence continues at coordinate 342,465,783 of CM053587.1, read as the reverse complement.
AAATTATTAAATCATACATCACATAAAAGAGGCAGCAAGGTGATAAAATGGATAGAGAGCCAGGCCTGGAGTCAGGAAGACTCATTTTGCTGAGATCAAATCCAGTCTCAGATACTTCTTAGTTGTGTGACCCTGGGCAAGTTACTTCATCCTGTTTGCCTCAGTCTCCCCATCTGTAAAATGAGCGGGAGAAGGAAATGGCAAACCACTCCAGTATCTTTGCCAAGAATACCCCAAATGGGGCCGTGAAGAGTCGGATGTTACCGGAAATGATTGAACATGTTACCAAAAGTTACATCTTTTAATGAGCTTAGTAACAATAGACTTTAGATTTCAAAGATTTCATTTTGCCTTACAGGTTAATAGGCAATATCTGTTAGTCTGGAGATTTAAAGTAGTCAACATTTTTCTGGGGTTTTAAGTCAATTGTCAGGCATTCACCGTATGTGTTCAGAATGAGATTATTCTTAATTCCTATGCGAAAGACAAATGAAGTGTCCTCGTGGCTGCACCTTGTTAACTGGCATTACAGTAATATCCTAGCCTTAAACTGTGATTTGGGAAATGTTGCTATGTGAGGGAAAATCTCTTGGGACTGTAATTTGCTGTTACTCTGAGTCTGATTTCAGGCACAACTATCTGACGTGTTATTAACCCAATAATCCACCATTGAAGGAAAATGCCCTGTGCTGCAGTCTGTGAACATCTGTCCCTGGGAAGAGTTGAGGGATCGACCTTGGCGTGGGCAAAGATAAGAGCCTCTTGACTCGGTTTCCCCACTGTGCTATTTCCTTTCTAAACAGGAAATTACCCCCACCTGGTTAATCCTGAGCCTGGCCACAATACCCTGTGAATAAATGTAGAACTTTGTAACATAATTGGTTATTAAATATGACTCAAGCCCAGGAATCAAACGGGGTTAAGAGTGTTTTAGGATAAGTTGCTGCATGAGCCAGGAAGTTGACTGGGATGATTACTAATACCCATGTTGGTTCTGAGGATTTTTATTTCTTAAGAATCTGAGGATTCTTTATTTCTTAAGGGTGAGGAATCTGTTGCCTAGAGTCCACACATGGCCTTCTAGATCCTCTAGTTTGGACCTTTGACTGAATCCAAACTTCACAGAACAAATCCCATCCAAGTGCTAAACTGAGGGGATGTGCCAGGTTGACCTCTTTGGCCCGTGTTGTTGACTGAGGATGGGCCCATTTACAGAGAAGAGGGCACACTCCCTGGCAGCTGCATCCAAGCATGCAAATTCCCTGCCTCAAGCCTTGTGGAAAGTTTCAGTCTTCGTCACCAAAACAACCACACGCCATGCCCCCAACCCTTGAAAGGGCCTCAGCCGAATGTGCATCTGTGTTGGTTTAAGATAGAGGCAGGTGGGAGAGGAAGGGTGTGGACACCCCACATGGTGTTTACAGTGTCAGCCTTGCTCACACCTAGCAGCCTCCCCTCCTCCACCCCTGATTACGACTCTCACTCTTCTTTCTATATACTATTAGTACTATTAGTATTTCCTTGAGCAGAGAGGAAGGGTGTAAGGCGCAAATGTTTTTGTGTATTGTGAATCTATGCAGTGGAGGTCTATAGGAAGCAGTTATACCCTGTGCCAACTTACTCAGGCTTTCTTTTGGTTAGGACCCTGAAATGGGTTAAAGCCTTTCCCTTTTGAATGTCCCCAAATGCCAGCCCATGGAAGACTCTCTCTGTCAGTCAATCCCAGTCAATCAACCAACAAGCATTCATTAAATGCCTACTATGTGCCGGACGCTGCTTAGTCCCAGAGACAAAAATAAAGGACACAAACAAAGGGTGTCTTCAGGGAGCTTACATTCTAATGGAGAAGATGTATAAGTAACTAGATACACCCAAGATATACTCAGAGCAAACTGACAGTAATCTGGATAGGAAGGCACTGTTTTTCTTGTTCATTCTTTGTTTTCAAAGAGGACCAGGGATGTCTCATCTTGCTCATGAATTGATTTAAGCGAGGCAGAGCTGCACAAAGTCACCAGCCTCACTGTCTCCTCCAAAGTCAGTGGCAGGACAATCATCAGTATGACCAGGGATGGCCCAGAATGCAAAGATGACCAAGCTCTAAGCCAGCAGTTCTCAACCTGTGGGTTATGTTCAATTTGTAACAATGAAAATACATCCTGCATATCAGGTATTTACATTACAATTCATAACAGTAGCAAAATTACAGTTATGAAGTAGCAACAAAAATAATTTTATAGTTGGGGGTCACAACGTGAGGAACTGTATTAAAGGGTCACGACATTAGGAAGGTTGGGAATCACTGCTCTAAGCGCTCCACAGTTCCTGCTTCAGCTTCCTTCATGGCCATTGGAATAAATTGTTCTCATCCACTCATTCCACAATGGAAAGTCTTTACATGATTGGGATTGACACCCCCTAACTCACCCATGGATTTGAGACCTATCAATTACCCCCAACTTGGCTTAGCTCATCTGCCCAGATGGTTTTACCAAGGTGGCAGTCTACACACCAGAGGTGTTTGCCCTCCTTGAACAGCCCAAGGAAGGTTGGAGACACCAGAAAAGGAATGCTTCAGAAAGAATCTCTGGGGTAACCATGCCCTGGCTAAGCAGATGCAATGATGAGGGCATAGTACCCCAAGGACACAAATGCTGAATCTGTGCTTGGTGATGGCCTCAGCTCCATAGCTCCGAAGGACAGAACAGAAAGAAATCTCATTAGAATAATAACAATGACAATAATAATAATACTAATTGTCAAATTGGTAACCCCATTGAAAAAAATGAGAGAATAATCGAATGGTAATATGGGGGAGTAAAATGATGAGAAGAGGATAATGATAAGAATTCTCTCCCCACAAATTATAGCTCAGAAGTGGGGTTGAAGAAAGATTCTCAAAGGTTGAGCCAGAAGATCACAAGCCCTGATAGGTCCTATCAAGCTGGAATGACTCTCAGAAGCAGCACAGATGAAGGGACAGAGCGCCGGATTTGGGAGTCAGAGGACATGGGTTCTCTCGCCTCTGTCATTTGCTGACTGTGTGACTTTGGGCAAGTCATTTGGCTTCTTAGAATCGTGTCCTTGTCTATAAAATGATGGGGATAGCCTAGATGGCGTTAGGGTCCATTCCAGCTCTAAATCCATGATCCTGTGATCAATGACAGATTATGTCTGTCATCTGAGGACCAGCCTAGCTAAGGCTGACCAACTCAATTCTCCAAGTATTACCTACAATGTGCTAGGAACTGAAGAACAAAGACCAAGAACCTGAGCTTGCCCTCAGTGAGCTTATATTCTTTGGGGGGGAAGGGTACAACATAGATGCAAGTAAGTAAATATAATATACTTCTAAAGTAATTTCAAAAGGGAGAAAGTGCTAACAGAGTCAAGAAGTCTGGAAAAGTCTCGGGTGGGTTGTGACACCAGAGTTGAACTTTAAGGGAATCTGGGAATTCTACTAGGTAGAGGTGATGAGGACGTACATGCCAGACATGAAGAGGTTCATATGCAAAGGCATGGAGGTGGGACAGGGGGCAGATAGCTAAGTAGGCCAGCTTCACTGGAAGAGAGAATGTAACAACAGAAAGGCAGATGGGAGTAAAATGGTGGAAGATTTTAAATGATGGGGTGAGGATTTTGCATTTCTTCCTAGAGGTAAAAAGAAATCATGAAAGAATTTTGAGTACAGGGTTAACAACTATTTCTGATAGCAGGTGTTTTTTGGTTTTGTTTTATTCCAGGAATTTCTGAAAACATCTTCCTAAGGTTTGAAGGGACAGTGATTATCTTTAGTGGAGAAGGCTACCACAGTGAGCAAATTATGAATCCCTTAAGAACCAGATAATGACAACTAATTGTAAGATGTTGTATGACCTAGGGGAGAGAGAGCTAAACTTGGAGTCAGGACAAGTCTGGGTTCAAATCCCACATCTGACATCTGCTTAACTGTGTGACCATGGGCAAAGCACTTCTCCTGTCTCCAAAACTCAATTTCCTCATCTATTATTTTTTTAAAAGACTTAATAATAGCACCAAAGAGCTGAATTTGGAGTCAGAAAGACCCGAGATCGAAAATCCCGCCTCTGACACTTTCTGGTTGTATTACCCTGGTGAAGTCACATAACCCCTGTTAGCTTCAGTTTTCTCACTGTAAAACTGGCATAATAACAACACTCACCTCACAGGGTGCTTATGAGGCTCAGATGAGTGACTATATGTAAAAAAGGTTTTGCTAACCTTAAAGTACTGTTTAAATACTAGCTATTATCGGCTTTTCAATAATAAAGAAATCAGTATTCAATATTTAACTGTTCAATTATTAAACATTAATTAAATGCTTATGAATTCTTGCTGTTTGTCCTTCATTGTCCTGCCATGATGTGCACCTGCATCAGATTTAAGTGAGGCAGGACTATGCAAAGTCACCATCTCCCTTTCTCCTCTTGAACCCTCTGGGTCCAGTGGCCAGATACAGACCAGGATGATTGAAGATGGCCCCTTGTTTAATTACTAAAGATTAATTCAATGTTTAGATAATATGTGCTTTGTTCACTTTTAGTCTTCTGTAACCTATTGGAGCTGTGATGGTGTTGAGAAAGGTTGATATAAAAAGACAAAGGCCAATCTAACCCACGCCATCGAGTTGCTCTTTCCCCATCATTATGGAACAGCACAGTTTCTTTCCCAGAATGATCTGAAATCATGGCTCCTCACTGTATTGGCCCAGAGAAGGGAGACCACTTGTTCCCAGGCAACCAGCAAATCCTAGGCTGGATCTTGGGGTGTCTGGGTCCCAGCACATTATGCTGAGCTGCATCCACTCACTTCAACTGACCCCCTGCTGAAAGAGGATGACAGGTGCTAGCTGGCTGCCTGCCTCCCCATTTGCCACAGGGGCTGGTGCGAGGAGGCCTGAGTGGCAGCCATATCCGCATCCGCATCCATATCGGTATCTGCATCCACAACAGTGATGTCATCACAATCGCATGGAGCATCCTTTGCTCTAAACAAGACGCTGTGCCTTAAACACTGGCTGGTAATAGCTCTCCTGGGCCTCATTACCAGCCTGCCTCCACTGCCTGCCTAACGATTGTTGTCTCCAATGGTCCCCCAAGGTAAATGTCTGATGTATCAGCAAATTTGCAGCCCGGCAGCCCCAGCTCCAGACACCGCAAAGGCTGCATCAGGCTGCCCTCCCCACTCCCAAAGCTGGCTCACGCTGTCCTTTCAGGCTGGGATAACACACCCGCCAAGTCAAAATTTTCTAGAGTTTATCTTGAATGATCAGATGTCAGAGCTAGAAGGAACCACAGAACAGGGGAAGGGACCTTGGAAAGTACAGAAAACTTCAGAACTGGGAGAGGCTTTCGGGCATGCAAGGTCAGAACTAGGAGGACCCCAGAACACAGACCGTCAGAGCTGGAAGAGGATTTGTTGTTACTGTTGGGGATGACAGGGGTGGGAACATTTCTTCTCTGTGGGGAGTTTCTCTATTGTTATTTCGTTGTTTTTCAGTCCTTGTGGCCCCATTTGGGGTTTTCTTGGCAGAGATATGGGAGTGGTTTGCCAATTCCTTCTCCACCTCATTTTACAGATGGGGAAACTGAGGCCAGCAGGTTAAGTGACTTGCCCAAGGTCACACAGCTAATAAAGTCTGAGGCAAAATTTGAAATCAGGTCTTCTGGACTCTAGGACATTATGCCACCTAACTGCCCTCTCTCTAGGAATGCAATTCAGCAATTTACAATCTTAATCTCAAAGCCTCCCCCAAGTCTCCTCTCTTCCTCCATTCTCCGTTACTGTTAGAGGCACCACCATCTGCCCAGTCACCAGGCTCCTAACCTTGTGTCATCCTACACTCCTCACTAACTCTCATCCCACCATCTCCAAGCAGTAGTCAAGGCACTGGGGAACAGAAAGACACAAACGGCCTCTGTCCTGACAAAATTCACCATCCAGAGGGAATATACAAGCCACGTATACAAACAAGGGGTACACAGGACATCCAGGGAGCGATCTCAGAGGAAGGGCACTAGTGGTAAGGGGGACCAGGAAGGAGGATTTTAGCTGAGTCAGCCCATCAATCCACTCAGCCAACTGACATTTGTGCTAAGCATGAACGGGCCTTGGCAACTGCTTGGATGTGAGCTCATCTAGTTTGGCCTCCTTATTTCCCAGATGAGGAAACTGAGGTTCGAGGGTATTTACTGTGTAAGATCCATGAGAATGTGATTCATTCTCCTCCTTCAAGCCCCATCAGCTACCCTACACCCATTCAGAGAACAAAGGTAAAAAGACTTCCTCTCTCCACTCCTCACCCTCTCCAACTCCGAGCTGCTCCCCTACCTCACCACCAACTCTGCAGGGGGCCTGACCACAGAGACAAACCCCAGGAAATAGCAAAAACCAAGACTCAGGCATCCTTCCAGCTTTGTGAAGATGGCGGGGAGCACAAGGATGAGGCATGAGGAGGTGCTCTGGCAGGGAGAGATGATTTTAGAACCAAGAAATTTCAGAGCTGAGAAGGATCTTAGAAGAGGGGATGTCAGAGCTGGGAGGGGCCTTAGAACAGGGGATGTCAGGGCTGGGAGGGGCCACAGAACAAGGGATGTCAGAGCTGAGGAGGATCTTAGAACAGGGGATGACAGAGATGGAAGGGGCCCTACAACAGAGAATGTCAGAGCAGGGAGGGGCCACAGAACAGGAACTCTCAGAGCTGAGAAGCCTTAGAACACAAAATGTTAGATTAGATGGGGCTTTAGACTCATGCCACATAGAATACAGGAGATATTAAAACCAGGAGAGGCCTTAGGATAATTATCTGAGCTAAAAGGGAATGTAAGGGAATTTAGCCCTGGGATTCATCAATTTTTTTAATATTTTCATAGCTGTCTTTCAATATAATGGGTTTCCTTTGCAAAATTCTGTATCTTATTTAATGTATTTTATCCTGGGAAGGGGTCCACAGACTTCACCAGACTGCCTCACCACACACCAAAAAAAGTTTAAAACCCCTGTTCCAAACCAATGTCCCCATTTTAAAGATGAGGAGCCTGAGATCCAGGAAGGAGAAGGGATCTGGCCAGGGTCACACAGTGACTACATGTTTAACCCAAGTGTCCAACTCCCAGGTGGACGATTCTTTCCTCTATACCACCCAGACATTTCTGAATTAATCAATATAGGTTTCCAGAACAGCCTAGGAATGTCACTCACAAGCTGATCACATCTCACCCATGAAGAAGGGACTAGATTATTTTATTTCCTCAGAGCTACAGCTGGCTTTGAGATCCTGGGGGCCCTCATCTGCTCTGAACTGACCTCCTCACTCTAAGGATAAAGGCCTGACAGTGGAGCATTGTCTTGTCAAAGGCATACATGTGGGTCCCTTAACCTCACTGGGCCTCAGTTTCCCCATATCCTCAGAGCTGGCAGGGGCTCAGCTGTCACATGAATCCCAACTCTAACACCCTTGAAAATAGTCATCTTCTCTTTCCTTGAATACCTCCAGAGGCAGGGGATTCACTACCTCCCAAGACAGCTCATCAACTGGAAGTTCTCAGGATCATAGGGATCATATATTTTGATAAGGGAGAACCTCAGAGGTCATCTAGGGTAACACCTTTTTTTGTCAGATGAGGTTTGGGGATGTTTATCCAACTGCCGAATGAGGAGAGAACAGATGACTCTGAGGTTTCTTTCACCTCTAGCTCTGTGAGCCAAGGGCAGGGCCATGCTGGTAAATGCTTTTAACAAACAGCTCTCCCAGGAATGTACTCCCACCCACTTTCTGCTTAACCTCTAGTGTCAATATTCCCTTGTTTGCTTCCTTGAGTCTCTACAATTAAGAAAACAATAAATAAAACCCTGAGGAATAGCGTTTGCCTGTTTCTGAGAGTTAAAAATCAGTTTGCTATGCACTGACTCCAGCCTGTCACTTGCCTAGGATCTCAATTCACCTCCCTGGGACTCAGTTTCCTCAACTGTAAATTGAGGGCACTGGACTAGATGGCCCCCGCCTTCTCTGAGTCTGCAATCCTATAAGACCAAAAAAGCACTAATTATCGAAATGTGTTTTTTAGTATTTACATCGAGATATCACAGATAATATTAATAAACAGAGATTGCAGCATCCAATTGTATAGCTGCTTGATATACCCTTTTACCTGGGCCTCAGTTTTACCATTCGTAAAATGGGGATAAGAACCCCCATTCTGCTTAAGTCTGATATTGTTCTGACCATAAAATTAGAAAAGGGAGATGAAAGCCCCTTGTAAAGTCTAAAGCATCGATAGGCCCTGACCTTTACCCTTTGCAGTTGCTTAGGGGCAAGAGTCTGGCCTTCCCTCAACCACTGGCTTACCTGCAGGGACACAAGAAGGTGAACAGAGCGGAAGGCGGGGCTCTCCTGGAGAGGCCAGAGGTAGCTGGCTCTGGGGTCTGGACAGCCGTCACCCCCATTCACCGGGAGACTGTTTCCTGTGGCCCAGGCTCCTGGATGGAGAGCAGCCAAGGCAGAATCCCGGCTCCCAGAGGATTCCAAACTCCCCCCTCCCCACCTTGGGTTTGGCTTGACTGCATTGCCTCGGAGGAAGCCTGGCAAATATTTATGCTGTTCATGAATAAGAAATGGCCTGGCTCTGCAGAGTCACTGCAGTAGGAAACAGCATCATGGAGAGGAGGAAGAGGAGGAGGAGAAGAAAAAGGAGGAGGAGGAGGAGGAGGAAGAGGCTCAGGTCCATTCCTGCCACTGCCCATCCTCCTCCTCCCTGAACCATCCCCAAGCCAAAGATAAGGAGAGATCCAGTCCTGCTGCTACTGTCAGCCATCATCCCCACTCACCCCCATTTTGTTGTTGTTCAGTCATTTCAGTCGTGTCTAGCTCTCCAGGACCCCATTTGGGATGGTCATGGCAGAGACACTGGAGTGGTTGGCCATTTCCTTCTACAGCTCATTCTACAGATGGGGAAACTGAGGCAGACAGGGTGAAGTTACTTGCCCAGTGTCTGAGGCCTGATCTGAACTCAGGAAGATATGTCCTGATTCCTGGCCCAGCACTCTAACCACTAGCTGTTCTTATTCCCCACCTTCCCCTCAATAACCAAGTCTTATCCAGGCTAAATATCTCTAGTTACTTCAAGCAATCCTCATCCAATATGAGTTAGAGTCTCTCACCAGAGCTGACATGAGAGTTCAGATCCTGGCTTTGTCCTTTACTTGCTGTATGACCTTGGGAGAGGTTCTCATCACTTCATGCCTCAGGTTCCTCCTCTGTAAAATGGCAGGTGTCCTCCGAGTTCTCCTCCAGGATTAAGTCTATAGACCTCAAGTCCCTTAACATCCTGTGCCCTTGGTTTGATCTGTAAAATCAGGAGGTTGACCTAGAGACCTTTGAGCTCCTTTGGAGCAAGGATTCTTTGATCCCACCTAACAGAAGGAGGACTAGCTCTGAGCCTGGAAATTCTAAGTTCAAATCCTGCTGCCTTGTGGATTTGGGAAAGTAGATTCTCCTCTCTGGACTTCTTCCATTTCTTGTGGAAAGTGCCTTGACTCTGAAGTAAGAGGCTCTGAATTTCAATCCAAGCTCAGGCACTCCCTGAGTGACCCTGAACAAATCACTTCTCTTCTCTGGGTTCCCAGCTTCCCCAGCTGTAAAATGAGAGGGTTGGACAATACGGTCTGTAAGGTACCTTCCCACTCTAAACTGAGATAAGGAGAATGAGCTAGATTTAAGTCCTGTTCACATAGACTTCAGATGGAGCTAGAAGGCAAGCAATGCTCCCAGAATCTTCAGCACCCAATTCTATCACCATAATTAGACATTTTCCCAGGGAATCTGAAAAACTTAAGGACATCTGTTCTCTTTGTGGCTAGAAGGGTACCAAAATGGGTCAAGTTGCTCCCCCTCAAGTCTTCTGCCCCATGGCCCAATCACAGAGACATATTAAGACAGAGGGGCAGCCTGGGTTGTGTTCTGGCCTTTCCATTCATTTACTGGGTAACTTTGGACAAGTAACTTCCAGAGCTGTAACTAAGGTAGGATGAAGGGGTTTTGCCCTTGAGTCCTATATTTAGAGACTAATTAAACAATATGGTATACTAGGATGAACTATTACCCTGTCCTAGCCTCTTGTATCCTCCTCCTTCCCTGCAGCAGGTTCCACAACAATGACTTTACACCAGGGTCTCTCTCTCTCGGTCTCCCCACCACTGGCAATACTAAGTCACTCCCACACCAGTTCAACTGAAAGTACCTTTTGTGATGTTTAGCTCAGGTGCAAAAAATTCAATTCTGGACACTTTCTCTGTCTGACATTCAGTTTCCCCTGAAGCATAAAGGTATTATTGAGCAAGATGTAAGGATGGGCTAGAATCAGCTCCTATAGGCTGGAGACAACCAAATGTTAAATTTTCAGTGTGAACATTTACACCTCAGAATTCAGCAAACCTTACAAGTCAGGACTTAGTTTATTATTTTGTTGATTGTCTAGACTTAAGAAAATGATAGAGAAAAACGTTAATAATGAGGACTACACTTAAAAATATGTCCCTGAGATTTGCTTCCTCAGTAAGCTAGTTGTTAAACATTCACCTTGACTAGGTGGTCTTTAGGATAGAGCTAAGTCACTTCCACTCATCTTTAACACCAGCGATAGCAAGAAAAATAAGGTCCCTGCTGTAACAGCAAGCACCCCAACATACCCAGGGTAGCTGCTAGCACAGGTTCTTTGATCTGTTTTTCTAAAGGAAAGCAATTCAAAAAAGTTAGCAGTCTTACTTTAATCAAACACATATGTCATTCACTTAGTTCTGGGGGAAAAATCAGCACCCTGAACTTCAGAAAATACCAACAGAAATCACAAGTAGACAAAAAATACAGAGAAAATAACACGATTCAACAGACCAACAGACAAGGCTTCTAGCTATCTGGCCATTACATACATACAGTGTTAGTTACCAGAGAGAGAAGCGCTAATATCTGGGCTTTCAAAGCTGGGGGGGGAGGGAGGTCAAAGGTTGCCCAGAGTCTCAACTGACCAAACCACACAACTCTTCCCATAAGTGAACCCCAAAGCAAAACCTCATCTCAGAGGTATATATAGCCTTCTCCAGGGTCAGAGAACATCACAACCTTCATGATCCACTGCCTAATTACAAAGTAACAAAAGGTGAGCCTGCCTGAAAAACAAGCCTCTTCTAAGCAAGCTTCTCTTGTTGGGCTCCAAGTGAGGCCCATTAAGGGGAAGGGAAGATCTTAAAATTTCCTTACCATTACACCTGCCTTCGTGTGGTTTGGGGTTTTTTTCCCAACTATATGTAAAGACAATTTTAACATGTTTTTTAAAATTGTGAGTTCCAAATTTTCTCCCTCACTCCCTCCTCTCTCCCCTCCATGAGATACTAAGCAATTTAATAAAGGTTCTACACATGAAATCGTGCAAAACATATTTCCATATTAGTCATGTTGTGAAAGTAAACACAGACAAAAAAAACAGAAAAAATAAAATAAAATAATTGTCTTCTTTGATCTGCATTCAGATTCCATCGGTTCTTTTTTTATCATACATTCTTTAGAATTATCTTGGATCATTGTACTGCTGGAAATAACTACTTCATTCCTTGTTGATCATAGTACAATGTTGCTGTTACTGTATAGAATATTTTCTTGGTTTGGCTGACTCAACTTTTAATCAGTTCATATAAGTCTTCCCAGGTTTTTCTGAAATCTGCCTGCTCATCATTTCTCATACCACCACAGTATTCCATCATAATTATATGCCACAATTTGTTCAGGCATTCCTCAATTGATAAGCAGCCCTTCAATTGCCAATTCTTTGCTAATAGAGTTGCTATTAATATTTTTTGTATAAATAGGTCTTTTCCCCTTTTTAAAAAATCTCTTTCTTCCAAGTGATCTGTAATCTAGAGGGGAAAATGAGAACAACTCCCAATCCTAGAACATTTTAAAGTTTCTAAAGCATTTTCCTCATAGCATGCTGATAGTTTAGAAAATGAAAAGTTGAACTTTTTTTACAGAAAACCAAAATCCAATGAGGAAAAATGATCCCAGGTCATACAGTCGGGTAGTATCAGAACTGGGAAGAATAAGATGAGATCCAGACCTGTGATGGATCTTGGAGATTATCTGCGATAACCCAACTTTCAAATTCAAGGCTTTGATATGCCCTTGTAAGTGGTCACATCATGACCTCTCTGGACCTCAGTCTCTTTGTTGATAAAAAGGATATGTTAACAGCAAATGAGCCAGGATTCAAACCTTAGACCTTTGATTCCCTATCCAATTGTTTGTCTTTCAACTACTCTGTGCTATTTCTTCTGGATTCAGGAATAGCAGGGGACCCAATAACACCATATTGACTCATCATAAGATAGTCACATAGGAAAAGATAACGTATCTTACAGTTAAGACAGATATTGAACTGTGATCAGAGTCCAGTGAATATTAGAGAGTCAGGAGTATAGTACTTCAGAGGGAGGAGTTGATTTTTTTTTTCTTAAAAGCTAACATTTTGAGCAAGATGGTTTTAGAAAAAATCTAGGAAGTCTTATATGAACTAAGACAGAGTGAAAAGAGCAGAAACAGGAGAATGTTATACATAGTAACAGCAAGACTGTAACAATGATCAGCTGGGAAAGTGTGAGCTTCTCTGATCAACACAACGATTCAGGACAATTCTGAAGTCTCATGATGAAAAATGCAATCCACCTCCAGAGAACAAACTGATGGAATCTGAGACAGATTGAAACAGATTTTTTTTCATTTACTTTATTTTTCTTGGTTTCTGTATGTTTTCTTTTGCAACATGGATAATGTGAAAATATGTTTTGAATCACTTCACCCTCCACAATATAATCAATATCATATTGCTTGTCCTCTCAAGGAATGAGTGGGGAGCAAAAGAGAAGGACAGAATTTGGAATTCGAAATCTTAAAAAACTGAATGTGAAAAAAATTTAATGTAATTGGGAAATATTTCATGAAATAAGTAAAAATATAAATATAATAATATAAATATAAAAAATAAAAATATACATTGAAAAAGCTGACATTTCTATGATGCCATATAGGCAAGACTGTCAGTCAATAGACATTTATTAAGAGTCTACCATATATCAGACCCTGTGCTAAATACAACAAATACCCCCCAAAAAGGGAGCGAAAGATGGTCTCTACCCTAAAGTAGCGCATAATCTAATGGGTAACACTTCAGACATGCAGATATGTATACATGATTTCATTATTGTTATTACCATAGCTAACATTTATGTAGCATGTATTATGAGCCAGGCACTGTGCTAAGCACTTTATAATTATTCTCTCATTTGATTCTTCCCAACAACCCTGGAAGGTAGGTGCTGCTATTATCGATTTTACAGATAAGGAAACTGAGACAAATAGAGTGACTTGCCTGGGATCGCAGAGCTAATAAGTGTCTGAGGGCCCATTTGAACTCAGTTTTTCCTGACTCCAGGGCCAGTATTCTACCCACTGCAACACCTACCTGCTCTGCCTATACAACAGAAATAAAAAATAATTAAGAGAGAGAAGGCACCAGAACTAAGAGGGGTTAGGAAAGGTTTCCTGTAAAGATTGAGATTTTAGTTGGGATTTAAAGTAAATTAGAGAACCCAGTGGATGGAAATGAGGAGGAAGAGCATTCAAGGAATGGGGAGAAGTCAGAGGAAATGCTCAACACGCCTAGATTCAGAGATCATAGAATTTAAAAGCTGGAAGCAACTCCGGAGTTCGTCTGGTTTCTAGTTGTTGTTGTTCAGTCATTTTCAGTCGTGTCGGACTCTTGGAGACCCCATTTGAGGTTGGCTTGGCAGAGATACTAGAGTGGTTTGCCATTCCCTTCTCCAGCTCATCTTCCAGTAAAGGGGTAGGGGGAGGGAATAAATCTGTTAACTAAAGGGGGGCAACTAGATGACACACGGATGGAGCCCCAAGCCTGGAGTCAGCAAGACTTGAATTCAAATCTGGCCTCAGACACCTACTAGCTGTGTGTTCCTGGACAAGTTACTTAACCCTATTTGCTTCAGTTTCCTCATCTGGCTATCTTTCCCAAGCTATCTATCTCCTCTGCCCACAAATGCTTCAGTTTTCCCAGGGGAATTCAGTACCTTTGGATAGATGGTCATTTCTTACCACTAGGTGTCAGGACTGGGCTAGTCACCAAAGAGACCCCTTTTCCTTAGGAGCGAGCTCAAAGAGCATAAAATGTCAGAGCTAAAGGGAACCTCAGAGCACAGAATTTAGAACTCAGGGATAGAAAGAACTCACTACATAAAACCTGGAATATCAGGACTGGGAAGGACCTGAGAACGTAAAATGTCAACACTGGAAAGCAACGTAGAACTCAGAACATCAACACTAGAAGGAATCTTAGAACACAGAATATCAGAGAGGGGATAAAGCTTAGAAAGTAGAATGCCAGAGTTGTGGGAACCTTAGAATCATAGAATATTAAAAAGGAATAAAACCTTAGAATCAGAGTCTCCCACCACCAAATTGGTGAGTGGTGAAAGGTGCTTTGTAATTTGATTGGATAGATAGATAGACATCTAAAGTCAATAGAGATAGATGGATGGATGGATGGATGGATTGATGATGGATGGATGGACAGATAGATAGAAGGATGGATAGATAGATGATAGATAGATAGATACAAACAGATGGATAGAGAGATAGAAAGATGGATAGATAGTTACAGTTATACGTAAGTACAAATGTGTATATATGTACATATATATACACAGTCTCTCTCTACACACACAATACACGTACATATGTAGTATTACAACCTTCAATACTTTAAAAATATACTGACTTTTAGAACAGCATATATATGCATGTGTATAAGCTATATATAAGCTATAAGTATGCATATATACACATACATACACATATGCATGTGTTGGGTATATATATACATATATATGTACACGTCTGTGTGTATGTGTACACACTTCTATGACACTGGGCTCTCACTTTCTCCCCAGTAGGCTGGACATTTGATACCAGGAGCCATTGCAAGATGTATTAGTACAGTGTTAGATTTGAAGTAAAAAAAACCCGAGTTCAAATCCTAGCTGAGATACTAGCTATGTGACCCTGTACAGTCATTTCACCTTTTAGACTCAGTCTCTATACCTGTTAAATGGGGATGGCAATACTTGCCCTACCTACCTCTTAAGTTTGTTGGAAGGTAGGTGTTTTACCACCCAGACTCATTCCCCCATAAGTAAAGTTTCATCTCCCACCTCCATGCCTTCACCCAGGCTCTCCCACATGGCAGGAATGCTACCTTCTAAGCTCGGCTCCTACTGTATCTCCCTGCAAAGGCTTTTCTGGTTTCCTCTAGTATGTATTGCCCTCTCACCACCACCATCACTTTGTGTTTATTTCTCATTTCTGTGTTGGTGATCACAGAACTGAATGCGGGGTCAGTTATGTAGGATAGGGTGAGGGACTGGGCCTCTGATGTCCTTGATGTGGAAAGTACCAAAGCAGATCAGCCCATACTCTGCAACTGACAGCTGCCTAGAGTGTGGAGAAAGGAAATTACTTGCTCAGGGACAGAGCATGGTCAGCCAGAATGTGCCCACCAGTCTTCCTGGCTTTAAGGCTATTAACCTATGCCCAGCCATGCTGCCTGGTAGGTAGTATAAACATACCAGGTTTCTAATAAGTGCATATTGATTTTTATCCAGCATCCAGAGAAGGGCCTGACACCTAATAGGTGCTTAAATGCTCGTTAATTGATCAGTAGTAAGTACCTACTGTGTACCATGCACTATGATGACACTCCACGCTCTAAGGCCCCTGCTAGCTCTGAATTCTCCTTCTCGGTGTACACAGGGAGTATTTCATACACGTTTACTACCTGACTGACTGCGCTAAGTACTGTAGATAACAGAGAAAGCTTAAAAAAAAACAGCCTGAACTCTTGAGGATCTCAGAGTCTACATTAATATCAGCAAGTCACCAAACAGCGGGTCAAGGCAGGACATGTTGGGAAGGATGCCCAGAGACAAGACGGGCAAACACCGGCTCAAAGGTGGGCCCAGGTGGCATAATTACAAGGTGAGGCAGGGAGGAGGAGCATTTCCTGGGAACTTCAGCAGTGCTGAGAGGCAGGGCTGCTGATTAACTCACCCCCCATGGCTGAAGCCATGACCCCGAGTTCAGAAACTGGCAAACTGGGACCCTGGAGGGCAAGGAAGGCAGGCCACCCAGGGAGAAGGAACAGTGAAACTCTCACTGAGTCTCTGATGGGGCCCTCCTTCCTTCCCAGGGCATCAGGGAGGGTAGGGAAAGGTTTTAACACTTAAAAGTGCAATATCAAGTGCTTTTTATGGAGTTCCTTAGAACAAGGAAGGTCAGAGCTGGAAGGGACCTTAGAACAGGAGATGTCAGGGCTAGGAGGGGCCTTAGAACAGGAGATGTCAGAACTGGAAGGACTCTAGTGATCATTTATCCCAAGGTCTCCCAAAATAAAACAGCCAGAGAGAATCAACTTGTCCAAGGTAACATACAGCCCTGACCTGGCTTGAAATTTTCCTTGAAACCAGTAACAGTTGAGAAAACTAACACTATGCCCCTGCTCTGAAAAAACAAACAAACCCTAGTTTAAGTGAACACTGTTCCTGAGCAGCAGCCATCCCTGGTTCTCCCTGTTTGCCACGTTCTGTGTTCTAAGATCTTCCCCTGCTCTGAGGCCCCACCTAGCTCTAATGACACTTCTGGCTTTAATGTTCTATGAGTCTAGCATAATCACGAACTCTTCATAGTGTAGCTTAGGGGAGGGGAAGAGGGTCATAACAATTGCTTGAATTCTCCAGGTCAGTGGAAAGCATGCTGTCACTGGAGTCAGAAAACATGGATTAAATCCCATCTAATGCTGCCTGTGTTCAGGTCCCTTCACCCCATTGAGCCTCAGTTTCCTTACCTATAAAATGAGCAAATTGGACTAGACGGCTTCTCCAGTTCCTTCCAGCTCTAGGATGCACTACACCAGATTAATTCTGCACCATCTGAAAGAAAAAAATCTAAGACCAAGAAGTTTTCCTGTGCAGGGGAGAGGAACAAGCTTAAGGGAAACCCAGAGAGGAGGAGGAGGAGGTGGGGGGAAGGAGGAAGGGGGAAAAGAGGAGAAGAAAGAAGAGGGGGACTGGTAGGAGAAAGAAGAGGGAGGGTGGAGGAGAAAGAGGAAGAGAAGGAAGAGCGGAAGGAAGAAGAGGAGGAGAGTGAAAAGGAGGGGGAAGGAGGAAGAAAAGGAGGGAGGAGAAAGAGGGGGAAACTGAGGAGAGGGAGGAGTGGGGAAAGAAGAAGAGGAGAAAGAGAGGAAGAAGAAGGAGAAAGGGAAGAAAGGAAGGGAGAAGAAGACAAAGAGAAAGAGGGGAAGGAAGAGGAGGGCAAGAGCCATAGGGTCTGGGACTTCCTAGCCACCATTCTATTTTAACAAAAGCCAGGCAGTGTCTCCAGGCTTCAGAGTGAGAGAAATGACAGAAGCGTTAACTAAGACTTAACTCTGTTAGGACCATTTCTGGAGAATGTGCAGGTCCAGCCACCAGAACTGGTCTTGCTCTCTCTGGTACTTCTTTGGACACTTGGCCAACGCATTCTGTGGCTGCCTCCCTACTGGAGAATGTGGTCATCACTAGCTTCGATCATCCCAGGCGCTTCCTCCTGTGGAGAGTGACTCAGTTACCCCAAATCCCAACGGAAGCTAGTCTTTTGTTCCCTCACGTGGGCACAGATAAACCCTCATCACTTCCAAAGTCTCCAGGGACTCAGCATAACTAAGTATGGCCACAGCTGGGATAGGGAGGAGGAGGACCAAGCCCTGTCCTTTCCTTGGGCCTCCAGTCCACAGCTTCCTAGACATGATCTTCCCTAGGCAAACTCTGAAATCACAGGCAGACTAATCTAAGAGATAGTCAGGAGTCTAGGGTTCTAGTCTCAAGTCTGCTGATGACTTGCTGTGTGTCCTTAAGCAAGTCACATTTCCTCTCTGAGATCAGTTTCCTCATCTGTCAAACGGTTTGGAGCTCATCAAGAGAAGAGTGACCAGGGTGGTAAGAAGACTGTAGATATACTTGGAATACTTGGAGGAGTCACAAACCTTCAGCCTGTAGAAGAGACAAGTTATGGAAAACAAGATCAGTCTTTTAACAATAATAAGAATAACAATGACAACAATAATTAAAGTCATATAGATATTAAATACATTAGCCTGTCTGGGAGGGTAACCCACAAATATTATTTTGCCCATTTTGCAGAGGAGAAAACTGAGACCACAAGTGGCTAGGTTATTTGTATACATGATCACATCACTAATATGTCAGAGGTGAGATTGGAACCTAGGTAGTTTCTCTGCATCAAAAGATCTCTCACATAGCAGGAGGATTGCTAGATTTGTCAAACTTAACCCAGCCCACAGACTGCCTCTTGACAACATCTGCTCAGTCACAGAAGATGGAATAAGATGTGGTTGGTTCCCCATTTCAGAGAGGCAGACCTCAGTTCTATATAAGTGAAAACTTCCTAACAATTAGCATTGACCAAAACTAGGATGGACTCTGACAATAGGGAGTAAGTGTCCAAGCAGCAGAGGCTGGATAAATTACTCATCAGGGAAACTGCCAAAGGCATTAGTGAGAGGCAGGGGTTCCACTAGGTGGCCTCTAAGGTACCTTGCTGAACTTCCTGCCAACACTTGCTTGTTAAGACTCGTCAGAGGACTTGACCACTGAGCTGTTACAATTTGCATTTGGTGTGTTTATTCGGAAAATAATGTAATCACTTATGACTTTAACTTTGTTACACAACAGATGAAACATGTACAAATGGTTTTTCAAAATTTTCTTTTCTTCTTTCCTTATGCTTCCATCAACCCCTTATTTTTATTCAAAGCACCCCAATTGCACCTGACGCTACTACTGTCTCCCTCATCATTCCTGTGTCCCCCAAGGGGTGGTACTACCTATTTTAGGAACCTATGTTAGAGCTAGTCTGAACATAATTATTTGCAGACAGTCTTCCCCTTTCAACTGTGAAGATCCCCAGTTTTCTTTGTATCCTCAGGGCTTAACACAATTCCAGGTGCTTAATTAAGGTTATTGACTGGTTAAGAATAAGAGCTATTTACCCTTTGGGGAATGACCCAGGAGAATAATTCTCTTAAAGCCGACTTAATTCCTCTCTGACCACTCCCCTCAAGGGCTCTCTAGGTGACCTAAAGTAATTAGAGGGACTTCCTTCTCTCTGGTCAATACCCTTTAATGACTTGGGGAAATAGGGGGAAAGGGACAGGCTTTAGGCATGTTATTATTCCAACCCCTTCAAGAAAAGACTTGTATCTTACCTGGCTTGAGGTATATCTGATTCTAAAGTTGGCTACTACTCTTAAATTATTTTATGGGGCCTCAGCTTTGCTCTTCATGTACTCTGAGGCAGCAACTTGGCACAATGGATTAAATTCCGGGCCTGGAGTCAGGAAGGCCTGAGTTCAAATCCTGCCTCAGGCACTTCCTAGTTATGTGACCATAGGCAAGTTATTTACCTCAGTTTCCTCATTTGTAAAATAGAGATAATAATATCACTTACTTCTCAAGATTGTAGTGAGGATCAAACACAATGCTGTTTGTCCTTCATTTCCAAAGCAAACTTTTACCAGGTGATGTCTTGACTTGCACATGAATTTGGATTTAAGTAAGACAGCTGCACAAAATCATCAACCTCACTCTCTCCTCCAGTCTTCTAAGTCCAGTGGCAGGACAAAAGTCAAGACAACTGGTGATGGCCTGGGATGTGGGGGATGACCGTGGCTTCTTCATGGGTCCAAGCTTTAAGGGTTCCACTGGAACATGGGAACAAATTGTTCTCATCTTCCCATTCCATAGGGAAAGTCTGCCTGCTTGGGGTAGACATCCCCTTGACTCAGGGACAGCTTTGAGGCCTGTCAGTCACCATCCACCTGATTTAGCCTGCCAGCCTAGATGGTGTATGGGATAAGTGAAAACCTCTCAATTTGGGGTGATTAACTTTCCCTTCCTCCTCCATAGCTTCTGTCAATCACTTTTATCTTCCTTTGTCTGTTTTCCCACCGTGGTGGGACCCTCCCACCCTCTTTCCTTGCTGTCCTTGTTGGGGAAGAATTTGGTGAAGTGTGTCTCTCCACCAATGAGAGAGGAAATCGTTGGGGAGGGGTCTTGACTAAGTTAGATTATAAATTCCAGCACTACCTTTTGTAACTTGCCTCTTCTCCATGATGAGTCATGGGGAAGACCGCCCTCTTCTCTGGGGAAGAGAATAAAATTCTGTTCTTATCCTAAGAGATCTCTGTGTTTATTTCTTTTCACTTAATTAAGGATGAAGGCTATTCTTCATCCCAAACAATGGTTTTACCCGGGGTGTGGCCACTGTACAGGCTACACTTTCTTGGAGCCCCAATTGAGAAGTGGGGAAAGGTAGACGCCAAGGTGGATAGGCAGCCCTCATGCTAGAGGTGCTGATCCTCCTTGAACACCCCATGTGCCTGGAATACTGTAAACCCTATATAAATCTTATTCTTTTGCTTTCCCCACCCCTTTTCCTAAGAGAAAGGAACTTGGCCGGATGGGAAAGTGCAGGAGGATTTCAGTGGCAGGCATTGTTTCCTGAGGTTTGATTTAAGTGCTGATAAAGTTTTCTTCCTTCTAAGTTTAGAAAGAACTTTTAGGCTGGAGAAATATTCAGTTCTTAACATTTTCCATTAAACTTAAAAAAGAGAGGTTTTAATAGGCTTTGGTGAAAGGCGAGAAAATTCTGCTCTATTAAACCTGATCTCCTGTGTCTATCTAGAAGAGGAGCAACAAACACCTTTCCATTTTCAGAGAGAGGCCATTCCATTGAGTCTCTAGCCTGGATTTCTACCTTAGCCTAGAGGAAGCGGAGTAAAACCAGTTCTTTAGTTCTAAGTACCTCTGGCATTTCTCAAACTGACTAAGGTCCTGAGAGGATTCCACCCTAAGGCAATGGACAAGAAAAATCTAAACGAATTCCTCAATCGTTAACAATACCCTCCACTTCTACCACCTCCAACCTAATAGTGGTCATTCATTCCCTATCCGGAGCTGCCACATCCCTTATTCCCATTCCTCTCAGCCAAACCTCTCAATTACTCACTCTAAGGTACCCAAATTTGCTTCCATCTTAAATCTTTTTTCCCCCTTTCCCACCTGTTGCATGTTCTGGCTCTTACTGAGACCTAGCCCCCTCCTGGAGGATGAAACCTCCCTGACCTCACTTTCTAGTGCTGGTTGCACTTTGACTCATTCCCCATGATTTATAGGTCTATGCTCCCCTTTGCCACTTCTAGTAATTCCTATCACCAGCACACAGTAATATCTCCTCCCTTGAGGTTCATTCAATTCACATCTACCACCCAATGAAAATTCTTGTGGTCATTGGCTTGCCCTCTTCTTTCCTCAATGAGTTCAGTGCCTGGTTCTTGGGCTTTCAATTCTCTTTAGCCCCTGCCCTCATACTAGGAACTTTAACATATGTACTGATACTCGCTCAAGCACCCTAACCTCATGATTCTTCAACTTACTCATTCTCCTTGACTTACTTCTCACCACATGCCTCAGTCATGCACAGGGTCAGAACATTGATCTTGTTATCACCCACAAATACTCTGCTTCCATGTTCAAGAAGTCTGAAATTCCCTTATCTGATTTCAATCTCAGTTTGGTCATTTCCAGTCATGTCTGACTCTTCATGACCCCATTTGGGGTTTTCTTGGCAAAAATACAGGAGTGGTTTTGCCATTTCTTTCTCCAGTTCATTTTTACAGATGAGGAAACTGAGGCAAACCGAGTAGAGTGACTTGCCCAAGGTCACACAGCTAATAAGTATCTGAGGCCAGATTTGAACTCAGGAAGAGGAGCCTTCCTGACTTCAGGCCTAGCGCTCTGTGCATTATGGCACCCTTTAGCACCCTATCTTATTTCAACTTATTTTCATTCTTCCTCTTCCTCTGTGTGACAACCCCAAAACCTCTTCTTTTTTCACATTATAATATCCATTCACTGGACCCCTCAGTTCTTTCCCAGACTATCTCCCCCCTACACTAGCTACACTCTTTCCTCCCATTCTCTTCTCTTGACTCCCTACCCCTTATCATATCACCGATAGCACCCTGCCAAGCCTCAGTTGTGACTCACTCTCACCATCCCCTACCATCACTCCTACACTCTCTCTGTCTCTTTTTCTCTCTTTCTCTCTCTCCCTCTCTCTCTTCCTCTCTCTCTCTCTCTCTCTCTCTCTCTCTCTCTCTCTCTCTCTCAGAAAGTACATGTCAGGATGCTTTCCCATGATTTCATTCATTCTCCCAGTAACTTCTGAGACAAAAATACTCCTTGCTGGTCACCATTCCCCTTCACCTGCTGCCTTCCACTCTGAGAATATACAGCATCCATTCTTCTTAACCTCTCTATACCTTTTCACACATTGGTCCATCTGCTCCTTTTGGATATCTCCTTCATGGAGTTTTGGGACATTATTCTGTCATAGTTTTATTGTTGCTTAGTTGGGTCTAACTCTTCATGATCCCATTTGGGGTTTTCTTGGCAAAGGTACTGGAGTGGTTTGCAATTTCCTTCTCCAGCTCATTTGACAGATGAGGAACCTGAGGCAAACAGGGTGAAGTGACTTGCCCAGGGTCATAGAGCTAGGAAGTATCTGAGGCTGGATTTGAACTCAGGTCTTCCTGACTCCAGGCCTGGTTGTCTATCCACTTCACCACCTACCTGCCCACCTGGTACGTAGTCTTAAGACTTGGATTTGAAGTTGGGATTGGCTGCTTCCATCCTGTGTAACATTAGGCAGGTCACAAAATATCCCAGGCTTTCAGTTGCCTCTTCTGTCAAATGACAGGACTGAACTAGATGGTTGCCAGGGTCTCCTTTACCTGTACAGCTCCAAGATCCAGTGAAACATCCTTCCCAAAGCTCTTTGATTGCATAAAGTGAGTGCACCTGGGAGACCCTCCCAGCCCCAAGGGTTCAAAAGTAAGGGGAGGAAGGGTAGGGTGGAAGGGGGGGATTCTATTTCAAGAGAGAAAAAAGCCCTTCCCTCCTTCACTCCACCCTCATCCCATTTCCTGCATAGGCTTGGAAAGCTATCCCAACACTAATGAATGCCTTCTGGGGATTGTATTAAAAGGCTGGGGAATCACTGCTGAACAATGATGAAAAATGAACTCATCTCATTGCAAGTGATGAAAGAAGAAAAAGAGAGTAGGGAGAATCTTTACTGGATAGAGGGTGCTGCTCATCCGAAGTGATTGAAGATAGTCCCAGAGGCAATGAGGGAGTCAGCAATTTCACTCAGACTTGGGAGTCAGAAAACCTGGGTTCATGTCCCAGTTTTCCCACTTATCAATAGGGTAGTCTCATGTGAGACTCCATCTCCCACCCCAGACATTTCTACTGGCTCTCCCCAGTGCTTGGAATGCTTCTCCCCTTCTTTCTTAAGTCATTTAGCATTACAGATTTGGAGTCAGAAGGGGTCCAACTGCTCCATTTTATAAATGAGGAAACTAAGGACCAGAGAGGGGAAGTGACTTGACTAAGGTCACACAGGTAGTAGATGGATCCCAGGTCTTCTGATTCCAAATCCAGAGCTCTTTTTGCCATATGTTACCTCTGAGTCTCAGTTTCCTGATCTGTAAAATGAGAGATCAGATGGACTCTGAAGTCTCTTCCAGTTCTAGACATGTGTTCTATGATCTTGTTATCTGTATGACCTATAAAAGGTCCCTTTCTGTCTATGGTCCTCAGTTTCCTCACCTGCAAAATAAGATGGTTGGACTAGGTGGTTCAGAAGTCTTTTGTATTTCTAGACCTGTGATCCTATGGGAAAGTTGGAGGGGGAAGATCCCTTGTCCTGGAGTTCAGCTCTGTCTCTTTGCTAGTCACATATCCCTGGGAGATGATTTAATCTCCCCTTTCTAAGCCTAAAATGGGGATAATAGTGCCTGTTCTGCCTCCCTAACAGGACAAAAGCCAGCCAGTGTTTTATTTATTTCTTCCTCAGCATCATGCATACAGTAGGTTCTTAATAAAAGCTGGCTGAATTGAGACAACATGGTGGAATAGAGTTTAACATTGGATTAGGAATCCAAGGACCTGGGTTCCAATGCTGACTTTGCTGCTTAGTACCTATGAGTTTGGACAAGCCATCTCTTTGGGCCTCAGTTTCCTCAGCTGTAAAATGAAGGGGCTAGACTAAGCCTGTGGAGATTTATCTTTCTCTAAACTTCTGAGCCTGTGAGTTCACCAGCTATGTCATCAAATGTAAACCAGACAGGAAAAGAGATCCATTGTCTACCTCAATGAAGATGGTCCCTTCTGTCTCTAGGTTCCATGCTCCTAAAACTGAAATTGAATTGAGCATGTGTGGGATATAGTGAAGACCCCTCACAGAATTTAAGGCTGGGCTTTCAACTCCAGGAGAAAGCATGGGAACACAGGATGTAAGCACATCTGCATGTTTACCCTGGTCGAGAGACTGACAAGGATGGGACTTGTGTACTAAATCTGTGGGATCATCATATCTGCTTGTTTTTATTGGACCAGAACCCACAGAACATAGAATGTTACAATACTTGGTTCCTTGCCCAGTGATATTTTAAAGGACTATGAAATATTCCAGGAACAAGAACAAGGACACAGGCTGCTTGTTCTGTACTTTACCACTGTCATTAGGGTAGATTTATTGCATTTAGATTGTACCCTTAATGCTCATGATAAGGAGCTGAGAGGAAGGAGATTAGGGAGGGAGAATTTGTGTCTAGGGGTTTATAAAAGAATTTGTCTCATCTGTGCCTGGCACGGTCTGACGCTGAGAACGCATTGAATGCATTTGGTGTGAGTTGTCCTTTCCACAAGATCATAATAAACTCCTTTCTACTTTCTACCTTGAGAAGCCTCTGAGTTTAATTTGGGCAAGGACTTTGCATGTTCCATACAAGCATAAGGAAGCATGAGGACCCTTAGAAGGGTGTGCATGAGGGACAAAAATAATCTTATTTTCCGATTCTAAGATCTTGGCTATTAGGCCGTGTGCTGGCACTAATTTTTGGTCAGAGATTTAAACTCTTTGGGACTCAGTTTCCTCAATCTGTTTAAATTCTGCAAGCATTTATTAAATGCCTACTAGATGCCAGGAACACAAAAACAAAATCAAAATCATCTCCACCCTCAAGAAGCTTACATCAAGGAAGGAATAATATTGTTTGTGTTGGCTGTGTAGTATAATTCCAGAAAGCTAATTGGACTGAACCAAAGATGTAAACTAGTTCTTAATAGATTTGGAATAAGTGAAGTTCTTTGGTCATTAGATATAGACAGATGAATCCAAACAGGCAATGTCTTCTAGTTGACTGGAAGAATCAGACTCACCACTGGGGAGCCAGCTTAAAATATTGAGTACCATCAGCAGGTCAGTCTGGAGGCGACTGAATCCAGTGGTAAAGGACTCTTGTGAAGGAATTGTCCAGATGACGCTCCATGCCTTCCTATCTCTCACCACCATTGACCTGGTAATCATACTGTGAACTTGGAAGGGTTGGTATCTCCAGAGTATGGACTATAGCCAGTAGCATTGCCTACAGAGAAGCAGGGGTTGACAGCCGGGTCTATACTCACAGCTGAGAGACACACCTCAAACATGCTAGACACACCAAAGAAAGGCAACTTCAGGACTCTGTAATGAGTAATTTGAAGATCTTCCCTGCCCCTTAATAAACCTAAGGATTTATTAAACCTCCCTAATAGGCTGAATGTAATCACACAGAGACTGTGGTGGGAGGAGTTTGCTGAAGGGTGGAGCAGAACCCGCAGGAAGCTGGGAGTCAGAGCAGGTAGAGATGGAGGGAGGACAGGATGCACCCAGGCAGACAGCTAGGCTCATGAATGTTGGTTTGTGGGAAGACTAAAGGATGGTGTGGCTCTCTGCTACTTTGTAGTGAATCAACTTCTATGTTGCTATGATGGATTTGGTTTCCTGGTATTGGGATTTGGTGTTTTGGTATCTGAATAAATGTTTTGCTTCTGTCTTCTATATGGAGAGTCTGTTATATTTTGAAATTCTGCACTATGCCTGAATATTCACAGTCACCATCAGCACTGTGAATATTGCATTGGTGCTACAGAGTATGACTGGATGATAACCCTCAGAACCCCACAGAGAGTAGAGAGGGTAACTCACTGGCGCTCCACGAAAAAAGAAAGAGACTTCTTCTAACCAAAAATTCTGAGTTTACTCCTTTGGTCACATGTGCTCTGTGTTGGAATCCACTTTCTCCAAGGATCTTAGGTGTACGAGATGAAAGTGTTTGCATCCTTGGGGTGCAGGTAGGGAGTGGTTTCTGCAACAACTGTCTGCTATGCCTTTTCAATTACTCCTAAAAGCTAATAGAGCTGTACTGGTTAATTGGTAATAAGGAGCATGCTGGATGGGAGTTCATGAACAACACTACTTGAAATCCACAGACCTTTAGGTTTACTTCTTTTGAAAATATATTAAAAATCTCCTTTTTAGTTAAATTGAAAATATTAAGAAATATTTTTTTCTAAAGTCCTCTCCAGGATTGTAAGTAAAAATCCTTGGAGAGATAGAAGATATTTTAAGGATAAAAAGCCCTTTCTTGGGGAAATGGATTAATGGAGATAAACAGACTATATTAATGGAAATAAATAATTTAGATCTAAAGGGTAATAAAAGTACATTAGAGGAGAATGGGAAAATATATCTGTTAGATGTATGAATGTATATTTTGATCAAACAAGAGACAAAAAGGATTATGAAAAGTAAAATAGATCGTTTTGATTACATGAAATTAAAAAGCTTTAACACAAATTAAATTAATGCAGCCAAAATTTGAAGGACAATAGGAAACTGGGGGTAAAGTTTTTGGCAAGTCTCTCTGAAAAGGTCTCATTTGTAGGTAAATGAGTTAAATTTATAAAAATAAGAGCCCTTCTCCAGTTGATAAATGGTCAAAGGAATCTGAGCAGACAGTTTTTAGAAGAAGAAATTAAAGCTATCAATAGTCACATGAAAAAAATGATCTAAATCACTACTGATTAGACAAATGCGAATTAAAACAACTCTGAGATACCACCTCCTCCTACCAGATTGGCTAACATGGCAGAAAAAGAAAATGAAAAATGCTGGAGGCAATGTGGGAAAATTGGGACATTAATGCACTGTTGGTGGGTTCACCTAGGTGGTAGGTGAACTAATCCAACCACTCTGGAGAACAACTGGGGAATGGCTGAACAAGTTGTGATATATGAATGTAATGGAATACTATTGTGCTTTAAGAAATCACAAGCAGGATGGTTTCAAGAAACCTTGGAAGATTATATGAATCGATGCAAAGTGAAGAGAGCAGAACCAGGAGGACCAAGGTCCTCTGGCTACACAGTAACAGTAATATCGTAAGTATGATCAACTGTGAAAGACTTCGCTACTCTGACTAAGACAATTCGAAAGGACTCATGATAAAAGATGTTATCAACCTCCAAAGAGAGAACTGATGAACTCTGAATGGAGATCGATGCATACATTTTTTTACTCTATTTTTATTGTTTTATTTTGTTTGTGTTCTCTTGTGCAACATGGCTAAAACGGAAGTCCATTTTGCATGACTTCATACGTACAACTGATATCAAATTACTTGCCTTCTCAAGAGGAAGGAAAAAGTAGAAGAGAAAGTGGGAATTTGGAACTCAGTTTTTTTGTACTTGTTCAGTATTTGACTTTTCCCTAGTTACATGTAAAAACAATTTTTAACATTTGTTTTTAAAACTCTGAGTTCCAAATTCTCTTTTTCTCCCTCCCCACACTCCATCCTTGAGAAAGCAAGCAATTCCAGATAGGTTATATATGTGTAGTCATGCAAAATATGTCCATAATAGTCATGATGTGAAGAAAAACGGACCAAAAAAAACTGAAGAAAAATAAAATGGGGGGAGGAGGGAGAAAATTGCTTTAGTCAGTATTCAGACACCATCAGTTCTTTCTCTGGGAAGGGAAAGCATTTTTCATCCTAAATCCTTGAGAGTTGTCATGGACCATCTTATTGCTGAGAATAGCTGTCATTCACAGCTGATGTAATTTCACTTGGCATCAACCCATGTAAGTCTTTCTAGGTTTTTTTCTGAGAGCAGCATGCTCATCATCTCTTATAGTACAATAATATTCTGTCATGACTACACACCACAGCCTATTCAGCCATTCCCCAAATGAAAGGCATCCCCTCAATTTCTAATTCCTTACTCCCCAGAAAAGAGCTGTCATAAAAATTTTCGTACATATACGTCCTTTTCTTTTTTTTTTTTTTTTATCTCTTTTGGGATACAGACCTAGTAGCACTATTGCTATGTCAAAGGGTATGCAAGGTGAAACTCAAAAGTTTTAAAAATGACTGTTAAAACATTTTTACATGCAACTGGGAAATATTTAATGAAACAAATAAAGGCAAAGCTGAACTCAAGATTATCTTGTCAGTCAGTGAGCTTTCAAAACATTTCTCACTTACTAGCTGTGTGACCTTGGGCAAGTCACTTAACCCCAATTACCCTGTCTTCGTCCCTCCAAAATAAAAAAAGAAAAAGAAAACAGATCTTTTTGGATGCACTAAAATTCCAAATTTGGAAAAAACTGGAGCAATTTCAGACTGAGAAACAGAGCAAATAAAAATGTCTCTCTCCCCGAAAAGGCCATATTTCTATTTCAGCCATTAGAGAAATGAAACATGCAAATTCAAAATGATTTGTCTAAAGTTTATTTTTAAAGGGATCCTTGTTTAATCTAAATTAAGAGTGCACTCTGTGGAGTTTTGGTTGTGTGAATGAGCATTGCTAACAACAGAAATGTTTTTTTTCTTATATTTTCTGTGAATTTGTACTGGTTGTTTAATTGAATTTGTATTAATTGTTCTAAGTCCTTAAATACAATTGAAAACAGTTTAAAAATTTGTCTTCCAGTGGTACCAAAAGCAAAGATAGAAAAATCACCAATTTGCAAGGGGAAAGCTTGAAGCCAACCTTAAGTGTTTAAGAACCACATAGCAACGAACCATTCTCAACTCCTATAACTTGAAAAGAAAACAAAATAATGTGGTGAGGAAGAGATCAGAGGAGTAAGAAAGGTTGCATTTTATTTTAAAAGTTTGAATTGCCAGATCACAATGGCTTTCTCTGAATGATTTATTCAGCTGTTGTTCAATCATATTCAATTCTTCATGACCCCATTTGGGGTTTTCTTGGCAAAGATACTGGAGGGGTTTGTCACTTCCTTCTCTAGCTCATTTGACAGATGAGGAAACTGAGGCAAACAGGATGAAGTGATTTGTCCAGGGTCACACAGCTTGTAAGTGTCTGAGGCCAGATTTGAATTCGGGAAGATGAGTCCTCCTGACTCCAGGGATAGTACTCTGTCCACTTCCCCACCTAGCTGCCTTGGTAGGATGTAATCAACCAAATAAATCAGAAACAGTCATTTGCAAATTCTTAAGAATCCAAATCAGACATATTTTAAATAATGAACTGAGAAACTTTCTATAAAGCTGCAAATTTCAGCTCTGATCAGGGAAAAGGAAAATTTTGCAATGAATGTGTAATGCACCTGAAAAAAGTGCCATTTGTAAAAGAAAAATACATTAGAGAAAGAGAACACTGGATCTAAAAATTTTTTCAAAAAATTATTTGAAAGCAGAGAAGCAAAAGATTAGGAAGTTAACAGGAGTAGTAAGTGAAATATTGACTCTCTGCCTATAAAGAAATGCAGTTCTGTGGTTTGCAAGGCTCAGTCTGGGCTCATCAGAGTCCATTGAGGACGAATGAAAAGCA
Organism: Pseudochirops corinnae; assembly: GCA_028646515.1. NCBI lineage: Eukaryota > Metazoa > Chordata > Mammalia > Diprotodontia > Pseudocheiridae > Pseudochirops > Pseudochirops corinnae. The sequence continues at coordinate 342,435,849 of CM053587.1, read as the reverse complement.
GGGAAAGGTCAGTTACACTGACATTGTAGACTTGAGGTTCAGTTAAAAGGCAATGAGAAGTGTATTCATTCAACCTTAAAAGTTTATACATGTGTGAATGCATGTGTATGTATAAATAACTGTATTCAGAAGAGAACAAAGAAAAGTCCAGGATTTCAGAAAGCAGACATTCAGGTTAATTTAAGGAATTTTTTAAAAATTTAATTTAATTATTTTTTTTACTTTTTTGGAGGGGGGAAAGCAGGGCAATTGGGGTTAAGTGACTTGCCCAAGGTCACACAGCTAGCAAGTGTTAAGTCCCTGAAACTGGATTTGAACTCAGGTCTTCCTGACTCCTGGGCCAGTGCTCTATTCACTGCACCACCCAACCTCCCCCAATTTAAAGAATTTTTTGACCTCATTGAGATAAGAAGTGAATAGTGAGGTTATCATGCCAGCAAAACTGGGAAACACCACTTGGAGAAATGTCTGTTTCCTCCTCTAGGATGTGGAGTTCACTTTTCTGATGATTTCTAAACTTAATTTCACAGATTCTATGGATGTGGAAAAGTGGCTGGAATCATGTAGCAAGCATCAGAGAGCAGTTTATATTTGGGATTTATATTGGGTCACATAAATTTACTAGGGACAATTATTATTTCCAGCTTAGTTGAGTTATGCTCTAATGAATGGTAACTGTTGATGCCATACCTTTGTACCCAAGAATGAAAGTCTCAACTTCCGGTCTGTAAACACAGCTAATACAGAATGGCAGTTAATAGATAGATGGAATGGTTTGTTTTGTTTTGTTTTTTTCATGTAGCTGAGTTGGAGATGCATTCAACCAATAAACAATATTATATTGGCAATAAGTTTTGAGTTCATGTCTTAAATCAACAAAATTGCTTTATATGAATGCTATGTTTATAAATGGGGCTGCAGGGTGGCACAGTAACTGGACCTGGAGACAGGAGTTCAAGTCCAGCCTCAGACACTTACTAGCTGTGTGACCCTGGGCAAGTCACTTAATCCTGTTTGCCTTGGTTTCCTCATCTGTAAAGTGAGCTGGAGAAGGAAATGGCAAACCACTCTAGTATCTTTGCCGAGAAAACCCCCAGTGGAGTCATGAAGAGTCAAACACGACTGAAACTATGGAACAAGAAATGGGTTTATAAATGTTTTAAAAGTTGGATGCAAAAGTAGATAAAGTGATTGGCCTGGAGAATGGAAGGTCTGAGTTCAAATCTCACCTTAGACACTTACTAGCTGTGTGACCCTGAGCCAGTCACTTAATTATTCTTGGCTTCAACTTCCTCATCTGTGAAATGTGATCAAATGAGAAAATACTTGTTAATAACACAATGCCTGGCACGTAGTAGGTGCTGAATCATTGCTAATTCCCTTGCCTGTGTGGGTAAGGATAACCATTCCTTTACAAGGTTGTTGAGAGAATCAAGTGTTTTGCAGATCTTAAATGCTATGTAATCGTTAGCTGTGGAGACAAAGAGACCAGGATAGCTGGTTGGGTTTTTTTTTCCTTTTGCTATTATTGCACAAGTTAATTATCCAAATGACTAACGGCTACAACGATACCCGCATTCTAGCCCTATAGCACACCATATTTTCAGGACAAATTAAATTATGTTGTTGTTCAGTCTTGTCTGACTCTGTCACTCCATGAACCATAGCACACCAGGTCCTTCGATCTTCTGCTGTCTCCTGAAGTCTGTCCGATATCGTGTTCAAATTGAACCCTCCTGCTAATGTAGACTTGTAAGCAGTCACAAGGGAACCTGCTGAAAGGCTTTTGTAACCCCATTACTGTTAATGAACAAAACAGCTGCTGGAAACTTGACCTTCCATGATCCCAGTTCATGTATGCCCTACTGAAATTGAGCTTTGCCTCCAAGTAATGTGAGGTAGAAGGACATGGTGACTGTGCTTGCAACCCCCAACCCCATCCGAAGAAGAAGATGTGTTACTCCAAAGCAAAAAGATTGAGTCATGGGGCTGGGGGGGGGGGGAGGGGAGCGGGGCAGGCGGCAGTGTGTCTACCATCTCTAGAACAAGAACCTATAAATGTATTCTTGATGAATGTTGCTGAAGTTGAGATCCTGGGTGATTGGGAGGATTGGGGTTCCCCTGGTAAGTAATACAGAAGTTTAGGAAAGGAGAGGGATTGGGGTGGAAAAATGATGAGTTCTGTTTCAGATGTATTGAGTTTTAAGATGGCATAGAGTAGGCACTCAAGTTCTGCTTTGGACTGTTGAGTTTAAGATGATACACAGTAGATACTTGAGTTTTGTTTTGGACTCTTGAGTTTAAGATGGCACACAGCAGGCATTTTGTTAGGGCTTAGAGAATTGAAGTGAATTTCAATGGCAGGGAGGGTGTGGGCGCAATTTGGAAGGAATTGAATGAATAAACAAAAGGATGAGGTTGAACAAACATTTATTTTTTGTGGCCTGGGCCAGATATTCGGCATAGGAGTTGGGGTTATCACTGTTGGATTCTGCGGATGGACTGAATCTGGAAAGTTTGAGCATGGGACCCCCACTCCCGAAAGTGTTTGTAGTCTCCTGAGTGGTGATCGCACTCCAGAACGTACTGGTAGCCTCGGTAGCCTGGGAACTGGGAACAAACCCAGCTAGAAAGCAAACATAAATTGAGGAGGAAGGTATCTTTCTTTTCACCCCAGGGAGACAGGATTGGAGGCTCTCCTGGGGGTCATGGGAAAAGAGAAGGGCAGGGGCTATGCCGGGAAGCTGTAGGTTCTGGGTTGAGAACACTGTCCCCTTTTCAGTACGTAGTTACCAAAGAAAAAGGTCTTCAGAAGGACACAACAAAGACACTGGTTGCATATTGGGGAAAGTTTCAACTATTGGCTCCCTTCCTGACTGTGAGGGCCTTGGGGATAGGGAAGGAAACTCATTATAATAGAAAGAACATTGGAATCAGGAGTTTTCATCTCAGCTACCCAACATTCCTTACTGTCTGGTAGTCACTTAACATATCCGAGTCTTACTCTCCTCATCTAGAAAATGAGGGGTTTGGACTAAATTATCTCTAAAGACCCTTCCAGTTAGTTCTAAGTGCTATGATCCTTTTGGGTCTATGACGTGTAAAAATCAAATGAGATAATGCGTGTAAATCACTTGGGAAACCTTAACATAAAAATGAAAGCTACTATATTATGAGGCTCTTCCCCATCTGCTTGTTTCCTAACTGGCATCTCTGCCTCCATCAGCCCCCCCAGGCCCTTAGATCTACTTACGCCCCACAATGGACTCGGAAGGAGCCCACTTCATTGTTGTCCCAGCCCATGGCTTGCAGGGAGGGGTAGTCATCACTCAGCTCTCCCTTCCTGCCCAGGAAGTTTTCCTGCTCAAAGATGGTCATCCTGGAGTCTCGGTGGTTCTACAGGAAACACAGAAGGGAATCCAGAGGTTTTGGAGATGGGAAGAGACCTCATCCAGGACGCTTTGTACTTAAGTGGGAAGCCCTACCCTAACATCTCCAGTAAGTGGGCAGGCGGCCTCTCCTGGGGGAGCTCTCGACTTCCAGGGCAGGCAGCCTGTTCCCCTTATGGAGGCTGTCATTGTGAGTAGTCGTTCCTTATATCAAAGCTAGGTCTGCCCGTACAAAAATCCTACCTGACTCCTCTCCCAGATCTTTAGAATAGAAGTTCCTCCAGAGGACAGACTGTTTGGCTTTTACTTTGTATATATAGTGCCTAGTACAGTGCCTGGGACCCAGTGGTTGCTTACCGATCTATCCAAGGCAACATTTCTCCCTCATGATCTCTAGTATGAATCCTCTAAGGTTTTGTCCTAAGGAAATATCCCTTCCTCATATATTTACCAACCACCCACTTGCCCCAGTGGTTAACCTATACTGCTTTACTCCTAGTACTTAGATTTTTTCCAATTACAGACTCACTGATTTGGAAGGAACAGGATCATCTAGTCCAACTTGTAGTTAAACTAGAATAATGCCTCTGCAACATAACTGATGGGCGCTTATCTAGCCCCTGCTTGGAGACCTCCACCAGTGGGGAACTCACTGCCTTTGGAGACATTTTAATAGCTTTGTAAACTATAAACTAAAGAGATGTGAAGCGGTATTTAGTAGTAGTAGTAGTAGTAGTGGTAGTAGTAGTAGTAGTGTTACCCAAATTGTTATTCTTATTATGTTATTCAAGGCTCAGTCTATATCACCCAACTGCATTAAAACTTTTTGGGTAACATTATTAACGATATCAACATAGCATCATGATATATAATATTAATATG
>CM053587.1:342386217-342431078 GCA_028646515.1 Pseudochirops corinnae | reverse complement strand
GTGTGTATGTATATACATACACATATTTGTGTATATACATATGTGTAGGCTATGTGTGTATATGTATGTTTAAATATATGTATCTATACATATGTGTGTATCTATACATATATACACATGTACATATATTACACATAATTTGTGCGCATACATACACATACATATGTGTAAAGGATCCATGACACAAAGAAGACTGAGAACCCCAGCAACAGCCCTTGTCCCTCTCCCATTTCTCCACCCACATTTGTGTGTATTTCCTTTGCTCCTATGACGGTCTCACTTGGCTGGGTACAGTAACTGTTATTTTCCAGCAGAAGAATATAAAGTCCTTGAGGGCAGGGACTCTTCTGTCTTTCTTCCTGCAGGGCCTAGAGCAGTGGCTGGCACACAGGGGGCACTGGGCCAATGCGGAATCACCGAAGCACCGCACTAGGGGTTGGAAGGCACCTCGGTGGCCATCTCTCCCAGTCTGGATGGCCACCCGGTCCAGCACGTGCTTGGTGAGCTGAGCTGAGCGGGGCAGAGGTGGGCTACTCACCGCACAAGCCACAGGACGGAAGGAGGTCAGTCTCTCCACGTGGTAGGCGACGTTGCCACTCCAGGCTTCCCAGCTTGGGTACTCGCCTCGCTCCAGGACGAACTGCTGCCCTTGGAAGCCAGCGTGTTCAAAGCCTACCCACCTGCAGATGGGGAGAGGGAGGGAGGGGTGGCTGTGCTCCGGGGCTCCAACCCTAGGAGCTCTGGGCCTCCCACTCCTGTAGGTGTGATCTGTCACCGCCCTACTCAGTAGCGGGCTCCCTATCGGCTCCAGGATCTAGAACCGATCTTGGTTTGGAGTTCAAAGCCCTCCACACCCTAGCTCCACTCCCACTCCATTTTTCCAGTCTTGCTACATCTTACTCCCCACCTGCGATCTAAGAGGGTGGAGGCAGGGGTCATTGAAATAGAATCTCCAGTCCATTGATATACTAATATCACAATGGAATCTAAGACCCTCAGAGTCAAAAGGAGCTTCTGTGGATGCTTTAGCATTTAGGACAATATGGGAGCTGTCCTTCGGTTTGTGGGTGACTTGGCCTACTGCCGGGCCTGATGTCTGGACTGTAGAACCATGCTTTCCTCCTCATTAGCCTGATGCCCAATAGCATCATATCCTCAGGGCTTGAGTAACAAGCGAGAGACCTGAGAAGGGTACAATGGCTTGGGCCCTGGGTCCGTATCTGCAAAAAAGGCTGCCTTCTGGCCTGATCTGAACAGACTTGGGAAGGTCATTTAGCCAAAATTCTCTCTTCTACTCGGGTTTATGAAGTCCCTCCAAATCCTTGGTGTCTTTGAATTAAGCATCATTCTCTACAAGTGACCTTTTTTTTTAAATGACACAAATGGAATCATTCTCACTTTAGTATGAATCAATTCAAGGTTTCCTCTGTGGCTAGAAGAAAGCAGCTTGGGAGAACTATGAGGGGATGGGAGAGCTCTGAAATGAGTCCAATAAGAGAGACGCTGAAGATGAGGAAATTGAGGGTAACGAAGTGGGAAAAACTTGCTCAGAATGCTGTAACAGGTCCAATATCCGAGGTAGGGAAGAGAGCGCAAAAGGCCCAGCTCCCAGGACCCAGGGTCCCCGTGAGCTGAGTTCCCCGGGAGGAGAGATTTTCCTGCTTGCCCAGAGGGTCTTTCCCACTCCACACAACAAACTCACGCTCCACTCTGTACTTTGATGGATCGGACTGTCTCAAAGCCAACCTCCAGAACACTGGGGCACTCAGCTGTGAATTCATGCCGACGGCCCTGGAAACCCTCCTGGTCCCAGACCACGATCTAGGTCAAAGAGTCAGGACAGTGAGAGCAGTCCAGGGTTTGGGGCCAAACCACCCTCCCCTCCCAGTCTCCAGCAGAGAGTGGCCGTCACCTGAGTTTCCTAGAAAACTGGGAGGAAGGAACAAATGTAAATTGATGAAGGGTGGAACGTTTGAGTAAGGAATCTCAAGGATCCAGTGGGTAAAACCCAACCATTTGAACCTTATAAAGACTGGAAGGGACCTCAAGAGGCCATGTAGCACAACTCTTAACCCCAAAGAATCACTACAACAACACATCCAATATGCAGCATCTAGTTTTTGTGGAAAGACCTCCAGTGAAGAACTCACCACATTCTATATGGGGCCAGTTCAAATTTTCCCCTACAGTTAACCTAGCTTTCCCTCTTTGTGATTTTCATCTGTTCTGCCCTAAGAGGACAAATGCAAATCTTTTTTTTTTTTGAGGTTAAGCGACTTGTCCAGGGTCACACAGCTAGTAAGGGTTTGAAGCCAGATTTGAACTCCAGGGCCAGTGCTCTTATCCACTGTCCCATCAAATTCAAATCTAATCTCTGTTCTATGTCATGGTCCTTTAAATAATTGAAGACAGCTAGCATATTCTACACACTCAATCTGCTCCTCCCCTCCCAACACACACACACACACACACACACACACACACACACACACACACACACACACAGCTCTCTCTTCTTCAGGCTAAAAATACCCATTCCTTTCAACAAATCCTCATATGGTATAGACTTAAGGCCCTTCCTTCACCATCTTGGTTTGTGGGAATCCCAGGATGATGAGATCATAGGTTCCAAGGCAGAAGAGATTTTAAAAAACCCTCCAGCCTAACACTCTCATTTTAGCCAAAAAATAAATGAAAGAACAGTGAACCGTCCATGGGCAGATGCTTGCAATTGCCGGAGTTGAGACTTGAACTCAGACCTCATAGACTCAGAATCCAAGACACTCTTCCCTCTGCCACAATCTCTAGAGCGCCCTCCTTTGGACACTCCATCAATGTTTTTCCTAAAATGAGATGCCCAGAACTAATACAATATTCCGGATGTGGTCTGACCTGATCTAGCATGGTGTCTAGTACAGAGTAGGTGCTTAACAAATGTTCATTGACTGACTGAGCAGGACAGAGGACAAAAGGAATATAATCCCTTTCCTAGGCCTAGATGCTATACTTCTTATTAGCTTTATTAGCTGCTACACCATTTGTTGTTGTTCAGTCATTTTTCAGGCGTATCTGACTCTTCATGACCCCATTTGGGGTAAAGACACTGTGGTGGTTGGCCATTTCCTTCTTCAGTTCATTTTACAATTGAGGAAACTGAGGCAGATAGGGTTAAGTGACTTGCCCAGGGTCACACAGCTAGGAAGTGTCTGAAGTCAGATTTGAACTCAGGAAGATGAGTCTTCCTGACTCCAGGTCTGACACTTTTCACTATGGTGGCACCTAGCTGTCCTGGTCTGACTAAACTGAGTGTAAAGACTATTTTTTTTTTTAAATAAAAGTTATGGTTTGACTCTTTCTCCTCCATCTTGAACTTGGAAAGTTGATTTTTTGAACCCAAAGGTAAAACTTTGCATTGGTCCCCATTCAATTTCATCTTGCTATATTCAGCCCAATGTTTCCAGCCTGCCAAGACTTTCAGGAAGCATAGTCAATTCCTGTGTTAGTTACCTTCCCCGCCCAGCTTAGGGTTATCTGATAGAGAAGAGCATTGTAGAAAAGAGGCCTAGGAGCCATGAAATCCAAGTCCCAGGCATGGTCCTACTGTGTAACTTCAGGCAAGTTAAAACTGAGTCTGCTGTTCCTTCCCTTCTCTCCAGGCAGTCCTCTCCTTCCAACCTCTGCTACTTCTGGGGTTCTTCCCTAGAGACACTGTGCCCCATAGACTTACATCTGCCCTCTCTTCCCCAGGCTTACACATGGCTAGAGCTCTTAGAGATGGCCCAGTTCAACCTCCTCTTTTAAAGATAGAGAAATAGAGACACAAAGAAACTGAGACACCAAGGTCACAGTGAATGAGCAGCCAGAGTCTAGGCTCAAATATAGGTCTCCTTAGTTCTGGATTTCTTCTGCTTCTACCAAGATGCCTTTATGGAGGTAAAGATGGAGTCTGAGGTGGCGTGGGAAATTTGAGAGGGACAAAGGAGGGGGCGTCAGGAGCCATATGCACCAGTGATTCACAGATTTCTCCCTTTGATCAGTTCCTTCCCCCACCCACCCAAATCCTTGCACCTACCTTCCAGTGGCCGGATGATTTGGTGCATTGTTGAGACATAGTGATTCCTCTTCTAGCTGATGAAAAGAAAGGCAGCAGGTGAAGAGGGAGCCAGAAGTGGGGGAGAGGGGAATTTTGTATACAAAGAGTCCTTGTCCCTTTTTTAGGCAAACTCTCAGCCCTAGGCTCCCCTCTCCAAGCAAAGAAGGACCTAGAAGGGTAAGGAATTCTACACAGTACAATGAATCCTAGAAAACTGAATGCTGGAGATTAAAGGGATCTAGAACATTAGAACATAAATAGTTCTAGAAGGGCCTTTAGAACAGAGAAGTTTAGAGCTATGAGGAACCTTGGAATGTAGAATGTCAGAGCTGGGAGGGTCTGTAGAACAGGGAATGGCAGAGCTAGGAAGGAGTCTAGAACAGAGAATGGTAGAGCTGGAATGCAGAATGTCTGACTAGAAGGATTCTTGGAATAAGATCTAAGCATCACAGACAGAAAGTTAGCATCATAGACCATTAAAGTTTCACAGAATCACAAAATGTTAGTGTAGGGAAACATTAAAATCACAGAATCTTACAACTGGAAGGAACTTGGAGCTCATTTTGCCCAGCCTCCTGCCTTTATAGGTCTCAATACTGCCTAGAAGGGGTCACTCTCTCCCTGACCACAGACTCTCCACTTACCGAGCTGGGGGCCCAGGGAAAATACAGGGAGCTGGCCCAGCAGACAAAGCTGTGTCGGGGCTTCTTATAGCCAGAGAGGACAGAGAGGAGGGAGTGGGAGGGGGTGAAAGTCTGGCTCCTAAAAGTCCTAGTCAGCACATGTGTGGGGATGACCTTGCTGAGGAACAAAGAGCCAGATCAGGAGAGAAAACAAGCCCATAGAAATCTGGGCCACCTCAGTCTCCAGCTTGAGCTCAGGGCTTAGCGGGCCTTCTCTCTCCCCCTGGGTAGAGCAGTGGGCCGGCCCATGTATGAGGGAGCAGCCATCCCATGTCCTCCCTCCACCACCAGGGACCAAGGAAATCTGGGAAAAGAGGACTATCCCTGCTCTTCTCACTCTCCCAGATTTCCCGATGTCCTTAGGAAGCAAGATTGTCTGTCCTTGCTTATGAAGATGGGGCCTTATGAGTGTGGAAAGTTGCTTGTATCATTAGGTACCATTGATGTTTTGGAGGTCCTGCTATGGACTTCACGGATGTGGGAGAGACTTCCCTAAGAATAGCAGTGAGGATCCCCTTCCCAAAAGAAGAGTTTGGTTTCTACCAGGCTGGATTGTGAGAATCCCTCAGAGGATGGCCAGACTAGTAATAGCATTTATAGAACACTTGGAGCTTTGCAGAGCACTTTACAGATACCTCCTTTGAGTCTCACAATAACCCTGGGAGGTAGGCAGTATTATTATCTCCATTTTACAAATGAGGTAACTGAGGGAAACCAATTAAGTGACCTGCCCAAGGTCACAGAGTTAGTAAATTTCTCAGGCTGGATTTGAACTCAAAACTTTCTGACTCTAGATCCTACCTACTTTGGATCATCAGGTCACCAGATTTCAGCCAGGCACTGCCAGAAGCTGAGATGGTTCTGTGGGTCAAGTTCTAAGACCACAGTGAGGATCACAAGTGGCAGCATGGCTCAGTGGGAGAGGCCTGGACCTGAGCCCAGGGACCTAGGTTTGAATCACAGCTTGGCTACTCCCTGACCTCCTCTAAGGCCCCTCCCAGCTCTGACATCCCCTGTTCTAAGGCCCCTCCAGGCCCTGACATCCCCTGTTCTAAGGACCCTCCCGGCCTTGATATTCCATGTTCTAAGGTCCTTCCCAATTCTGGCATCCCTTGTTCTAAGACCCCTCCCAGACCTGACATTCCATGTTCTAAGGCTTCACCCAGTCCTGACGTTCTCTGATCTGAGATTCCTCCTAGTCCTGACATCCTCTGCTCTGTGCTCTCTCAGGTCTCACATGCTCTGTTCTGAGGTATCTCCTACTGCTAACATCCTACCTTCTGTGCTCAGTGTTTCAAGATTCTTTCCAGTTTATGTGTTGGGTCCTTTCTGGCTCTAATGCGAAGTGCTTTCCAGACTAGACGTTCTAGGTTCAAATTTTCCTCCCATCCAAAAGTCTATGTTCTAAAGATCCTCATATCCTTGGCATTGTATGTTCTAGGCTTTCTTCCAGGTCCAGCATTCTCTATTCTAAGGTCCCTTCCATATACAGCATCCTATGTTCAATGTCCGTTGTTTCTAGGTTCCTTCTCATTTATGCTCTCAGGCCCTCTATAGTTTGAGTGTTCTGTGTTCCAGGGTCCCATCCGTCTCTGTCATCTGAATTCTAAATTCCAGTCCAACCCTAACAATCCATGGTCTATGTTCTAAGACACTTTTCAGATCTGACATTCTAGGTTATAGCTTCTGAGGTCCCTTCCAACTCTGACATCCTCTGTTCTAAACTGCCCCCTAGCAGTTTAGCTTAGGTCTTCCACCTAATGAGCCTCTGGGGCAATGGTTATCTGCCTTAGAGGTAAGTGGCATTTCATGGGAGATCATGGTGGCCTGAGCAGTGAAGTGTGCAGTGGGGAGGGCCTGGGCCTGGGAACCAGGACTAGTCTGATGAGTACCAGTGATGGGTCAAGAAAATGATGGGTCAGTTCTGTGGAAATCGTCCCAGTCCCCTCAGCCAGAGGAAAACTTGTCCTGTGGTCCATGGAGACCTCAATTCCCAGTTTCCTCTTGAGAAGCAGCTCTAGCAGCCAAGGCCTTGGCACTCTGGGCAGCAGCTGGAAGCTTGTGGAAGCAGCTGGCCTTGCTTCAAAGCCCCAGGAAACGTGGGTGGCCCCTGAATCCTCAGGAACCTTCCCACAGGCCCTTGGCTCAGACTCCAAAGGCAAATGCAAGGGGCACCCACCTCCACCCACTCTTTCCCCTCTCTCTTGGCCTGAGATGAAACATAGTAGGAACAGAGGTGTCTGAACAGAGAAGAGGTGCTGGCAGTCGGCCAGGAGTGGGCACAGAGTTAGAGAAGGAAGCATTGTGGGCAGGGCAGGGTGAGGTCAGGAGGAGGAGGAAGGGGAAGAAGGGAAAAGACACACAAATCTGACCTGACACCAGCACCTGAGAGCACCTGGAACTCTTCAGGTGTCTAAGTGAGGGAGTGGAAAGAACCCTGGACAGTCAGGATACCTGGATTCAATGCCCTGCTTTCTATTTGTATGACCTTGGGCAAGTCATTAGACTTATGTCTCCTCCTTGATAAAATGGAGAGGGGACTAAGTGGTCTTTAAAGTCCCATCCTTCCCTGAGCCTTAAACCAAAACTTGACCTAATACAGTCCTTTTGGATGGGGAAGTGGGCCTAGGTGAGAGAATAGGACAGAAAACAGCAAAGTCATGAAATTCTTGACCCCTTCAGCACATCGTAGATAGAGAACTGAAAGGGACCTTAGAGGCCATCTAGCCCAATTCTATTATGTTACAGATGGGGAAACTGAGGCCCAGAGATGAAGCAAAATGCCCAAGATCACAGACAGGGAGCAAATTCCAAGCTTTCCTGGCATCAAATCCAAAGTGTATTCCACAGTATTACAAGTGCCTCCCTTCTGGGCTATCCTGGAAAGAGCCCTGCACTCTTTGTAAATCACTTAGCACAATGTGCCTAGAATGCAGCAAGCGCCTAATTAATGCTTATTTCTTTCCTTTCATCCTTCCATGACACTGTGAGATAGACAGCACAAATATTAGTGTCCCTACTTTGTGGAGGAGAAACCGAGGCTCTGAGAGCTTATCTCTCAGGCTGGGTGGCTCTTTATACCATCCGAAGCACTTCCATAATCATTATCGCTTCCAATCCTCCAGTATGGAATGAGCACCATAATTAAAATCTCCTTCAGCTCTAGATGCTGTGAATGCAAGCCTGAGGGGGAGGAAGGAGGATGAGGGTAGAGGGGGGAGTTGTTGGTGGGTCATTTCAGTCGTGGGTGACTCTTTGTGGCCCCCTTTGGGGTTTTCTTGGCAGAGACAGAGTGTTTTGCCATTTCCTTCTCCAGTTCATTTTATAGATGAAGAAACTGAGGCAAACAGGGTGAAGTGACTTGCCCAGGGTCACATAAGCTAATAAGTGTCTGAGGCCGGATTTGAACTCATGAAGATGGGTCTTCCTGTCTCTAGCCTGGTGCTCTATGCATTATAAGCAGCCCATATGGTGGGAAGAGTAGATTCCCAGGGTCTGGTCCTATTCAAAAATGAAGGCAGGGATTGTTTCTGCTTTTCTTCCCATCCCTAGTGCTTCAGCCCACTATGTTGAACATAGTAAGTGCCTAATTAGTGCTTGGTGGTTGGACTGAGCTTGAGACCCCGCTCTGCCCCAAGCTGCGGACAAGTCATTCAGCCCCTTTGGGGTATGTCTGTAAAATAAGAGAGTTTCACCCAATGACTTCTGGCATCATCTGCAGTCCTGAGATACTATGGTCCTTTGACCCTCACTTTGGAAGTCAATTAAGCAATGAAGAAGCATTTATTAACTGTGTGCCAGACACTGACCTGGGTGCCAAGGATACAAAAAGTAAACATTCCCTGCCCTTGGGGGCCTTACAATCCAACAGGATGGAGAAACTCAGCCAGAGAAAGGAAGTGTCTGGTTTAAAGGCTCCAGGTGATCAGGGCAAGATCCCGGTGTAAGTCAGGCTGCCAGTGAGAAGGGGCATGTGTGCCACAGTTGGGGGGCAACCCTTCTGGGGAAACCCACTTACCAATTCAGTCTTTGGCTGAACTGAAGAGAGAAAATGGCCCATCAGGGCTTTGTGTGCTCGGCATAATGGGACATGCTGCCCTCAGCATTGAGAGGGCCAAAGAGAGGGGGCCTGGGCCCTGGCTCCTCCCACCCCCCAGATCATCTCCCCAAAGGAAGTGATGACAGAGCAGCCCTGAGGGGCAGCCCCTGAGGCCTGCTGACCCAGCACCTCCTTTGTGTAGCCCCCCACAGGCTTCTGCTGCTGCCAGACTATAAAACCCGAGGAGTGGCCCCAGACTACCAACCACAGCCCCGGCCCAGACCCCTGCACTCAGGACAAAAGTCGCTCCCCAGGTAAGAGGACAGCTCTCTGAGTGAACCCTGAGCAAAAATCCAATGCCCAATGGGAAAAAGAGAAAGGCATAGGCAAAGCCTTTCCCAAGGATACTGATGATAACAGCTGACATTTATACAGAACTTTAAGATCAAATCTCATTTGATCCTAATCAACAACCCTATGAGAGAGGTCCTATTAGTAACCTCATTTTTAACAGATGAGGAAACTGAGGCACACCCAGCTAGAAAGTGTCTGAGATCAAATTTGGACCCAGCTCTTCTTGATTCCGGGCTCAGTGTTCTAACCATTGAGCCATCTAGCTCCCTTTCTGATATATGATGTATATGGCCAGGAGAGACTCAGGGCCAGGAGATCCAAGCTGAGTTTCTATTGTGACTTACTAGTTATGTGACCTTGACTTTTATGACTTTTCACCTCTCTAGGACTCAGTTTTTTCATCTGTGAAATGGGAGAAAATAACATCTACACTAGCTTCCTTGTAGAACTATTGTATGGATGTATCCTTAATGACTTGTAGAAATGTGAGTGGTTAGTGTCACTAGCAGAGATAGCCCAACCCAGAAAGGCTTCAAGTTCCAATCTGTTAATTTTTTTTTAAATCTAGTGGCAGATGTGGGGAGCAGGGGTGCCCTAGTGACAAGTACTGATGTTTCTGACCTTTGCTGGCAGAAGAGTAAAAACTCTCTCCTCTAGAAAGAACCCAAGTTTAGTGGCCAGAAGGTTCAGCCTCAACCTTAGCTCTGCCAGTCAATGGTGGATGTATGTTGGGCAAGCTTCAGCTCCCTTGGAGTTTACAAATTGAAAGTGGTGGGCTGAATTATAATTGCATAGAGCTGGAAGGGACTGTAGAAATCCTCTTTTATGATTTTGTGTCAAGGACCCCTTTAGCGGTCTGGTCAATTTTCTGGACCCCATTTGTTGGGCTCTATTTTCATAATTGAAAGAAATGCTAAATGTCACTTATAAGTTAGTGAAAATAAAGATGTAATTTTTTTCTCATCCAAGTTCAAAGACCTGGGGTCTGTGGCCCCAAGGTTAAGAATCCTTGATCTAGAACAAAACCCCTCATTTTACAGAGAAGGAAACTAAGGCCTGAAGTCTACGCTAGGAGCAGTAGCAAATCTAAGATTCAGACCCAGATTGTCCTAGTCCCAGTTTAGTGCTGGGTGTGGGTAAGGGAAGGGAGAGGAAACATGAAATGTGTCCCTGTTCTGAGCTCACCTCCCTTCTTGGACTTTTCTTCCAGATTTCTCTAAGTGGGAACCATGTCTCAGCCTGCAAAGGCCCCCACAGCCCCAACTACTGCTGCCAGCCCAGCCACGGAGGGAAAGGAAAAAGGAGCACCTGCCACAGTGCCAGCTCCTGGACCCACCCCAGCTCTGGTTCCTGCCTCTGTTCCTGTCCCCAGCTCCAAGGTTGGGGAACTGCCCATGGGAGGCTTCAAGGTAAGGACCATTGATGTTTGCCAAAAAGATATAGCTTCTCACTATCCCTCCCTGTTCCCTCTAAGTGACAAGGGGCTTCCAGACTGACCCAAGAGCAAGTGTTTGGGGCCATGTAAAGAAAATCCAGAGGTCTCAGTGGGTTCCCAACTGAAGAATGGTATGGATCAACGGTGTGACATATCAGCCAGGAAAGCTAACATGGTCCATTGGGAGATCGAGTGTCTAGGACTGTGGAATTAATCCTGGCTCTAGAGTCAGAGACCTGAGTTTGAATCCTGTCTCTGAGGCTGTGTGATGTTAGGCCAGTCATTTAACATCTCTGGTTTCCTCAACTCAATATAACTAAGGGGGCTGGACTAGATGGTCTCTGGGTCATTTCTGGCTCTAGAGGTATGATCATGGTCAGATGAGATCCAGATTACTGTGCTCCCTTCTAATAACTGTATTTTGGAAAGTGGGAGGGGGCAAAGGAGGGCAGCCAGGATGGTGAAGGGTCCTGAGATTTTGCTGTACAGTCATTTTTCAGGCTTGTCTGACTCTTCGTGACCCCATTTGGGGTTTTCTTGGCAGAGATACTGGAGTAATTTGCCATTTCCTTCTGTAGCTCATTTTATAGATTAGTAAACTGAGGCAAACAGGGTTAAGTGACTTGCTCAGGGCCACACAGCTAGTAAGTGTCTGAAGCTAGATTTGAATTCAGGTCTTCTTGACTCCAGGCCCAGTGTTCTACCCACTGTACCACCTTGAGATTATGCCTCATGAAAATCAGTTGAAGAGGCCAGAGGTGTTTATCCAGGAGAAGAGAAGACACAGGGAACACATGATTGTAGCCTTTGTGTGTCTGAAGGGCAGTCATGTAGAAGAGAGAGTAGACATATTCACCTGGACATTGTAGGTCAAAGTTGCCACGCAGACAGATTCCCTCTCTTTAAAAGGAGGGTTATCTCTTACTACAATGGTCTCCTTCAAGACACACGGGGTTCTCCTTCAGTGGGGGCCTTCAAGTCATAGGATGGACCACAGAATGACCATAGGAGGTAATATGGAGTAGTGGGTAGAGCACTGGGACCTGGAGTCAGGAAGACCTGGGTTCAATATCCCACCTCAGACACTCACTAACTGTGTGACCTTGGACAAGTCACTTTACCCTGTTTGCCTCATTTTTATCATCTGTAAAATGAGTTGGAAATGGCAAACCACTCTAGTATCTTTGCCAAGAAAACCCCAAATGGGGCCATGAAGAATCAGACAAAACTGACCAACAACAACCAAAAATATGCTTGTCTAGGGTGTTTAAAAAGATCACTGTTCACATATAGGAAGGACTAGCTGGGCTTTGAAACCCCTTGAAGCTCCAAGAGTCTGTGATTCTTATTTCCCTCACCACCTAAATCAGAGGTCTGGTGCTTAAGTAACTGTTGGATATGAATTCTCTAGGGGGGTAAAGATTGGGGTGTGGGAGCGGGGAAGGAAAGGGAAGAGCTGTCTGGGGAGATTTCCAAGGAACCTTCCAAAGGAAGAGAGAAGCATTTTCTGATGGAAGTCTTCCCCTCCTCCATCTCTACCCTGCTCTCTGGGTCAGAGGCTGAATTCTTGCTCAGGGCTTAAAGAAAGAGAAGTAAAATTGACCATCTGTAGACACAGCTGGTTTACAGAAATCTGATCCAGGAGAAGGGGACATTTTTGGCTGGTTGGAAACAACATATGTGAGCAGAAGTAAATACAAAGTGATGCTGAAGGGCCAGCACTAGCAACTTGGCGGGGAAGGGGGATCAGGAAGGGCGTACTGTGAGGCTCAGCTCTCAAACAGAGCCTTGAAGGGAGCTCCAAGATCCAAAGGGGAAGTCTGAGTCCAGAGAAGGCTGAGTTTTCTGGAACCAAGGTCCACCAGTCTCCTACTCTGTACAAAGCACTGGGCCTGGATCTGGGAATAGAAAACCTTCCTTCAAACACAGCTCAGATGTGACCTCCCAACCAGAGCCTTTCCCGATCCTGCCAGTTACTGGCATCTCCATCCTCTCAAGGCTCATCATGAACTTTGGGGATGCTTACTTATATATACAGGGCAGCCAAGTGGTACAGTGGATATAGAGTATTGGGCCTGGAGTTAGGAAAACTCATCTTCCTGAGTTCAAATCTGGCCTCAAATATTTACCAGTTGGGTGACCCTGGGAGAGTCACTTCAGCCTTGTTTGTCTCAGTTTCCTCATCTGTAAAATGAGCTGGAAATGGCAAACCACTTTAGTATCTTTGCCAAGAAAGTCCCAAATGGGGCCATTAAGAGTTAGACATGATTGAAAAATGACAGAATGTTTGTATACATGTTATATCCTCCCAGTAGAAGGGAAGTTTCTCAAGGGCATGCTTGTTAAATTGTTGAAAGGAAAGTAGCCCCTACCCTCAAGAGGCTTACTTTCTCATCAGGAGGCTCTAATCTGCCGGGAGGGGCTTCCCAAAAGAAATGGCATTTTGACTCTGGCCCTTAAGAATGGACAGAGACCCAGAAAGTGTCCCTGCTCTGACACTTAGTGCCTTGTGACTACAGATCCAGGGATGTCTCTAGGCCCTACTTTCCTCATTTATCAGTCGAGGGTGATGGACTAGTTCTGATGTTCTCTGAATCCTTGATAGGGGAAGATAAAGAGAGAATTGGAGGGGCAGGTCTATCTATGTCCCCTCCCCCCTAATAATCCGGGAGAGATTAGAGCAGTGGTTCTCAACCTGTGGGTTATGTTCAATTTGTAACAATGAAAGTATATCTTGCATATCAGATAGATTCATAACAGTAGCAAAATTACAGTTTTGAAGTAGCAACGAAAATAATTTTATGGTTGGAGGTCACCACAACATGAGGAACTGTATTAAAGGGTTGTGGCATTAGGAAGGTTGAGAACCACTGGATTAGAGAAATGTGTCAAAGGATCATAGATTCAGATCTGGAAGAAACCTTAGAAGACATTGAGTCCAAATCCCTCATTTTACAGATGAGGAAACTGAGTCACAAAGAGTTTAAGTGACTAGATCAAAGACACAAAATTAAGCGTCTGGAGTGTGGTTTGAATTCAAAGGTTCTTGACTCCAAGACTGGAGACGCGCCATCCTGTTTCTGTCTCCCCCATTGCCTCCCTCTGACCTTTTTTCTCCCCTGTGGTTTGGCCAGCTGGTGGTCTTTGATCAGGAAAACTTCCAAGGCCGCCGTGTGGAATTCTCAGGGGAATGCATGAATCTGGGAGATCGAGGATTCGACCGAGTCCGCAGCATCATCGTTATCTCAGGACCGTGAGTGTGATCAGCTGGGGTCTAGGAGGAGAAGGGTCCCTCTCTGGGAGATGGTCTCTCTATCACAATAGGGACAGGGCTTATCCCCAGGAACTCACTGAGCTCCAATCAGGGTCAGCCAAGAGGCCAGGCTGCACTATGCCCAGTACTGTGAAGATGGACAGTTGACCCCTTCAGGGGCTTCTGTGGGGCAGAGCAGGAAGACAGGGAGGGCATATGAAAAGGCAGAGAGGGAGACGGGGTGTCTGGGTGAGGTTGGGGAAAGGCTGGTATAGAACCAGAAATTGGCCCCGTCATTATTTTGTCTGGGGCCCAACCCTGCCACACATTCCTGTGGTCACAGCTCTGGGGATCCTGTGTCCAATGCAGGACACGGCCAAATGCCACCCCCTTCCCTCTCATTTTCCCACCTCCCCTGGCCAGAGAAGAGGATGGAACTGGGAGATTCTTGAGACTGGGATTTGGGCACTGCCCCTCCCACTGATTCATGTAATATTTCCTTCCATGGGCCTGTTTCCTTACTATAAAATGAAGGATTTCAATTAGGTGCACTCCAGGGTCACTTCTAACATCCCATGTTCTAAGGCCTCTTCTAGTTCTCATGTTCTCTCCTATAAGATCCCTCTCAGCTATGACATTTTCTGCTCTAAGCTCCCTCCCAGCTCTGACATTCTATATTCTAAGGTCCCTTCCAGCTGTGATATTCTCGGTTCTAAGCCCCCTCCCAAATCTGACATTCTTTGCTCTAAGGGCTCTGCCCTCTCTGACATTCTATACTTTTTGCCCCATAGAGGAACAGCAATGGAGAGTAGACTGAAGAACAGAACATTTTGCCTTTAGATCTCCTCCCACCCACAGTGGGTCCTGGGAGCCAGCTCCAGCCCCAGTCCCAGCCCCTGAACCTCATGGGCTCAACACAAGCCCTGATCCACCCCCGAGTTTTCTCTTCCCTCTGTTTCTGCCAGGGACAGAGGTTTCAGAGATGGGGAAGGCTAAATTAAGGCCAGTTTAGGTTTCTGAAGCTTATTTCTGTGGCGGTGACTCAAATCTGGAGCATTTATTCAGGGCTGGACTTCAGCTGGGCTCCCCAGCTGGGCTGGGTGTCCTGCCTCCACTTCCTAAGCCTTTTCTTTCTGCAGAGAGAGAAATCCATGTAGAACCCAGGGTGGAGGGAGCCCAAGTGAGGAAGTCCCAGGGTCCTGTAAGGGAAAACAGCTATGTAGAGCATACATTCAGGGAGGATATAGCCTAGGTTCATTAAGATATGGGAGACTAGAGCAAATTAAGCAAAGGGCCCCTGGATCTTCCCCCTACCAAAATAGCTCCTTCAGTGGTCCCTGAAATTTTACCATTAGACAGTTCTTCCTTTGGTTTAAAGGTTTCCTGTTAAAACAGAAATGCCCCCATAAGAAAAGGTCACATAATAGAATCATCCTTTTCTGGGATTTAGGGGTCCATGGAGATAATATCATTGAGTTCAAACCCATTTTTACTGCAATGAGTCCCTCCTATGACATTCCTGGCAAAGTGGTCTTCCAGACCCTTTACAGTGATTCAGAGAGGGGAATGACTTTTCCAATGTCACACAGCAAATTGGTAGCAGAGCTGGGATCAGAATCTGGGTCTGCTGACTTTGGGTCCAGGTCAGGGCTCTTTTCCACTCTTACCTTGAAGTTAGAGGCAGTAAACTAATGACCTCTGTCCAATCCTGCTGACTGCAGACAAGGCTGGTCAGAGACAAAGCTCCTCCAATTCAGGTTTTGATTCTTCCAAGATAACTTTTCATCCCTCACAAGTCATGGTGGGGGAAAAATAAGACTAATGATTTGCCAGCCAGGAAAGCTGAGCCTGGTGACTGAGGCTGTGGCCAAGGCTGCCATCTCCCCTTGGAAAGCAGAGAGTAAAAATAACCACAGCCCAGGAGAGATCACCCCATACTTCTATTCTCAGTCAGGAATTGAAGTGTGATGGGATGATGGGCATGTTTAATCTGGAGGCCGAGGATTTGGGCTTGAGTCCTGGTTCAGATGCTTATTGCCCATGTGGCCTTTGGCAATTCTGCAAAAATAAAAAAAACTGGGAATTTGGGTCAGATGGCCCCTAAAATCCCCTCTAAAGCTGAAAGCTTACTGCCCCATGCTCTCCTCCAGAGACAAGCTCGTTATCTAAAGGAGAGTCTCGTTGTTGGACAGCTCCAAATGTCAGGAACATCTCCATTATCAGAAGTAATAGATAGAAAGCGAGACTGAGTCTAGTTCTAGTGATGCTTCTGATACATACTGACTGTGTGATCTTGGGCAAGCCTCCCACCCTCACCCCTGAGCCTCAGCTTCTTCACCTGTAAGGGAGCTGGACTAGATAGAAGATGGGAAAGGTTCAGTTCAATCCATTTTCAGTCCTGTCCAACTCATTGTGACCCTTTGCAGGATTTTCATGGCAAAGATGTTGGAGTGGTTTGCCATTTTCTCTAGTTCATTTTACAGATGAGGAAACTGAACCAAACAGGGTTAAGTGACTTGCCCAGGGTCACACAGCTGGGAAGTCTTTAGGGTCAGATTTGAACTCAGGAAGATGAGTCTTCCTGACTCCAGGCCCAGCACTCTAGACACTGTGCTACCCAGCTGCCCAGATGATTAGATGACCTCTAAGGTCCCTTTTAACTTGAAATCTATGATTCTATGAGTTCTTTCAAGCCTGTCCCCCTCCCCCAAGCAACTCTGCAAAGAATGTGCTGATCTGTATTGGTAGAGAGAATGTCTTTCTTGGGATTTACCCTCATCAATGAAATCAGCATGTCTGGGTCTGTACCCTC
Organism: Pseudochirops corinnae; assembly: GCA_028646515.1. Taxonomy (NCBI): domain Eukaryota; kingdom Metazoa; phylum Chordata; class Mammalia; order Diprotodontia; family Pseudocheiridae; genus Pseudochirops; species Pseudochirops corinnae. The sequence continues at coordinate 342,414,409 of CM053587.1, read as the reverse complement.
CTCAAAACACAAATATAAGACTAAGAATAATGGTACCAAGAATAAGAATAGCATTAGCTAGCATTCATAGAGAGCTTAAAGATTTGCAAAGCACCATGGCTGTGTTATCTTATTTGAAAATCATTCTTATCTGGAATTGAAATCTTCCTTCTTGTAACTTTCCCCATTCGTTCTAGTTGGTTCCTTTTCTCTCATCTTCAAGCTTCTCCTTGGAACTCAATTCATCAGCACAGAGTTTAAAGGATAGAGTTATATACTCCACAAGCCCCTACCAGCAAGGCAATGGATCCTAACAATCCCCTAATTCATGGATCCTTAAACTGGGGTCCCTGAACTTCAAAATATGTTTTTCTGACTGTATTTCAATATAGGATGCCCCAAAAGTCTTAGAGTATTTTTAACCTGTAAACATTATCTCATGCACTTTTCATTTCATGCATTGGAAAATGTTATTCTGAGAAGGCTTCAACAGACTGGCAAAGGGCCCTTGATACAAAAAACGTCAAGAACTTCTGCTCTAGTCTAATCCCCTCATTTTACGGATGAAGCAACTGAGACCCAAAGGAACCCTGGAGTGACTTGGTCCAGTGGCTTGGTCCACATGGCTGCTCAGTGGCAGAGTTGGCCCAAGTGGTCAGATCACATTATCCCAATCCCATGCATGCTTTTCTTAGGAACACACTGCCAATAGGTGCTTTGAGATCCTCTCCTCTCACCAAGTTGTCCTACCACACTATTTTGCTTCCTTTCTCCATGCAGAAATAAAAAAGGGTGGTCACCCTACTCCCCCACCTAGTGCAGTCCTCCCTCCCCAAGCCGACTTTGATGGAGGGTGGAGGGAAATGGAAAGCAGACTGGGATTGTTTGGCTTTTGCTAACGGTCTCTTTCATCTCTGCACACCACCTGCCCTTGGTGCTCCTGTCCCTTTGGTCTGTGTGTCCATTGGATCATTGGCCTAGATGGGTGGCCTTTGAGCAGTCCAACTTCCGGGGAGAGATGTTCATCTTGGAGAAGGGCGAGTATCCCCGATGGGACACCTGGTCCTGCAGCTACCGTAGTGACTGCCTCATGTCTTTCCGGCCCATCAGGATGGTGAGAGCTGGGGGCCAGGGAGTTGGAGGCTTTACAAGGAGAGGGACTTGGAGAAGGGAGGTGGGAGGAAAGGGAAAGATGGTGAGATGATGCAGGGCTCTGTAAGACAGTCACTCAAACAAAGAGCATGCATTGAGGACCAAAAAGTTGATTAGTAGATGGTTGCCCTGTCCTCTGCTTAGTCAGATCATGTCTGGAGTGTGGTGTTGAGTTTGGGACACAATGGTTTAGGAAAGATATTGATAAACTGCAAGAAGTAGGATGTCAGAGGGGTGAGCAGCTGGCCGTGGAATCATTCAGAGATGGCTTCAGGCAAGGGATCTACAGCGAGATTCACCCCTTCTAATGGGTAAGATTGGCAGGTGACCACCTGTTTTGAGGCCATAATGAAGAAAAAGGCACATGGGGACAAATTCATATGGGAAAGTTGAGAAAGGGGTCAAGGAATAACCTCTTTTATTCATACACAGTTGGTGATATTTCTAAAGATCCTAATCCTTCCCCTTACCTCCTCAAGAGTCAGTAGAATAATGCATCTCTGACATATATTGACTGAGTCTCCCTAGGCAAGTCACTTGACCTAGTATTTCCTCAACTATAAAATGAGGGTGTTGGACTCAATGGCCTTTAAAATCCTTCCGAGCTCTAAATCTATATTCTTTAGCTTGGATAAATGGCCTTACCTGCTTAAAGTTCGGATTCAGTCAAAGGGCTGCACTTGAGGGCCTACAGGACCACATGTCACCCTATTCCTGCTCAAACTGGGGGTGTTGGGCCTGCAGACAGAGAAGGCTCAGGGGACACTTGATAACTGTCTGAGTATTACACGACGGACACAGGGAGAAGGGGCTGGGTTCCTTGTCATCGTTATCACCATTGTTTTCATTGTTGGTCCCAGAAGGCAGAACCGGGAATGATGGGTAGAAATTGCAAAAAAAAAAATAAAATAAACTTTTAAAAAGATTAATTTTGGGTTGATGCAAGGAAAAGCTTCTTAAGAATAAGCGCTGTCCCCAAGTGGAATGGGCCACTCCTAGAGGTGCTGGGCTCTTCCTCATTCGAAGCTTCAAATAGAGAATGGACAATCACTTGTTGGGTCATTATAATGAGGATTCCTTCTGTGTATGAATTGGATGAGATGACTGTTGGAGGCCCTGCTAACTCACAAATTCTGTAATTCTGGATTATTTGTTGTCCTCGATCTTATTCTTCCCTTTCACTTCTCTGTATCTTTGGTCAGCCCAACCCCAGGTCCCAAATTGGTGCTGAAACTAGGGTAGGGGTGGCCAGAGTTTTGCCCCAGGGCACCAGAATGTAGGGGGCTGCTTGGGATGCTTATAGTCCTTATGAAATGTAGAAACAATTGAGCTTAGAACCTAATTAGCTAGAACCACCTCTGCTTTTCTCACCAACTCCCCTCAGCCCCACCAATCCTTTGGATTGTTCTGTGATCTTTGTCTTCTTCTACTGGGCCCTCCTTGGAAGCAAATCAATTGCCCCAGGCACCAAAATTGGTAGTTACTGCTCTGCCTTCAATAGACTCTGTACCATCAGCCACCCCATCTCTTTTTACTTAAAATCCTTCCTTCCTACAAGGCCTAAATTAGATTCTGTTCTTCAATCTGGAGGCAGACAGATGACACAGTGGATACAGAACTGGGCCTGGAGGCAGAAAGACCGGCGTTCATATCTGGCCTCAGCTACTTGTTAGTTGGTAACCCTGGGTAATCACAGAACCTCTGCATGCCTCAGTTTCCTCATCTGTAAATAATAGTACCTACCTCCCAGGGCTGTTGTGAGGATAGAATGATATATTTATAAAGTGCTTAGCACAGGGCCCAGCATGCAGTAGTGTTTAATAAGGGTTTATTTCCTCCCTTCCTTCTCAGACCCCCTCTCCCAGCTAATCTCTCCTGACATTTTGCTTAATCCTTCCCTTTTCACTTCTTCTCTTTCTCCTTGTATCTTAATTATCTGGGTACTTGTCCCTCCCCCATGAGATCAGGAGCTCTTTGAAGGCAGGCTCCAGGACTCTGTGTCCCTAGTTCAGTCCCAGTAAGTGAGGAAGAAGTGAAGAGGCTGAAGGACCGAGGTTCTGACCCACCTTCCAGCCTCAGTCTCTGAGGCCCGGGCCCTTCCTCCCCCAGGACTCTCTAGATCACAAGATCTGTCTGTTTGAATGCACCAACTTCAAGGGGAACAAGATGGAGATTCACGAGGACGATGTGCCCAGTCTCTGGGCCTATGGCTTCTGTGACCGTGTGGGCAGCGTGAAGGTGCCCAGTGGCACGTAAGTATTGTACCCACACGGCCTTGGGTTCTAGACCTGGATTCTAGTTCTGGCTCTGATTCTGACACTGATTAGTTAGGGGACTTTGGGGAAGTCTCTCCTTGGACCTCAATTTATTTATCTGTGAAATGAGAGTGTGGGACTAGATTTGTCTCTAAGGTACTATTTAGCTCTAATGGTCTATATTCTAGGACCCTAAGAAGCCTCCCAGATCTGACATTCCCTGTTCTGAGGTCCCTCCAGCTCTGACATCCCCTCTTCTGAGACTCATTCCAGCCCTGATACCCCTTCTTCTAAGGTCCCTCCCAGCCTTGACATTCCCTGTTCTAAGGCCCCCCCCAGCTCTGACATTCTCTGTTCTCAGAACCCTTATCCCGACTGCTTTGGCTCTGATAGTCTAGATTCTACCATCCTGAGCCTGTAAAGTATTATATTCAGTGACAAATGGATTACAGAAACAACGCACTAGGAATTCAGAGGAGGAGGAGGAGGACCTGGAAGGGGGAGGGTTGTGAGGATCTATATACAAAGAATTATACAGGAGGTAGAATTTGGGCTTAGCTTCAAGCAGCAATTCAGAAGAGTGCACTGAAATCATTGCAGATAGGGGGAATAGGCATGAGCAAAAGATGAAGAGGTGGCTATGAACTTGGCCTGTTTGTGGGTCAGTGAGGAGGTCATTTGGATTGGCTTGGAAAGAGGGGAGCAATGGGAGATAAGGCTGCCTGATTAGCTCTGATGGGGCCAGACCAAAGAAGGATTCCAATATCAGCCTGAGGAGCCTCCATTTTCATCCCATTCTCCTTTCTCTTTCAAGATGGGTTGGCTACCAGTACCCGGGCTATCGAGGCTACCAGTATCTGTTTGAGCCAGGAGAGTTCAAGCACTGGAATGAGTGGTCTGCCTACCAGCCCCAGATCCAGTCCGTCCGTCGAATTAGGGACATGCAGTGGCACCAGAAGGGCTGCTTCCCCATTCCCAGCAGTCTGCCCAAGTGAGAACATGACCCCAGCACTGGGACACTGATCAAAGCCTGAGAGGCTCCTACCAAGTATAGAGTTGTTTGTGTGCCGCAGGGCAATGGGCTGCCCAGGTCCCAGCTCCCTCATCCCTTCCCCTCCACTGTGCCTAAACACACTCTTGACAATTTGAATAAAAGTTTTCCATACCCCAAACCCACTCCTAGTGGAATCTGTTGTTTCTGGAAAGTGATCTGCTCCATCAGCCATGAGGTCATCACTGGAAAGAACACTGGAGTCTAAGGATCCGGTTTTGAATCCAGTCTTGCCTCTTAGTAGCTTGTGACCTTGGGCAAGTCACTTAATTTCTTTGGGGCCCAATTTCTTCATCTGTAAAACAAGGGGGCTGGATTGGGTGTGACCCTGAAGGACTTTTCCATCTCCAGATCTGTGATCCTCAGATCCTGTTCTCAAGTCTCCTTGTAGTCTCTTACCTAATCTTCTTGGGTCCATGAAATAACAGGGAACATTTGTGGTCAGTGAGGGGCCAATCCGTTTTAGTAATATTCCACACCCTGCTTCCATATGTACCCGCATACATATGCTGTCTTCTTTACCTCATTACACTTCCACTTTCCACCTTGGGAAGGTAGAAGAGATGCCATCTAAGGACGCTTCAGATTCTAAGATTCCATGATTTTACAATTCTATGAGTTTATGAATTACAAAACTGATGAATCAAAGATTTGGTGTTCCCAGAATTATCATAATCCTGGCCTATCCCTTTACATCATATTCTGAGATTCTGAATTCAAAATTGGTCAAATCTATGATTCCAGGAGTTGGTGTGTATTATTCTAAAACCTCATGATTCTGACTTTCTGTGTCTCTAAAATGCTATGATTGTCAGCTTCCAAGATTGCATGAATCTTAAATTCGTATTCCCAGATTCTGAGTCAAAAATTCTAATTCTCGAATGCCACGATCCTAAAATCCTGGAAATTACAATGTAATTTACATACTTCTTTGACTTCATCGTGACATCACAAAATGAGAAGGAGGGGGATACAGTTGTCTCACCAGAGACCTGGTTTGAGACTTAACCCTTCTAGGCACCCATGGGCTAAACTTATTAATATGGAATTCCAACAGGGACAAATATCAAGTGTTACATTTAAGTTCAAAAAATCCATTTCCAAAAATGGGTAATTTACGGCATGGATGGCTAGGTAATGGTTGGGAAAAGATCTGGGGTCTTACTGGACTGCAAGCTCAATATAAGTCAGCACATGATGGGTCATCTGAAAGTTTGAGGCCAATAAGTCCGTAAGAGTTATAAAGTGTGTACTGTGTGTCAGACTCTGTGTTAAGCATTGGGGATACAAAAAGACTAAAGATAGTCCCTGCCCTCAGGGAGCTTGCAATCTAATAGGGGAGAAAACATGCAACAAAGCAAACTATATTTAGTATAAACAGGATATGATTAACAGCGTATATGAGTGTTCAAGGAGGACTAGCACCTCTGGCATGAGGGCTACTGAACACTTTTCAGGGCTGCTCACCCACTTTTGGCATCTATTGGTCACCCAACTCTGACCTATGGCTCTAAGAAGCTGTAGTATGCACAGCGGCCAAACCCTGGTAAACCTATCTCAGCAGACTAAACTAGGTTGAGGATAACTGTGGACCTCAAACCATCAGTGAGTCAGTGAGTTCACCCTCAGCATGTGAAGACTTCTCCAGGTGGAACGGTGGATAAAAACAATTTATTCCAATAGCCATGAAGGTGGCTGAAGCGGGCACTGTGGAGTTCTTAGAGCTTGGTCAGACATGGAAGACACCAAGGCCATTTGCTGTACCCCAGCTCCATCAGTCATCATCCCAACTTTTGTCCTGCCACTGGACTTTGATGACTCTGGAAAAGAGAGTGAGGCTGATGACTTTGTGTAACTCTGACTCACTTAAATCCAATTCACAATTAAGACATTACCCCATGGTGTCACTAGTCTTTTTTGAAATTGGACAAACAATGAACAGAGGGAAGGCACTAGAATTAAGAGAGGTTGGAAAAGGCTTCCTATAAAAGATGGTATTTTAGTTCATGAGTTGCATTAAGATACAGAGCTTTCAGGAATTTAGCAATATGTCCTTGTAAGATCATGTTTGGGATACTGAGCTCGGTCTTGGACACCTGAGTTTAAGAAGTATATGGATAAAATGGAGAACATCCAGGGTAGGGCAGCCAAGATGGAAAGATGCTCAAGAGCCATCTCTTCGAAATAGGATGCCAGAGCTGGGAGAGATGTTAGATAATGTAGACTATGAAAAGTGAGAGGGACCTTAAAATATTGCATTGCAGAACTAGACAAACTCTTACAATATAGCATGTGAGAGCTTGGAGGGACCTCAGAACATAGAACACCATCCAGTGGAGGAAGCCTTAGGAATGTAGTGAAATCACCCCATTTTATGAGTCAAGAAACTAATGACCAAAGAAGGGAACAATGAACACTCATGTGTTTATCTAAACACTTGATGAAACCATTTACATACGTTTATTTAGATCAGAGAATACCATGAAAATCCCCATTATATAAGGGAGAACTTTCTTCTATTGGTCCTAAAACAACATTCTTCCTACTCCAAGGAATGCCTTGTCAAAACCAGAAGATAGTAAGTGGGCTGCTGTTTTGGAAGGGGAGACATTTATAAAACACTCAGTTGTGTGTTTTGTCAAAATGCTTGGTAGTTTTGCTTACAAATTTGACCTTTGCCTACAAGAGGAGGCTTGGGCTGGAATGCTGACCTGCTGATTTGAGGGCAGACGGTTCCCTGCATGTTTGCATAGGGTTATCTAGCGCACAGAGACACCTTGTTTATTCAGCTCTCCTGACTCCCAAAGCAGTGCCCTTTGCATTAGGACAGAACCTTGGGCTTTGGTCCAGATAACCTTTCCAGGACGGGGTCCAAAGATCATGTACATGCAATCACGGAAACGATCTCTGTTATTCAACTAACTTTCTGTGTGATCTTGGTCAAGTCACTTTCTTTCGTGTGTAAAATGGTTGGAAAAGAAGATTTCTAAGGCCTCTGCCAGCTCTGCCATCCTGTTCTCCACGTTCTAGGTTCTCTCCCAGATTTAACAGTCTATGTTCTAAGTTCGCTTCCTGCACTAACAATATATGGGTTTCCCGAGGTCCTGCCACAAAATTTGGATAGCGTGGGGGTGCAGACAAACGGAATCCAGCCATGTGTGCCTCACTGACATTAGTGTCGGCGTCCAAGAAGAGCCAAGGGCCAAGAAGCCCCAGTCCCACCACCCCTCGGCTCCCTCTAGGGGTGCCCTGCTTCCGCTCCCTGGCAGTCGCTCCCCTTCCCACGCCGCGCCACGCCACGCACGACGGGCCAGCCCACGAGTCGGCCGCTCCCCCGCCGCATCCGGAGCTGGGGGGCGGGGGGCCGGGGGAGGTGGCCTCGGGGGCGGGGCTGGGGCCAGGCCCCGCCCCGGCCGAGCGCGGCGTCAGGGCCCCGCGCGCGGACTCCTCCCCTCCGTCCCCTTCCCTCATCTGCCCTTCCAGTCCCGGGCGGCTCCAGGAGCCGGAGCTCGGGGGTGGAAGGCGGTCGGGGGACTGGAGCAGGATCGGAGCGCGCTAGACCGGGCAGGAGCCCACGGACCTCCCGAAGCCTTCTGTGCACGGTAAGCCTGTGCCGGGGACCCCCCGCAGGACAGCAGGGCCAGGGCCAGGCCGGCGGGCGCTGTAGCCCTGGGGCCCGGGCCGGGCTGGATGCCTCCATCTCCGCGCCCGGTTCCCGGATCCCTGCCTTGGCGCCCGGTGCCCTGATCCCAGATCGAAACACTCCGCGGGCTAGGCAGGGAGCCTGCGGCCGGCCTCTTTGGGCTCCTCCCCTCCCCCCGGGCCCAGGGCGCCATCCCCGTCTGCCTGCCCACCAGGGCTGGCTGGTGCCCACCGGGGTAGGGGGGCGGGAGGTGCACTCACCCGTGACTCGCTCACTGCTCTGGGGACCCCCTCTCCACGGAGACAGAGACAGAGAGGGAGAGTGTGTGTATGTGCGCGTGTGTGCGCGCGCGGGTGTTGAGTGGGAGCGCTCCGGTCTCAGGCTCCCCCCTGGGAATCTGTCCCTGGGTCTGGACGTAGTTACTCTTTGGCCGGGTCTGTGTGCCTCTGTTCGAGCATGTGTCCGTGTGTGTACATGTCTCTGCCAGGGTCCCTCACTTTGTGGGTTTTCACGATCTCCCACTTTGTGGGTTTTCACGATCTCCCACTTCGTGGGTTTTCACGATCTCCCACTTCGTGTGTGCAGAGGGATCGATCGATCGATCGTCTCTGTCTCCGTGTGTGGGAGCCACTTCCCTGACTGGGCTACCCAAGTGTGTATCCCTGCCACCTCTCTGTGTTTCTGTATGTGCGCGTGGAAGTCTGTCTCCGCATTCTTCGCCCCCTCTCTGGGATTCTCTGTCTACACTGCCTCCATGGGTGTTTCTCTGCTCTCCTCTCCGCCTCTGTCACTCCAGGATCTTACTGTTCTCTGTGTCTCTCTCTCTTGTCTCTGCTTGCTCCTCAGTTTCTTCTGAGCATCTCTTCCCTGCTTCTCTCTCATCTCCCCCTTGTGTCTTTGCTCTGTATTCTCCCTTGTCTCCCCGTGGGTCTCTCTTTGCCCCTGAAACCCCCTTGTCTCATCCTATGCCCCTCTCTGCCTGTGCCTCACTGCGTACCTGTTTTAGGGCCTCTCACACACACATGTGCTATTCTGGGGGGTCTGTACCTCAGAGCAACTTTGTGGCTTAGCTCAACAGGTTTTGAAAGCGCTCACTCCGGAAATCAGTAAGGTGCAGGCCCCTCGTGAGCCCTGGGATGGAGGCTGGGCCTGTCTCAGTTCATGGGGGTGGGGGTAGGAGAGGAAGGTTCTCTCTCTTCATCTGCTATCTTCTCAAGTTCTCCTACCACAGGAATGATCTTCCTAGAGATATGGAAGGGGAAGGGAGGCAGGAAGGCAGAGGACAAAATTTCCCTGGACCAGCATGGAGGGGGTGACAGCTGATGCTAACGGTGACTCTCAGCAGGGTGTGTCTGACATGCTAGAGTAATTAAGGTGAACGGAAAGAAGGTCAAGGCCTCTTGGCCTCCTTTAGTAGAAGACCTGCAGGGAGAAAGGGGTCAGGTTCAATTGTATCTGATTTTTTGTGACCCCTTTTGGGGTTTTCTTGGCAAAGGTGCTAGAGATGTTTGCTATTTCCTTCTCCAGATCATTTTACAGTTGAGGAAACTGAGGCAAACAGGGTAAAGTGACTTGCCCAGGGTCACATAGCTAGGAAGTTGGAGGAAGTCTGAGGTTGGATTTGAATCAGGTTTTCCTGACTCTTTCCATTTTACCATTAGCTGTTAACACTCAATTAGAGTAAATTGATTCATCTGAAAGGCCTCTTGTTTATCCCTAGGAATACAAAGATGACAGCAACCCACAAAGTGCCTTAGGTATGTTATATTAAGGAGGCATCTACAGAGATTCTGTAGTTAAGAGAAGCTGAGTTCAAATCCTGATGCAGAGACTTGGTATATAGTGGACTGTGCTAATTTTGGAATCAAGAAGGCCACGATCTATCATTTAATCCCTCTTGGCTTCCTTTATACCATGACAGGGCTGGGCTAGATGGTGTCTGTGGTCCCCTCCATCTCTGATCTAGCCATTGTTTGAGTCTTTGTTCCTGCTACTCTGGTGGATTGATGCTGAGATCATCCCCATTTGACAGATGGAAAAGATGAGGCTCAATGAGGGGTCACTTTGACAGCTCCAGTCTGGGGTGGGTTGAAGCTCAGGCCTTCCTGCCTGCAAAAGCAGAATGTCAGAGCTTCCATGCTCTTGGGAAGAGGAGGAGATGAGACATGTGAGCTATGCAAAGTAGATTCTAGTGGTTCCAAGAAGAAACATGCACAGAGTGCCCTGGGAAAATTGGAGGAACTGTCCCTTTTTAGTAGAGGACCCGAAAGGAGAAAGGAGTCAGTCACTAAGCATTTATTAAGTGCTTGCTGTGTGCTAAGCACTCTGCTAAGCATTGGAATTTACAAGGAAAGGCAGAAGACAGCCCCTGCCTTTGAGGATCTCATAGTTTAGTAGGAAAGCAACGTAAGAAAAATTTACATGTGGGTAAGATCTGTACAGGATCAGCTGGAGGGAGTCTCAGAAGAAAGGCCCTAGATTTGAGGGGGATCGGGAAAGGCTTCCTGCAGAAGAGGGGGTGGCAAGGATGACGTTCAGCAGGTGAAGGACAAAAAGGGGATGATGGTACTCCAGGCCTGAGAGGAGGCCTCTCTCATTGCCCAAGCTAGAGTGGCCCAGGAATAGAGCCTTGGCTTTCTCTATGGTGCTAGAGGATGTGTGTGTGTGTCTGCTGGGATGAAGCTACTCCTTTTTGTTTTTATTATCTTCATGCTTGGCACAAAGCCAAGTCACACTTAATGTGTTACTTAATGATGGATAGAACTGGTTGAATCTGGGAGAACCCTTAGAACAGGGGATGTCAGAGCTGGGAGGGGCCTTAGAACAGGGAATATCAGAGCTGGGAGGGCCCTTAGAACAGGGGATGTCAGAGCTGGGAGGGCCCTTAGAACAGGAGACGTCAGAGCTGGGAGGGGTCTTAGGACAGGGAATGTCAGAGCTGGGAGGGGCCTTAGAGATAATTTAGTTCCAGGGTTATTAGCCATTAATGTGTCATGGATGCCTTTGGCAGTCTGATTTTTTTTAAATTTTAAAGAATATTTTCCCCCAATTACATGTCAAGACAATTTTTGCATTCATTCATTTTTACAAGATTTCGAGTTCTAAATTTTTCTCCTCTCTTCTTTCTCTTTCCTTCCAAAAATGGTAGGAAATTTGATCTAGGTTAGACATGTGCTATCATGTGAAACATATTTCCATATTAGTCACAACTGTGAAAGAAGAAACAGATCAAAAGGGAAAAGAACAGGAAAAGAGTAAAGGAAGTGAAAGAAATAAGCTTCAATCTGCCCTCAGTCCATCAATTTCTCATCTGGATGTGAACAACATTTTCCTTAGTGGGTCCTTTGTAATTGCTTGGATTATTGTGTTGCTTAGAGGAGCGGAGTCATTCATAGTTGATCATCACACAATGTTGCTAATACTATATACAATGTTTTCCTGGTTGCGCTGATTTCATTCCGTTCTTTCCAAGTTTTTCTGAAATCTACCTGTTCACCATTTCGGATAACACAATAGTATTCCATTACATTCATATAGCACAACTTGTTTACCCATTCCCCAATTGATAGACATCCCCTCAATTTCTAATATTTTGCCACCATGAAAAAGGCTGCTATAAATATTTTTGCACATATAAGTCCTTTTCCCTTTTTTATGATTTCTTTGGGCTACAGACCTAGTAGTGGTATTGCTAGGTCAAAGGATATATGCATAATTTGGTTGCCTTTTGGGCATAGTTTCAAATTGCTCTCTAATATGATTGGATTAGTTCACAACTCCAGCAGCTGTGCATTAGTGTCCCAGTTTTCCTACAACTTCTCCAACATTTATCATTTTCTGTCATATTAGCCAATCCAATAGGTGTGAGGTAGTACCTCAGACTTATTTTAATTTGCATTTTTCCAATCAAAAGTGATTTAGAGCACTTCTTCTTTTTATAATAGATAGCTTTAATTTCTTCCTCTGAAAACTGCCTGTTCATATCCTTTGACCATTTATCAATCGGGGAATGGTTTGTGTTCTTATAAATTTGAATCAGTTCTCTATATATTTGAGATATGAGGCCTTTATAAGAGACAGTTGCTATAAAGATTGTTTCCCAGTTTTCCTTCTCATCTTGGTTGCATTGGTTTTGTTTGTACAAAAGCTTTTTAATTTAATATAATCAAAATGATCCATTTTCCATTTTGTAATGCTCTCTGTCTCTTCTTTGGTTATGAATTCTTCGCTTTCCCATGGATCTAGCAGGTAGACTATTCCTTGTTCTTCTAGTTTTGTTTACGGTTATCACCTTTTATGTTTAAATCATGCACCCATTTTAACCTAACCTTGGTATGCAGTGTGAGATGCTGATCCATACCAACTTTGTGTCCTGTCGTTTTCTAGTTTTCCCACCAGTTTTTAGCAAATAGTGAGTTCTTATCCCAAAGTCTTTGGCTTTATCAAACACTAGGTTACTATGGTCATTGATTATTGTGGCTTGTGTAACTAATCTACTCCACTGATCCACCACTCCATTACTTAGTCAGTACCAGTATTCATTATTATGAATAATCATAATACATGATTATTCATGTAACTGAATAATCATCAGTTCTGATGATTATTACTTTATTTATTTGTTTGCTTTTTGGAGGGGGGAAGTTTAGTGCAATTGGATTAAGTGACTCTCCCAAGGTCACACTGCTAGTTTTGTGTTAAGTGTCTGAGGCTGGATTTGAACTCAGGTCCTCCTGACTCCAGGGCCAGTTCTCTATTCACTGTGCCACCTAGTCACCCCTTGATTATTACTTTATAATATAGTTTGAGAACTGGTACTTCTAGGCCACCTTCCTTTGTATTTGTTTCCATTAATTTCCTTGATAGTCTTGACATTTTTTTCTTCTAGGTGAATTTTGTTGTTATTTTTTCTAGTTCTATAAAATAATTTTTTGGTAGTTTGATTGGCATGGCATTGAATAAGTAAATTAGTTTAGGCAGAGTTATCGTTTTCATTATATTGGCTCGGCCTACCTATTAGCAATTGATATTTTTCAAGTTGTTTAGATCTGATTTTATTTATGTGGAAAGTTTTTGTAATTGTGTTCATGTAGTTCCCTGGGTTTGTCTTGGCAGTAGATTCCCAAGTATTTTATATTGTCTGCAGGTATTTTGAAAAGAATTTCTCTTCTTATCTCTTGCTGCTGGGCTCTGGTGGTTATATAAAGAAATGCTGCTGATTTATGTGTTTATCTTGTATCCTGCAACTTTGCTAAAATTGTTAATTATTTCAAGTAGTTTTTTAGTTCATTCTCTAGGATTCTCTAAGTCAGCGGTTCTCAACCTGTGGGTTATGTCCAGTTTGTAACAATGAAAATACATCCTGCATATCAGATAGATTTATAACAGTAGCAAAATTACAGTTATGAAGTAGCAACGAAGATAATTTTATGGTTGGGGGGTCGCCACAACATGAGGAACTGTATTAAAGGGTCATGGCATTAGGAAGGTTGAGAACCACTGCTCTAAGTATACCATGATGCCATCTGCAAAGAGTGATAGTTTTGTTTTCTCATTCTCTATTCTAATTCTTTTGATTTCTTTTTCTTCTCTTATTGCTATAACTAACATTTCTAGTACTATATTGAATAATATTAGTGATAATGGTCATCCTTGCTTTACCCCGGATCTTACTGGGAAGACTTCTAACTCATTGTCATTGCAGATCATTATCACTGATGGTTTTAGATAGATACTGCTTATCATTTTAAGGAATGCTCACTTTATTCCTATGTTCTCTGTTGTTTTTAATAGGAATGAGGGCTGTATTTTGTCAAAAGTTTTTTCAGCATCTATTAAGATAATCATATGATTTCTCTTGGTTTTGTTATTGATATGGTCAATTATGTTGATAGTTTTCCTAATATTGAGCCAACTCTGCATTCCTGATACAAATCCCAACCTGGTCCTAGTGTATAATCCTTGTGATATAGTGCTATAATTGCCTTGCTGGTATTTTGTTCAAAATTTTTGCATTGATCTTCGTTAGGAAAATTGGTCTATAATTTTCTTTTTGTGTTTTAGCTTTTCTTGGTTTAGGTATCAGCACCATATTTGTGTCATAAAAGGAGTTTTGTAGTACTCTTTCATCTATTTTTCCAAATAATTTATATGGTATTAGAATTAATTGTTCATTAACTGTTTGGTAGAATTTGTTTGTGAACCCATATGGCCCTGGTGATTTTTTCTTAAGGAGCTCATTAATGGCTTGTTCAATTTTTTTCTAAGATAGGGTTATTTAGGCATTCTATTTCCTGATCTGTTAATCTGAGTAATCTATATTTTCCTAAATGTTCCTAGATTTCATTAAGATTGTCAGATTTATTGACATATAACTGAGAAAAATATTTCCTAATGATTGCTTTAATTTCTTCTTTATTGGTGGTGATTTCACCCTTTTCATTTTTGATAGTGGATATTTGGTTTCCTTTTTTTTTTAAATCGTATTAATCAATGACTTATTTATCTTATTGGTTTTTTTTATTAAATAAAACCAGCTCCTACATTTATTTATCAGTTCAATACTTTTTTGCTTTCAATTTTGTCAATCTCACCTTTCATTTTCAGGATTTCCAGTTTTATATTAAATTGGGGATTTTAAGTTTGTTCTTTTTCTAGTTTTTTTTAGTTCCATGCCAATTTCATTAATCTGTTCTTTTTTTATTTTATTGATGTAAGAATTGAAAGAAATAAATTTTCCCCTAAGTACTGCTTTGACTACACTCCATAAATTTTGGTATGTTGCCTTATTGTCATTATCTTTAATGAAATTATTGTTTCCATGATTTGTTCTTTGATCCATTTATTCTTTAGAATTAGATTAATTAGTTTCCAATTAATTTTTAATCTATCTTTATACTGCCTTTTGTTGAATGTAATTTTTATTGCATTGTGATCTGAAAAGAATCCATTTAATATTCTACTTTTCTACATTTGATTTTAAGGTTTTTATGCCCTAATACATGGTCAATTTTTGTGGAGGTGCCATATGCTGCTGAAAAAAAGTATATTCCTTTCTTTTCCATTAATTCTTCTCCAAAGGTTTGACTTATCTTAGTCAACTTATCTAATCTTCTGTTTACCTCCTTAGTTTCTTTCTTGTTTATTTTTTAGTTGTATTTATTGAGGTCTGAGAGGGAACAGTTATGGTCCCCCACTGGTATAGTGTTGCTGTCATTTTCTTCCTGTAACTTACTTAACTTCTCTTTTCAGAATTTGGATGCTATACCACTTGGTGCAAATGTTTAGTATTGATATTGCTTCATTGTCTATGATACCTTCTTAGAAAGATGTACTTTCCTTCCTTATCTCTTTTAATTAGGTCTGTTTTTGCTTTTGTTTTGTCTGAGATCAGGATTACTTCCCCTGCTTTTTTTTTTTTACTTCAGCTGAAGCATAATAGATTCTGTTCTAGCTCCTTACCTTTACTCTGTGTGTGTGTGTCTGCTTCAAGTGTGCTTTTTGTAAACAACATATTGTAGTATTTTTGATCCTCTTTGCTATGTGCTTCTGTTTTATGGGAGAGTTCATCACATTCACAGTCATGATTACTGTGTATTGAAATGATATGACATGACGAGTCTTAACAAAGTGACCACACAGTCCAAATTAAAAAATTTTAAGGAGCTTTAATTTACCAACTAGGGCTACTCCATGCCAGTTCAAAAGGGGGAGCAGCAGCTAGCTCAGAAATGCAGAATCATTTATACAGCATAATTCCATTGTTCAGGAGTACAGGTAAGTTGCTGAACCAGGGGGTTTGTGATTACAGAGCATGACGACGGAACAAAGAAGAATGAAGAATAGACAAGGGGGGAGTTTGTGATACCATCTGCAGGCTGGGGTCTGTAGGGTAAGCAGAGAGGGGCACAGGGCATACTGACCGAGAAGCAAATGTGACCGAGAAGCAAATGAAAAATAGGCAAATTATTCTAGGCCAGTTTCTTGACTCCCATCTTAAGTCCATGAAGTTTCTACTTAACTAGTTCCTGGCCACTTCAGTATTTTCCTCCATCCTATTTTTCTTCCTGTTTGTCCTCTCTCTTTTTTCCCTCTTTGATAGTGTTTTGCTTCTGTCTACCACCTCCTCCATCTGCCCTCCCTTCTGTCAGTCTTTCCTTTCCTGCCCCCCCCTCTTCCCTGCTTTACTTAATCTTCTCCCTTCTTACTTCTATGTTGGCTAAGACAAATTTTTATATGCAATTTATTGTGTATATTATTCCTTCTTTGAGCCAATACCAATTAGAGTAACATTCAAGTGATTCCCATTGTCTACCCTCCCGTCTTCCCCTCCATTGTAATGTCTTTTATGCCTTTTCATGTGAAATGATTTACCCCATTCTTCCTCTCCCTTCTTTCTGTACCCAGTGTACTCCTCTTTCTCATCCCTTATTTATTTTTATGTCATTCTTTCAAATTCACCTTATGCCTTTACCCTCTGTCCATGTACATTCATTTTAGCTATACTATTAGTGATACAGTTTTTAAGAATTACAAGTGTCATCTTCCCCATGTAGGGATGTAAACAGTTTAGCTCTATTGAATCCTTTACATTTTCTTTCCCATTTTTACCTGTTTATGCTTCTCTTTGGTCTTGATTTTGGAGATCAAATTTTTGGTTTAATTCTGGTCTTTTCCTTATGAAAGCTTGAAATATTCCTATTTCATTGAATGGCAATTTTTTTTTTTTGCTTGATGTATCATGATCAGTTTTGCTGGGTAAATGATTCTTGGTTATAATGCTAGCTCCTTTTCCTTCCAGAATATTATGTTCCATGACCACTGATCTTTTAATGTTGCAGCTGCTAAGTCCTGCACAATCCTGTTTGTGGCTCCCTAATATTTGAATTGTTTCTTTCTGGACACTTGTAATATTTTTCCCTTGATCTGATAGTTCTGAAATTTGGCTATAATGTTCCTTGGAGTTTTTCTTTTGTGATCTCTTTCCTGAGGTGATGAGTGGGTTCTTTCAATACCTATTTTGACCGCTGGTTCCAGGATATCTGAGCAGTTTTCCTTGATAATTTCTTGAAAGATGCTGTTTAGGTCCTTCTTTGGATTATTATTCTCAGGTAGTCCAGTGATTCTGACATTCATTCTCCTGGATCTTTTTTCCAGGTCAGTTGTTTTTCCCATGCACTGTTTTACATTTTCTTCTATTTTTTTTCATTCTTTTGAATTTGTTTGTTTGATTCTTGATGTCTTATAGAATCATTAACTTCCATTTGCCCAATTCTAACTTTTAAGGAGTTGTTTTCCTCAGTTAGCTTTTGTGCTTTCTTTTCTATTTGGCCAGTTGTACTTTTTAAAAATAAATTGTTTTCTTCAGTGGATTTTCGTATCTCATTTTCTGTTTGGGCAGTTCTACTTTTTAAGCATTGTTGTTTTGTTTTTCTAAGCTCTTGACTTTTTTTTCATAATTCTCTTGTGTCAGTCTCATTTCTTTTCCCAGTTTTTCTTTGACCTCTTATATGATTTTTAAATTCCTTTTTGAGCTCTTCTATGACTTCTTTGTGGGCTTGAGACTACTTCCCATTTTTCTCTGGGGTTTTTCCAATAGGTATTTTGTTCCTCTTCTGAGTTTGTGTCTTCATCTTACCTGTCACCATAACTTTCTATGATCAGATTCTTTTTTTGTTGGTTTTTTTTTTTTTGCTCATCTTTTTTGGCCTTTTTCCTTTCTTTTCAATTTGAACTCTGCTCCCAAGGTAGAAGGGGCACTGTCTTAGGCTTCTTGTGCCAGGGGCTGCAGGTCTGGTACTGCATTGATGTTGCCCGGGGGCCCAGAGGGGACCTTCATGTCTGATGCTGCTGTGAGGTAGTGGGTGTAGTGTGTAGTACTGCTGGAGACCATAGAGGTCTGGCAGCTTACTTGGTGCTGAGCCTGAGTCCTAGTGGTTGTGTCTGGCATGTGCTGAAGCCAGTAGGATGTTTCTGCATTTCCCTGGGGCTACACTGAAGCACATGGTCATCTGGCCACTGGAAATTGCTTGTTTGCCCGGGGCTGTGCTGAAGCAGGTAGTAGTTCTCTGAGCTGGAGTCTGCCATTCTCCTGGCTATGCTGAGGCCTGTGGGGGCGTCTTGGTGTTGATGTTTGCTTGTTCTACCACACTGGGGCTTGGGATCTCCTGCTGGTTTTCTGAGGTGGTGCTTATAGCTGGCTTACAGGGATGTTTCCTGCCCTGGACTGTACTATCCTGTTACCTGAGTGAGACAGACCTTTCTTGCTGATCTTTCAAGTTTCTTGGGCTCAAAGATTGTATCACCCTGTCTTTTTGCTGGTTCTGTTGTTCCAAGATTTGTCTTGGGATGCTATTTTATGGTTGTTTGGAGAGTTATAGTGATTAACTACTTACTCCACCATCTTCTGGCAGTCTGATTTTTAAATGTATAAAGGAAAATATGTATTACAAAGGAAACCAATTATTTTCAATGACAGTTATCAGAAGTTTAACTAAACAAGTTCCTGGGCCCTAGGCTTTATGCCTTAGATCTAGCCCACCTCCTCTCATTTTGTGGATTGAGGACACAGGGGCCCATAGGGCTTAGTTGATTATGCCCGAGGTCACAGCATGCTAGTAGAAGGAAGAACAAGGACTAGAACCCAGGTCCCTTAAATTCCAGGGAGGAATTCTTTCTGCTTCAATATCTCTGCAGTCTCAGATGGACACTGAATTCTTCCACTCAAGGATCCATAGGGCAGCCAGGTGGCACCCTGGATAGAGCACCAGGCCTGAAATCAGGAAGACCTGAGTTCAGACCTGGCCTCAGACACTTACTAGCTATAACTATGTGACCCTGGACAAGTCACTTCACCCTGTTTGCCTCAGTTTACTTATCTGTAAAAAGAGCTGGAGAAGGAAATGGCAAGTCACTTCAGTGTCTTTGCCAAGAAAACCCTAAATTGGGGTCACAAAGAGTCAGGCATGACAAAAGTGACTGAGCAACAATAAAAAGTTAGGATCCAGAGTGCCACCAGTTCCCTATGTTTTTGCTGTGTACAGGATTCAGTGGGCATCAGGGGACTGGCCCAAGATCCTAACCCTCACATGTGAGCTTTCAGTTGGCCCTCTAAGCCCAGGAGATCATCCAGTAAACTAGCAAGAAAGGGAGACCAGGTGTCCTGGCTTCTTTGCTTTCCACCAGCTGTATGGTAAATCTTGGGCAAGCCACTTCCTCTTTCCAGGCCTCAGTTTCTTTTTCTTTAAAATGAGGTGGGGAGAGTTGGGCGCTGTAGACTCTATGAATACCAAGGCCTCTTCCAACTCTGTCCAACCTTGTGGGCTACCTGTGTGTCTCATTATAGGTGGATAGAGGGCTGGCTCTTATTAAGTGCTTCTTCTGTCCAGGGCACTGTGATCAAGCTTGGGGATGACAAGAAAAAAGGAAAACCAGTCCCTGCTCTCAGGGAGCTTTTATTCTAATAACTGTGTGACCCTGGGGTTGTCATTTAATTTTTTAGTGCTCTAGGCAGCTTTAATACTAAGCTGTAGAGAAGACTTTCTTCTTTCTTCTTGGGAAATTCCCTAACCAATGAATTCACAGACCCAGTCCAATCCTATCCTGTGCTCTCATTACCTTGGACAGCTACAGTTTTATAGTTTGATTCTTTCAAGTAAAAGTCCCATCTTATCCTTTGCCTTTCTAAGCTGGCACGGATTATCTTAGTCTCCTCCTCTCCTAATTCCTTCCCCTCTTCTCTTTCTTCTATACTGCGGGTCTGTCCTCTAATCAACTGTGGCACAGAATCCTAGATTTAGACCTTAGAAGTCATCTAGTCCAAACTTCTCATTGTACAGAGGGGGTAAACTGAGACCTTGATTTACCTAGGGTCTTATAGTAAGTCTCAAGAGCAGAGGCCACCCAGGTTCTCTATGATTCCCAGCTCAGCATTTTACTCCTTACATCAAGCTGCCCCTCAAATACCCAGTACTGTATCAGGCTCTGGAGATATGGCAACAGGAAAAAAAAAAAAGACCCTGACCTCACAAAACTTACTTTCTCCTGAAGGGATTGATGTAGGAGAGAGGATATGTGAACAGAGAGGTATGTTCTTGATTATTTGAGGGTCAGGGATATAAGGGGACCAGTAAAGGCCTTATGGAGGAGGTGACATGTGGGCTAAGCTTTGAAGAGAGCTAGGGGTTCTAAGATGCAGAGGTGAGGAGGGAGAACATGTATACTGGGCATGGCAATTCTGTGCAAATGTATGGAGGTGGGAGATTGAATCTTGCATGTGTGGATGAATAAACAGATAAAATGGCTTGGAAAATGGTGTGTTGGCCCAGATGGCTCCTGGGAGCCCTTTCCACTTCAGATCCTGTCATCTGACCCGTATGAGTGTGGGCAAGTTACTTATGTCTTCAAGGAAACTTCAGTTTCTTCCTTTGTAAAATGAAGGACTCGGATTAGGTTGCTCGGGGTCCCTTCCAGTCAATCTGTGCTCCTATGAGCCTGTGTTCTTCAGGTTATTTGCTACAATTTGGGGAGTTGTGGTCTGCATTAGAGTATCCCACCTCATTGGCTGCATCTGGTCCAGGGTTCAGCATATAATAGGTATGTTGGCCAAAAAAGACTGTTTTATGGAGAACGTACACAGGGCAAACATTCACGTGGTGGTCAAGAGAAGCAATACAAGGACACCTTCAAGGTCTCTCTTGAGAACTTTGGAATTGACTGTGAGACATGGGAGACACTGGCACAAGACTGCCCAGCATGGCGTGCCCACATCAGAGAAGGTGCTATGCTCTGTGAGCAAAGCAGAATGGAAGCTGCCCAGAGGAAATGCAGGAGATGCAGATTTGGAGAATCCACCCCAGATGTTCACACAGACTACCTGTGGTAGAGCATTCTGAGTTTGGATTGGTCAGACACACTGAAACTTGACTAGCATAGTGAAGCCATTTTGGTCCTCTTTGAGAATGAAGGACAGCAGCCAATCAGGTATTTAATAAATGTTTGCCATACTTGGAGTGAGTTGCAGCGTTTGGGATCTGAGCGAATAGAATGTTCACTGGAGTATAGAGGAGGGAAGGCCCAGGCACTGTGTGCATGGGGGTGCAATCATTTAGAACTGCTAGTTTCCTCATTCTCGCCTTTCCCCCCACCCTTTTCCTGCTGCCATGGTTGGAGAAGCCTCCCTCCATGCTGAGGCTGCTTTCTAGCTACCCTTGACTGCTCTCAGGGCTGTTGATAAAGGCAGAGGCCACTGGTTTCCTGCCTGACCCTGGGCCCCTCATGTGGTGAGGGAGTGATTCACCCAGAAATTTGTGCTGATAGAGGTTCTCCCATGGGGCCTGCCCATTCACAGGCCTGGATCCCTTTTGATAAGCTCATGTATTTTCCTCTTGGGCTGTTCTCAGAGCTCTGGGGAGACTCTGACTAAACTGAGGCCCGCTAAGAGGCTGGTATCTTCTGTGACCCTTGCGGGGGGTGGGGGTGGCTGGAGAAGGCAGGCCGTGAGCCAGCCAGCCCTCTCTGCTGCCGCTCCTGCTGCTGCTGCCAGATATGTTTTGTCATAAGCCAGATCATAAGCTCAGGCAGCAGGCAGCCAGAGCGAGGGACTGGAGCAAGCTTCCTCAATGAGTTGTTACTGGTTGTGACCTCCTGCCCCCACCCGCTGTGGAACACGGTGACCCCAGGGACTGACAGCCTTTTACTTTCTGTCAGTTACAATGATTTCCTCACTCACCACCAAATATAGTATGTACACGCAGAGAACCCTAGGAGTTAGGAAGTTTGAGTTCTCTTAACTTGTGGTCCTATCTAGAACCACCCCCTTCTTTTTATGGGCCTCAGTGGTATCCTTGGTCTTGGTTATGGAAGGGGATTGGATTAGATGATCTATATATTCTCTCCAGCTCTGACATTCCCTATTCTCAGGCCCCTTCCATAGCTGACTTTCCCCATTCTAAGGTCCCCCTACCTTTGACATCTCCTCTTGTAAAGTACCCAGTCTTTTTTGTGTTCCAAAGGCCCTGGCAACTATAACATTCTGTTCTAACATTATGGTCTAAGCCCTATTCTCCTCTCCCCCCGTTCTCATATTCTGTAATTTCAAATTTTTTCTCATTGGTTTATAAAATAAAGTCTCTCTGTTATTAAACATCCTTGGAGTTTAATTAAATATTTCTTGAGCACCTACTATGTACAAGTCTTTTTGTCAGGCCCTGGAGAGATAGCAGTTGATAAAACCAGAGGCCACTGGTTTCCTTCCTGCCTGACCCTGGACTTGCAGAAGGGAACATAGTAAGGAGGCTTTTTTGAAAACAAATTCTGGATTTTTTATGCCCATTTCCCCAGTGCCAGCTGAATGAGACCTCTCCCAGTTCCCACTCATGGGTTAGACCTTTCTTGAGAAGCTGCTAGTTTTTCAGGAAAGCCCAAGACCATGTGTTCCAGGGGCACTGATTCCTTGGATTCCCCAGCTGAGAATCCAGTCCATCTCCCAGGAGCCAAGCCTCCAGCAGAGAAAAGGGGCACTGACTAACCCTGAGCCAACCAATGCTGGGCACGGAGACTCATCTACCCAAGTGGCCTTCCCAGGGAGTCTGTAGAAGTGGAAATGCTGGAGACTGAGAGAGAGGAACACAGTGAGCTGCCTAGAGAGGTGACTTTAGGCAAAGCGTTGGACTGACTTCTCCCACATCTGCAAATATAGCCAGAGGAAGCCGGTAAGCGTCTACCTCAGATGCTGTCATGAGGACCAGATGGGACAATATCACCAGCCTGGGTTTTTTAAATAAATTGTTATGGATGTCTTTTATTTTTATCTCACCTGAATTTCCCTGCTATCTCCTCTTCTCCCTTCCCACAGCCTTGATAGCACAACAGTGCATTTTTTTTCAGTTTTTTAAAACATTTTAATTTAAACTTTTAAATTCCAAATTCTATCCCTCTCCCATCACTGAGACTAAGCAATAGGTTATACGTGTGCAATTATGGAAGAACATTTCCATATTAGTCATTTGCTCAAGAAGATTCAAATAAAAGAAAAAGAAATAAAAAAGTGCTTCAGTCTCTATTCAGTCAGTATCAGTTCTTTGTCTAGAGTTGGTAGCATGCTTCATCATGACTCCTTGGGGACTGGCTTGGATCACGGCATTGCTGAGAATAGCTAAGTCATTCACAGTTCTTCATCAAACAGTATTGCTGTTACCGTGTACAGCGTTCTCCTGCTTTAGAACAGTGCGTTCTAGTGTTTAAGCCATCTAAACTGTCTAAACCATCCTTCCTTCCCTCCTTCCCTTTCATCTTAAATTATGTAATATTTGTAAAATACTTAATTTAACATCCTCTGTTCTAAGGTCCCTCCCAGCCCTGACGTCCCCTGTTCTAAGGCCTCTCCTGGCCCTGACATACCCTTTTCTAAGGCCTCTCTCAGCTCTCATCTAAGGGCCCTCTCAAGTCTGACTTTCCCGGATATAAGGGCCTTCCCAGCTCTGACATCCCCTGTTCTAAGGCCCCTCCCAGCTCTGACATTCCCTGTTCTAAGGCCCCTCCCAGCTCTGACATCCCCTGTTCTAAGGGCCTTCCCAGCTCTGACATTAGTAGATGTTATCTCTCTCTCTTTTCCCACTTGCTTTCCTCCGACCCTTCTTTTCTCCCGCCCACCATCCTTCTACTTCTAATTTCTCTGTCTCTCAGCCCCTTCCTCTCCACTTTCACTAAAAAAGGACACATATTGTAAGGCATTCTGAGGTGCTTAGGTGACTCGGTGGATAGAGCATTGGAAATGATGGGGTGCTTTGACCCCAGCCCTGAGATCATGTTTCTGAAAGTCTCCCAGTTTCTCAGTAGGTCCCTGCCCTATGAGAAAATGTTTTCTTGTTGCAGAGCACATTCTCTTCTCTGGACAGACAGAGGGGTTCCTGGTCCAAGGATTTTGGTCTGGCTGGCCCAAGGACTCTATTGGCACCAGATACCCAAGGTCTGTGCCTCTGATAACTCCCTCAGCGTCTGGTATCAACAAAGTTATCTCTGCACATTCCCTGCGTTTTCCATCCATAGCTCCCAAGGGCACCTGGATGCCTTGCATTACCTAACTAACATTCTTAACGTTCCTTTCCCTGCCCCTTTTCTATATAAGCTTGAGATTCACCCCCATTAAATTGCAAGTTCCCCAAAAGAACTTTGCTACTATTGGCATTACAATAGACTGCTACTTGACTGAAACACAGCTTGAATGTGTGAATTCATTCCAGGCAACTCCGCCTTGGCATTCTCGGGGTCCCAGCACCCCTAAACCATGTTAGCACCCCAGCCCTCTTCAGAATCAGGAAGACGCTAGCCTCATACACTTACTAGCTGTGTGATCTTGGGCAAGTCAGTTCACTTCCTTTGGCCTCAGTTTCCTGAACTGCAAAATGTGGATAACGTCACCTGCCTTGTTGAATTGCTGTGAAGATCAAATGAGATGTTTGTAAAAAGTATTTCATACAGTGCCTGGAACATAGTAGGTATTTATTTATTATATAAATGTTTATCTGCTCCCTCTCCCCCTCCACTTCTCTTATCTCCGTAGTAGAGATCCTAATCCTGCATCTCCTCCCACCCTCACCCCCCACCATAGACTGATTTCAGTCTGTCCAAGAATCACATCTTTATTTTCACTAACCTATAACTCAAATTTAACATTTCCTTCCATTTTGAGTTAAAAAACCAAACTATTATTTGGAGGAACCCTTAGGCTTTACTAGGCTGACAAAGTTGTCTAGGAAACAAAAACCTTCATCATAATAAAAGTTTTACAACCCACTTTTCTCACAACTTCCCTGTGAGCTGGTATCATACATACTATTTTATGTGTCTGGAAACTGAGGCTCTGAGCACTGAAGCTGTTTGTTGGGCATCCTGCAGTTTTTAAGTGCCCAAGCCGGGGTTCAAACTAAAGTCTCTCCTGCTTCCAGATCTGAAGCTCCTTCTTCTAGGCTGCATTTCTTATTCTACTACATGTTATAAACAGTGGTTCTCAACCTTCCTAATGCTGTGACCCTTTAATACTCGTATGTGGGTGTATCTGCATGTGGGCAGACCTGCCTGGAGACGGATAGAGGAGCGGTGTCTTGGTTCCTAAGACCATCAGAAATATATGTTTTCCAATGGTCTTAGGCAACCCCTGTGAAAGGGTTGTTTGACCCCCAAAGGGGTCGCGACCCACAGGTTGAGAGCCGCTGTTATAGAAGATCGAGATGAATTTGGAGTCAGAAGTGGGTTTAAATTTTGGCTCTTTTTCCTTCTGGCCCTAAATCCATCTTCTATGATGTGGCCTATTTAGAGGTGGAGGACCTGGATTTGAATCATGCCTCTTCTTCTGACCACTACTTTTTCCTCCTTTGTAAAATTAGGTGGTTCTTATGTGAACTTCTCTAAGGCTGGTTGAGTTCAAAAAGCACTTATTAATGGCTTACTGTATATCAGGCACTCTGCTAGAAATACAAAAACAAAATGTGAAACAGTCTATAATCATAAGAAACATAGTCTGTTGGGGGAGGTAGCAGGCATACAGATAAGCGTGTACAATATAATCTGTCAAATGAGAGCACTAACAATGGGGGATGAGGAAAGGTCTTTTATAAGCTTGAAGGCAGTTGAGTGATTCACAGAAACAGAACTAAAGATTGCATGCACATCAGAATTGAGGGAACATCTGTGCAAACGCTCGGAGGTTAGAAATGATGTCATGTAGGAGAAGCAGTTAACAGGCCACTTAGATGTATGGGAAACAGTTGGCAGGCCAGTTAGATTGGAATGGTGACTATGTGAAGAAGAAGAAAAGCCGGGAACAAGACTGGGAAGGTAGGTGGGAGCCAGATTCCAGAGGTCTTTCAGTGCCAAGCTAGGAGTTTTGTATTTTATCCTAGAGGCAATAGTGAGCCAACGAAGATTGTGGAGTAGTTGACTGACAGTCAGATCTGTGTTTTAGGAATGTCCATTTGGCAGCTTTATGGCAGAGGGAAGAGTTAAGGATAACTCTTAACACTATTAACCTGGGTGCCTGAAAGACTGATGATGGCCCTCAACAGCAGTGTTTGGAGGGACAGGAGAACTGTCAAGAAAGGGAGAGATAGAGACATTTGATGATCTGAGGACTCTTGAAGCTCCTTGTTCTAAGGCCCCTTCCAGATGTGACATTCTGTGAGTCCTTGGTCAGCAGTCTACTGAGTCTTCTTGGTTTTCCCCTCCGGTGGGATGCATTTTACCAACAGATGAAGGCCCCCCTGTCCCTTCTGCTGCTGGTGTCAGGTGCTAAAGTGTGCTCGGTACCCAAAAGCTTCTGACTGAATTTTAATTCTGACAAACTCAGTTTGTGGATCTTGGCAGCAGCACAGATGTTACATCCTCAGCTAGAAATAACCTGGCATCAAAGCTGCTTTGGCACAGAATCAGAGATGGAAGAATCATGTCCTTCTCATAGGTTCCCAAGGTGTTCCTCACTCATCTCATATCCGACCAGCACAGGAGTGTACACAATTGGATGGAGATGTATGCCCCTTCCTGGCTCTCTTGACAGATAATGTCTTGCATTCCTGTTGGGGTGGGAGGTGTGGTTATTTATATGGGAGGCCTGGATCATTGGAGCTGAATCCAGAACTTTGAGATCATCTGATCTAATCCCTTATTTTTCCAGATGAGGAAATTAAGAGCCAGGGAAAATTAAGTAAATTACCCAAGGTCACAGAGGTAGTCTCCTTCATTTCAGATAAGAGGAGCCCCAGATTCCTGGCTTAATCATTTGGCCTTCTTTGATGTATATACTGGTGGGGTGAGGAATTATAGGGCGGGGTTCCTCGTCTGCCTTTAACTGGAGAGCTTGGGATATGGTTGTATGGCCGAGTAAAAAGGAACCCTGGATTGAGATCCGGGAGAACAGGTTCTGAGCCCCTGACTTGCTGAGATGTGTCCTTGAGTAACACTATGCTCCCCCAGTCCTGTGTTTTTCTTCGTGTATGACACTCTTCATCTTCCCCCTCTGTGTCTTTGCACATGCCTGGAATGCACTGCCTCCTCAACTCTTAATCTTAGAATGATAACATCAATAGTAGTTATCAATCGCAATAATAGCTAATGTTCAGATAGTGCTTACTACGAGAGCCGGTGCACTGAGCACTTTACAATTATTATCTCATTTGATCCTCAGAATAATCCTGGAAGGTTAGGTGCTGTTACAGATGAGGAAACTGAGGCAAACAGGTTAAGTGACTTGTCCAGGGTCACACAGCTAGTACGTATATGAGTCTGGATTCGAACTCAGGTCTTCTGGACTCCAAGCTCAGTGCTTTATCTACAGCAGCGGTTCTCAACCTGTGGGTTATGTTCAATTTGTAACAATGAAAATATGACCTGTGTATCAGATATTTACATTACGATTCATAACAGTAGCAAAATTACAATTATGAAGGAGCAACGAAAATAATTTTATGGTTGGGGGTCACCACAACATGAGGAACTGTATTAAAGGGTCGAGGCATTAGGAAGGTTGAGAACCACTGATCTACAGAGTCACCTAAGTGCCAAATTAGAATTCCTACTTTCCTTTAAAGTTCAGCTCTGGCACTGGCTCCTCCAGGAGACCTTTCCTGATTCCTCATTCCCCTACCCAGCTCTCTCCTGCTACTGATGTCTCCACTCCACCACAAATCACTTTGTATCTATTTGCTGTTTGCAAAAGTTTATATGTTACTTTCCTCTAATAGAATATAAGCTTCTTGGGCACAGGGACCAGTTCACTTCTGTCTGTATCCCCAGGGCATGGCGCAATACCAGGCACCCTTCAGGCATTTTAAAATTTCATATTGATTGATTGTAGTCATTGACATGGTCAATTCCTCTAACAATTACAGATTTACAAAAAAACACCTCTCACAACCACTCTGTTTGGTAGATAATAAAAATGGTTTATTTCCATTTTATAAATGAGGAAACTGGTGCTTTGGGAATCCCAAAAAGCCAATCCCCTTTAATTCTAGAACCTTCTCCCTGTTGATAATTTTCTATCTATCCTGTCTGTACCTACTTTGAACCTCATTTTTTTGGTGTGTTGGCCCCATTAGACTATGAACTCCCTAGGGGCAT